>BTHU01000006.1:26764577-27364577 GCA_036184795.1 Tokudaia tokunoshimensis | reverse complement strand
AGTCTAGCTTGATCCAGGATCTCCTGCCTCTACCATCCAAGTGCTGGAATTACAGACAAGCTCCCGAACCTCTGAGGTTTACACAAGGGCTCCAGATCTGAATTCCAGGCCTCATGTGCATTACGAGCACTTCACCTACAGGACCAGCTTCCCAGCCCCTCCACCTTGTTTTTTGAGGCAATGTCTCCCACTGAACCTGGAGTTGACTGCCTGGCTATGCTAGTGGGCCAATTAAGTTCCCTGGATATGGCTGTCCCCGACACCCCCAGCAATGGGGTTATATGGGGATCCTCACCCTTGCATGGCAAAGAGGGTACTCGCTGAGTCATCTGCCCTCCTGTCCCTGTAGCCAACTCTTAGATGCAAACATCACCCCGCTGTGCCCACACACACAGATGGGGAAGAGTCTGGGAACCCTACCCAACTCCCGTATCCTGGATACATGATGGACTGTCCTGATAGGATACCCAGGAAATCGTGGTATGGTCACGGGACACTTACATCCTGGTTGCTCATGTCCCAGTATGGCCGTTCCCCGAAAGACATGACCTCCCACATGACGATCCCATAGCTCCAGGCGTCACTGGCAGATGTGAACTTCCTGAAGGCAATGGCCTCAGGGGCAGTCCATCGGATAGGAATCTTTCCTCCCTGTGGAGGAAGCCGAAAAAGGTGAACGCAGGCAGCAGCAGGACCCGGGAACATCCTCCATGACGGACTCTAGATTCTTAAAGGACGAGCCTGTGTCAGTGCCTGAGAGAGATTATCTTAACTAGGTTAGACAAGGTGGGAAGGACCCAAGCTAAAAGTAGTCAGTGCCATTCAATCCCTGGGCTTGGGACAAAGTGAGCTGGCCACAGGCATTCATTAATTGTCCTAATTCTTGACTCTGCTTCCAGTTCCTGCGGCCGAGATGGGCCGTCCCTAGTACTGTGAGTGCAAAATAAACCTATCTTAAGACACCTTTGTCAGGGTATTCTATCACAGCCATAGGAAAAGAAACTAAAACACGCCCCCTGCCCCCACCCCTGTCACCAGCTCTGCATCCCCCCCACTCCCAGCCCCCACACCCGTCCCTCTCTCTTCTTTTGTGATGTTTTCTAGAAACAGAGTCACATGCCGCCCACGCGTGCCTCCAGCTCCCTAGCTCCCTGTGTAGACAAAGATGAACTCCTCCAATCCTCCAGCCTCCACTCTTCTCTGTGGGGGGATTACAGGTGCACACCACCGCCTCTGGTTCTCTCTCTCTCTCTCTCTCTCTCTCTCTCTCTCTCTCTCTCTCTCTCTATCTATCTATCTCTCTCTCTCAGATCCAACCTAGATAGCCGAGGCTAGCTACCATCACACAGCTTCCTCTCTCCCAACCTCCTCTGTGTTGGAATAACAGGTGACATCCAACTTCCATAACTCCTAGCTGGTCTTGATTCTTCCTGGTCTCCCATCTCGGCAGCTGTGCCCTCACATGGGAAGCTGGTTTGCTGTCAGCCCACACCCGTACTCCCCCCACCCCCAGGAGTAAAGTTGCCGATGCGTCTGCCTGTGGTTTCTCCAACCAACCCACCTCCCCATGTGAATGCTTGGCTGGTATCCCCAGCCCCAGGCTCACCAGGGAGCTTGTGTAGGTGGGATCAGAGGAGTTCTCCTCCAAGAATCTGGAGAGGCCAAAGTCGGACACCTTGCAGACCAGGTTACTGTTGACCAGGATGTTCCGAGCAGCCAGGTCTCGATGGACGTAGCTCATCTCAGCTAGGTACCGCATGCCTGAGGCGATGCCCCGCAGCATGCCCACCAGCTGGATGACCGTGAACTGCCCATCGTTCAGCTGAAGAGGAGACCAGAGACAAAGGCTTGTTCAGGACGGATCACCCGCGGTTTACCCTCCCCGCCTCTTCCTTCACCACAGCCATCACCCTGCTAGTTTTCCTAAATTCTCCCGGCTATAACAACAACTTATCATGGTTTCTTATGCCTCATATTTTGGTTTTTGCTTTTGAGAAAAAGTCTTGCTTATAGCCCTGGATGTCCCAGAACTTACGGCAATCCTCCTACATCCATCTTCCAACTGCAGGGGATACAGGCACGAACCAATCATGCCTCCTGGTTTTCTTTCATTTTAAAGATATATGTTCACCACTACCATAGTATGAAGAGATGCTTTTAAAGCCCACCTCCTACGTGATGCCTCTCAGTCTGCCTTCTTTTCAACATGATTGCCCTATATATCTCCAGCTGGTTAGCTTGGAATTTACTATGTGGCACAGGCTGGCCTTGAAATGTTCCTCCTTCTGCCTCAGCTTACAGGCATGTACCACCATGCTCTGCTTCTAATCAGCACATCTAATTAATTATTTATTTTGAATTTTTTTTTCTGAGACGGGGTTTCAATATGTAGCTCAAACCAGCCCAAAGTTGTGGCAATCCTCCTGGCTCAGCTTCCCAAATTCTGGGATTATACATGCAAGCCAACACTAATGGCTTCAGCTAACATTTTTATTCTAACGAAGTCCTTAGATTTGATAGGCAGAGCTGGGCCAGTTAGGAATGTACTCTGAGCTGCCCGTCAATGGGGAAAAGGCCTCAGATCAACTGTGTGTGAACACAAGAGTATGAAACGGAGGAACACAGTGACAAAGATGAAGTCTGGTGCCCGACCTTGATATGTTTTCATTTTGCCCTCACAGCTATACTAACCAGAATAACAAAACTAAATGGAGCCATCTGGGTTTAACTCAGGATGCAGGGGACCCATCCCCTAAAGCTCTGGAGGAAGAACAAGGAGGCTGCATCCAAAATCTGCATTCATTTTTTCAATGATGACATCTGAACTTAAAACCTCATAAGCATTCTACCACTGAGCCACGCCCCAGCTCCTCACTGGGGGATTCTAGGCAGGGCTCTAACATTGAGCCACGCCCCAGCCCCTCCCTGGGGGATTCTAGGCAGGGTTTCCACCACTGAGCCACACCCCCAGCCCTTTACTGGGGGATTCCAGTTAGGGTCTCCACCACATCCCTACACCCTCACTGGGGGATTCTACATAGGCAATTTACCATGAAACTACATCGGAGCCCTTTTTTCCCCCTTATTGTTTTGAGACAGATTCTCTTCAACTTGTCCAGGCTGGCCTTAAACTTGTAATCCTGTGTCTCATTCTTCCAAGTAGCTAAGATGACAGGCAGCATACCGGGTATTTACGTGTATCTTCCTAAATCCTAGAGTTTTTGATACAAGACTGACATGCTGAAGAGCTGTAACATTTGTCCCTCGGAATGTCGTCCCTCATTGAGGGATTCATGACTGTTTCCCTATAGAGTCATTTAACTTGTCTTCCTGTATTTCCCATAACCAAATCTCTTTGTGATATCCTGATAAATTGGAAATTAGACATCTGTGGCTGGATCACACAGGGGAGCTGTGCTACACACTGCATGGGTCCCACCGAGGGAGACCCACCCAGGTTCCTATGGATGCTGAGGCAAATCCATAAAGGACGGTGTGACCCCTCAACATTGACACAGGAGTCTATGTTGTGAAAATCCTGTTGTAGAGTAAGGAAGATGAGTGTGAGAAAAGATTGCAAAACAGAAAGAGTTAATCGGGAGATGAGGGAAAGTGTGTTTGGGGCCTAGAGTAGAGAGCCGGTGTAGACAGGAACTCAGAATGACAAATAAACAGAAAGGCAGGCTGGGAATGCAGTTCAGGTAGTAGAAGGCCGCCTAGAATCCCCCTGGGGGTGTGGCTCAGGGGTAGAGCCCCTGCCTAGAATCCCTCAATGAGAGGCTAGATCTATGGTTCTGCAATAGAGAGTTTGTGGAGCCTATATGAGACCCTGGCTTGAATCTCCAGTAATGTACAAAAATAAATCAGTCAAATAATTTAGTCACTGTTCAAGATCTGGTTTGATTTTTTTTCCCCCATGTCTGAAGCTATTCAGCTTTTTTTTTCTTTCTGGAGTTAGAGTCTTGCTATGCAATACAGTCTAAGCTGGCTAAGAACTGGCTTTGTATCCCCAGGCTGATGTAAACTCACAAGCTTCCTGCCTCTGCAATGCTAGGACTGCAGACATAATTCTGCTTTATCCTGTTTTCTAAGCCCAGCTCTCCCTGCCTCCTCACCACCCCCTCCACCCCCCAGGAATATGCAGTGGCTGTGAAGGTGGGCGGGGTGGCTCACCCGTAGGAAGGAGTCCAGGGCTCCGTTCTCCATGAATTCTGTGAGGATCATGACGGGCACGCTGTTGGTGACCACACCCTCAAGGCGAATGATGTTGGGATGCTCGAACTGACCCATGATGGAGGCCTCGCTCAGGAACTCACGCCTCTGGCGCTCTGTGTAGCCACCCTTGAGGGTCTTGATGGCCACACAGCTCTCCTTTTTCCCTGGTGCCTTCAGCCGACCCCGGCACACCTCACCAAACTCACCTTCAGTGACAATGTAGAGGGTCAGTTTTTCTCCCGTTCTGACCCATTTGTTTCCTTCCCACCGCCCAAGCTTCTGCTTTTGTTGTGTGTGTGTGTGTGTGTGTGTGTGTGTGTGTGTGTGTGTGTGTGTGTGATAGTGGCCATATGTCAACATCTGGTGTTTTCTTCTATTTTTTTCACCTTTTTATAATTATATTTATGGTTATGCATGCATATGTACATGTGTGGGAGAATGAACATGTGACGTTCAGAGGACAATTTTCAGTAATTAGTTCTCTCCTCCCAGCATGTGGGTCCCTCACATGTCATCAGCCTGGGCTGCAGTCACCTTTATCCTCTGAGTCATCCTGGCCAGCCTGAAACTTGCTATGTAGACCAGGTTAGCCTCAAACCAAGAGAGGACCCTGCCTCTTGTCCTGAGTGCTCAAATTAAAGATGTGTATCACCACACCCAGCAATCCACCTGATTTCTTTTTTTTTTTTTCCTGTGTTGTTTATTTTTTAAGACAGGGTTTCTCTGTGTGGTTCTGGCTGTCCTGGAATTTCTCTGTAGACTCAGAGACTTGCCTGCCTCTCGCTGGGTTCCCACCTGATTTCTTGAGAGAGGGTCTCTCATTGAAGCCGGAGCTCATTGGTTTGGCTAGGCTGATGGTCCGGCCAATGAGCACCACAGACCCTCTGCATGTCCCTTCTGACCCCCAACTCTGGGGCCACCCCTCCCCCAGTCCCTCACCCCAGCCCTGGGATTTCAGGCACGTCCTGCTGTCCTCAGCTTTTCCACATGGGTGTGGGGATCAAACTCAGGTCCTCACATTTGTGCGACTCTGAAGCTCCCCGACTTGCTCCTCTTACCTGCACCAATTACCTCTTCAATCTTGACATAGGAGACATCAATCTCTTTGGCAAATTCCCTCACTGCTTCATTAGGGTCTTCATAAGTAAAGGGATCAATGTAGACCTTGGTACCTAAGGAGTCACACAGGAGCCCATTAACCAGGAAGTAAATTCCTCTGGACCATGGTATCCCATTAGCCCAAAGCTCCTTTCCTCCCTTGCCTGTGACCCACATACCGTGCCCGATGAGATACTGCCCATGTTTATCCGAGTACTCAACTTCCCTCCCATTGCTCTGCTTCCTGTAGCCGTGAGAAAAGAAGTAAAAAGTAAACTGAGTCAGACATCTCTATGCCCATAGTGAATGAAGGAGTTGGTGGTCTGGAAAGCTTTCTATTGAGAACTGACCGGTGGGAAAGACAGGAAGGTTTGCTCTATGATGGCAGTTTTTAACCTGTGGGTTGAGACCCTAAACGGAGTCAAACGATCCTTTCACAGGGGTTGTATATCAGATATTCTGCATATCAGATATTTACACTACAATTCATAACAGTAGCAAAATTACAGTTATGAAGAAGCAATGAAAGTAACGCAGTGGTTGGGGGGGGATCATCACAACAGGAGGAACTGAATTAAAGGATTGCATCCGTAGGCAGGTTGAAAACCACTGCCCTAGGGTGTGTGGGCAGGTGGCCACCCATGGGAGGCTGCAGGCCAGAGTCCTTACCTGAGGCAGAGAACTGCAATGATAACGACCACCAGGACCAGGACCACACCCACAACCGCAGTGCCTGCAATCAGGGCCAGCTGCTCCCGCCAGCTCTCACTCTCTGGGGGAGAAAAGGTCAGGTAAAGATGAGAGTTCCTGATTCCCTAACTCCACCATCAAGCAATGATCTGAGGTCTCCTGGGCTGACTACCTAACTCCACTGTCAAGCAATGATCTGAAGTCTCCTGGCTGACTCCCATCTCAGCTCAGTACACACCGAGCACTAATGAACTCAGACTGAGGACAGTGGAGTCCAGGCTTAGTCCAGGCAGTGGTGTTGGGGAATTTTTTGTTTGTTTGTGTGTGTGTGTGTGTGTGTGTGAGTGTGTGTAGAGACGCATTTGGAGATGATCGCAAGACTTTTATATGTGGGCTACGGATTCAAACTTAGGTCCACACGCTTGCCTGAGAAGCACTTCATTAACCGAGCCATCTCTCCTCCAGGGACATTTTGATTTTGTTTTATGACATGCTTTCATGTCCTTAACAAAGAAAATCTTTTTCTTTGTGATAACATACACCTGTAATCCCATTCAGAAGACTGAGGCAGGAGGATAGAGTTTGACACCAGCCTGGGCTACAATAGCAGGTTCTGGCTCAGCATAGACAAGTGAGCAAAACCCTCTCTCAAAATAAAAATAAAGGCCACGATATGGCTCAGTGGTAGAGTGCTGGGCTAGATACGCAAGGCCCCTCAACACTGAGAAAAATAAGACAGAAGTGATGGTCTATGTCTGTAACCCCAGCATTAAAGAGGCTGAGGCAGGAGGATTGCCAAGTTAAAGCCCAGTCTGTGCCATACAATAAGACCCTATCTCTAAATGACAAAAAGAGGATCTGGAGAGATAGTTCATCAGCTAAGAGCACTAGCAGCTCTTCCAGGGGACCTGGGTTCACTTCCCAGCATCCACATGAGGAAAGCTCAAATACTCCAGTTCCAGGATCCACTTCTGGCCTTCACAGGCACTCCATGTACACAGTACATGGACATGCAAAACACTCATACACATAAAATAAAATCCTTAAAAAGCATAAAAGTTAAGAAAAAGAAAAGGGATGGAAGAAAAGAGAAGAAAGAAGGAAAGAAAGAAAGAAAGAAAGAAGAAAGAAAGAAAGAAAGAAAGAAAGAAAGAAAGAAAGAAAGAAAGAAAGAAAGGGGGCAGGCCAAGAATGGTGGAGGACTCCTGTAATCCCCAGCACTTGGGAGGCTGAGGCAGGAGGATCGCTGCAACCTTAAGTCCAGCCTTGCAAGTTCAAGAACATCTCCGTGGCTATATAACAAGGCCCTGTCTCAAAAAACATGAAGCTATTCAAAAAACGTATGGAGTTAAGCCAGATAGTGTTGGCACACGTCTTTAATCCCAGCACTTGAGAGGCAGAAGGTAGGGTAGATCCAGGGCCAGCCTGATCTACATAGCAAGTTCCAGAACAGAAAGGGCTACACAGAGAAACCCTGTCTCGAAAAACCAAAAACAAAAAAAACACGTTTCCTCAGAACTCTGTGATAGAGGGTGGATGATTTTTCTCATCTTATTGGAGGAGGGAACAGGAGCTCGTGGGTCAACCTACAGCTAAGGGTGAAGAGCCCAGCAGGCTTTACATGGATTTAGTTTCTCTATCTAGGTTCTGTGCTGTCTTTGCTGGCCAGGGATAACCACTGAAGGACAGAAGCAAGGCAGATGACTGCCGATACTGAGGCAAGCAACACCGGGTGGGGGGCAAGCTCCAACTCACCATCCAGTTGAGTCTGACTGTGATGCTCCTGGCCGAAGGGACCGTAGCCGGCCTCGGACCGTGCGCGTACCTGGACCAGGTAGCTGGCTCCCCGCTTCAGGCCCCGGAGCTCAGCTCGGTTTTCTGATGTCTTCAGGAAACGTACACTGCTGGGGCCCTCTGCGCCCTGTGCGGGAGGAGGAAGCTTTAGGTTTTTCTCTTTGGGGTGCTGGAACTCAAAGCTAAACATCTCACAGGCCAAGCATGCACTCCACCAGAGCCACGCCTCTGCCCCTCACTGGAGGATTCTACACAGATGCTCTACCACTGAGCCACGCCCCCAGCCCCTCACTGGGGGATTCTAGGCAGGGGCTCTACCACTGAGCCACGCCCCCAGCCCCTCACTGGGGGATTCTAGGCAGGGGCTCTACCACTGAGCCACACCCCTAGCCCCTCCCTGGGGGATTCTAGGCAGGGGATCTACCACTGAGCCACGCCCCAGCCCCTCACTGGGGGATTCTAGGCAGGGGCTCTACCACTGAGCCACGCCCCCAGCCCCTCACTGGAGGATTCTAGGCAGGGGCTCTACCACTGAGCCACGCCCCCAGCCCCTCACTGGGGGATTCTAGGCAGGGGCTCTACCACTGAGCCATTCTGACAATCCTTTACAGTGGTTCTATGTGCCTGGTATATAACTATATTTATTTATGTGTAACATTTATTGATTTTCCTTATCTAAAATAAAAATGTATAGTTATACATTTATTTATTTATTTATTGTTTATATATTTACTTATTACATATCTTTATATATATTTTATAACTATTTTACAGATAATGCTAACTGAGGCTTAGGGAGGCCCAAGGGCTGGCCTGTGGTTGTAGAGTTAATAAACAGTCGACCTGAACTACAATGCTCACCAGATGCCATCAAAACCAGGTATCCCAGCCCTGGTTCAATACCCACTAGTTCTCCTACCTTCTCGTGATACTTGACCTCGTAGTCCAGCACAGCCCCACTGGGTGCTCTGGGGATAGCCCAGGAGAGGATCAAGCTGCTGGGGGACGACCGAGTCACTCGGATGTCAGACACCGCGGGAGGCACTGCAGGAGAAAGAAACCCAATGCGCCCTGCTGCAAAGTCTAGCAGTTAACAGTTTCCAATCCTTGCCCTACCCGCACCCCCACAGTGCTGGGGATGCGGTCAGGGCCCTACACATGCTAGATAAAGCTCTACCACTGAGCCAGACCACAAACCCTAGGGGTTTTGTGTTCCTAATTTTTCCTCCAGAGGCTACACCTAGACTATTTCCTCTTCTAGTACTTGTACAAATTCATCCTGCAGAGCTGGCTCCGTGGTTAAGAGCACTTACTGTTCTTGCAGAGGACCCAGGTCTAGTTCCCAGCACCCACATCCAGTAGCTCACCACAGCCTGTAACTGCAGTTTCAGGGGATCCAATACCCTCTTTTGGCCTCCTTGGGCCTCCACACATATGGTTCACACAAACACATGCAGGCACGCACGTTATAAATTAGTACATCTTTGAAAATAATAATTCCCTTTGAGCACTCTGGAAGCAGAGACAAGAAAATGCTGAGTTTGAAGCTAGCCTGAGCTACACAGCAAGCTGTTGTCTCCAAAAAAAAGTAAAAGGACCCATCTGGGTCTGGGATGACAGCACAGTAAGCAAACTTCCTGGTACACAAGAATTTGGAACTCCAGCACCCAGGTAGATGCTGGGCAAACATCTCAGCCCCTTGTAATCCCAGAGCGCACGAGGCAGTTGGTAACTAAGACCTACTTTCTCTCTGTGAGGCAGAGTCTCAAGTATCAGCTCAGGCTGCCCTTGAACTTTTGATATTTCTGTCCCTGACTCCAGAATATTGGGATTATGATTATAAGTGTTGCTTTTTTCTTTCTTTCTTTTTCTCCTTCTTTTAAAATTTATTGGAACATAGTAACTGTGCAGAAGGCTTAATTATGACATTCCCATATGAACACGTAGTATACCTTGGTTACATTATCCCCCTCTATTACTTTTAAAAATCATTATTTTCTGTCCCCTAGTCTTACCCTCACGGTCAGTGGTGACATTGATAGGCTCAAAAGGAGGTGGTCCGGCGGCTAAAGTAGACACACCATTCAAAGCAGCAACCTCAAAGGTATAGGTGACATCAGGACGCAGCCCTCGGATTGCCACCCAGGGTTCAACCAGGTCTCGAGGACCGGGGTCGAAGGTAAGATCGCCCCCACAGGGCAAGCAGGAACCCCCAGGACGGCACTCTCGGCAGCGTACAGCATAAGTGAGGTCTTCTCGGCCTCCGGACTCAAGGGGAGCACTCCATTCCAGGCGCAGGGAGGAGCCATTCAGATGGTGAACCACACTTCTTGGAGCAGAGGGCGGGGCTATGGGAAAGGAGAATCAGGTAGAGGGTAGGAGGGGACGACCCTAAAGGACAGACAGTCACACTCATCTTCTGAAGTGTTGGAGGTAAAGCTAAAGCCGGGAAGCATGGGGGCTGGGATGGGCTATCTTCAGCAACTTGACACAACCTAAAATCACTTGGGAAAAGTTTTGATGAGATATTGCCTATGTTAAGTTGGCCTATGGGCGTGTACGTGCAGGATTCTCCTGATTAAGGTAAGTGATATGGGAGGACCCGGCCCACTGTGGGTGGCACCATTCCCTAACGAAGTGGGTCCTGACCTATGTGAGAACAGGAAATCAATCTGGGCACGAGCAAGCAAATGGTCAAGCAAACATGGGTGCATTTGTTTCTCTCTGTTCTTGATCTGGCTGTGATCTGACTGCCATTCCTGCCTTGACTTCCCCAAGTCAGTGGACTACAAACTGGAGTTAAGCTAAAATAAATTCCTTCCTCTTTTAATTATTTCTTATCATTGTATTTTACCACAGCAACAGAAAACTGTATCAGGGGCCATGCAGAGAATCCACACACTCTCTCCCAATGAACTACACACAGGACAACATCAGATGTCCCTCCTTCCTGGACAATGAAAACTTACTGGTACAAGGTGAACTCCGGGGGTCTGAGCGGGCCCGGTAATACCCAATCCGACACAGGCAGACGGGAGACCCGATGTTATTCGAGTGGCTGTTGGCTGGGCAAGGCAGGCAGGACTCTTCTCCTATTTGGGGCTTGAAGGTTCCCTGGCCGCAGGCTAAGGGAGAGAACAAAGATGTCTATCAAAAAATGAAACAAAACTGAAGATCGGAGAGATGGCTCAGTGGTTGAGCACCGGCTGCTTTTCCAGACGACCTGGGTTCAGTTCCCGGGACCCATGGGGTGACTTACAAGCATCATTCCAAGGACTCAGTGCCCCCTTATGACCTCAGGCACAAACAGCACACAGACATATATACACGCATGCAGGCAAAACACACACACATAAAGCTTAAAAAAAACTAACTTTAAAAAGAATCTTCCAACTCCAAAACAAAAACAAAACATGCATGCAGAGTTTAGGAAAAGGAGGAAGCCGGGCAGTGGTGGCACACACCTTTAATCCCAGCACTTGGGAGGCAGAGGCAGGCGGATTTCTGAGTTCGAGGCCAGCCTGGTCTACAGAGTGAGTTCCAGGACAGCCAGGGCTACACAGAGAAACCCTGTCTTGAAAAAAACCAAAAATAAAAAATAAAAAAAGGAAAAAGGGGAAAGGGGGGGGTCACCCTTCACTCTGCCTAACCCTGACCATGGCAGTCTGGTGAAACCCTCTCATAATATTTTATTAATTAATTGACTTATAGACAGCATCTTATATATCCTGACCTCAAATTTCATATATAGCTAGGGATAACCTTGAACTTCTGATTTATCTGTTTCCACCTCCCAAGTGCTGGGATCGCAGGTCTGCACCATCACATCCAATTTATGACATGGAGAGGACGGAGCCTAGGACTTTGTGCACACCAGGCAAGCTCTCTACCACATTCCCAGCCATCAGAATAATTTTGATCACACACTGCTAAAAAAAAAAAAAAACAGAATTACTAAAAAAAAAAATGCAAGATGGCAACATATGATGTGTGAAACATGAAGAAAGTACTCATGAGTCGTAGACAGCACTTGGAAGCCAGAGGCAAGTTCAAGGCCAGCCTGAGCTATATAGTGAGACTCCGTTTCTCAGAAACAAAACTAAGGACTGGAGAGCTGGCTCAGAGGTTAAGAGCACACACTGCTCTTACAGAGCTCTGGTCAGATCAGCTCCCAGCACCTATATTGGGTGGCTCCCAGCAGCAGCCTGTAATTCCAGCCCCTGGGGAGATACAATGCCTTAAGTGCACATAACCTCACATATACAAATAATCTGAAATATAAAGCTTTTTAAATTATAAAAACAGAAACAAGCTGGGCTGGAGAGATGGCTCTGTGGTTAACAGCACTGATTGCTCTTCCAGAGGTCCTGAGTTCGAATCCCAGCAACCACATGGCGGCTCACAACCATCTGTAATGGGATCTCATGCCCTCTTCTGGTGTGTCTGAGGACAGAGACTGTGTACTCACATACATAACAAGATAAATAAAAATATTTAAAAAAAGGAAAAAGAAACAAGCCATCAAAAACCCAAAGAAAGGACAAGCCAGTCATAGCAATATACTCAGGAGGCTAAGGCGGGAGGACTCATGAGCCGGAAACCAGCCTGCACTATAAATCAAGACCTAATCCCAGCACAAAAACAAAAACCACAAACAAAATACCAGGAGATGCCGCAGATGGCCCTAGGACCTCGGGATCACCAAAGTCATAAGCACAGACGATGCTTTAGCTTGTTGCAGCACCCAGAATGGGCTTTGTAAAGTCCTGTGTTTAGGATGGTATGTAAACCTCAGATCCCAAGCCAAAGGCACGACGTTGCCAACATTCCAAAAGTAATGACTGGCTAATTTTAGGTGGACATTTGTGAAAATGGAGTCATTTACGGGACGGCAAGTTCGTTCAAGGGGTAAAAGTACTCGCTTACCACCAAGTCTAATGACTTGACTGAATGCTTGCAAGCTGACCTCTGACCTCTGACCACACAGGGGCCTTGACAGCACAGGCCACGCCCCCTAACACACACACACACACACACACACACACACACACACACACTAAGCAAATCTCTAAACAAAACAAACAAATGAAAATACAAATCTGAAGACCTGAGTTTGAATCACTGGCACCTGTATTTAAAAGATAATAATGAATATATAACGACAAAACCCAAACCAAACCACCCCACCAAAAGAAACAACCAAAAGGCTGAGGATACAACTCAGCTCGTACAGAGATTTGTTCAAATCCTCGGCACTGACAAAAAAAAAAAAAGCAAGCTAAATTCCAGAGACTGAGAGGCAAATCAGCAAACGAGAGGAAATTCACAACAAATAAAATAAAATGGGGATCATAAAGTCCTTTCCCGCCACCCAACAAGGTATCCCAGCTGCTCAGTGTCAATAACTAAAAGTTAGACGAGCCATGAGTCTCGTCCTTGAGATCTACCACCAATCAGTCAAACCAATGGAATTAACACTACTTTCTACTATACTAAGAATAAAATCGGGGGTCGGGGGGGCGGGAATCCTAAGGGATGAGAGCAGGAAGAAATGCGTGCTGGCCCCACCTGAGACAGGTATGCTTCCGGGGTACTCGGGTCTCACCTCTGCACACTCTGTTCCCTTCCGCAGCCTCGTACCCTGGCGCGCAGCCGCAGCCCGTGACCTGCTGCTCAGCCCACTGCCCGTCCTCCCGGCAGTAGAGGCTGGGGCTGGGGTTGGCGGTAGGGACCGCATTGGCCACGCAGCTACCTGCCACCGGCACCACAAGCTCCCGCGGCACTGTCTCGGGGAAGAAGGTCAAGTTCGTGATCAGCTGGGAGCACTTCTTGTAAAAGAGATGCAAGGAGAGCAGAGCCATGCAGGCTCCTTGATCCTGGAAAGCCAGGTAGAAGCCGGCTTTGCTGAGAGGACCCAGGCGCAGCGTCTTGATGTTAACTTTTCCTGTTGCTTCGGCTCCAGGGCGCTTCCGAGTCAGATGTTCTGCGGCCACCGTGTCCACCTGCCAGGAGAACCCAGGTTCACCACCACTGTCCCAGGTCCTCTAGGGTCTCTGGTGGACTTCCTCACAGTTCCCTTCAACCATCTCAGCTCCTGCGGAGAACCTTCTTTCTACCTTCCATGACGGGTAGTGTGTGTGTGTGTGTGTGTGTGTGTGTGTGTGTGTGTGTGTGGAGAGAGAGAGAGAGAAAGAGAGAGAGACTATATAAAATGTATATATAGAATATATAAAGTTATATACACATACATATATGTGTGTACACATGCATGTATTTTATAAAGTGTGTGTATATTTATACATACACACATGTATATATACATATATGCTTGTATATATTCACACATACATGTATACACATATACAAATGTGTATATATACATATATATACATACAAAATATATTCATGTGTGTATTTCACATACATAAATGTATATATACATGTATGTATATAGTTGTGCATATACATATATATACACACATGCAATATGTTCATATATACATATATGCACATGTATAGATAGATAGATATGTACATATATTTATACACACACACATAAATATATGGCCTTCTGTAGTCCAAGCTGGTATCAAACTTGCTATGTAGCCAAGGTTTTTCAAGACAGTTTCTCTCTGTAGTCTTGGCTGTCCTGGGGCACACTCTATAGACTAGGCAGAAATCCTCCTGCCTCTACCTCTCAAGTGCTGGGATGATGGGCAGGCACCACTTTATTTATTTAGGCAATGCTCAATCCAGCCCAGGGCTTTGTGACGGCTAAGCCAGCACTCACAATTGAGGAACTTGCCCGGCCTGGCCAGTACTTCTCTGCCGGCCTCTAATGCTAGCTGAGCCACGCCTCGTCCAACATTGCCCTGTCTGTTTCCCAATGGTTCGTTTGTTCTAGGAATACTCGTAGTTCTCGCTCCATGACCTCAGAGCCAAGGAGAAATGAAAGAACCACAGACTGATAACCATGTAGGGCAGGAGCCAGGGCGAGGGCAGCCACCCGCTCTGGAGGCTAAGATTCTCACCTCAGAAGCTGCCATCCTATGAGAAATCAATAACTAGTTTTGGGTAAAGATTTGTGAAAACACAAATTCATCTTTTAGGGGTGGGGACATAGATAAGTTGGCTCATGCAGGAGGTCCTTGGCTCAATCTCTAACCCATGCCTGTAATCCAGCACCGGGGATGCCGGAGCAGGAGAGCAGGAGTTTATGGTCACCCTTGGCTACTTAAGAGAATTTGAAGTCAGCCTGAGCTATATGTAAGATCTTGTCTTAAAAACCAAACATGACCTAGAGAGATGGCTCAGCAAGCAGTTAAAGGCATTTGCTGCTCTTGCAGAGGCCCAGGGTTCAATTCCCAGCACCCACACGGTAGCTCACAACTCTAACTCCAGTTCCAGGGGCTCTGATGTCCTCTTCTGGCCTCTGTGGGTGCCAGGCATGCACACACGCGTGCACACACACATATGCAGGCAAACATTCAGACACAGAAAATAAAAACAAATAAGTTTTAAGATGTATATATGAAGACGGGCAGTGGTGGCGCACGCCTGTAATCCCAGCACTTGGGAGGCAGAGGCAGGTGGATTTCTGAGTTCGAGGCCAGCCTGGTCTCTAGAGTGAGTTCCAGGACAGCCAGGGCTACACAGAGAAACCCTGTCTTGAAAAAATCAGAAAAAAAACCAAAAAAAACAAAACAACAACAAAAAAACCCAAGATGTATATATGAGCACAATCCAAAGCAAAAACTTGACCATAGTGGCACACACCTTAGACCCTAGGATTCAAGAGGCAGGCAGACATCTCTGAGTTTAAGACTAGCTTAATCTACATAGTGAGAGAGACTCTTGTCAGGAAAGAAAGAGAGAGAGAGAGAAAGAGAGAGAGAGAGAGAGAACAAAAGGAAGGAAAGGAAAGAGAAAGAAAAACTATGAAGACTGGAGAGAGATAGCTGAGCAGTCAAGAGCACATATTCCTCTTACAGAGGACCCGATGCCCAGTGCCCACAATGTGCCTCACAACCATCTTTAACTCCAGTTCCAGGTAATCGAACACCCTCTTCTGTCGTCCTTGGGCACCAAGCCTGGACATGGGGGCACACATAAATACATGCAGGCAAAACATCCACACATAAAAATAATTAATAAGCCTAGTAAAGAATTTTAAAAACCAACAGCAACAAAAAACCAGGCCTGGTAAGATGGCTAGGAAGGTAAAGGGTGCTTGCCACCAAGCGTAAGGATCTGAGTTTGATCCCCGGAACCCAAGTGAGAAGACAACCAACTCCTGATAGTTGTCTCTGACTGACTCCAGACTATCACTGTGGCATAGTCAGGCATGCACAAAGTACATGCATGCATGCATGCACGCACACACACACACACACACACACACACACACACAGGTGGAGGCAGGACGGTCAGGTGTTTCAGGCTAGCTCGGGGCTCCTTCTGCCTTCATAACCAGGCTTTGGTGCGTTTTCTGGGTTAACAAGGTGGAGGAACTGAACCCAAGGATTACTTTGAGTCCAGCAGTTTCAAAGTCAGCCTGGGCAGCAGAGCAGTATCTCAACTTTTAGGGACGTAAAGAGTGGCTGGTGCCACACTTTAAACTGGAATTTAAAAGACAGGGCTGGAGCGATGGCTCAGTAGTTAAGAGCACTTGATGTTGCAGAGGACGCGGGTTCGATTCCCAGAACCTATGTGGCAGTTCTTACAATTACCAGTGATTCCAACTCCAGGATGCCTGTGCTACAGAAATACACACTGGAACAAAACACTCATGCGCATAAGATAAATCGAATAAATAAGAAAGACATGATGGTGCACACCTTTAATCCCAGTGCTTGGGAGATAGAGACTAGTGGATCTCTGTAAGTTTAAAGCTAGCCTGATCTACAGAATGAGTTCCAGGACAGCCAGGTTACACAGGTAGACTTTGTCTCAAAATGCACCAAAGAAAGGAATTAAAAAGACAGCCAGGAGCCAATTACAATGGCACCCACCTATAAGCCCAGCACTCAGGAGGTAGAGGCAAGTGGGTCAGGAGTTCAAGGCCAGCCTTAGCTGTGTAGCGAGTTTGAAGGTAGCCTGGGCTACACAAGACCCCGTCTCAAGAACAAACAAAGCAAACAAATAAAAAGACAGGTGAGAACGTTGTGTGGAGGAACCAGAAAGAAGTGAGAAGTAGCAGGTACAGATGGGGGGGGGGATGACAGTGACAGAGATGCAAATGAGTACGGAAGGGTCCAGGTAGGTCTGCAGAGATGTCGTGAAAGCAGCTTGAAGTTGGACCTCCGTACACAGGAGAGGCAGTTCAGCTGGACTCTTCCCTCCCTAGACTTAACTGCCTGTAGGCGCATCCATCCCCCAGGCTGTTGGTACCTTGATGTAGGGGTTCTCCATCCAGGCCGGCGTGTGGGCCGTGGCAGTATCGGCTTCGCTCTCATAATAGAAAACGGTGAAGGTCTCCTTGCAGGAGCGACTGGCCCTCGGCAGGGACAGGCATTCCATCATGGTGAAGCGTATCGTGGCATACACGTGGACAGCACCTCGCCTTGGGACCCAGCCGGTGCGCAGCCAGTGCGCCTGGCCCCCTGGACGCTTCATGTCGCACACCTCGTAGGTGCGCACGCTGTGCTGTTCCTCATCCAGGCCGCTTAGCTCCTCCCACTGTGCAGAGACGGAAGCTGTCAGTCTGGGCCTCTAGCTAGGGTCAGAGTGGCTACAGGAAACAAGTATCTCATCTCGGAGTGTTTCTGTGCAACCTCCTGACTCAGTTCCCCTCCAGCCCTTACCTGGCCCTCTGCCTGAGGGTAAGTCACCCATTTCAGATCCGCCGTTTCCAGTTTTGTGTTCAGCAGGGTCTCTAAGACAGAGAGACAAAGTCAGCCCCATTGGGGAGGTGTACGGGAGAGGTAGGGCCAACAGCTTGCTGGGAACAACCGGAATGAGAGGGAGTGGGTTGTCTTTCTAGTTCCAGGAGGTAGCAAATTTTATTCTCTTGGGCCAAGGAGATAAAGACGCTAGCCACCAAGCCTGCAGACCTGAGTTTCATCCTCGGGACCTACATGGTGGAAGGAGAGAGCCAACCCTCCTAAGTTGTCCTCTGAGTGTGACTCAAGTACCCCAGCACAAGAGACCTTTTCTTCCTCTTTGTCCCTCACCTCACATAAAGAAAACCGAGAGTGTGCGCGCTGAGAATTTAAAACATATCATCAGGCTTGGAGGTAGCATTCCCTGATGAACCCTCTTGCCAGCCCACTGACCTTAGATTTGTAACCCTTGTTCCCAGTGCCAACTCTCTCATCAGCAGCTGGTGGGCACTGGACAGCGTCTAGATTTCCCCAGAGGGGCTGTATCCAGAAAAATGTGGGAAATCCTTGCTGGAAGTTAAAAGTGCACACAACTCAGGAAGTAGGAAGGAAGGAAGGACAGAGGGAGGGAGGTAGGGAAGAAGGAGGAGGAGGAGGAGGAGAAGGAGGAGGAGGAGGAGGAGAAGAAGAAGAAGAAGAAGAAGAAGAAGAAGAAGAAGAAGAAGAAGAAGAAAGAGGAGGAAGAAGAGGAGGAAGAGGAGGAGGAAGAGGAGGAGGAAGAGGAGGAGGAAGAGGAGGAGGAAGAGGAGGAGGAAGAGGAGGAGGAAGAGGAGGTAGCTCTTGGGCAGACGCTCAGGGAAGGCAGGGCATGGCTCGGCTATAGTGCTTGCTTTGAGTGGTCAGGCTCCAGACTTCACCCCCAGCATTGCAAAAGAAAAAAAGAAAAGAAAGGAACAAAGTTCTGGGCTTGGTGCACATTCCTGTAATCCCAGCACTTGGGAGGTGGAGACAGAAAGATCAAGAGTTCCAGACCAGACCCCACCACATAGTGAGTTTGTGTGTAGTCTGAATCACATAGAGATCTTGCCTAGAAACAAAAAACAGGACAAACCCCGGTCCTGGTCTTGCCCCTCGGGGCTGAGAACTGCTGGTCCAGGCTAAGGTTTCCTACAGGCCTGTCTCAGGCTCCACACTCCCTCTTTCCTAAGTGCCAAAATTGGCTTCCATCCCAACTCTGTTCCTCATCTCAGTCCCCGCCCCCTTTTCACACCAGACACCCCAATCCTTCTTCACGGTGGTGGTGCCCTCGCCTGAGGCAGCGCACCTCCCCCATTTGCTACCACCAGAGAAATAAGTTCTGGAAGCCTGGACTCTTGGGTTCCCCGCCTCGCTCGGCTCCAGCGGAGGCCTCACCACATCTGGACTTGGTTAGGAGGAAGAAAGGAGGAGAGTTTAGGGGTGGGGGGCTGTGTGTGAGCACACCTGGCAGGGCTCTGGGATCACTTGAGGGGAGCAGGCATGGTGCTGACCCAGTAAAGGATGAGGAGAAGTGCAGAGATCTTTGGCAGCACTCCGGGTGGGAGGACTGCGAGGGAGGACTGCATGACCCCCCCCCCTTGGTGAGGACAGGGCAACCAGGGAGGGGCAGGAGTCAGGGAACCACGCGGGCTGAGAGTGGGCCCCCAGGGGAGCCAGCACAACACCTGGGACCAGGCCCCGCCCTCCCCTTTGGCGCTTCGAGAGAGAAGGAAGGAGTGCCAGAGATAAGGTGGATGAGGGAGGCATCCGCCTCAAAGTTCCCGGTGCTGTCTCTGGGTGTAGGGGGCAGGCAGGAACCTGATCAGCTGGAGGCAAGGCCTAGGGGCCCCTCTCCTGGGTGGCAGGAGACAACAGAGCACATGGGGGACAGGATGCCCATGGTTCTGGGAAGGGGGTGGATAGAGGCTGCCGTCCCCACCCTCCATTGTCCCAGCCTGGATAGCGTTTTTCCTGTCTCCAATTTACACACAGTGCAACAGGCTACTCTCTTCAGCCTGCTAAGCCGAGCCCAGACTCACTTTCCCTGCGCGGAGATCACACCAGTTTGCCTCCAGCTCACTTCAGTCCACCCGTTCCCAGACCCACCTCTCACCTCCGTCCCTCCAGGGCTCCATTTCCGGGTCATCGTCCCCCTCCCCCACCCCTATCTCTCGGTTTACACCTCCTTTAGGGCCTGTGGTCTTGGATAAACTAATTACCATTTCTAAAGCTTTAGTTTGTCACCAGTAAAAATAGGGAACTCGCTTTTTTTTTTTTTTTTTTTTTTGCGGGGCAAAATGACAGTAAAATAACCGCACTGGGCACAGGTGTGGGGAGGGGCTCGAGAACCATCCAGGTAACACACGGGAGAAGGGGCATTTCCTGTTGGCATCTGCCTTTCCCTCCAGACACACTTCATGGGTTCTCAGCCCGTCTGACTTCCTCCTCTCCAGGAGCCCAAAGTCTTTCCTCACCCCCACCCCATTCCCACACTTTGATCAGCCCAGAACAGCACAGCACAGCACAGCCCAGAGGGAGCAGGATTTTCCAAACTCCTTTGATTCCATCGCTTCAGCAAGCGATCTCCCCCACTCCGGCTGCCCACTCCCCAAATACTCCTTTGATTCTAAGCAGAAGGGAGGTTGTGGGGGAGCCAAATTCATTGAAAAGAGATTAGGGAGGCAGGGAAGGGAGGTTACGGGTCCTGTACAGCCCCAAGAGGGACTGTGGAGTTAGGGGCTCACAGATCTGAAGAGGCATTTGGAGAGGAATACAGAAGGAAAAAAAAAAGCAACAGAAATCTGAGGCGAGCTAGGAGGCGGCCAGCTGGGGTGAATTAGGGCGACACAGGCCGGTGTTAGGCAGTCTCTGCGGGCTTGCGTGACTGGAAGAAAAGTCGAGGTCTAAGTGGCATTTAAAAGGTTGGGGTAGAGCCCTGAGAAAAACGAGAGTCTGCACGCGGTCAGGAGCCTGGCCAGCCATTTGGGAGTTGCAGAGAGGTGCCGCAGATGGGACCATCCCGACTGGGGTGGGGGGTTTTGGAGTCCAGGTGTGAATGCTAGAGAATTGGTGGTGGGGGTCGTTTTACGGTCTAGCTGGGGTCCGCCTCGCCTGCAAGTGCCCCTTCAGGAACTTTTCCCTGGAGTTTAGCCAGAGGTGGAGGGGGGGATTAAAAACTTTGGGGGATAGTTTTGAACATTAGAGTGGACGGGAAAAGGAAGGCTGTCAAGGGCCTTTGGCATCAGGACTGAGAGTTTAGAAGACTGGGTAAGGGAAGGTCCCGGGTCCGAGCTCTCGACTCCATCTCTTTCCCAAACAAAAGAAAAACCCCACTCCCCGCCAGGCCGCCTCCTCCCCGCCCCCTCCCGTTCTAGTGCTATTGGTCCGAAGTGTTTAAGTGGTGCCGGAGTTGGGATAGGGAAAGACCAGCTTCTGCACTCTGAGGCACAACTTTGGGGACCCCAAGAACAGGGGGCACCCCCAAGGAAACTCACCTTCTAAAGCAGTGGCGAGGGAAGCCCAGCACAGCAACGCTCTGAGCTCCATGGCGCCGCCTCACTTTGTCTGGATACGATCCGAGTTTGGGGGGCCCTGGCCCCCCCAGGTCTGACCCTCCCCTGGGCGGGTGCACACCGTCTCTGCTGCTGGGACTTTCCGTCGAGAGCCTCTCAGCGATGGCCCATGCGGGCGCTCCGGGCACCCGCGCTCAGGTGCGGCCCCCACGACCCCGCCGCAGCGCGCGCGCGCGGGGAGGCCAGCCTTGAGGGGGGACGTCCTGGCAGTGGCCGTCGCTGGGCGGGCGGAGATCGGGACGTGGCTGAGAGTTAGGGATCCCTTCGGGGCTTCGGGGGTCCCGCCCTGACTGGCTGGGATGGGCCGATTGCTCGCGATCTCCCTCGCTCCCTGGAGTGGTTGGTGGCTCTCGCGCCGCCGGACTGAGTGCGCCGGTCGCGGTCAAGGAAGGTAGAAGCCAAAGTGAGAACCGAGCAGGAGGGAAGGAGACAGGCTGGGCCAGGGCTGGGCCGATTTGAGACTGAGTCGGGCGGCGCCTGGCCTAGGAGGGAGGGGCGCATGGGAGGCGGAGACAGTCCCGTGTCAGAGTTTACCCCCGCCCCATCTCCCAACACCCTGGAGCCCGGGCTTCTCTGGGAGGGGGGTGGGCAGGGGAGCTGATTGGCTCCTATGCTGCTGAATAATTCATGAGGGGGGCGCCCGAACTGAGCCTGTCGGGAAGTTAGGAGAAAGTTTGCCAGAGGGGGAGGGGCGGCATGTGGAACTTAGGGACTGTCCAGGGGTGCTGGGTGTCCGGTGCCTACTACCCCTGATTGTGCATGTTGGGGCAGAAGCTCAGGAATTCTCAGGACTGGCCTGAATCTACCAGGCCTCACAGATGTGTGCGTAAATGCGCACGTCGCACACACAAAGCCTGCTTTGACCTTGCATCGGGACCTGAGATTCCACATCTGGATGCGCCCCCTACCACCTAGTTGGAGCAGGGGATTGCATTTGGGAGGAGAAGTTAAAACTTTGATATTGGGTATAGAGAGCTTCCCAACGGACCTCCCGTACCTCAAGCAATAATCCCAGTTTGGATATCTCCGGAGAGAGCGCTCACACAATGGTTGCCTGCACGTTAAGTACTGTGCGCGCAGCCCAACGCTGGAGAAAGTGGTTTGAAACCCAAGGAAGTATAGAAAATGTAAATAAAAGGCAGGAGTGTCAGAGAGGGTGAGGGATCTCCGTTTAACACCTCATTCCATTTTTTTTTTAGGAGGGGAACACTTCCCCACCGCCTGCAGCCTTGACCTCCAGGGCGGGGGTAGGGACCGCTGTGACTTTTTCCTGAGGCTGTTTCCTGTCTGGCTCCTGGGGGCCCTCGGGATGGCTGGGAGGGCCCTTCCTCTCATTTGCTAGCACCCCCTCTCATCCATCAGTTTGAGGGGAGGGTCCAGGAAAGATGGTCTCCCAGCTACATCAGGGCACCGGTAGTGCGGGCCACAGAATGGTTGGATGAGAGAGGTGCTGCTACCGAAGTCGGTCCCTTAAGGGCTGCGGTAAGGGGACTTTAAGGTAATTAGTACAGGGTCTGGAAACTCTGAGGTAGGAGTCTGGGGCACCTGGGAGTCTGCCAAATATCCTAAGCACACACACACACCCCAGCGGACGCGAGAGACCCGTGATGACCTCTTGTCCCCGTGCACTTATCTTCCTGCCGCAAGTAGTGCTCCCCACCCCCCTGCCCTTCCTCACTGCCCTGCCTGGGTCCCGCTCCGGGGTGGGGGGTCAGCCAGGGCAGGAAACAGCCGGCTTGGCTGGAGCCAGGCTGACCGGCTAGATCTGGGAGTCCCCTCCTCCTTCCCCGCGCAGACTTAGACTCCCCTTCTCTTATCTACAAACACCCCCTTTTTTTGCACCTATCATTCTGCATCCGGGTCCCCCAAGTCTTTCTGAGTCGTGGCCTGTTCTCACCCTAGTAGCCACCATTAGCAGTCCACTTCAAGCCTTTGATTGCTTAAAATTTTCACATCTAGTGGGATAAGCAATTCATTAGTATGCAGAGAGGATTAACAAGGCCTCAATAGAGGAGAGGCAAGCAGCTCGGACAACATGAGGCAGGCGTGGAGGAAGGTGCTGCTGCTGAGATCCGGCTGCAAAGATGAGAGAGCCCATCAGACTCTTCCACAACCCAAAGATAGTGTATCAGTAAGAATGACTCCTGGGCTGGCCTCTCTGCTGCTATCAGTAGAGAGTTTGGAAATCAGCTTCCCCCGCACCCAGAAAGCCTTGAGTTCCATCCTCATCCCTGCATAGATCCAATGTGCGATCTATGTGGGAGCTATCTCCCATAGCTTGGAAGGAAAGTGGGACCAAGTTACAGACTGGACTACATTGCAAGCCTTACACACACACACACACACACACACACACACACACACACACACACACACACAGAGAGAGAGAGAGAGAGAGAGAGAGAGAGAGAGAGAGAGAGAGAACTGGTGAAAATCCCGTGATTTCCCTTTTCCATGCAAGTGACGCCTGAGATCTTTACTCCGCTGGTCAGGAAGCACCCTCCATTTATCCTGTGTGGATGAGGTCATTCCTTCCACTCCGGACCACCAGAGGCTCCTGCTGCCAGCACCAAGTTGCTTGGCCTTCTGCTGCAGGTGAGAACATGCACTAGCCCAGAATCCATGTTTGTCCCAAAGAGACCCAACCAAATCTCAAACCTTTTTTTTCCTTCTCCTCAGTATTAGGGGACTTGGAGACTTGGAGGCACAGAGAGATGGCTCTGTGGTAAAAGCACCCGCTGCCAAAGTGGGCAACTTGAGTTTGAATTCCAGGATAAACATAGTGGAAGGAGAAAACCGATTCCCAGAAGCTGTCTGTCATCTCTCCTCCACGTGAACACTGTGGCATTCACCAGCTCCCACCTAACGCAATAAATATATAAATAAAATATATGATTTTGAAAAATTTTGAAGGCACTGAAGAGATGACTCAGCAGTGAAGGGTACCTGTTGCTTCCACAGAGGCTGTTGTGGGTTTGGTTCTGAGCACCCACGTGCTGGTTTGCAAGCATCCGTAAGCATCGATGTTCCAGAGGATCCAGTGCCCTCTTTGGACCTCTGTGGGCACCAGGCACACATGTGGTACATAGACATGCATGCAGGCAAAACACTCATGCACATAGACAAAATTGAATAATCTAAAAAAAAAAGAAAGAAAGAAAGAAAGAAAGAAAACAAAACAAACTATGTAGCCCTTCACCGACTTCACAATGCTGGTGTTAACAGTCTGTTTCCAGCCCACAGCAATAAGGTATTCTTCCTCACGGACAGGACAGACAGTTGTACATATATATGTCGTCTCCCTGAGTAGAAATAACAGTAGGAGACTTTTTTCTTTCTTCCTTCTAGCCCAAACAAACCTCATTTTGTTTTTTTATACAGTTGAGTATGACCTTGAGCATCTGATCCCCTTGCTTCTGGGGCCTGAATGCAAGTGTTATAGACATGTATGTACCATCCCACCAGATTTACAAGGTGCTCAGGATTGACCCCCCCCCAGCTTCAGGCATGGCCCATGCCCATGGTCTAGAAGTCCCTTTCCCATTGTGTCAGTCTGTTTTGAGCCTTCACAGAGATAAGGTCTCTCCTATATGTAAACTGGCCTTAGAGGTGCAGGCTGTAATCCTGGACATTCAGAAAGCAGAAGCTAGATTGCTGGGATTTTGAGACCAGTTTGCCCTGCCTAGTGAGTTCTAGGCCTGTCAGTTAAATCTTGTCTAGAAAAAAAAAATGATAAGGGAGGGCAGGGTGGGGTGAGAGAGGAGATGTGAAGGCATGAATAAGAAGGAAGGATATAATGACAAAAGTATACTATGGAAATGTCATAACAAAACATATTAAAAACAATAAGACGTTGACAAATGGCTCAAGGGGTAAAAGGGTTTGCTTGCTGTGACACTTGATGACCTGAGTTTGAGCCCCAGGACCCACCCACCACATAGTAGGAGGGAATCCCCACAAAGTTGTCCTTCGATCACCATACACACGTGTGAGTACACACCCTCAGACACACACATACACACCCCAAATGTAATGAAATTGAAACCCCAAAATCGATAAGAACAAAGCAGAGGAAAAGTTCCTGTACATTTGAAATAACTGAGAACAGAGTAGCTGTGTAACTCCTTTAAACGTTAAATGGTGAAGTCCCCACACCGCCAGGAAGCCTGCCACTCCTTTCTTGGCTCATTTAACCCCACGGGAGTCCAAAGTTCCCTGAGGTTTAAACTACAGCGCCCCTCGCCTGTCTCCTCGCTTCCCTTGCCCTAGTTAATGAATACCACCACTTTTAACGGATTTTTCTTGATGGTGGTTTCAGTGTGTGTGTGTGTGTGTGTGTGTGTGTGTGTGTGTGTGTGTGTGTGACAGAGTTTCTCCCTGAGCCTAGAGCTGTACTGGCTAGACAGAGAGCCACAGGGACTCTCTGTCCATGCTCCCTTCCCCACCCCATTGTGCTAAGGTCACAGGTATGTGCCACCATGGCTTTTACACCTGGTGCAAAGCATGAAAACTCAGGTCCTCATGTTTGCATGGCAAATGCTTTACCCGCTGAGCCATCCACCCAGAACCCCTCACTCCCACCCCTTTTTCTCTCATTGAAATGCAGCCTTACATATACCAGGGTAGCCTAGAAATCAATGTAACTGGAAATGGCTTTTAACTCCTGTTCTTCTCGGTGGCGCTGTTCTGGGCATGCACCACCTCACCCGGATTATATGGAGCTGGGGATTGGGAGACTGAAGCCGGGCTGTGTGCACAGTCGGCAAACACTCTACCAACTGCGCTAGCTACATCCTCAGCCCCCGAGCAGTTCTTCGGTGAGTCACACAGTAGGACAACACTTGCAGCTACCTGGAATTGGACAGCCCTCTTCCATGTCCCAGGCTGGACTGGCACTCTCAGGGTAGGCAAGGGTTACTCTGAACACCTGATCCTTTTGTCTACACCTCCCAGGGCTCTGATTAAAACAAAACAAAACAAAACAAAACAAACAAAAAAAAAAGAATCCGGTAGAGGCAGGCATGGTGGTGCATGCCTTTGATACCATCACTTGGAAGACAGAGTTCTGGGAGTTCAAGGCCACCTAGTCTATAGAGTGAGTTCCAGGACAGCCAGAGATATATAGAGAGCCCCTGTCTCAAAAAACAAACAAACTGAAACAAAACAGTTTTGTAGAGATATTGACATTGCCAAAGTGAGTCGTAAAGCTCAAAGAATTTTTCCTGTTTTTGAGACAAAGTCTTGATATGTAGCCCAGGCTGATCTTGAACTCGAGATTCTCTTGTCTCCATATCCACTGAGTACTGGGATTGCAGGTATGAGGCATCCTGCCCTCTCAAATACTTTATCAAAACATTTGTTTGATGTTTAGTGAAAGCAGGCGCACGCATGCATACACACACACACACACACACACAGGCAACAGCAAGCTATGGAGATCAGAAGTGACTTGCAAGAATTGGTTCTCAGGGCTGCAGAGATAAGAGCAGCTGCCGCTCGCGATCGCAGAGGACCTGGGTTCAGTTCTCAGCACTCCCATGATAGCTGAAAACCATCCTTAACTACAGTTTGTAGGATCCTACTTCCTTCTCTTATCTCCATGGCCACCAGGCATGCCTGTGGTGCACATACATGCAAGCAAGACACTCAGACACATAAAAAAAAGGGGGGGGGGTCCCAAGAACCAAATTCAGGTCACGCAGCTTGGCAGCAAGCACCTTTACTGGCTAAGTCATCTCAGTGGTTCTTTGTGTTTGAGAAAAGGTCTCATGTGGCCCTGCCTGGCTGGCCTCAAACTCCTTATGTAGCAGAAGCTGGTTTTAAACACCTGCTTCTGCCTTCCAGATGCTAGCTATGAGCCACCACACCCAGCAAACAGTACATACCTAACAGGAAGATGGAAATAACGCAGAGGCAGCTGGTGACCTGGCTCAGTAGCTGGTCGAATGTTTAGCCTGGATGGTCTTGTGTTCTATGGCCAGCACAACCAATAACAACCAAACTGCCACCAAGGCATCTCACATGGGGAATGTTTACAACAAATCTTGTTCTTCTAGATAGTATAATATGTGTGCCAGTGTTTTTCACTTAGACGTTTATAGGGGTTAGAGAGACAGCTCAGCAGTTACAAGCTCTTGCTACTTTTGGCAAGGACCCAAGTTTGGTCCCCTCCACCCACATTCGACACAGCTCACAACCACCTATAACTCCATCTCCAGGAGATTCAATGCCATCTTCTGGCCTCCTCAGACACTTATACGCACATGGGAATATATATACACACACACATACACACACATGCACACACACACACATGCGCACACACCAAAAATAAAAATTAAGTTAAATTACAAATTATTTGCAGGGTCAGAGAGATGGTACAGTGATTAAGAGCACTGGCTTCTCTTCAGAGAACCTAGGTTTGATTCCCAGTACCCATATGGTAATATGTCACAACTGTCAATAATTTCAGTTCCAGGGGTCAGGCCTCCTGGGGCATTGCATGCACATGGTGTACACATATACATGCAGACAAAACTCTCATACACATAAAATAAAAATACCTCTCTCTCTCTCTCTCTCCTTCCTTCCTTCCATTTTTCCTTTCATTTTTGTTTGTTGTTGTTTTGAGAGAAAGAGTTCTCTGCATTGCCCCGGCTGTCCTGGAACTCACTCTGTAGACCAGACTGGCCTGGAATTCAGAGATACACCTGCCTCTGCTTCCTGAGTCCAGAGATTAAAGACATGAGCCACCACCACCTAGTTATAAATAGGTCTTTTAAAAAATGATTTATATGAATGTGCTGTCTGCATGTACACCTGTGTGCCAGAAGAGGGCGTTGGATCCCATTACAGATGGTCGTGAGCCACCATGTGAGTGCTTGAAATTGAACTCAGGACCTCTGGAAGAGCAACCAGTGCTCTTAACCATTAAGCCATCTCTCCAGCTTCTATAAATATTTTTTTTTTTAAAAAGTTACAATTGGCAGTAACTTCCTAACATATAGAAACTTCAAGAAGCATGTAACAGACCCATTCCTGATCTGTCTTCAGCAAACCTTCTGGAATACAGCATATAGAAAGCTGTCACAGAAACTTCCTGAATCAATAAAGACTTTTAAACCAGCAGTGAAAGCGCCTCGAAGTGAAGCAGGAACAGGGAAACAGGGTGCTATAACTATCCACATAGACAGCATACCCCGGAGCAGTACAAAGGAAATCAGCCCTAATGGACTCGTTCATACCAGCCATTAAAGACACTGGTTATTATCAGCAGAGGTTCACCAGGGCATCAGAGAGTGACCCATAGAGAAGAGACAGGCATTGCTAAGAGACATGAGGGTGTAAGAGGAGGTGTTTGATGTCCACGTCTCAGAGCCAGGTAAGACTACATTAACCAGAGTTGAAAAAGAAATTATTCGGCCAGGCGGTGGTGGCGCACACCTTTAATCCTAGCCCTTGGGAGGCAGAGGCAGGAGGATTTCTGAGTCCAACAGGCTTAGGTGGCTTAGAGCAATGTATAAACAGATTAAAAGAAAACAAGCCAAACAATGGACCCTCTGGTTTCGCTAGGAGGCAAATGACGGTAGATTTTCATTGAGCCAGAGTCTCTGGGGGGCAATCCGAGAGAAGGTCAAATGTGACGCTGGTGAACCTCGGAAGTCCTTAGGACTGAACTAGCAGCTTATCAGAGAGGTGAAAATACAACAAACAAACAAACAAACAAACCCCTGTGGTTGGTTGGTGCAGTTGGCTTCTTCTGCATTCCTAGGGGGAAGTAGGCCTCTGGGCATAGGAGCCTTCTCGGCCACTTTACTAATGGAGTGGCTAGGAACAACTGCAGCTAAGGACCATGCACTGGAACTGAAAAACCTCACGTAAAATTGTGGATTTAGTGATCTTCTAATGTTAACAAAAAAAAAAATCTACAGGCTTGGGTGCGTGTTGGAGGCCGGTGTGTCTGGTTCCTGGTGGCCTCCGGAGTATAAGAGGCAAATAAACATCAGTTGGTGGATAGAGATCGAACACAATGCAGGTTAGAGGGATTAAACTGAGCTAGGAGTGGGCAGACTTCCCGAGTGTACGACATACATTTCTTCCAAGGGGCGGAGCTTGAAATTGTTTGTCTAAACAGCCCCCCCTCAGCAGCCAGAAGTTGCCTACGGGGAGACACTGGCTATACCTGCAATGTTGTTAAGCTAAGAATCTACAGCTTAAAAGAGGTGGACATCCGTGTAGCCCTAAGGAATACAGTTTACCCCAAGAAAACAAATGCTGGCCGACCTCTGGCCCTAAGCCAAGCTAAGCATCCCTCAGCTCACCCCTCAAGCCCATCAGAGGCTGCGTGAGAACAGCTCGAGTTTAAAATAACAGCCGGAGCCAGTTGGTGGTGGTGCAGGTTTTCAATCCCAGCACTCTGGAAGCAGAGGCAGGTGGATCTCTGAGTTCAAGGCCAACCTGGTCTACAGTATGAGTTTTAGGACAGCCAAGACTCCACAGAGAAACCCTGTCTTGAAAAACCAAAATCCAAAAGGAAAAAAAAAAAAAGAAAAAAGAAAGTTGTAGAACTCAGAAATGCCACATCATTATAAAGAACTCAATAAGTTAGGGCCCCCAACTATGCTACTTACTGTACATTGCTAGGATTGAGACCCAGGGCAGCTGAGGTGCACATTTTACATACCAAAGTGGACCCGGCATCCTTCAGTCTCTACCTGGCATACTCGACCCTCTACCCTGAACTTTCCATTTATATACATATATTATTTATACATAAATATATACACACACACAAATATATATTTTATATACATGTATATTCCATTTAATACATATATATTATATAATATATCATAAATACAAATAAATATGTATATAATTTTTTAAAAAGAAATATTTATAAGGCTGGAGAGATGGGTTCAGTGGCTAAGATCACTTACTGTTTTTGCAGAGGACCCATGTTTGGTTCCTAGCGCCTATGCAGTGGCTCACAATCCTCTGTACTTCCAGTTCTAGGGAATCTAACGCCCTTTTCTAACCTCTGTGAGCATATATACCCACGTGCGTGACTGTTTTCTTTAGCAGCCAGGAGATTTCTTTGGATCCCTTGGAACTGGAGTTATGGGTGGTTCTGACTGGCCATATGTGCTGGGAGCTGAAACCAGACTCTGTGAAAGTCACAAGCTCTGTGCCACTACCTCTCCAGCTCATAGCATCAACTTAGTTTCTAATTTGTGTTTGTTTGTTTGTTGGTTGGTTGGTTTTTAGAGACAGGGTTTCTCTGTGCAGCCCTGGGCATCCTGAAACTTGCTCTGTAGACCAGGCTGGCCTCGAACTCAAATCTGCCTGCCTCTGCCTCCAGAGTGCTGGGATGAAAGGCGTGCGCCTTTCTAATTTCTATGACCCTTGATTAGAGCAGAGGGTTCACCACAGTTGTGTCTCTAATCCCATTTTTCACTATGGGATAGAAGCTCAGGACTTTGCATGTTTGTCTTCATCCTCTGTGAAAAGGTTCCATTATACCTGGATAACATAATGCTAACCCTTAAGTGGTTTAGAGTCCATTGGAGAGACTTGTGAGCACACTTACAGCCAGAGAGATGGCAGCTCACAACTGTCTGTAACTCCAGTTCCAGGGGATCCAATGCCCTCACACAGACACACATGCATGTAAAACACCAATGCACATAAAAATTTAAAAGTCACAGGAAATGATGGGAAATCAGTTCACAAAGGGATACAAGTGGCAGGTACTGCTGAGAAGCACTAGGTTGAAAGGCCAGCACCCCATAGACTTGAGATCTTGAGACCAAGGAGAAGCCCGGAGGAGTGGCTCCAGTCTTTAATGGCAGCATTCGGGAGGTTGGGGCATGAGGATTGTTGAGAGTTCAAGGGCAGTCTAGCTGAAGAGTGAGACCCTGTCTCAATAAACAAACAGGCAAACAAAAATAAAATAACAGGTCCCTGTAATCCCAGCAATGGGAGGTGGAGGCAGGAAGTCCAAGGTTAAGACCACCCTTGAGTATATGTTGAGTTCAAGGACAGTCTGACCTCCACAAGACCCTGTGTAATCACTACTTTTAGCTCTACCGGGAGATGACTCTGGAAGCTTGAGGGCCAGCTACCCTGGTGTGTACACCTATGGTGAGTGACAGGGTAGAAATGAGGACAAACGCCAGAAGCTGTCCTCTTACCTCCATATGAACACCCTCACCCCTGTGCTCACATAGCCACATTCGTGCACACAAGCATGCACGTACATGCAAGCACACACACACACACACACACACACACACACACAAACACACACGGCTGGCGGGATGGCTCAGCAGGTTTGATTCCCCCAGGGCCCACATGGTGGACGGAGAGAACTGACTCCCACAAGTTCTCTTATGACCTTTACTCACATGCCACGACACAGGCTCAAGGCTGCATCTGAGCATGCTTGAGCACACACACAAAATAAATAACATTTAAAAAGAGACTCAAGACCCATCAAAGGCACTGAGACCAGCTGACCCACTGTTTCTTCTGTTGCTGTTAGCATAGAGACGGGTGACCTGTCCCACCTGCAAGGATCTGATAGCCCCTCAGCCCTGTCTCAGTGCCAGGAGTCCAGCCCAGGCTTAGGTGCCATATTTTGGCGAGGCAACACTTTTTCTACCACCATCTCTGTCTGTCAGTCTGTCTCTGCTCCTCCCTCACGCCTCGGTTTTGCTTTGTTTTGTTTTGTTTTTGAGACAGACTTTCTAGACCTTACTGTCCTGGAACTCTATAGATCAGGTTGAACTCATGACCTCTCTGCTGTTACCTCCTGAGTTCTGGGATCAAAGTCGTGTGCCACCACACTGGTGTATGCAGCCTAAGCTAATACTTTCCCTGTCACTGTTAAAAGGGGTTGGCCCACCGCCTACCACTGCAGAGAAGCTCCTCCACCTTGCCTTCAGTCTTGTCAGGGAGAAGAAGGGACCTAGGTTGCTGTTGGGATATCAGAGAGTAGAGAGAACCTATTGGAACACGAGGAGAACCGGATAAGGCAGAGCTGGCTGTGTGTGTGTGTGTGTGTGTGTGTGTGTGTGGCGGGGTATAATGTAGAAGAGGAGGGAGGCTGAGAGACTAGTGGCCAGAGTTTAAGGTAGCAGGGGATTGCAAAGGTGGAGCAAAGGGAGGGTGGAGGAGAGTTAGTGGGAGGCTCATTGTCCTGGTGGGGGAAGTCTTTTGTTTCCTCTCTTCCCTTGGCAGCCTGTCAGGATGTGAGGCCAAGCCCCCCTCCCATGCCAATATCTCTGGCCCCAACCATTAGACCGCTCTTTCCTTTACTATTGTGTTCCTGAGGGGAAAGGGGGCGGGAGGCAGGGCCGCCTGGAGACTAGATCTGGTTGCATCTATGAGAATTATTAGTGGTAAGGGGCTAGGTTACCAAGAGTTCTAGAAGGACCTAAAGAGCCAGAGCTGCCTAGGTCAGCTTGGCTGGGTAAGATCTGTGTTGGGGAGGAGCAGGAAGCCAGGCCCGGGGTGGGGCCACCACAGAGGATAGCAGGTCGGGCCAGGGGGAGGTAGGCTGGGTCCCAGAGGAGATGACGCACGGCTTCAGGCGTCTCCCAGCCCCCACTATTCTCGCCTGGGAGCCAGACAGCACACCTGAACCCCAAGATTGCCCCCACCCCCTCCATTTCCTGAGGTTGACATCACCCCACCAAGCTTGCAAATTCAGGTGTCCCTGGGCCATCTAAGGTCCGGTTCCTGTGATGCTCTCCCTCCTCCTCCTCAGGATCTAGTAGGATGCATGGAAGAACCCTGGAATGTCATTCCCCCTCTGCTCCCTCCTGGATCTTTTTTTTTTTTTTTTTTTTTTTTGCTCCATCAGCTGTCCTGCAGGAAGGGCGCCCTGCTCAGCTTCGCCTCCCTTCCCGAGTCTTTTGTTTGCTGGGTTTTCAGGAAATTGGAGGGGTGGTGGCCAAGGGCTCATCTGCCCTTGGGACCTGGACATGGTTGTGGTGGAGGGGGTACGGACAGAATTACCAGACTCTGGGGAACTCACGGTGGGAGGGAGGGAGGATTGGGGGCATCGCCAGGAAATTATTATAGGAGGTCTCGTTCGGAGTTCCCAGGTTGATTGGACTTCCTAATCGGACAAGGAAAGGACAGATTTGTGTGTGTGTGCGTGCGTGTGTGTGTGTATTTGGAAATGAGAGGCTGCGCTGACATGAGGTCACTTTAATAAGTCGGCAAACTGTTGACACAAAGGGGGAAGAACAGTTACTGAATGCCGCTAGTTCATCCTCCTGCCTTGGATCCTGGGATTCCCGAGAAGTGCGGAGGTAGCAGGTAGTCACATCATGCCACCACTGAGGTTTAGGTGGTTGGGGTTTTTGTTTGTTCTGTTTGCTTGCTTTTCCTCTTTTTAAAAAACTAAGGAGAGGGACTTCCAGCGCGTAGACCCAGAATTCCCGCCTTCCCAGCATACAACCGCAGAAACCACCCCGGTGTGGACGCTCTGGCATACCAGCGTCCTCTCGTTGATTGCCCTCTCTGAAGCCACCCCGGGCGCCGCCACATTCCCTTCCTTGAGGGCGGGGCCTGTGCAGTCTCGTGAAGAGTATGACTGGTGTAGGCTTACAGTGGAGTTGGGGGAAATCAGAGAGTTTCTACAACTGCAGTTTAAATGAATGACTTTTTGCCTATGTATTTATTTGAGACAGGTCTGGCTACGTATTCCAGTTTGTCCTTGAACTTGAGATCCACCCGCCTCAGTATTGTCAGTGCTGAGATGCGCCAGGCACCACGCGCAGTTTGAGGCTGGTGGATGTCTTAATTCTGAAAGGGGAAATGAAAGACTGAATAACTAGATTAATCCTGTGTTGTGGTCTTGGACAAAGCGTTTCTCTTTTAAAAATTCTTAGCCGGGCGGTGGTGGCGCACGCCTTTAATCCCAGCACTTGGGAGGCAGAGGCAGGAGGATTTCTGAGTTCGAGGCCAGCCTGGTCTACAAAGTGAGTTCCAGGACAGCCAGGGCTACACAGAGAAACCCTGTCTCGAAAAACCAAAAAAAAAAAAAAAAAAAAAAAAAAATTCTTTGTGTTTGAGTGTTTTGCCTGTATGTATGTGCCTATGTGCACACACTCCAAAAAGTTCAGGAGAAGGCTTCAGGCCCCCTAGAACTGGAGTCACAGATGTTTGTGAGCCACCACGTGGGCCTGGGAACCAAAGTTCGGTCCTCAGTAAAAGCAAGGAATGCCCTTAACTGCTGAGCTATCTCTCCAGCCCTGGGCAATATGTCTCAACGGACCTAAGTCTGTATGTGAAGTGGAACAGAATTTGACCCAAAGGTTAAGGCAGCAAAGTGTACAGATGCAGGACAGGGACAGCTAATCTTCATTGTCAGCGTGACAGGATCTAGTGTCACCAACGAGGAAACCTCTGGGTAAGTTTGTGAGGGATTCTCTAGATAGCTTAGTTGAGGTGGGGAGACACACCCTCACTGCCACCCGGCATCTTATTGTAGGCTGGGGACTGAATGAAATGCTTCCTGAACTGGATCCAATGTGACCCAGCTGCCTCCTGCTCCAACAGTGAGCCAGAATAATTGCTTCCTTGGGTTGCTTTTGGTACAGAAATGTGAAAAGAAACGAATACAGAGATCAAGACTCCCCATCCAGTCCCAGTCACCCTGAGGACATTTGCTAGCCCAAGAAAATTTGTAACAAAACCAGCCCTTACCATGTCACTGAACAGCCACCTCTACGGCTGTTATCATAACCCATCCAAGTGTTATCTTCAGCGAAGCTACTGGGAGACTAATCAGATTTTGACCCAAAGGTTAAGGCAGCAAACCAATACAGATGCAGGACAGGGAACTCTGGTTCCCAGGACCACGTGGTGGCTCACAAACATCTGTGATTCCAGTTCTAGGGGACCTGATGCCTTCTCCTGAACTCACGGGGCACATACATGTAGCTGTGTGGCTTCCGGAGGTTCTGATTGTTAAATAAAGTGAAGTTAATTGGAACAGTTATAGTCTGGCATGCTTTTAAGCCCAGCACTCAGGAGGCAGAGTCAGGTAGAGTTCAAGGAAAGCCTGGTCCACATAGTGAGCTCCTAGCCAGCAGAGGCTACATTAGTGAGACCCTGTCTTTTAAAAAAAAAAAAAAAAGCCAGAGAGTGGCTGCTCCTCTGCTGACCTCAAACTCTCTGTGTAGACAAGGATGACCTTGAACCCTCACTCCTGTCCCAGCCTTTTGAGTGAATGGTAGGATTATAAGCATGAACTACACGAACAGTATCGTTGATTTGATTTTTCCTCTCTTCCAGGGAGAGAAGGCTCATTATGAAAGGATCGTGACCCTGCCCTGATAGGCTGGTTGACACTGGACTTGATTGTGGGCTACTCACTGAAGACATTTCGCTGGATGAAGTTTTCCCGTGGTAACAGTCAGGATATACCCTAGTGCTGTAATACAGTGTATTTATATCTCTGAGATTCAGTTGAGTGCCAGCAGGGAGGTCAGGAGTTCCAACACCTACCTGGGCTACATGAAACCCAGTCTCAAAACCAACAGACAAAACCACACTTAAAGCATAAACAAGAGTAGCTAGATGTGGTAGATCAGCCCTTGGGAGGCAGAACTCTCTGAGTTCGAAGCCAGCCAGTCTACAAAACAAGTTTCAGAATAGCCAGGGCTATACAGAGAAACCTTGTCTTGAAAAATTGGGGGAGAGAGAGAGAGAGAGAGAGAGAACCATAACCAAGAAAGAACAAGGCAGGCATAGCAGTGAGCTACCTATAATTCCAGCATTTGGGAAGTGGAGGCGGGAAGCTGAGGAATTCACGGCCATCTTCGGCTATGCAGCCTGGGCTACTTAAGAGCCTGTCTCAAACAGTCACACAGACAAGTCGGGGGACCAGAGCACAGTTTTTATTGACCTGGTCAGAGTGGAGGGAGCCACGTCTGAGCTTCTAAAAGCTTTTAAAAAAATCAAAATCGCCAAATATTGTCTGAAACATGGGTAGCAAGGATGCCAGATTTATCCTTGGTAGAGCCACGGTGGGTGTGCCAGTCCGTGTCGCATATGTTCACATGTACATGCAAGCCTATGTCACGTGTCTTTCCTAGGAACTTTCTCCTTTATTTCTCTCTCTGAACCTGGAGCTCAGCAGCGCAGCTCCGCTGAGCCCCGGGATCCTCTTGTCTGCCTCCTCAGCATCTGCCTTATTAAAACTCTTTTACATGAGCTTTGGGGATCAGAACTCAGGGCTTTGTGCTTGTATGACAAGCTCTTTTGGTAGGTCTGAACCCCCGCCTCTCCTGTGGGAATGTGAGACTCTATAACGGTGTAAATTCCTGGAGGTCCAAATAACAGGGTGACCATGAATCTCTACATATAAGTTCAGAACGTGTTGCTAACAGTCTCCAAGGGGAAACCAGTGAGATGACTCAGTGGGGGTACTTGCTGCTCTTGCAAAGGACCCAGATTCCGTTCCTATCACCTACGTGGTGGTTCACAATCATCCGTCCCTCCTGTCCTTTGGGATCCAGGACCCTCTTCTGACCTCTTGGGTACCAGGCACGCGCTTTGTACACTTACATACATGCAAACAAAATACTCACAATATTAAGAAAAGTCTAAAAAAAAAAGTAAGCTTCCCATCTTCAGTTCCCTAATCTAATAAAACCGCAATAGTAGGGGCATGCACTCATAGAACGGTTATGCATATTTAATACAATACTGTGTGAGGGAAAAAATGAATATGTATGCATTGGACTAAAGGGTCAGTATGTTAAGGCTGTGCATGAACTGTAGCATCACTTAGTGTGCCTGAGGCTGTGTGTTTAATTTCGGGGCAGTGCTCTTTTAGGAAAATAAATAGTAGCATCAGGCTATGCCGTTACTTATCTGTAATCCCAACACATGGGAGGTGGAGGCGGGAGGATCAGAAGCATGAAGTCTTCTTCAGCTATGTATTGAAATGGGGCTAGCCCGGCCTACATAAGGTGCACCCCCCTCCCCCGGCTCCCTGCGAGTATGCACGATTAGTTCATCTCTCAACTGCTCCTTTAGAAGGGATGTCTTAGTTAAGTCCCGTTTTATAGATGAGGAAGAGCCGTTGGTAAGATCTGTAAAGGTTGAGGAAGGGAACACCAACTGGAATTCTGGGGGGTCACAGTTACAGGATCTTAAGCACAAAAGCAAGCAGTGTTACCTGCTTATTCACCCAGACCTGCGTCTGAATGGAGGTTCACGGCTCCCTCCGGCGGCCGAAGAGAAGAGCACAGCCTGCGGGCTGAAAGTGGACGAGGAGGTCTCCTCTGGACGTGAAAGGGTCCAGGCTGGAAACCCGAGGACACTCTGCGTCTCGGGAGAAGCTGGAATAGTACGACTCCGGAAGGCGCTGACCGACGTCGCTTGTAGTTCCCGAGTACACACCTGAGTCAGGTGCTGCGGTTCCGCCCACTCCACTTTTCCGCAGTCGCCACGCGCCCCCTTTCAGATACTCCTGGGGGTGCCTCGGAGCTCGGAGTGCAGTTAAACCCTCACCTTGGGCATCTGATAGCATCCTGGTAACGGGGGGCTCTGAGGATCGTGACCCCACCTTGCAGAAGACACCCGGGACGCACGTGGAGCAGTTTGGCTTGCACAGGCCGCTTACGAGAGTGTGGGCGGGGCTTGTGCGTAGACCACACCTTTGAGGCGGGGCTTGAATCAGAACCAATGGGACGCCTTGCTGGAGAGGGCAGGCTCCGGGCCTGACATCCCGGTAGCCCGCTTGCTTTTTCCGGCTCCCTCGCCCCCTCCGTACATAGCGGAGCCCCCCCAGGCACACTGGGATCACACCGAAGCAGCTTCGTTCCTAGGGTGGTGAGTGAGCACCCTGCGGCACTCAGCTGCAGGGTGCGCTTGGCCGGCCGGGGCCAGATGCCTGCCCCCCCGCCCCCCCCAGGCATCCAGTTACTGGAGCAAGTGGACAAGAGCGGGTGGGTGGGGGAGGAGGACCCTGGGGACCCTGTGAGGCGTGATGCCAGGCTGCCTGCATTTGTGTTTGGTCAATTGATGGCTCTGTTTGGATTGATAGAGTTTGGAGGGCTCATTGTAGAGATTAGAAAAATCTGGTCAGGATTGAGATGGGTTGAGGGACAGCGGTGGTGGAGGGTGGAGCTTTGAGAGGTTTGAAAGTTTCTTATTGCCCCTGTGTGAGATGCTGTATTGAGGGTGCTCAAGAGAAGCAGCTTAGGACTTGGGAGGAGGTGTTTACTGGTAGTCGCTAACTTCCCTTTGGGGAGATCTTCTTCCCCTCTTGTTGCCAATCAAGGAGAGACCTATTTGACGGGGGGGGGGGGGGGGGGGGGGGGGATCTGTGTCCCTTTCTTAGAGCCACTGCTATCCCTAGGTTCAGAGGCACGGAGGATGGCACGGTCCCTAAGAGCTGAAAGGGGCCCTGATTACTTAAACACCAGAGAGTGTGGGGAAGTTGCTGGGACAGTTTTGAGTTCCTGCGCCGTGTGTGTGTGTGTGTGTGTGTGTGTGTGTGTGTGTGTGTGTGTGTGTGTATCCGTGTATCCTTTGGAACTTTCCTTTTGAGGAAGCTCTGAGTGTTTAGTTAGGTTTTTGTTTAGGGGGAGAGGTTCTGTGGAATTGCTATCTGAGCCACTAAAACCTCTTCTTACAGGTCACCTAGCCCTTTTGTGGCTTCCTCTGCTGGCACTCAGCAATGGCCAGTGAGAGCTCCCCTCTTTTGGCCTACCGGCTTCTGGGGGAGGAGGGGGCTGCCTTCCCTCCCAATGGAGCCGGAGCGTCTGGAGTGCCGTCAGCCCGCAAGCTCTCCACCTTCCTGGGTGTGGTGGTGCCCACAGTCCTGTCCATGTTTAGTATAGTCGTGTTTCTAAGGATTGGTAAGTAGGGAGGGGAACAACCAGGAAGGGGCTGAGGCTAGGGATAGGCCCTGGTACATGTGGTCAGATGGAGGGTAGAAGGAAAAGACCTCTTGTGGCCTTGCATATGACTCTGCTGAGGGACTCTGCTGCCCAGTGGGATGGGGGTAGGGGGAGAGGAATGTAACCATCCCTTGTGACCTGCTTTTCTCCCCCTGTTCAGGGTTCGTGGTGGGCCATGCTGGTTTGCTGCAGGCCTTGGCCATGCTCCTGGTTGCCTACATCATTCTGGCCCTAACAGTCCTCTCGGTGTGTGCCATTGCCACCAATGGAGCTGTGAGAGGGGGCGGAGCCTACTGTATCCTCCAACCTAGATGGACTGGGTCTGGGTACTTCTGTCCTCCAAGGTTCGGGAGGGGAAGAGGCCAATATCTTCTATCTGAAAACAGTCCAAATGTAAAGGTGACCAGCACTCTATCTTCATGTCTGCTCTCCTAAAGTGTTAACAGTTAACATTTTTAAGCACAGAGAATGTATGTACCTCAGTGGTAGAGTGCTTGCCTAGCATGCGTGAGGTTCAGGGTTCAATCCCCAGTCCTTCCCCCTCTAACAACAACAACCACAAAAACACTCAGTGATAGTTAGTCTACAGATGAGGAAAGTTGGTGCCAGGCATGGAAATGCAGGCTCTCACAGATACCTGGGAGATGGAAATGCAGGCTCTCACGGATACCTGGGAGATGGAAATGCAGGCTCTCACAGATACCTGGGAGATGGAAATGCAGGCTCTCACGGATACCTGGGAGATGGAAATGCAGGCTCTCACGGATACCTGGGAGATGGAAATGCAGGCTCTCACGGATACCTGGGAGATGGAAGTGGGAGGATTAGAAGCCCAAGAGCACCCTGGGCTACAGAATGAATTTGAGGCCAGCCTGGGCAGCTGATGGAGACCTCATCTCAAAATAGAAAATACAGAGTGGGCAGTAGTGATACATGCCTCCAATTCTGAGGAGTGGAGGCAGGAGGATGAGGAATTCTAGGTCATCCAACCCATAATGAGTTGGAAGTCACCAGGGCTACTTAAGACCTTGTATCAAAAACATACAAGGTGGTGGCTGGAGAGATAGCTAAGGGGTTAAGAGTACTTGCTGCTCTTCCTGAGGGCCCGGGTTCGATTTCCAGCACCCACGTGGCAGCTCCCAACTGTCTATAACTCCAGTTCCTCTGCCACCCTCACATAGACATACATGCAGGCAAAACACCAATGTACATGAAATTAATTCTTTTAAAAAAATTAAAAACACACAAACAAAATAAAGAGTAAGAAGAGAGTGGTGGAGGAGCTCAGGGAAGACGGCTTGCCTGACGGGAGTGGGAATGTGGGGCAGGTGGTGTGTTCTGATGATTTCTGCAGAGATACAGGACGTAGGCACGCCATTGCTGGCAACTGAACTGACACTTGCAGGAAACCTGGAAGTGAAGCAACCAGAAGGTTGACTTAGGGCCCCTTCCTCCATTTTGGTTTCTTTTCCCTTAACGCTCAATCCCCTGCTTCCACTTTTAGTCATGATCAGCAGGACCCTGGGGCCGGAAGTTGGTGGCAGCATCGGCCTCATGTTCTACCTGGCTAACATCTGTGGCTGTGCCGTGTCCTTGCTGGGACTGGTGGAGTCTATACTGGATGTCTTCGGGGCTGGTCTGTGCTCTCCCCAAGCTGGTCAGGGTGGTGCTGGGATTGTGGAGTCATGTCTCTCGCACACATACTGACTCTTCTCTTTCTGTATGCATGTGTGGGTAACCCGAGTGCCTGTCTCCGTCCCCAGACATGTCCAACCTACAGCTCTCTGAGCACACGTGACCAGGGGCTATGAATATTCCCAACACAAAATTTTAAGCTTGCTTCAAACATTAGGTTCTTTTTTTAGATGGGCATATTTTTTCTTTTCCTTCTGTTTTTTTGGGGAGTGGGTGTGTATGGAGTACATGTGTGATGTGAGGGTGAGCCTGCTTGAATATGCCTGTGTAGAGGCCAAAGGTCAATGTTGAGTATCTTCCCTTATCACTCTTTCCTTTGTTTATTTATTTGAAAATAGCCACTTTTTTTATTGCTGTGTGTACAATAGAGGGACACACACTTACTGTGGTTGAGTGTAGTGGTCATGGGATAACTTTGTGGAGTCAGTTCTCTCCTTTATGCCATTTTGGGGACCAAACTGAGGTTGCTCAGTGGTATTGTTTACCCACAGAGCCATCTTGCTTATGTTTTTGAACACAGTGATTTATTAAAGAAACGTAAGAACTCCTAAGCCGGGCATGGCAGTACACACCTGTAGTCCCAGCACTTAGGAGGCAGTGTTTATATGTACACATATACATATATGTACAGGGATTTATTAGAATGACATAGGCTAAGCCAACAATGGCTGCCTATGAGGGGAAGGCCCAAGAATCCAGGAGTTGTTGTCTGGGTGTCTGAGCTGCTCTTAGTTTACACCAGAATCCTGAAGAAGTGGACTTGCTAGCGAGGGTGAGAACAAGCAGGCAAAGAGAGCATCCTTCATCCGTGTCCTTTGTATAGGCTGCCAGTGGAAAGTGTGGTCCAGATCAAAGTTTTACCTTCCTACCCCACCATCCCAATTAGAAGTGGGTCTTCTGCCAGGCGGTGGAGCACACGCCTCTCATCTCAGCACTTGGGAGGCAGATCTTGGTGAGCTTGAGGCCAGCCTGGTCTACACAGTGAGTTGCAGGACAGTTGGAGCTACATAGTGAGACAGACAGACAGACAGACAGACAGGCAGACAGACAGACAGACAAGGAAAAAGGCTCATGTATCCCAAACCATCCTGACGATAACATTGGCCTTGTGACTCTTTCGTCTCCACCTTCCAATAGTTAGATTACAGGCATGTGCTGCCACTGTGACTGGCTTTATGTGGATGCTGGGAATGAAACCCAGGCCTTTATGTATGCTAAGCAATCCCTCTACCAACTGAGCCACAGGTACAGACTCTGTGTGTGTGTGTGTGTGTGTGAACACTTCCTGTGGAGGTCAGAAGACAACTTGTGAGAATTGCTTATTTTCTTCTCCATGAGGGTCCCGGGCATTGAACTCGGTTTGTCAGACTTGGCAGCAGGTGCGTTGTTTCCCGAGGCATCTTACTGTCTTTTTATGAGATTTTTTTTTTAAGTTTTTTGGTTTTGGTTTTGTTTGGGTTTCTTTTTTTTTTTTTTTTTTTTTGTACTTTGGGACGTTTTCTTTGGGAAGCAGGATTTTGTCAATGACAATGTGATGTTGCAAAGTCAAAAGATTGGACATGCCTGCTTGTAGTCAGAGAGACCAGCCTGGTGGTCTGTAAATTGTCACAGCAAGATTGGTACCCACCAGGGAGAGCAGAGATGCTGGGATTATCCTGGAAAGCGATGTAGGATAAATGAGGTCTTTAGGTGGGTGGAGGGGGTCATAGTTAGGGCTGGGTATCTCCTTGGGGTCCACACCTCTTAACTCAGTCCTGCCTCTCTCCAGATGTCACAGGCTCCAGTGGGATCCAGGTTCTGCCCCAGGGTTATGGCTGGAATCTGCTCTACGGCTCCCTTCTGCTGGGCCTCGTGGGTGGTGTGTGCACTTTGGGAGCCGGGCTCTATGCCCGCGCCTCCTTTCTCACATTCCTGCTGGTTTCCGGCTCCCTGGCCTCCGTGCTGGTCAGCTTTGTGGCAGTGGGACCCAGGAACATCCCGTTAGCTCCACGCCCGGGCACCAATGGTTCCTCCATGCCACACCGGCATGGCCACTTCACTGGGTTCAACGGAAGCACCCTAAAGGACAACTTAGGCGGTGAGTTGAACGCGTAGTGCCAGGGGCCTTGTATGAGAGGTGGGCCTTAGAACCCCTGGAGGAGGGGCTGGGGAGATGCTCCAGCAGTTTGGAGTGCCACAGACTGTTCATAGCTCCAGCTTCCTCAGGGGGTATGACATCAGCATAACCTGTCCCCATCCCCATAATAAAATATGCAAATGAGTCTTCAAAACAAGAATTCCTTGGAGGAGCTGTGGTGTGGCTCATTTTGCAGAGCACTTGCCTAGCGTGCGTGCGCAAAGCCCTGGGTTCTACTCCAGCACCTCAGAAGCCACTCAGTGGTGCATGCCTGGAATCCAAGTTCATTGTCACCCTCGGCCTCACAGTGGGTCTGAGGCCAGCCTGGGATCCAATGAGGTCCTGTCATGAAACAAAGAAAGGAAGAGATTAAGGGTGGAGAAGGGAGCTCTGACCTTGATTTCGGGCTGGAGAAGGCCCAAGTAAGACCTGCAGGTACTCTGAGCTGAGTGGGTGAATTCGAACAGGAGAAGAGGTAGGAGAGGCCTGTGAGATAGTACTGAGGAAAATAGGGAGCTGACACACAGCCCCCAGGTGGGCTGCGCTGGTGTCCAAGTCAGGGCCGTGGAGGGGTTGTCACTGTGAGGTGGCCAGGCTGAGACATCTGGGTCCCTTAGAGGAATCCTGATCCCCATGTCCCCCTCACTGCCCCCCCCCAGCTGGCTACGCTGAGGACTACACCACCGGGGCCATGATGACTTTTGCCACTGTCTTTGCTGTCCTCTTCAACGGCTGCACCGGCATCATGGCCGGGGCCAACATGTCAGGTGAGAGTCTGCTCGTGCGGGTGTGGGGGTGTGGGGGTGTGGTAAGGCTGCTGGCCTGAGAGATGGATGTGATAGGAGATCTGGCCTCTCACTCTCTGCTCCTGTCCCCCAGGGGAGCTCAAGGACCCCAGCCGGGCAATTCCTTTGGGCACCATCATTGCAGTCGCCTATACCTTCTTCATCTACATCCTGCTGTTCTTCCTTTCCAGCTTCACTTGTGACAGGTACGTGGCGGGGGGGGGGGGGAACTGACAGACTCGTTGAGGTTGGGTGTTGGAACAAGATGGTACCCTGGATCACAGGTTGACCAGGAGGTACCCAGAGTATGGGGGTGGAGGGACAGGTGGAGATGACTTCTCCCATGGGTGCTACCCATGGCAGAGGGCTGGTGGCACACACCTTTAATCCTAGTACTCCTGAGGCAGGGGCGGGTGGATCTCTGAGTTCGAGGCCAGCCTGGTCTACAGAGTAAGTTCCAGGACAGCCAGGGTTACACAGAGAAACTCTGTCTCAAAAGAAAAGTGTCTGTGTGTCTCTGTGTGTGTGTGTGTGTGTGTCTGTCTGTCTGTCTGTCTGTGTGTAAATTCCCCCTCAAGGCTGAAGGAAGGTATCAGGTATCCCCCTACCCCAGTCTCTTATTTGTTTATTTATTTACTTACTTATTTATTTTTGAGGCAGGGTTTTTTTGTGTAGCCCTGGCCGGCCAGGAGCTACGTAGACCAAGCTGGCCTCACACTCACAGAGATCCCCGTGCCCCTGCCTCCCGAGTGCTGAGATTACATGCACCACCATTGCCTGACTTCTTTTTATTTTCAGGCAGAGTCTCTCACTGAACCTGGGGAGCCATTATTTTGGGTTTTTGGCATTGTTTGTTTTGTTGGATGGGCTGGTAGAGAACAAGCCCCCAGGGATCCTCCTGTCTCCTCAGAGGTTCCAACCATGCTCAGCATGCTACAGGGCTGCCGCGATCCAGACTCAGGTCCTCATGGCTACCAGAGCATTCCCTAACCACGGAGCTATCTCTCTGGGCCTCTGTTGTATTCTTGAGGCATGAACTGGCCTTGGATCAGAGATCCTCTAGTCCCTTCTGCAGATGTGCACTATCAGTGGCCTAACCCAGTTCTTTTTCTGACAAGGTCTTTACCTCATGACCTTACACTCAGAGCAATCCTCCAGCCTCAGGCTCCTGAGTGCTGGGATTACAGGTGTGAGTTATCAGGTCGGGATGGAGGACCTAACTTCTTTTCTTTGTTTTTGAGAGTCTCATATAACCCAGGCTGGCCATAAACTCTCTATAGTAGTGGGTCTCGGCCAGTAGGTTGTGACCCCTAGTGGGAGGGGATGTAAATGACTCACAGACCATTGGGAAACACAGATATTTACATTATGATTCGTAACAGTAGCAGAATTATTTTGTGAGGTAGCAACAAAAATAATTTTATGGTTGGGGATTTACCACAACCTGAGGAACTGTATTAAAGGGTCTCGGCATTAGGAACATTGGAAATCGCTGCCCTGTATGTACATAGCTGAGGCTGGCCCAGAACCTGAGACCCTCCTGCCTCCATTTCCTGAATGCTAGGGCTACAAGGCCCCTTCTAGGACCTAGTTCTAGGGTCACAATGTCACAAGGACCTTTTCTCACGAGGCCCTTAGGACGGCAGCTCACTGACTCTCTTTCCTCCTGGCTAGAGCCCTGCTTCAGGAAGACTATGGCTTCTTCCGTGACATCAGCTTGTGGCCCCCGCTCGTGTTGATTGGTATCTACGCCACGGCCCTCTCGGCTTCCATGAGCTCTCTCATCGGTGCCTCCCGGATCCTGCATGCATTGGCCCAGGATGACCTCTTCGGTGTGGTGCCCTCTGGGTCTGCCGAGCTGCTCTGGGCGTGCCCTCCTGGGTCTGTGTCTGTCCCCTCTAGGTCCAGACTGATGTGTCTGCTGTGATTCTGTTTTGACAGGGGTCATCTTGGCACCAGCCAAGGTGGTATCTGGAGGGGGCAACCCCTGGGGTGCTGTCCTGTATTCCTGGGGCCTGGTGCAGGTGAGTGTTCCTTGGAGCTGGCCTGCCTCCTGCTCTCTAGCTGACTCAGAAAGCATCTCAGGTCTGGACCAGAGGCACAAATGACAACCAGGGCATAGGCCAGCTTAGAGGTGCCCACCAGTAATCTAGATGTGCAGGCGGAGGGAGGGGATGGACTGAAACAGTGAGGCCAGCCTGAGCTGTGCAGTAGGACCCTGCCTTAAATTAAATAAGTAGCGTAAAGTGGATAGTCCAAGCACGCCATCCTGACACTCAGAAGCAAGAGGTACACAGATCGCAACAAGTGTGAGCCAGGCTAGCTAGTCAGAGCAAGACCTTGTCTCATAAAATCAAAACCACACACACACACACACACACAGAGAGAGAGAGAGAGAGAGAGAGAGAGACAGAGAGAGACAGAGAGACAGGGAGAGACAAAGAGACAGAGGGAGAGAGAGACAGAGACTGGCACCCCTTTTGATGAACAGGCATTTACTTATTTATGTTGAGACTGTCTCATTTTGCAGCCCTGGCTGCCATGGAACTTGGTATGTACGATATGGACACCAGAATAGCCTAGAACTTATAAAGATCTGCCTGCCTCTGCTTCCTGAGTGCTGGGATTAAAGATGTGACTGGCCACAATTAATTTGTTAATTTTATTTGGCAGTCCTAAGGATCAGATCTAGTATCTTACATGTACTGAGTCCTCTATGGCTAAGTTTTATCCCCTCCCCTATTTTGTTTTACTTTTGAGACAGGGTCTTTCTTTATAGCCCAGGCTAGCCTAAACTCACTGCATGGCCCAGGCTGGCCTACAGCTCCTGCCTTCCCTTCTGATTTCTGGGAGTGCACTGGCATTTTGTAGTGAATGTTGACCTTTCTTGGGTGACACTGGCATTTTGTGGAACTTCATGGGGCTAAACTGGCTTTATATAGAGTTCCTTGGGACCTCTTTGGGTGCACAGAGATTGCAGAGAGGTACATTGGCATTCTGGTTTTGTTTTTTATAATTTTTTTTTGGTTTGGGGGATAAGCTTGGTCTTACATATCTCAGGCTGGCCTCAAACTTCTGATGTTCCTGCTTTACCTTCTGAGTACTGGAATTACTGGTATAAACTACCGTGCCTTACCTGTTTTGTGTGGTGCCAGGGACGGCTCCCAGGGCCTCATAAGCGCTAGGCAAGCCTCTGTCAGCTGAATGATGTCCCTAACTTCGCAGTGGCAAAGCTTTTTTGTGTTTTGTTTGTTTGCTTGCTTTTGTTTCTTTTTCTTTTCTTTTTTTGAAACAAGGTCTTATCCTGTAGCCCCAACCAACCTGGAACTTGCTATGTAGACTGTCCCAGAACTCACAGAGGACCTGACTTGGGGACCCCTGGGATTGAAGGCATGGGCCACCACACCTGGCCTGATCCCTTCCCTGATTCTTTCTGTGTGTGCACACGGGTGCCCAAACTTGAGTGCACATATGTCTGGGGACACCTCAGGAGGATAGATTCTCTCCCTCCATTATGTGAATCCCAGGGAGTAAGTTCAGGTCATCAGGCTGGGCGGCAGACATCTTTCTCCACCGAGCCATCTGGCCAGCCCTTGGAATGGGCACTTTCGATTAGTGCTTATGGCTTGGTTCTTTCCCAGCTGGTGCTGCTGGCTGGGAAACTGAACACATTGGCTGCTGTGGTCACCGTCTTCTACTTGGTGGCATATGCGGCGGTGGACCTGTCTTGCCTGAGTCTGGAGTGGGCTTCAGCCCCTAACTTCCGGTGAGAACTAAAGATGCATTAGAGAACCACGAGGAATGGGAAGGATGGTGCCTGATGGGGGGCGGGCTCTGGACTAGAGTGAGTGAGTGACAGGCAAGTGTTGGGGGGTGGGGCACAGCCCTGAGTGCTTCCCCTCTTTCTGTCTGCCCATCGCAGCCCCACCTTCAACCTGTTCTCCTGGCACACATGCCTGCTTGGGGTGGCCTCCTGCCTTCTGATGATGTTCCTCATTAGTCCCGGGGCCGCCGGTGGGTCCCTTCTTCTCATGGGCCTGCTTTCTGCGCTTCTCACCGCACGAGGAGGACCCAGCAGTTGGGGCTATGTCAGCCAAGCCTTGCTTTTCCACCAGGTTGGGGACCCTTGAGGAAGGGTGGGAGGTAGTCTCGGGAAAGCTCCCTGCTCCCACCTCAGGGGGTTGATGTTTCCGCCTGAGAACTGAATGGTAACTTCTCCCTGGCACTCCTCCTCCTCCTCCTCCTACGCCCTCCGCCTGGTGTTTCTCAGGTGCGGAAGTACTTGCTCCGCCTGGATGTCCGCAAGGAGCACGTGAAGTTCTGGCGGCCCCAGCTGCTGCTCCTGGTGGGAAACCCCCGGGGTGCCCTGCCTCTGCTGCGGCTGGCCAACCAGCTAAAGAAGGGGGGACTCTACGTGCTGGGCCATGTCACTTTGGGAGACCTTGGTGAGTGACTATCTTCCTCCCCCTTGACTTTCTTCTGTTTCAGATGCCTCCTGTTTCTGTCAAGCCACATTCAGGCTTTGAACTCTAGGAAGGAGTAAATGATTTAAATAACAAAGTATGTTGCTGAGCCACGCCCCCAGCCCCTCCCTGGGGGATTCTAGGCAGGGGCTCTACCACTGAGCCACACCCCAGCCCCTCCCTGGGGGATTCTAGGCAGGGGCTCTACCACTGAACCACGCCCCCAGCCCCTCATTGGGGGATTCTAGGCAGGGGCTCTACCACTGAGCCACGCCCCAGCCCCTCCCTGGGGGATTCTAGGCAGGGGCTCTACCACTGAGCCACGCCCCCAGTCCCTCTCTGGGGGATTCTAGGCAGGGGCTCTACCACTGAGCCACGCCCCAGCCCCTCACTGGGGAATTCTAGGCAGGGGCTCTACCACTGAGCCACACCCTAGCCCCTCCCTGGGGGATTCTAGGCAGGGGCTCTATCACTGAGCCACACCCCCAGCCCCTCCCTGGGGGATTCTAGGCAGGGGCTCTACCACTGAACCACGCCCCCAGCCCCTCATTGGGGGATTCTAGGCAGGGGCTCTACCACTGAGCCACGCCCCAGCCCCTCCCTGGGGGATTCTAGGCAGGGGCTCTACCACTGAGCCACGCCCCCAGTCCCTCCCTGGGGGATTCTAGGCAGGGGCTCTACCACTGAGCCACGCCCCAGCCCCTCACTGGGGAATTCTAGGCAGGGGCTCTACCACTGAGCCACACCCTAGCCCCTCCCTGGGGGATTCTAGGCAGGGGCTCTATCACTGAGCCACACCCCCAGCCCCTCCCTGGGGGATTCTAGGCAGGGGCTCTACCACTGAGCCACGCCCCAGCCCCTCCCTGGGGGATTCCAGGCAGGGGCTCTACCACTGAGCCACGCCCCAGCCCCTCACTGGGGGATTCCAGGCAGGGGCTCTACCACTGAGCCACGCCCCCAGCCCCTCACTGGGGGATTCTAGGCAGGGGCTCTACCACTGAACCACGCCCCCAGCCCCTCACTGGGGGATTCTAGGCAGGGGCTCTACCACTGAACCACGCCCCCAGCCCCTCACTGGGGGATTCTAGGCAGGGGCTCTACCACTGAACCACGCCCCCAGACCCTCCCTGGGGGATTCTAGGCAGGGGCTCTACCACTGAGCCACGCCCCCAGCCCCCCCCCCCGCACTGGGGGATTCTAGGCAGAGGCTCTACTGATGAAATACAGCCCCAACTCTAGTAAAGAATAAATGAGGTTGGCGGATAGTTGTTGCCCCCCCTCCCTGTCTGTCTGTCTGTCTTTCGCTGTCTCTATCTTTGCCACCCCCTCCTTTCTCTCTTCTGTTTTTGGACTTCTGAGGATTGAACCCAGTACCTTGCACATGCAGGGCAAGCACTTCACTAATGACTTATATTGCCAGCCCTTGGTTTTGTGAGGTAGGTTCTCTCTGTGAAGTCCAGGCTGGCCTTGAATTTAGCACCTTCCTGCCTCAGTCTCTTGAGCACTGGGGTGAGGTGTGTATCACTATAATGAGGTGAGTCACCTTCTCTCTTTACTTCCTCTGCAGACTCCTTACCATCAGACCCTGTGCAGCCGCAGTATGGCGCATGGCTGAGCCTGGTGGACCTTGCCCAAGTGAAGGCCTTCGTGGATCTTACCCTTTCACCCTCTGTGCGTCAGGGTGCTCAGCACCTACTACGAATCGCTGGTCTTGGTGAGCTGCTCCTCTCGCTCTCTTTAGGATCCCTGAGTGTCCCCCTTTCAATCTCTGCACCCTTCCTCTAGGGAATCCACTACTAGATTGTAGATCGAAAAAGGAACTCACTGTATAGCGTAGATAAGACAGTAGGCAAAGATAAGGGCAGTAGACTGTCCAACAGTGGCCACATTGTCTAAGTGGAGATATGGCACAGACAGGGCATGACGTTGGTAGTTGGATTAAAATAATTACATTTAGCTGGATGGTGGTGGCACACGTCTTTAATCCTAGCACTCGGAAGGCAGAGACAGTTGGATCTCTAAGTTTCAGGCCAGCCTGGTCTACAGAGTGAGTTCCATGATAACCAGGGCTACACAGAGAAACCCTGTCTCAAAAAGCAAAACAAAACAAAACAAACAAAAATTACATTTAATTGTGTGAGTTTGTGTGTGTTGTCTGTGTTTGTGTGTGTGTGTGGTGTGTGTTGGTGTGTATGTGGTGTATATGTGTGTTTGTATGTATATGGTGTGTATGTGTTTGTGTGGTGTGTATATGTGTGTGGTGTGTATGTTTGTGTGTGTATATGTTGTGCATGTGTGTATGTTGTATGTTTATGTGTGTTTGGTGCGTGGTGTGCATGTGTATGTATATGTGTATTTGTGTGTGTGTGTGTGTGTGGTATGTGGTGTCTGCGTTTTTGTGTGTTTGTGTATGTGTTGTGCATGTGTGTGTGGCATAAATGTGTGTGTGGTGTGAATGTGTATGTATATGTGTGTGTATTGTGCATGTGTGTATGTTGTATGTATATGTGTGTGTGGTGTGGTGTGGTGTGTGTGTGTGTGTATGTGTGTGTACAAGAATGCCCCAGTCCATGAGCAGAAGTCAGAAGACAGCTTTCAGGAGTCACTTCTCTCCATCTACCATGTGACTATCAGAGACTGAACTCAGATCCACAGGGTTAGCCACAAACATCCCTGGCCCTGACCCATCTTGCTGTCCCCATTTTGTTCTGTTTTGTTTCGCTTAGCCAGGGTCCGGTGGAGCTCAGGCTGACTTGAGGGTGATCTTGAACTACATATCCTCTGCTCGGGACTACAGGCTTGCAGCACTAGGCCCACTGTATGAAGTGCTGAGAATGGAACCCGGGGCTTCCAATGCCAGCTAAGAACTCTATAAGCTGAGCCCCGTCCTCTGCTCTCTCTTTTTTTGAAGCAAAACTTAGAGAATATTTGGGTTCTGGAGAATATTTTTCTGAGGAGAGTTAGAAAATTGTTTGAGGCTTAGACTGTCCACTAAAGCAGAATTTCTCCCATCCAAATGCTAACTAGGTTTAACCCTGCTTAGAGTCTGAGATCCAGTAAGTTTGGGGTGGTGTTGCCCCAGATAAACTAGATGGATGCTAACCACCAGAATTCAGAGAGAGCCAGACCACTGAATACTGATGTGGGCAATGAAAGTCAACTGAGTGGACCTGGGAAGGCTCTGCAGTAGAGAAGCCAGGCTATTAGCTTACACCTGCATTCCTAGCGCTTGGGAGTCTGAGGCAAGAATTCTAGGTCAGGCTGGGCTTTACAGCCAGACCCTACTACCAACAAACAATCAGGGTATCAGGAAGAGGGAGTTATAGCATCCCTGCGTCACAAAGGATGCTGAGGGTGTATGAAAATGATGCTTTCGGATAAATGGAGTATTGCCAGATCTGTGACTCTTCCTGTCCAGTACACACACGCACACACCCATGCACCCATGCACACACACATACACACCTGGTTTAAACCTAGACTTTGCTTAAGTTAGGCAAATGTTCTACCACTAAGCCAACCCCCCACTCCCACCCCGCCTGGAGATTCTAGGCAGGTGCTCTACCACTGAGCCACATCCTAGCCCAGCCTCTCATTGAGATTCTAGTAATACTTTAATTCCAATAATAGTTTATAGCTAAGCTTTAATGCTAGTCTTTTTTTTTTTTTGATAAGGGTATCACTAAGTTGCCCAGGAAGTCCTTGAATTTGAAAGTTTTAGTTTTTGTTTTTTGCAGGGGGGCAGGGGTTTGAGTCAGGGTTTCTTGTGTTATCCCTGGCTGTCCTGAAAATCAGTTGCTAGACTCACAGGGATCCACCTGCCTCTGCCTCCTGACTGCTGAGAATAAAGTCATGTGGCACTGTCTCCAGAGACCTTGAATGTTAGATCCTCATGCTTCAACCTCCCACACAGCTAGGATCACAGGTCTACACTAGCAGGCAGTTCAGCTCTGTGACGCATATGGCCGGGCCTGCAGCCTTGTACCCCAGCTACCTCCTTGATCCCAAGACTAGGTCTGTCATCTGAGCAAACACCTCCTTTTCTACCTGCAGTGGTCAGGCCAAAGGTCAGCAGCATTGAACTTCGCACTTCTTGGTGCAAAGCAGGGCTCTGGTAGAGGGTAGGGTGGTGGATGATTAGTTTGACTTGCGGGGTCAGCTGGAGTTCTCTCCTGCTAAGAGGTTTGTGTATAACTACCATTTACCCCTAGAGCACCTGAGGACCTTAGCTTTTCTTCTGCAAAGGGGACCCTATACTAGTGAGATATACCTGAGAGAGATGACTGCAGCAGAAAGGAAAAGGTGTGCCTGCATATGTGTGTGTGTGTGTGTGTGTGTGTGTGTGTGTGTGTTTGTGTGTGTGTGTGTTTGATACCAGGTATAACTGTTGCTGTGTAAGTAGAAGGAGTTGTGTTCAGGTCCCCAGCACCAGCAACATGTCAAAGCCGGGCACCTCTGGGCACGTCTAATTCCAGCACTGAGGAGATGGAGACAGGAAGACTCTTGGGGCCAGCCAGGCAGTGAGCTCCCGATTCTGTAAGACCCTGACTCAAAAGATTAAGGCGAAGGGCTGGCAAAATGATGCAGTTGATGGGTGAGAACCTGAGTTCAATTCTTGGTAGCTACATAAAAATAGGAGAGAACTGACCCCATAAAATTGTCTTCTGGCCTGCAAATGAATACCTTGGCATGCCTGCCCCCACTTCATGCACAACGGATGATGATGATGATGATGATGGTGATGATGATGGAGGAGGAGGTAAAGGCCAGGCATCAGGGCACACACCTTTAACCCCAATACTTGGAAGTTACAGGCAGGCAGAACTGTGTGAGGTCCAGGCCAGCCAGGCATCAGGGCACACACCTTTAATCCCAACACTTGGGAGGTACAGGCCAACCAACCAAGGATACACAGTGAGACCTTGTTTCAAAAAAGAAGGGAAAAAAGCAATTAAAAGTTTGTTTTTTTTTTTTTAGATGGGGTGTCACTAAATTGTCTAGGCTGGCTTTGAACTCCTGATGTCCCTGCCTTAGCTGGTTGAGTGCTGAGATTACAGGCATGAGATACCATATCCTGAAAATGAAGTTTCTGAGGCAGTAGTATGGTGGGGTCTGGGCTAGCCTGGGCTACGTAAGGAAAATCAGATCTCAAAAGAAAAAAATTTTTTTTAAAAAGTAAATCTCCAGCGATTATGGTCAGGAATTTGAGAGGCCCATGCTTTATCTACTGTACCATTGGGACTTCTTGGGTCATTGAGCTTGCTCCAGGCCCAGTTAGGAAGATTAGAGAACAGGCTCTTATGTGGGCAGACATCTTTACCTTCGTGCCCAGGCCTGAGGCTTTAGGCCAGTGACTTCATTGTGTGGGGCCTGAGGTTGATTCCTTATCTTTAAAAGGGTCAGAATGAATAGTGCTTATCTCATAGTGTTACCACAGGGTTCAAATGAGGTAAATGAGTGCTTTCTCCAGGATGTGGCCTCTGATAAACAACCAGACGCTGTCTGTTTCCTCTGGGTACCAGACTGCAGACTGCTGTCCCACGAGCTTTGAAGTAGAAGGAAGCCCCAAAGACTAGCCGATGGTCCTGTCCTCCCTCCCCTTTGGGGGCCTGGGATGCCTTCCCTGGAGATTGGCATCATGGACTTGAATGGTCAGGCTCTCTGATTTTATTTCACTCAGGCCTGGTGATGCAGGCTGTGATCCCAGCTATTCAGGAGACTGAGGCAAGGAGGGCCGCAATTTCAGAGCTAGCCTGGGCTACAGAAGAAGCCTCATTTCCTCAGGTCAACTCGAATCTCTGTGTCTTTGTTCGTTAGTTTTCTGGTTGAGACAGGGTCTTGCTCTGTAGCCTAAGCAGCCTGGAACTCACCGTGTAGCCTAGGCTGGCATCAAACTTAGAGCAATCCTCCTGCCTCGGCTTCTTGGTTGCTGGGATTATGGACAGGAGCCATCATGCCTGGTTGAAATGGTCTCTCCTAACATGAAAAAGACGAGCTACTTAAGGCCTGTGGTTGATACCAGCCAACCCTAGCACTAAAGGAACCCAGAGCTGGGCTGTAGCTCATTGGTAGAGCACTTACCTAGTCCTGAGACCCCTCCCAGCACTCCACGAACTTCTTGGGGTAGTGGTGATGAACACCTGTAATCCTGGCATTTGGAGGGGAATGTAGAAAGGTTATCTTCTGCCACACAGTGTTCAAAGAAAGCCCAGGATGCCTCCTGGGACCTTGTCTCAAAGACCTTAGGCAAGTGAGTACCTTAAATCCCAGTGCTCAGGAGACAGAGGCAAGTGGATTTCTATGAGTTTGTGCTTAGCTGGGTCTATATAGTGATTTGCAGCCCAGTCAGGGCTACATCGTGAAACCCTGCCTTTGAACGATAAAAAGCAAGGAAGCAAGCAAGCCAACACACAGCCCCCGCCTCAAACAAAACCTAAATGAAATCTAAGATGGGGCTTGGAATATAGCTCTTATTGGTTGATGGGCCTAGCACTAGTTTACTCTCCAGTACCACTCCCCACAAAGGGGGAAAAAAATTCTAAAATGAACTTTACCTATTTAAAGTGGAAGAGATTATTCCTAGAGATAGTCAAATAAATGCATGTGAAAGTGTTTAGCAAAGCCAAATCATTGTGCAAATGCGTGTATAATGTTTGCTGGTAGGGCCTCAGCCAAGAAGGATGCCATACCTCATGGCTGACCTAAGTATGAGTGGGCGAGTTTTATGTGGTGTAAACTCAGTCCTCAGCCTGATTTCTGCACCTTCCTGCTTCCCTTCTCTGCCCCTAGGCGGCATGAAGCCCAACACGTTGGTGCTCGGTTTTTATGATGACGCCCCACCCCAGGACCATTTTCTAACAGACCCAGCCTTCTCTGAACCTGCAGAGGGCACCAGAGAGGGCGGGTCGCCAGCCCTGAGCACGCTGTTCCCTCCGCCCCGGGCTCCTGGGAGCCCCAGGGCTCTCAGTCCCCAAGACTACGTGGCCACTGTGGCAGATGCTCTCAAGATGAACAAGAACGTGGTTCTCGCCCGAGCCTGTGGGGCTTTGCCGCCGGAGCGGCTAAGCCGGGGATCCGGTAGCAGTGCTCAGCTACATCATGTGGATGTGTGGCCCTTGAACCTGCTGAGGCCCCGGGGTGGACCTGGCTACGTGGACGTCTGTGGCCTTTTTCTGTTGCAGATGGCTACCATCTTAAGCATGGTGCCAGCCTGGCACAGTGCCCGGCTCCGGATCTTCCTGTGCCTAGGGCCCAGGGAGGCTCCAGGGGCAGCAGAGGGAAGGCTCCGGGCCCTGTTAAGTCAACTCAGGATCCGGGCAGAGGTGCAAGAGGTGGTGTGGGGTGACGGGGCCGAGACTGGGGAGCCTGAGGAGGAGGAGGAAGGGGACTTTGTGAATGGTGGTCGAGGAGACGAAGAGGCTGAGGCTCTAGCTTCTAGTGCCAATGCCCTGGTGCGAGCCCAGCAGGGGCGAACCACAGGCGAAGGCCCTGGGGGACCCGAAGCAAGGGATGGGGAGGAGGGACCCACCACAGCCCTTACCTTCCTGTACCTGCCTCGACCGCCTGCTGATCCTGCCCGCTACCCCAGATACCTGGCACTGTTGGAGACCCTGAGCCGTGATCTCGGTCCCACCCTTCTTATCCATGGGGTCACTCCGGTAACCTGTACTGATCTCTGATGCCTGTTCATACAGGTTGGAGAGGGCCCAGACCCCTTCTGAACAATGGACGCCCCTCTCCCCGCCCCCAATGGGCCCTGCCCTTTGGATGATGTGTTAAGGGGACCATGGTCTCTTTTGGGCGGGGGACGGACATAGTACACTAATTCTAGGTGGCTGCCCCATTGTAGGGGAGGACATTGCGGCCCTGTCCCTGGTCTGCCTCCACTTCCTTCACTGGTGCCTTGACCAGAGGGGCTGGTCTCTTCTGTGACTCTAGGCTACCTCAGTGTCCCCATCCTGGCCACAGACGCACCGCCTCCCTCTCCCAGACTTCCTTGGGTGGTGATGTTTGTGTTTTGTTTTATTTTTCTAACTACTGACCATAAATAAAAGACCAAAACACTATGGGCTGGTGGAGCACTGCTGGTGGGTAGGTGAGAGGGAGCCGGGTGGGAAGGGAGAGATCTGTGAGGGGGTGGAGACCAGACGCTTTCAGAGCCCGGGCCAAGAGGCTGCCACGTGCAGCACTGGGCCCAGCAGGAATCAGAGGATTGCTGGGCCCGAGCCTCGGAGCAGCCGGCAGCCCACCCTGTGGCTTGGCTCGGGAGGAGGGCGGTCCTCTCTTAACAGGAGGGGCCAGAGAGAGGAAGGATTGCAGAATAAGGCTTCTGGGGCCACGTGACCCTCCCCAGGAATGTGGTGACGTCAGGGGGCGTGGTCGTCTCCAAAATTGGGGAGGAAGGGAGGAAAAAAAGCCAGAAAAAGTTTCTTTGCGGGAGTCCCAAACGGGGCGTGCGACGGAAAAGGGAGGGAAGGGGCTCAAGGGGCTTGTGGGGGCCCTGACCTCTGTCGGCGTGGAGTAACCCCATTCCAGACCATGTCGGGCCCCACCTGGCTTCCCCCGAAGCAGCCAGAGCCCTCCAGAGTCGCTCAGGGGAGAGCGCTACCCAGAGGCGCCCTGGGGCCGCCAACGGCCCACGGAGCAAGTAAGTGTTCCCCTGTCACACACCCGGGAGAGGCAGAAGAGCCATCGGCCCCTGGCCTTCAACTTTTCTCCCTTGCCTGTCTGCTTCCTCCTGTCCCTTCCCCAAGCCAGCGGCCCCTGCTCTAGTGCAACTCTCCCTAACTCTTGGTCCATTCCCAGACATCCAGGTACGCGAAGGAGGTGCGTGCCTGAGAAGGTCAGCCTTAACGAGGTACCCTTCTCCAGTCCCACCTCTTGTCTCTCTCTTTAGCACTCCAGCCTCACCCCAGGGTCAATTTTTGCCCCCTCCCACCTGAACAATGTTATCAGCCTCCGGGGGTACCGGAAGACCGGGGGCCTACTTGGGTGGGACCCCATGGAGCGCCCCAGCGCCTGCAGGTGAGACGTGGGTGGAGATGAGGGTAGGAGTCAAGGTGAGAGAAGTCTAGGTAGGGGTTGTGATCTGTTTTGTTCTTCCTGCTTTGACTCTGTCCCAGGGGCTCCCTCCGGACAGGGACAGGGGAGTCATCCGCCCTGGAAGTCTGGATGCTGAGATAGATTCGCTCACCAGCATGTTGGCTGATCTGGACGGGGGTCGCAGTCATGCACCTAGGCGACCCGACAGACAGGTGACTTCCTGTGTTGTCGTCTCTGCTTCCCCATCCTCAGCCAGTTTCCTCCTGTAGCTTCTCAGCCTCAATCCACCCTCTTCACTCCCGCACCTACCCTCTTTGCAACTAATAAATACCTGGTTCAAGGAATCACAAACTTTCTCCTCGTCAGGCCTAGCCCGTGGGAACTTGTCAAAAGCCATTGCTTCCCGGGGTTCCCACCTGGCATGCGTGGAGCTTGGGTCCGGCCTTACTGTTTCTGCATTGCTTGTCTTCCCAGGCTTTTGAGGCTCCCCCACCCCATACTTACCGTGGAGGCTCCCTGAAGCCCAGTGGAGGTGCTGTTCCAACCCCGATGCTCCCAGCGTCCCCCTATGGTGGACCTACCCCAGCCTCCTATGCTACCGCCAGCACGCCAGCCGGCCCCGCTTTCCCTGTACAAGTGAAAGTAGCTCAACCTGTGAGAGGCTGTGGACTGCCCAGGCGGGGGGCCTCTCGGGCCTCTGGGCCTCTTCCAGGTCCCCACTTCCCACTGACAGGTCGTGGTGAAGTCTGGGGGGCTGGCTATAGGAGCCACCGAGAGCCAGGGCCCGGGGTTAAGGAAGGGGCTGCTGGAGTACATAACCCTGCAGGAGGAGGAAGAGGAGCTGGGCGTGAGTCTCAGGTAAGCTGGGTGTGGGGGCACTGTGCCTTGTGGTCATCGTAGGTAGCTGGGCATTGATTAGGTGACATGGAGGCTGACAGATACTTAAAGTATTGTTTTTTAGGAGATGCAGTTCACTTGGTAGAGTGCTTGCTTAGTATGCAGGAGTCCCAAGGTTCTAGACCTAGCACCGTATAAACCAGACATGGGGGAGGTAGAGGCAGGAGGGTCAGTAAATTAAGGTCATATTTGGCTACAAAATGAGTTCCAGGCCAGCCTAGGCTATGTGAGACATTGTCTCAAATATAAATAAATGAATAAGTCAATCCTGGTTTTAGGGTACTCAGAGAGGTCAGGGATCAAGATGACCAAAGGGAAGGGGGTTCCTTCTCCCATCAGCTTCGGGGAGATGTTCTCCGAGGAGATTTCGGGGTTCCTGACCTGGGTTATTTATGGTATCTGAGACTAGAGGCAGCACCTCAAAGCCCCGATTCTCATGTAGGGCCCCATAAGCCAACCTCCAGAAGAGGAGCTGGAGAGACTGACCAAGAAATTGGTGCATGACATGAGCCACCCGCCCAGTGGGGAGTACTTTGGTGAGCTAACCTGGTCGGTAGAGGGGAAACGGGGAGGAGGCAGTGGATCTCCTGTCCTGGGTCTGTGGAGACTGACCTCCTTCCTCTCTGTCCTCAGGTCGGTGTGGTGGTTGTGGCGAAGACGTGGTTGGCGATGGAGCTGGGGTTGTGGCCCTGGATCGTGTCTTCCATATTGGCTGCTTTGTGTGTTCTACCTGTCGGGCCCAGCTCCGGGGCCAGCACTTCTATGCCGTGGAGAGGCGGGCATATTGTGAGAACTGCTATGTGGTGAGTGACTGTGACAGAGGGATGCTAAACGAAGTATCAAGATAGACAGGCAGGTTCCCATCTAAGAGAGGACCAGATACTCAGTCGGGTGGGACTGCAAGCTGAGGTACAAGAAGAAAGGAGCTAAACGTGGTGGCTCGGGCCTCTCCAGAGGAGAGCCTGAGCTACAGAACCAGTCTGAAGGCAGCCCGAGGCCCAGGTTTCCGAAGGTCCATCGGCCTAAAGAAATTTTGGGTTTTGTTTCTTTGATTGCTTGTTTGCTGTTTTGAGATGCGTCACGTGTCTCAGCCTGGCCTGAAACTCTTATGTATACCTAAGGAAGACCTTGAATTTCCTCCCTCTTTCCATGGGATATGGGATTCCAGGTGTGAGCCACAAGATCTGTTCTTTGTGGTGCTAGAAATGGAACCAAGGGCTTCATGCATGCTGGACAAATACTTTCCCAACTGAGCTAGGGTCCCAGGCTAAGGACTGAGTTAAATGTGGAGACTAACTGAAGGAGGGAAGAACAGCTCCTCCTTTCAAGTGGGTAGCCACCTTCCTTCCTTCTTTCCTTCCTCCCTTTGAGACCGAGTCGTACTCTGTAGCCCAGGCTGGTCCTGAAGTTTCAGTCCTGCTGCTTCAGCCTCCTAAGAGCTGGGAAACCAGATGTGTGCCACTGGGCCCAGCTAGAAGGCATTTTAGAGTTGAGGTTATTTGTGAAAGTCTGGCAGCATTCCTCAGAGACAAGATTACTGACTCATCTCACTGAAAGAGGAAGTGTGTGGAGACCAAAGTCCTTCTCTAGAGACTTCAGTGCTGCTCTAAGGCCTCAGAAATGCTAAGTCCACCTTCCACTGAGTCCCATGCAGGGAACTGCACACACCAGATGGTTGGGCAGAGAGTACACCTTCCCCCTGAGAGTGGCTTTTCCCCCCTGACCTTACTTCTTCTTTTTCCTATAAGGCTACTCTGGAGAAATGTTCCACATGCTCTGAACCCATCCTGGACCGAATCCTGAGGGCTATGGGGAAGGCTTACCATCCTGGTTGTTTCACCTGTGTGGTGTGCCACCGTGGTCTTGATGGCATCCCTTTCACAGTGGACGCCACCAGTCAGATCCACTGCATCGAAGATTTCCACAGGTCCTGCCTTGACTCAGAATGTCTTCCCTGACCTATTTCTTCACGTCCCAGGGCCTGCCTCTTCTGTCTCCACCTCTGGTCCTCTTTCTTTGACACCATGTTCTTTTTTTTTTTTGGTTTTTCGAGACAGGGTTTCTCTGTGTAGCCCTGGCTGTCCTGGAACTCACTTTGTAGACCAGGCTGGCCTCGAACTCAGAAATCCTCCTGCCTCTGCCTCCCAAGTGCTGGGATTAAAGGCGTGTGCCACCACTGCCCGGCCACTATGTTCTTCCCCAAGACCCAAACACATCTCTTCAATCCTTCTCACCCCCCCTCCCAGCCCCTTCCAACTTCATTGGGCTCCATTAGGAGCCTCCTGAGGGGGTGGGAGGGAGGGACCTGACAGCCGCTCTGGCTCCCCTCCACCACAGGAAGTTTGCCCCACGATGCTCAGTGTGTGGTGGGGCCATCATGCCAGAACCAGGTCAGGAGGAGACGGTGAGAATCGTTGCTCTGGACCGAAGTTTCCACATTGGCTGTTACAAGTGTGAGGTGAGGGGGTCCCTGGGCAGGAGCGAGAGCTTTGCAGAGCCCAGGAAGCTGGGGGAAAGCACTGTGGGAAAAGTCACAGAGCTCTCAGGCTAATGGAGGTTTTTCTTTCTCCTCACAGGAGTGTGGGCTGCTGCTGTCCTCTGAGGGAGAGTGTCAAGGCTGCTACCCGCTGGACGGGCACATCTTGTGCAAGGCTTGTAGTGCCTGGCGCATCCAAGAGCTCTCAGCCACTGTCACCACCGACTGTTGAGTGTGCTGAGGAGTGCCTGCTGGAATCCCAGCCCCCATCCATTACCTCCTCCCGACATCTATTAGTGTTTGCCACCGAATACTGTCTCTTCTTCCTCTCCTTATGAAATAATAATCCCTGGAGCATTTAAAAGCACTTGCAAGTCTGCTCTTTTATTGAGGTCTCAAAGGATGAGGCTGGGTAAGCCTCGAATCCCAGCACTCAGGAGGCAGAGGCAGACTCTGTGAGTTTGGGGCCAGCCTGGTCTGCATACTAAGTTCCAGGACAGTGAGGGCTACATAATGAGATCCTGCATATATTTTATCTTTTGTTGACTCTCATCCTGTACTTTTGTTGCTGTTATATAAATTATTTATTTACCCATTTATTGTAGGCTAGATAACCTTTTATTTATTGTAGACATGTACCCATGTCTCAAATGGTTAGATTTCTACTAGTCTTTCCAGTCCTTCAGACTTCTGATGACAGATACAACAGCAGAAGTGCTGTGGCAGGTCCAGGCCCCACCAGCCTCTATTCTCATCAGAAAGCACAGTGCCAGATGCCTGTTTTCTTCATCTTGGTCTTGCTTCAGAAGGAGCAAATGTACTTGTCGATTTCCTTTTTCCGTGCCCTTTTCCAGAGGGTCCCATGTTTACTAACGATGCTGCCCTGCTTGGCGCATTTAGCCACAATGCCGTGACATAGGCCAAAGCCACAAGAGGTGGCTTTATAAAGGACAAATTGTAAAGCATCCCAGGCTTCCCTTGGGTTTGAAACATTGCTAGATAGCTGAGGCTGTTCTCGAACTCTGGGCCCCTCTGCCTTCGTTTCTCGAACGGTGCTGGGATTTCAGGAATGCAACCCTGCATTTGGCTACTCTTTTTGTGGAGGATGGAGGAAGCTGGGGATGGGCCGGAGACTCATATGTGATAAGCAGACGCCCTACCACTGAGCTCGACCTCAGCCTCCTCTCTCCTGCCTTGACTTATTTCTTCCTAAACCCAGATCCTGTCATAAGGTAGGGAAGCATTCTATCATTGACCTGTAAGTCTCACTGCTTCCCTCCTCCTCTTCCTCCACTTCTTTCTCAAGACAGGGCTTCTCTGTGTAGCCCTGGATTGGCCTCAGACTCAGACCTGCCTGCCTCTGCCTCCATAGTGCTGGGATTAGAGGCGTGCGCCACCAAGCTTCCCTCGTCTTTTTTTTTTGTTGTTGTTGTTGTTGTTGTTGTTGTTTGAGACAGGGTTTCTCTGTGTAGCCCTGGCTGTCCTGGAACTCACTCTGTAGACCAGGCTGGCCTTGAACTCAGAAATCCACCTGCCGTTGCTTCCCCAGTGCTGGGATTAAAGGCGTGCGCCTCCACCACCCGGCTTGTTTCCCTCTTCTTGAATTATGTGTGTATGAGCTGAGTGTGGTGGTGCAGGCCTTTGATCCCAGCACTCAGGAGACAGAGACAGGAAGATCTCTTGAATTTGAGGCCAACCTAGTCTACAAAGGGAGTTCCAGACCAGCCAGGGCTACACAGGAACCCTGTCTTGGAAAAAAAATTATGAGTATATATATCTGTGGATCAATGTGTGGGTGTATGTACATTTGAGTACAGTATCCTTGTAATCCAGAAAAGGTCATCAGATCCCTAGGAACTGGAGTTAACAGCCTGTGAGCTGCGAGACACATGCGAGCTGGGAATCCAACTCTGGCTTTCTGTAAGAGCAGGAAGTGCTCTTAATCACTGAACCTTTTGGAAAATGTTTTTGAGACAGTGTTTCTGTAAATTGCCAAGGGTGGCTTTAAACTCATTCTGCAACCCTTGAATTTGATTCTGCTTTGACTTACTGAGTAGTTTGGGTTAGAGGCCTGTGCCAATATAACCATCTATACTAGGTTTTTAAAATGCCCCCTTGTAAAGACACATTAATAGATGCTGGGGTTCTTTCTTTTTCTGGGGGCAAATCTGTGGCATGCTCCCTGGTTTATCTTAGTCTTCTATTCATGGAAAAGGGCTTAGTGTTATCTTGGGGAATTAGGAATTTCAATTGGGAACCAGTGGATCCTGGTGGTTGTTTCCAGACTGCGACGGAAAGACTCCCATTAACGAACTGGGCAGTATGATTGAGATTTACACGTTTTGCATGAGTATTAGGCTTCTCTGTCTATGAAAAGCAGGAGGAACGCATTTTATCGGTAGCACGTACTGCAGATTTCTGCAGAAGAAAATGGTGGGAGGAGACGCCTTTAAAATGGTTGCTTCTATGCATCATTCCCTAGACATCCATCGCACCAAACCCATCGATAGCAAATCCGCCCTTGAGGAGGTCAAGAGGTGTCCAAGTCCAGGGCTCTTGCAAAGCAACCTTAGGATGCAAATTAGCTCCTACCTAGGCGACCTTAGGGGGAGCGAAACTTCTCCATTCCTCTCATTTTCAAAGAGGCACGAGCTCGTTCAGAAGGCCTGGCTTGGCCCAGCTCAGCTTCCGTAGCTCCTAGTGCTGGACGATTTTGTCGCAAAACTGCGCGAGACTTGCGCGTCTCCACCCTTTTCCCGTCATTCCTTTAATCTCTCTCTTAGTTTTAGTTTGGTCTGGGGGTCCTGTTTGTAGTTGTAGGCCGAGCTCCGGGGGGTGACGTAAGGTGCGCGCGCGATTCTTTTAACCCTCCGCGGTCCCGCTCTCAACTTCCATTCGTCTCCGGGCTGAGAATCCCCGCGTCTCCTTCAAACCCTCTTTGTGGTCCATTGTCGCGCGTTCCGGTCCGCCCGGAAAACAAGCCCGCCGGCGTGCGCTTCCAACGGCCCCGACCGCTGCCAGGTGGGGGAGGGGAAGGAAAGGCCCGGGTGGCGGGATCGCAAGGAGAGGACTGTGCCCGGGGGCTTCGGGGTGGACAAGGGGGAACCCCTGGGGACAGTGAAACTGTCGGAGCGATCGCCCTGCCCGGGATGTCAGGCCGGCCTCGGCGGGAGGGAGGCGGGCGTGCTGCCCCCGGGGGACTGTCCCTCCTCTGGTCCTTGTTCATCATCTCCGTGTCCACCCGCCGCCGGGCCCCAGGCCTCCTCTGACAGCACCATGGGTGACAGTGATGATGAATACGATCGAAGACGCAGGGACAAATTTCGAAGAGAGCGCAGCGACTATGACCGTTCCCGGGAAAGAGATGAAAGACGGCGAGGGGACGATTGGAATGACCGGTGAGACTATTAACGTCCTTCCCCTCCATCCCCACCCCCCAACCCCGCACAATCCTTCCGCGTCGCAATTTTTTTTTTTTTCGTTTCTCCCACTTGTCCTCCTTGCTTTATCCCTTACAAAATCTTGTTAGGATGCAGTCTACCGTTGAGCCATTTCTGTAGTTCACTCTGTTGTTCACTGTTGGCTCAGATTTTGAGCCTTTAACATTTTGAATCGGAGGCTTTTAAAGCGACAGCCAGTACTAGTGGTGGACAAGGAGCTCCACACAGCTGGTTGGACTGCATCTTCCGTGCACGCTACATAGGGAGACGCTATCTCAAACCCAAATAGTACAGAAGCACAAACTGACCAAAGTGTTAGCACAAGTCTTTTTTTGTTTGTTTGTTTTTGTTTTTCAAAGACAGGGTTTCTCTGTATAGCCCTGGCTGTCCTGGAACTCACTCTGTAGACCAGGCTGGCCTCGAACTCAGAAATCCGCCTGCCTCTGCCTCCCAAGTGCTGGGATTAAAGGCGTGCGCCACCACCGCCTGGCTAGCACAAGTCTTTATACTGACATCAGGACTTTGCATTCCCCTCCCCTTCAATTGAAAAGATAGTTTCTTAACAACCCGATTGGCCTGAAACTGGGTAGCTCAGGATGACATTAAACTCCTGCTTCTGTCTACCATTCCTAATGCTGGAATTAAGGGAATGTTCTACCACATCCTGTTTTAAGAAATTTGTGAAGGGTTTTTTAAAACAGGTAATTGAGATGAGAAGAAATGTGGAAGTTTATTTCGTGTGTGTGTGTGTATTTTTTTATATAATAAAATGTTTGTGAGGGTTTGCTTCCATTCTATCTGTGCGTCTCATTCGTACCTAGTGCCCATGGAGGCCAGCAGAAGGCATGAAATCCTCTGGGAAATGGACAGTAAAGATGGTTGTGAATTGCTTTTGCTTTGTGAGAGCTGGGACTCAAACCCTTGTCCTCCGCAAGAGGAACCAACCAGTGCTTTTAACTGCCGAGCCAGCTCTCTTCCTCTCTTCCCTTCTCTTGTAAACCCAGTGTAGTGAGTTAAATGCTCAACTTGAAAACAGATTTCTTTATTTTTAAAGGTTTCTTTATTTGAGTGTTCTATTTGCATGTACATCTGCATGACAGAAGGGGGCGTCAGATTCCAGTAGAGATGGTTGTGAGCCACCAAGTAGTTGCTGGGAATTGAACTTAAGAACTCTGGGTAAGCAGCCGGTGCTCTTAACTGCTGAGTCATCTCCCAGTTTCTTTAGTAGAGGAATTTGAAGTGACTTTGTGTGATAGAATTTAAGAGGTTGAGACCAGCCAGGGCTACATGGTGAGACCCCACCTCTCAGTCAGCACTTAGAAAACCCTGGAAAAGGGGAAGCCTAGTGTGGGTGTGAGTGTGTGGATGGTATAGCCTACAAGTGTTTGTGGTTGATGGGGCCGGGGTGCAGGCACCTGTCTGTGAGTGACATGCCATGAGTGCTAGGAGCCCGTGTGTGTCCCTGCAGAGACAGCAAGAGCCTTTAACCGCTGAGCCATCTCTCTGGCTTTTAGCATATTTTAAAAATTAATTATTTAATTTTTGGTATGTTTTTTGAGAGTTTCTCTGTACAGCCCTGGCTGTCCTGGAACTTGCTCTGTAGACCAGGCAAACCTCAAACCCAGAGACCCACTTGCCTCTGCATACCAAGCACTGGAATTAAAAGGTGTGCACCAAGGCCGGGCGGTGGTGGCGCATGCCTTTAATCCCAGCACTTGGGAGGCAGAGGCAGGAGGATTTCTGAGTTCGAGGCCAGCCTGGTCTACAAAGTGAGTTCCAGGACAGCCAGGGCTACACAGAGAAACCCTGCCTCAAAAAAACCAAAAAAGGAAAAAAAAAAGGTGTGCACCACTATGCCTAGCAAGTTGGGTTTTTATTTGTTTGTTTTTTAAAGATTTATTTATTATTATATGTAAGTACACCATAGCTGTCTTCAGACACTCCAGAGGACGGCGTCAGATCTCATTATGGATGGTTGTGAGCCACCATGTGGCTGCTGGGACCTTCAGAAGAGCATCTTTTGTAGGACCACCGAGCCATGTCTCCAGTCCTGCTTTTTGATTTTTAATGTATAAGTGTTTTGCCTACGTGATTTCTGTGCGCCACATTCATGCTGTGCCTGACAGCTGTAGGAAGCCAGAATAGAGTGTTGTCTCCTTAGAGCTGGGACTGACAGAAGGATGTGAGCCTGTGCCGTTCCTGGGAGCCGAGCCTTGGTTCTTTGACCTCTGAGAGCCATCTCTCTAGCCCCTTGCTCTTTAGTTTAGACAAGGCCTCATGTAGAACAAAATGACCTGGAACATAATGCTCTCGCCTAAAGCCTCTTCAGAGCTGGAAGTAGAACTGTGAGCCTCCATGCCCACCTCTCCTTAGTGGTTCTTTAAGAAGGAAGAAAATCAAATTTGCTTTTCTGAGTCTGAAGCTAGATGAAGTCCTTCAGAGGTCAAAGTGGCTTTGATTACATGCCACAAATAGGCATGATCACTGAAAGGAACTTAAGTTCTGAGGAGCAGATGATGACCATCCATCTCTATAGAGTTTGGAAAGACACACTTAGCTGACTTGTGGGAATCCCTAGACACGGGTGATGAGAAGAGCTTGAGGTCAGTAGGCGTGGCAGAGTTCAGACGAGAGCCCATGCTCTTGGTTGATGTAGTGGTTCACAGACTGTCTAGAGACACTGCTACTTTCCTTAGTGGAGCTGCAGGAGTGCTGGTTAAGGCCGCTGGTACCTTAGGACGGAAATCATGAAAAGGATGCAAGCTTGAAGGGAGAGCGTCACTTAGTGTCCCTGGTAGAGCGCTGTGTTTTGTTTGTGGTTTGGTTTTCAGGATGAGCAACGTATGAGAAGACTGCATGTGCTAAGTGTGGGCAGTCGCCGTCTGCAGCAAGTGCGGCTGTGCGGTGGGGAGCCTGAGGTTGGTCACAGGTGCCCATTTGGAGCGTTGTCAACACTGGAGCCTCGCACAGTGCTTGGCAGACATGTGCAGGAAAATAAGCTAAGAGAAGTTGTTACTAAGAGGAAAGCTGTATGTGTTGCTAGTAGAGCTTGCTGTATCTATCAGTGTGAGTAGTCCTGATGTTTAGACCTTCCCGAGATGAGCTGTATCTTATTAGTATGAGTAGTCCTGATGTTTAGACCTTCCCGAGATGAGCTGTATCTATCAGTGTGAGTAGTCCTGATGTTTAGACCTTCCCGAGATGAGCAGCTGTGATGGGTAAGGCTTGATGCCGTACAGTGAGAATGTCAGCCGCGTAGGATCTGGGAGCACGGTGACGGCAATGTAATAGAATTGAGGGGCCATTGACCGCCGTAGGCCAGTGTGTGAGCCACAGCGCTGGCTGCCGGTGTGCTCTGGATGGACCAGTCCAACACCTCACCTGTTAGTTTTGAGACAGGGTCCTATGTAGCCCAGTTTATCTCATACATTATGTAGCTGCCTCCATTTTCTAAGTGCTAGACTAGACTCTGCCTGCTTCAACCTACCCTTAAACTAGCTCTTTCCAGGAGCCAGACTCACACCCGTAATCGGCACTCCTGGGGCAAAGATGGGATTTATGCAAGTTGGAGACAATCTTGGTCTAAGTGGCGAGTTCCAGGCCAGCATTAAATATAAATGAGTGCCTGACTCAAAAACAGAAAAGAGGGCTAGATACCTTTAATTACAGGACTCAGGAGCTGGAGGATCTCTGGAGTTTGAGCAGCCTGGTCTACACAGTGAGTTCCTACGTAGAGAGAGACCCTGTCTAAAAATAGATATAAGTAAATAAACAACCCCCACACCTCCCACCCCCCCCACACCAGTGACCCGGCCCAGCTGCTCAAGAGGGTGAGCGCTCTGTCAGCACAGCAAGGTTATGTTAACCGCACACAGACACCAGAGAGGAAATCCCAAATCTGAAAGGGCCGTTATGATAATATATATATCTGTGTGAGGAGTGGTCATTTTCTTCCCCCTATCAAGCCAGACCTTGAAGAGAACAGTGTTCCTCTGTAGCAAGTTGGTTTTTTTTTTGTTTTTTTTTTTTTGAGACAGGGTTTCTCTGTGTAGCCTTGGCTGTCCTGGAACTCACTCTGTAGACCAGGCTGGCCTCGAACTCAGAAATCCGCCTGCCTCTGCCTCCCAAGTGCTGGGATTAAAGGCGTGCGCCACCACCGCCCGGCGCAAGTTGTTTTTTTTAAGAACATACTTATTTTTCATAAAAACGTGTAATTAACTTGGCCTGGCGATATAGGCTGATGATGTCATCTTCTCTTGAAACTGAAGCAGGAGGATCTCAAGTTCAAGATCTGTCTGTAGGGGCAGCTTGTGCAATTTCGGGACTCTGTATTGCCTCGTGTACAGTGAGTTCAGGGGCAGCCTGTGTAGTTCATGGTCACCATCTCAAGTTTTCTGAAAGGGAAGCAGGGCCGGGCCTAGCGTAACTCAGTCGAGCGGATTTGAGAAGCACTAGATTCAGTCTCTGTATCTGCACAGCAATTTATATTAATGTGTAGTTTTAAGATTCATAGATGCTATAAATACTGGCTTTAAGGAAGGTGTAGTGATGTTTCCCTAGGATCTCAGTACTTGGGAGGTGATGTAGGAGAATAGAAGTTCAAAGTGATGAGCTGGGATTATGTAGGGAGTTGGAGGCCAGCTTGCCTGTGACCCGCCGCAGTTGTCTGCGTCTTTGTGTTTGCTTGTGTGCAGTCTGGAGGGTGGAACCAAGGCAGTGTTTCCTGGCAGGCGTCGCAGCTGGTGGACGGCAGCTCAGCTCCACCTTTGCTGTTGTAACTTGTTCTGACTTCCAGAGAGTGGGACCGGGGCCGGGAGCGCCGCAGCCGGGGTGAATATCGAGACTACGATAGAAACCGAAGGGAGCGCTTCTCTCCCCCCCGACACGAACTTAGTCCCCCACAGAAGCGCATGCGGAGAGACTGGTGAGACTGCATCACTTTCTTTACCTCAGGTCCCTCCGGCCTCAGCCCTACTCCTGCTGAAAGCTGGCTGTTTCCTTACCTCGGTCGTCCCACACACCCAGCTTCCCTTTGTCTTTTTTATCCCTTGGGTGACAGACCGTGACCTCCGTGTGCCCCTCCTCGTGCCCTTGTCCATGTTCTGGAGAGGTAGCTCTGGTTCCTTCTGTGTCTGACTTTTGTGTCCCCCACCCTCAGGGATGAGCACAGCTCTGACCCCTACCACAGTGGCTATGACATGCCCTATGCTGGGGGGGGTGGGGGGCCAACTTACGGCCCCCCTCAGCCATGGGGCCACCCAGACGTCCACATCATGCAGCACCATGTCCTGCCCATCCAGGCCAGGTAAAGCAGGACTTCTGGGGCAAAGGGACTTGCCAGGTTTGGGGGGATGTCTGGGGTTGTGGGAGGCTATGGTTGGAGCCTGGGAAAGGCTACGTTCTGGGGTGCTTGCATGCTTGGAGTGGTGGGCATGTAGGAACAGGAAGGGGTGGCTCTCCCTGTCCCTTACTAGCAAGCCCTTCTGATTGGACCCCTCCCCTCCAGGCTGGGTAGCATTGCAGAGATCGACTTGGGTGTGCCACCACCCATAATGAAGTCCTTCAAAGAGTTCCTCCTGTCTCTGGATGACTCTGTGGATGAGACCGAGGCAGTCAAACGCTACAACGACTACAAGCTGGACTTCCGACGGCAGCAGATGCAGGACTTTTTCTTGGCTCATAAAGACGAGGAGTGGTGAGTGACCTGCTTGCCTGCCCTCTTTGCCCTGGCCCATTTCTCTGGTCTGGCTGGAGGAGCTGCAGCCCTGTCCTCTGGTTGTCCCCACCGTGGCACTTCCTGGGAGCGGGGAAGGGGAGGGGAACACTATTGGCTGGTGGGACCCCACCCACCTCCTTCTCTGCCTTCCTCACTGGGACACCTCCAGGCAGCTGACCAGAGCTACTTAGCCTCTTGGTACAGCACACAGACTGCGATCCTCTTGTTGGTGTGGGTCATTGTCGGCCCCAGTCACCAGGACCCAGTGTGGCCGTGGTCTCCCAAAGGCAACGAGTGAAGCCAGCCGAGAACAGCCAAGATCTCAGGGTCGTTTGACAGAAAAAAAGAATTTGAATTTTTTTCCTTCTGTGGATGTTTTAATTTTAATCAACCATCTTTTCCCCCCTCCTGCTCCTCCTCCTCCTCATCCTCTTTCTGCTCCTCCTACTTGAAAAGAGCCAGAACTGGGAACTACACCCGCTCATCGACGGAGCTCGGAGCAAACCCACCTCCACCCCCACCATACCCAGCCCATACATGAGCCCCTGGGCTGAGCCACGGTGGGGCCCGGCCAGGCAGACAGGCAGGGCACCGCTGTGCACAATGCAGTGGTCTAGCTGAATGTATTGCTCAGGCAGCTAGTCAGTCAGGGCCCCCACCGCGGAGGCCCGCGGGGGCGGGGCATCTAGGCCGGTCACCCCAGCCAGGAGCCAGCGGGCAGCCCGCCAGCCAGCATGGGCCCTGGGCGCCACTAGTTAAATCTTGAGCTCTGTTTGACCAAGCAGCCAAGGTAAAGATCCTGGAGGTGATGCCTGCGGCTTTCCTCTCTGCTCAGCCTGTTCTGTCTCGTGTGCCCTTCTGACTGCCCTGTGTGTCTTGGGATCGCTCATGCACCTTTCATTTTCTCTCTGTCCATGTTCTTGCTCTCTGCTAAACACTTCTTGTTTCTGTTTTCTCAACCTGTCTGTCTTTGTTTTAGATTTCGGGGCCCTCACATTTCCCTCTTTTCTCCTTCTCTCCTACCCCTAATTTCTTCTGCCTTTGTTTTTCTCCCCTGCCCTCAGAAGCCCTATTAAAAAGGTTTCTTTTCATCCTGTGCCTGGATCCTAACCCTGCAGCCCTCTTCTCTCGGAGGCCTGCCTGAGGCTGTGCAGGCCTCTTTGGCACTTGGCCTCTCTCTGCTCTCTCCTGCCCCTTCTGCCTTCTCTTCCCACGAGGGGAGAAAGGTGTCCTGCCTTCTTGGCCTTTTCTGTCTGGTTTCCTTCTGCCTCCACCTGGGGTGGAGGGAGTTGGCGGGAACCTCATCTGGGTTTGGCCAGGAGAGGGAGGTTCTCGGGGGCTCCTGCTCCCTTAGCTTTCTTCCGAAGCTCTGGGAAAGGGCACCTTCTCAGGCTAGTGCTTCCCAGAGGCTTACAGCAGTAGAGCTGCCTCATGACCCTGGCCCTCCTCACCCAGAGCTCTCAGCGCCTGGTTCCCCCAGATCTTTCCAGAGCGAGCCCTCTGGTTCCTTTTGGGGTGTTGGGTGGTTTTAGTGCGCCCCTTTTTTGATTTTAAGACTTCTGTGGGTGCGAGAGGCTATGCCCTGCCTTTCTTGGGCCCCTCCCCTCATTCTGGTCTTGGCTGCTCATAACTGGTTGTCGTCCGTGCTGCTTGCTTTCTTGTCCAGGTTCCGATCTAAGTACCACCCTGATGAGGTGGGAAAGCGTCGCCAGGAGGCCCGGGGGGCCCTGCAGAACCGACTGAAGGTGTTCCTGTCCCTCATGGAGAGTGGCTGGTTTGATAACCTTCTCTTGGACATAGATAAGGCTGATGCCATTGTCAAGATGCTAGATGCAGGTGTGGACTTAAAGGGTAGGGAGGTCTTGGTCGGGAGTAGAAACCAGAACCCTTGGGTCGTGACCTTTGCTGTTGTCATTGGTAGCTGTCATTAAGATGGAAGGTGGCACAGAGAACGATCTCCGCATTTTGGAGCAGGAGGAGGAGGAGGAACAGGCAGGCAAGACTGGGGAGACCAGCAAGAAAGAGGAGGGCCGTGCTGGACCAGCCCTGGGCGACGGAGAGCGAAAGGCCAGCGAGAAGGATGAGAAGAAAGAAGATGGAAAACAGGTCGCGATTCAGGGGTTGAGGGAGCTGGAAGCTGCACTGGGGTTGGGGGCAGGGCCGGGATGGCTGACATTGTCAGAACTGTCTCATAGGCTGAGAATGACAGTTCCAACGATGACAAAACTAAAAAATCTGAGGATGATGGGGACAAGGAGGAGAAGAAAGAAGAGGCTGAGAAGGAAGCCAAAAAGGTAAGGTGTGTTTTGCGTGAGGCCAAGAGGTCAGAGCGGATCCTGAGGGAGGGGTCTTGATGGCCTACTCCTGTTGCTGCGTCCACAGAGCAAGAAGCGGAACAGGAAGCACAGTGGTGACGACAGCTTCGATGAGGGCAGTGTGTCCGAGTCCGAGTCCGAGTCTGAGAGTGGCCAAGCTGAGGAGGAGAAGGAGGAGGCTGGTACTTGTCACTTTGATGCTTCTGCTCCTTTGTTTCACTGTGTTGGGTGAGGGTGTGTGAGGGTGAGTGTAAGTGCATTTTTAAATAGCTCTTAGTTGTGTATCTTGGCTAGCTCCCAAAAAAATGAGACAAGACTGTGAGAACAGTAACTAACCTATTCTGTTCCTTAAGCTAATCGGTTTACCTCCCTCCCAGGCAAAAGGCAAAATCCCTGATACTTGGGCTTTTGCACTGATTTGACTCCCTGCTGCAGATGTGGTCCCATGGTGTCTCTCCTCAGACCTCTTCCTCCTGGTCCTTCTCTCTCTCCCTCTCCCTGACTGGGATTGAAAGTCCAGCCCTATTCTAGCCCTGTTCTCTCCTCTCTTCAGCCATTGACTGATTAGCTTTTATTGACAAGTCAGAGAATAAATGGGGAGAAACGTTCCCACCAATATTCAGACAGGAAATACTTTGATTAAGCATTACAGTGCCATGTCTGGATTGCAACCAGATGGTGGGCAGAGAAGTCAGCATTTGAATAGTGTAGGGATAATCTTTACACTGTGTGTGTGTGTGTGTGTGTGTGTGTGTGTGTGTGTGTGTGTGTGAGAGAGAGAGAGAGAGAGAGTGTGTGTGTGTGTGTGTGTGAGAGAGAGGGGGGGTGGGGGGAGGGAGAGAGATTGATTGATTGATTGATTGGGGTTTTCTAGGGTGATGTCTGGTTTTAAATGCTGCTTACATATTATATTTAGGTATAATAAAGTTGTACTAATCACTACTTCTTGCTTAGAAGAAGCACTTAAAGAAAAGGAGAAACCCAAAGAAGAGGAGAGGGAGAAGCCGAAGGATGCCGCGGGGCTGGAGTGTAAGCCCCGGCCCTTGCATAAGACTTGCTCTCTCTTCATGCGCAACATCGCACCCAACATTTCAAGGGCGGAGATCATTTCTGTGAGTGTGGCCGTTGGTCCTCGGGGCAGGGTTGGTGTGAGTCCCGGGTCCTTCAGGGGGCAGACTGCCTTTCCTATGTGGCTCCTCTCTTCCCTTGATTCTTTTGACTCTCACAGCTTTGTAAACGATACCCAGGCTTTATGCGAGTGGCACTCTCAGAGCCCCAGCCAGAGAGGAGGTAAGATGCTGGACACCTTGGGATGGTGTAAGGAGGGGGAGGTGTAGTGAGTGGCCACACTGGCTCTGGTCTGGGACAGTGCTGATAAACTTTGTTGCATAGGTTTTTCCGCCGTGGCTGGGTGACTTTTGACCGCAGTGTTAACATTAAGGAGATATGTTGGAACCTGCAGAACATCCGAGTGAGTGTTGGGTTGGGGCTACAGGAAGCATGGCTAGGCTCTGTTTGTCCATTTCTTCCATGTCCACTTATGGCCGTGAGGCTTCACCTCTGTCTGAGAAGCTAAGAGACTGTGACCATGGCTCAGTTCCCTTTGGGGATCTGGAGTTAAGGGCTTTCTGTAGTGCCCATTCTTCAGGGGTAGTCATTGGCCTCCTTGTTGATTATGTCCCTATAGCTCCGGGAGTGTGAACTGAGTCCCGGTGTGAACCGAGACCTGACACGTCGTGTCCGCAACATAAATGGCATTACACAGCACAAGCAGATCGTGCGCAATGACATCAAGTTAGCGGCCAAGCTGATCCACACGCTGGATGACAGGACCCAGCTCTGGGCCCCTGAGCCCGGGACGCCTCCTGTGCCCACAGTCAGTGACTCCAGGGGATTGTAGCTAGTGTACCCAATGGTGCTACCCTGACCTGATCCCTGGGTCCTCCCCATAGCCTCCCTTGTTTGCCCCTTTGTCTGGATGCTGTCTCCTCCAGCTTCCAGCAGCATAGTCATTTGTGGGTTAGGATGGACGAGATTAGGACTGTGGCGAGTGGGAGGAAGCAGGCTTTGTCGGTGATGTCTATCCTCTGAGTCTCTGGGCTGATCTCTGCCTTCCCGTCCATCCCTCTTACCTTTCTGTAGAGCCTGCCCTCGCAGAATCCCATCCTAAAGAACATCACCGACTACCTGATCGAGGAAGTGAGCGCTGAGGAGGAGGAGCTGCTGGGGAGCAGTGGGGGACCCCCTCCTGAGGAGCCTCCCAAGGAAGGCAACCCAGCGGAGATCAGCGTGGAGAGGGATGAGAAGCTGATCAAGGTGCCACTTGTGACCATCTGCAGCATGTGTCCAGGGGCGTGCGTGGTGTGTGTGTCTGTCTGTCTGTCTGGGGCTTAGTAGTGTGACCTTGTGTGTCCACCCTCCCGCTCTTCTCCAGGTCTTGGATAAACTTCTTCTCTATTTGCGTATTGTGCATTCTCTGGATTATTACAACACCTGTGAGTACCCTAACGAAGACGAGATGCCCAACCGCTGTGGCATAATCCATGTCCGGGGGCCCATGCCTCCCAACCGGATCAGTCACGGAGAAGGTACACTCCAGGTCCCTCACCTCATGTCGTCTTTCACGGCCAACCTGTCTCCTGTCCCTCCTCTTACCCCTTGCTCCAGTTCCCCTCTCAGCCTGCCTTTGTCACCCACACAGTGCTGGAGTGGCAGAAGACGTTTGAGGAGAAACTGACCCCACTGCTGAGTGTGCGTGAGTCCCTGTCTGAGGAGGAGGCCCAGAAGATGGGCCGGAAAGACCCAGAGCAGGAAGTGGAGAAGTTTGTCACCTCCAACACGCAGGAACTGGGCAAGGATAAGTGGCTATGTCCTCTCAGTGGCAAGAAATTCAAGGTCTGGGATGTGAAGAGAATTGGTAGGGTGGATTGGGAGGTGGGCTTGGGGAGCAGGACCCCCTAAAAGACAGGAGGAGGCTGTTGCTTTTCGGGGGGGCGGGGACTGCAGCTGTCTTCATCTCCACCCAGGGTCCGGAGTTTGTGCGCAAGCATATCTTCAATAAGCATGCCGAGAAGATCGAGGAGGTGAAGAAGGAGGTGGCGTTCTTCAACAACTTCCTCACAGATGCCAAGCGCCCAGCTCTGCCTGAGATCAAGCCGGCTCAGCCACCTGGCCCTGCCCAGAGTAAGATACGATCTACGGTGGCAAGGGTAGTCCACTAACCTTCAGGCCCTGTTCCTAGAATTCTTGTCAGTCCCTTTCCTCCCCCGCAGTAATTCATGTTCCTGTCCGTGTTGTACTCCCCCCAGGCCTGACCCCAGGACTTCCCTACCCACATCAGACGCCACAGGGCTTGATGCCGTACGGTCAGCCCCGGCCTCCCATCTTGGGCTACGGAGGTGAGTGTGGAAAGGTAGTGCAGGGCTTTGCTGATTGTAGGGGCTGCACAGCTGAGGTTGAGGTCAGTTTTTAGTTCACCCTGGGTCTTTCTCATAGCTGGTGCTGTCCGCCCTGCAGTCCCAACAGGAGGGCCTCCATACCCCCATGCTCCATATGGTGCCGGCCGTGGGAACTATGATGCTTTTCGAGGCCAAGGCGGTTATCCTGGGAAACCCCGGAACAGGTGAGCAGGAGCGATGCCCAGGCGGCCTTCCCCTCCTGACTATCAGGACGTGTGTTCACTCTTCCTTCACTTCAGGATGGCTCGAGGAGACCCACGGGCCATAGTGGAGTACCGGGACCTGGACGCCCCCGATGACGTTGACTTCTTCTGAGCCGTCCATGTCCCTCCTTCTGCATTGCTACATCTGTACCTGTGACCACTTTATCCCACCAGCTGAGAATTTTTTTGTACGTTATTTTACCTGCTAATAAAAACACTTTGGTAGTGTCTGTTAACCGTGTGCCGTATGCCCCTTCCCAAACACAGGCTGGGCCATAGTAAGCTGAATTATGCCAATTTATTATCATTTTTCAGAACACTATCTCTAACTCCAGCTGACCTAGTTGGACTTGCTGTGTAGACCAGGTTGGCCTGGCCCAAACTTTTGATGCTCTGCGAAGTAAATATGTGTCTGTGATGAGTCTCAGTTCTGGGATCTGTCCAACAGTGCAGGCAGGGAGTGTTGATTCAGGTAGGTCTGGGCAAGCACAAGTTGTAGAAGGAATTAGAATCAAAGACACTGTTTACCTTTTGCCAGCCCACCCATCCAGCAGCTTGCAGTTCAAAACGGCTTTTCGGAGTACCCCAGTAGTGTGGGTCCAGCACCAAGACATAGACTTCCCTACCTGGCCCCTCACAGATTCCCAGCAGGGCCTTGGACTGAGCATCTGCATCTCCTCCTACCATTACTGGGCCGCCACCCGCTGTGAAGTGTGAATAAAGCCGCTCCACTTCTCCCCTAAGCCCGGCTCCGCGGGGCAAGTGGCATAGGCGCCCCTGAGGTCCTCCAAAGTGTTCTAGGCAGAGACTGGCCTCTACACAGCCGATCCAGTTATGGGAGCCCCGGAATCCGGGGGGCTTGTCGCCCATGTCCTCTAGGGCTCCCTGCAAGGCTGCCAGTCCAGGCACGCCGGAGGACTGGCCCTCTGGCCAGGAGCACAGCGTCTGCAGGGTGCGGTAGCCGCATCCCCAGCCACGGTCATCCAGTCCATCGCAACCGTAGTGATAGTAAAGGTAGTGGCCCGAGAGGAGGGCCAGTCGGGCGGGATCCCGGCAGGGCACAGGCAGGCCCAGGTGCACGTCCTCCAGCAGCTCCAGGGTGCTCGGTAGAGCGGCTGTCATCGAGGCAGGGCGAGTTTCGGGTTCCTGGTGTTTTCTGGGACTAGCTACGAGCAGTGTGGGCACGCAGAACCGGAGAACTCTCACCAAACAGGCTAGTAGCAGGAGAGATGATTCCACAAGCAGACACCGACTTCCGAGCCTTCTAAAAGGCGCCGGCAAACCAGCCTTGCTGCGCAGTCGCAAGCTGCGCCCCTAGGGGCGGACCCAGCGCTTGCTTCCGCCGGATGCTGCGGGCAGGGTACATCAAGGCTCACTAACCCTGAGGCTTCAGTTCCCTGCGTCTCAGTGACCTTATCCCCGCCCCAACTTCCCGCTGGTTGCACAGACTCTAGTGGCTGTAACAGTTTATTGGCGGCCCAGAGGGGCGAAGGCACCGCGGGGAGGGGAGCTCAGCCCAAGACATGCAGAAGATGGGGAGCCCCTAGTGGGAGGAAGTGGGGCCGGGGTGGACAGGGCCTGGGGGCTCGGTTATATTATATCCCAGCCCTTAAATAAATAGTGTATATACAGCTAGGGGCTCGGGCAGGGCGGCAGGACCTGGGGGTCCCCCAAGGGGTCACAGGTCTGAGCAGCGCTCCTGCTTGCTGTAGTGGTCGAACTGGTTCTTCCAGTGCACCATGTAGGAGCTCCAGCGGTGGAATTCGGCCTTCCACTGGCGCTCCGCCTCGTCCAGCGTATCTGCGGCCAGGGATCCCGGCAAGAGTGGAAGAAACGGAGCAGGTCGGGTAGTGGAGATCGGCCGTGAGTGCGCCGGCATATGCACGCATCGTCGGAGGCCGAGCGGGGTGGTGGAAACAGAACAGTGGATGATCCGGAGAATGAAGGTGGAGGTGGAGAAGTGTAGCAGGAAAGAGAGGAAGAGAAAAAACACCGGAAGACAGAGGGGAGGGACAGGATCAGAATGGGAGAAGAAGGGTCCATGGGTTGGTGGGGGAAAAGAGAGAAGATACAGAAATGGTTGGCGATTATAAGGCGCTTTGCTGGCGCCGACAAGCCCCGGATCCTTCTCCCCTCGACATCAGGCTCAAGCTCCAAAGGATAATTTTTACATTAAAAAAAAAACAACTGTTTTTTTGAATTTTTGTTTAACAAAGATCCCTGAGTCTGTCCAGTTTGTCTTGGCTTGAGAATGGAGTGGGGTGCTGTATCCCTGAGAGGGGCCCCTTCTTCCCACTCACTGGAGTAAGTGCTCTGAGGCCAGAGGGGAAAGGGTTATAGTTAGAGCCACGGAAGCCGGGAGCAGAGGAGGAAAAGGAAGAAGAGGAGGGACAGGGATGTGTCGGGCCCGGGCCTCGGGGCAGCCTCCCCATGGGCGGGGCTTGGGCAGGTGCAGGGAGCCTCCGTGGCTGGGGAGGTGGAGAAGAAAGGGATTACACCCTGTGTTTTGCACCCCTTCTCTCTCCCCTCCTTCCAACCCTTGCCGCCTTGTGCATTCCCTGCTCCCCCACCCCACGCGCCTACCGGTGGCGCTGAGCAATTTGGGGAGAAAGCGATTCCAGAAGGCGCAGGTCTGGGCGCGCAGTCCCCGCCGCACCTCCAAGGGCTTCAGGCTCAGGCTCACGTATTGCTGCGCCGTAGTGGTATACGGTGGCCACTGTGGAGACTTGGAGTCTCGAGGGTCATTGGGGTCCCTGAGGAAGGAAAAGGAAATCTCAGCCTGCCCCGAGGAATAAGGAATGAAGACGTGGATCCTCTTCCTGACTGTGGGCCCTCTTCAACTCTTCCCCCACCTCTCTCCTCCCTACCCCTTCCAGAAAGCCCCGTCCCTGCCCCGTGTGAGTGTGTGTGTGTGTGTGTGTGTGTGTGTGTGTGTGTGTATGTGAGAGAGAGAGAGAGAGAGAGAGAGAGAGAGAGAGAGAGAGAGAGGAGATTATTCAGTCTGGCAATGCTTCTGCGTCAGTTTCCCAAAGTACGGGATTACAGATATGGGACACCAGATTCCCTTCCACTGGACGTCTCTGTCTCTTTGTGCACTTCCCTTGGTTATCAAATAACTTCTAGCTGGGTGTGGTACTACAGGCACCCGGGAGGCAGAGGCAGGTTGATTTTTCAAAATGAGTTTGAGGCCAGCCTGATTGCCATGGAGACTTCCAGGCCAGCCAGTGCTACATAGTGAGACCCTATTTAAAAAAAAAAAGTTCTAGGATTGTGCTTTTAGCTGTGTGGGTAGGTGCAGTCTTTTCTCTCCAAATATTACTTTTACTTTGGGTAACACAAAAATCAGATGCACCCAAGGGTTTGTGCGTGCTAGGCAGGTAAGTACTTTCCTAACAGAGCTACACCCCCAAACCTCTATTGCCTTTCTCTGTCTTGTCTTTAAGATATTATTATTAGTCATCATCATCATCATCATCATCATCATCAGTGTGTGTGTGTGTGTGTGTGTGTGTGTGTGAGAGAGAGAGAGAGAGAGAGAGAGAGAGAGAGAGAGAGAGAGAGAGAGTTAGTTGGAGGTCACAGGGTAGCTTTGTGGAGTTTGTCTCTCCACCTCTCTCTGGGTTTCAGGGATACAACTGAGATAGGCTTGCAGGGCAATCCCTTTTACCTATTGAATACCAGTTGCCTTGCTGTCTTTTAGAATGCTGGGGTGGCCTCGTATACATTTGCTTTTCAGTCTTCTACCACTGAGCCATACTTCCAGCACCCAGCCCATTCCCAGCCCTTACAGGGGCTCTCTGTGTAGTCCCAGCTAGTCTGAACTACAGAGATCAGAATGTCCTCCTGAGTGCTGGGATTAAAGGTCTCCAGCTGGTTTTGTCTCTTAAGGACTCCCTGCTCTGCCTTGCATCACCTGTGACTTTCTCTCCATCCTCTTTCCTTTGTGGATATTTTTTTTTTCACTACCATCCATGGTTCCTCTCTCCCCTGGACCCCCAGAGGCCATCCCCACTCCAATGCCACTGACCCTGTGCGGGCAAAATTGGTCCAGTATTTCATAAGTCGCTGAGCAAAGATTCTCTCCTCCATGGTGTAGTTCAGCGAGGGGTCCAGGGGGAGCCCAAAGATGAACTCAATTTCATAGCCATGGGGTACCCCCATCCAGAGGGGCCAAGTCAATGTGGAGGCACGGTGTTCAAAGACGTAGGCATAGACCCGGGCCCCTTGGGCAGCCAGTCGCCCAGCCAGCTGGGCCACAGGGCACACAACGTTGTGGTCGCCTACCACCGCGCTCATGGCATCTCTCAGGTGGGCAGGGTCCTCAGGGTGCAGCCAGTCTGTATAATGCAGGACCACAGCCTCTGCCACCAGGTCACTTGCTTGGGGTACACCGATCCGCACCCCAGCCAGGAACTGGGCCCGACTGATGAGAGATTCATTGTCTTTGCTGAAGCCTGGGACCCCGTAAACCAGAAAGTAGGAGCCCTCGTCCTTCACCACACCCACCAGCACCTGAGGATAGTTGGAGATGGGGAAAAGGATGGAGACATGATAATAGACAGGCAGACAGAGACAGACGAGCAAACTAATAGCCAGAGAGATGAACCATTACAAAGCCAGAATTGTGTAGAATGGAGAGCAGGGAAGGGAGGGTCAAGGCATGGAGGAAGAAAAAAAAATACCCATAGTTTCTTTTTCGCCCGGCAACCACTTTGGGATCTGAACACTCATCAGGGAAGAACTGACTTTGGGACCCACAAACTCGGACCTCTTAACAGTGGGTCTGCAGTAAGCCCGCATGCCTGGGTCCCTGGGAAAGGGGAAGGACGCATGAAACCCAGAAGAGTCTGGGCTGTCCCTATCAGCCATTAGTCACCTGCAGGTCTTGAAAATCTCCAGTATTGATGAGGGCCTCCGGCGTGTCACTGAGGAAGTCCCCGTCCACCACAGGCACGAAGGAAAACCGGAAGATACTTTCTTGAGGCAGCACATGCCACTCATGGTCCACCAGGTCCTGAGCGGGCCTTGTCCTCAAACAGGCTATCAGCTCGGTGTCATTGCCACCAGCGCCACCTGGGGGACAGCCCACAAGGCGGGCCAGCAGTGTGGTCCTGCGCCTGGCTTCTCCCGCACTCACAGTGGCCCAGGGCCCATTGGGTGTGCCACTCTGGAGGACAGCCCTGTGGAAGAGGCTCCTGCTGGGCAGGGAAAGAATGTGCATGCCCACCGAGGCTGCACCCGCACTCTCCCCAAACAGAGTCACCGACATCGGGTCTCCCCCAAAGGCTGCAATATTTTCTTGCACCCATTGCAAGGCAAGCCGTTGATCCAGCAGACCTACATTGCCAGGGGCTTCTCTGCTTCCTGGTAGGGCCAAGAAGCCAAAGGTTCCCACTCGGTAGTTCATAGATACCAACACGATTCCCTCAACATGGGCCAGGAAACGGCCGTCATACACGTCCAATGAGGATGCTCCGCTGTAGAAGCCACCCCCATAGATCCAGACGAGGACAGGTGTGGGAGAAGTGGGCCTGGGGTATGGTGTCCACACATTAAGATACAGGCAGTCTTCACTCAGCTCTCGGTTGGGATTCCACATCTCAGTACCCTCAAACCCAGGGTACAGGGTGTCCACGTATTGATAGCAGACATTTTGGAAGGACATAGCATCCAACACTCCTGCCCAGGGCCGCCTGGGCTCTGGTGGCATAAATCTACGTGAGCCCACAGGTGGCTCTGCAAAAGGGATGCCCAGAAAAGCTGAGACCGGGCCTCCAGGGGCCCTCAGGCGGATGCCCCTCAGCTGGCCCCCTCGAACCCTCACCAGAAGCTGTGGGTCTTCCTGGCCCTCAGCCCTTGCCCCTCCTCCCAGGAGGGAGAGGAGGAGGAAGAGGAGTGGAGAAGCCAGGGAGGGTGTATGCAGGGGAGACCAGGGAGGCCTCATGACTGCCAGGACAGGCTGACCGTCTGCTGGAAGAAAGAAAGGTAAAGGGTGAAGACTGGAGCAGTTCAGCGGGTGATTAAGAAACAGTCTTGCCTGAGGCTTATCAAGGAGTCGCAGAGGAGATGGGGCAGATTGGTAAAGGGAGGGGAGAAATGAAGTCAAGCTAGGAGACAAGACGCAGGCAGACAAACACAAGATCAAACACACACACACCCATACCGGGACAAATGCAGCCAACTGAGATAAGGCTGGCTAATGCACAGTCTTCCCTGCCCAGCAAGTTCCAAGGCCTCCCATACCTCTTTCCCTGCAGCTTGACCCAAGATCCCTGGCATACAGCACAGGGTTGGAAAGGCCTTGTACAGGCCCCAGGACAGGTGCGGGGCCCTTATGGATGGGTGGGGCCGTCAGGAGCTTGCAAGTTATTATAAGAAAGCACGGCCCAAGCCTCTCCCGGGTTAGCCAAGCCTTCTGGGGAGTGGGTTGGGCATTCGAGGTATCGGGAGTCCCAGATTCTGAAGGCATCGTGGAATCTTGCCCCACCCTGCTCCGCCTCTTCTTCTTTCTGGTGTGGCCGGTTGCTTTACATCAGCCGCACCCCTCTCGCCTGACTCCAGCCAACTGGCTCACTAGCCCCTTGAGGGGCTCACCAGAACTCAAGCCCCTATTGCATCCCCATATTGCAATGCCCTCCGCTGCCAACCGGGAGCAGTAGAGACCAAGAAGAGGCCAGAGCTCCCCGCCCGAGCCTTGGTGTGGGGGAATCTGGAGGATCGTCAGCATCGCAGAGGGGACTGAAGGGCGAGCCAGGACGTCTGTATTCCGGGAGCTCCGGAGATCCCCGCAGAAAAGGCAGGGGCGCTATTTTGGGGGCAACAGCTGCTGTAGTTCCGACATCTCCAGCCAAGAGATCAAAATTCCCCGGGTCGGAACTACCCCCTCCAAGCGTTCACCCATCACCCAGTCAGTCCTGGTCGCCTGGATCTGGGGATAGTGGCGTTGTTGGAGATTAACCAGGAAACCCGAGTGTGGGGCTAATTATAACTCGGGGCTTCCGTTGAGCCTCGTTTGAGGGAGAGAGAGAGAGAGAGAGAGAGAGAGAGAGAGAGAGAGAGAGAGAGAGAGAGAGAGAGAGAGAGAGAGAGAGAGAGAGAGGAGTCTGCAGGAGGGGTCCTGGATCTGGCACGGGGCTCAGCTGGGTAGGGACGTTGGGGTCGCAGCCCTCGGGATGGGGGTGGTGCATTCGGGATGTCAGTAACCTGCGCAGTTTGGGCTCCGCCCCAAACAGGGGGCGTCTTCCAGACTTTGACGAGAGTGGGGAAGGGGCCTTCAGGGGGTCCCTGCAGGAAGGGAGCGCAGAGGCAGCGGCCGGCCCAGCGAGCATCATCAGTAAGTATGCAGCGGCTAGCGGGAGTTTCAGAGGAGTGCGAGGCAGTGGAGGGGCCCCTCTGGGCAGGCCCCGCGGGGCAGGAGGTGCAGTAGGAGCTCTGTTGGGGGGCTTCGATCGTTCCAGGATCGCACGGCTCCCCCGGGATGCGGATTGGTCCCGAGCCGGCGGAGGGCCCGGGTGGGTTGGGAGACTCACCTGAGGCGGCCAAGCCGGGCCGGGTCGGGCCGCGCCGGGAGCTGGAGGCGGCCAATGTTCCCCGGCGCAGGCTGAGCCGACAGTGACAGCCGCCTCCGGCCCCCCGCACACACCCCTCCGGGCCGCACGGCGCCCCCGCCCGCCCACTGTCTCCGCCCCCGCCCCTCCCCGCTCCCCCGGGCTGCCACCTCCCCTCCTCCCTCCCTTCAAGCCCCGAGACCCCGGGGAGCGGGGGCCCAGACACACTCCAGAGGTAGATTCAGACAGAACGACAGACCCGCAGACCCGCAGCGGCGGGGCAGACACCCACGTGACAGATAGACGGACCGCAGCCTGCGGAGACACCAGACACCGCTCACGCAGGCGACAGTCTCCTGCGGTGACAAGTCACAGACAGACCGACTTTCATGGACGGAAGGACACACTGACAGCTCTAATCCAGAAAGATCAGAGGGCTAATATTTGGCATTTGTAACCACGACAAAGCACAGGGGGGTGGGTAACAAGAGAAGAGACTCCAGAAAGCCTGGCTGAGGGCCCCCTCAGCTGACACTGGCAGAAAAGATGACGTGGGACAACATCTCTGTGGAGACGAAAGGACACCTGTGGGAACAGATAACAGAAACACAGGCTCTTCCTTATAGGAAAAGACCCCTGAGGACAAGAAGAGGTGACCCGGGGACAGCTGAGAAGCCAGGCCACATAGTAGCTCGCAGAGGCTGTGGGGAGAGGTTGAAGCAGTGGAAACTTCCGGAACCCCCGAGGGTGGGCTTGAGCTAATTCCCCTGACCGGTGCCTCGGCTGTCATCACAAGGGTCCGGCCGGGCCATGACATCACCGGGCCAAGCTTTCATTGGTCGTTGTGGCTAGCAGGTGGGAGCGGCCTGCCCTTGGAGCCCCTAGCCTGTTTGGGAGTCCCTTAGACCACACGCCCAGCCTTCTAGGGAGTCTCCCACCTAACTGCACCCTAGTGAGTGTGGGAAGTGTGCAGTTTTGTGTCCACGCGAGATCACTACATGAAAGGGACAACAGTCTCACGGGGAAGGTGGGGGCATCTGGCTCTGGAGCCTGCCGGCCGCTGTTGCATGGGTGACAGGCCTGCACGCGCGAGCGTGGGGACGTGCGTGCGCGCACGCGATGTGGGGCAGTGCGTGGATCGATGGGGGTAGGGGAACACGTGCACGCATGCTCGCTGTGGACGCCGGGAGCTTTCCCTCGAGCCCCAGACACTCATCAGTCACTTCCTCCGAGCAAGGGGCAAGGGCGCGCTGTCTTGCAAAAGGCTGACCCATTAGACCCCAGCGCAGAGTCCAACCTCGCCCAGATGTGCGATTTTTATCTCTTCAAACTGCGACATCCCACCCCCACTCCCCAACCCTCCTGTCCCTGGAGAACCTGGCCACTGCATGCCGGGAAAGTCATCTGCAGTCCAGCTCACCCGCGACGGGTCCGTGCTGACTTATAACACTATCGCCAGGTGGCACCAGAGGCTGCCATTCGGACCTTGAGGACTGGGGTGGGACCAACCCTTGCTTATCTCTTTTTTGGTGTCTCTGGAAAGAGGGACAGCCAGGGTGTGTTACTGTTGTAGTGGGAGAGAAAGAGTCTGACGCGGCTTCTGAGCATGGTAACGCTAGATTATTAAAACTGTGAAGGGAGATGGGGGATAAATGAGCCCAGTCCTGTCCAGTCTTGAAGCTTAGAGACTTTTAGCCCATAAACAGGGTCCAGTTAGTGACAGTATCTTTTTCTTTTGTCCAGTTGTTCCAAAAACAGGTGACGCTGGGAAATTTATCTCTTGACCTTTGTAATTATGAGTTTGTCTCACTGAAGGCCTCATGAATCCATTATAGCTTAGAGAGCTTAGTAAGCAAACGGACAGAAAGAAGTGGGTGAGACGACCCAGTCAGTCAAGACGTTTGTCACAGAACATTATAAATGAAGTTCCATACTTAGGACCCACGTGGTGGAAGGAGAGAACCACTTCCCTGAAAGGTGTCCTCTGACCTCTGCATGTGCACCATGTCACATACCCCACCCCCACAAATAAGTGCAAGAGGAGGAGGAGGAGAAGGAGGAGGAGGAAGGGAAAGAAGAACAGGAAACAACTCTGAAGACAGTCATGTGAGGTTGGCACATTACCCTTGACATCAAAGATCATTTGCTTCTACAAGGAACCTGATGTTCCCTTTCACAGCACCTTGCTTTACCGTCTTTGGCAAGTGACTTCCAGCATATGGTGTAATAAGGCTACTGGAATTATCATCTATCACAGCTGCACTCCCCAAATCAGGAAGAATGACATTCCATTTAAGGCTGTTTCCTGGACACTGACACACAGTCCTTGAGTTTCCATTCTACTGGTCAAGGTGCAATGCTAAGGCGTTATTTGCTATGAATGAGGTTCAGATATGTTGTTTGTGTTTGGATGTCTGGACTGATCTAAAATTTGACTGTATTTAAAACATTTTAATTACATTTGATTTATTTATTTTGTGTGAATATGTGTAGAGGTCAGAAGGCAATTTGAGTGAATCAACTCTCTCTTTCTGTCACATGGGTACTAGGGATGGAACACAGGTCTTGGTTGCAAGTCCCTTTACCCACTAAGCCATCTTGTCTGTCCCTTTTCTGTCTTAATAATAGGAAGAAGGAAGACCAGGTACTAGGGAACATTACCTATTTGCTAAATGCTAATTGACACTTTCCTTTGTTTTTGTCATAGAAGGTCTGAAACACATCCAAAAGTTTTCGAATTTGGAAGATGCCCCCAATTCTTTTACAAAACCAGCATCCCAAGTTTGTAACCTGTGTTCCTTACCCCTAATTGGTGCTCTAGGATTTGCATGGGTTCTCATGCCATGCCTGGGTCATCCACTGGAGGGCACTGTTTGAAATATGTGATCGTGTTGGAGGAGAAACATTCATAATGTTCACTGGAGGGCGCTGTTTGGGAGTTTTAAGGCTATTAGAGAAGGTGCATTCAGAGTGGAGGTCTTTGGGTGCACTGTGGAGTGGGATTGGTGCAGGACAAGGGGTCCTAAACAGGGAAGTTCTGTTCTTGGGACACTGGGTCCTGACTTAGGTTCTTCCAGGGCAGGATGAGAGGGCTGGGCTCTGACCGACATCATCTTAGGTTTGTTCTGCCCAAGACTGGGGGGTGTCCGAAGCAGACATTGAATGATTCCCATGAATCTAGGTTGTGACTACAAGAGTGGGGAACCTGAGCTAGGCAAGGTACATTCCTTTCTCTGCTCATTGTTTTCTATGTCCCTTACTGTACTGGCTGGTTTATGTGTCAACTTGACACAAGCTGGAGTTATCACAGAGAAAGGAGCTTCAGTTGAGGAAATGCCTCCATGAGATCCGGCTCTGGGGCATTTTCTCAATTGATGATCAAACTGGTACCAGGAGTTGGGTATTCTTGTGACAACCTGACCATGTTTTGGGGAGGACTGTGGAAGGACTTTGGAACTTTGGGCTAGAAGATCCATTCGGTGTTAAAAGCTCTGTGGGATGTTGTGTAGGAGCTTGGAAGATAATGTTGAGAATAATGTAGAAGACGGAGGCTTAGCTTGTGAAATTTCATAGGGAAGATTAAAGACTCTTATCAGGGCCGTTGCTTATTTTGATTGTGAAGATTCTGTGGTTTTGGTTAGCTGGGACTGAAGAATCAGCTGTGATTAACAAGATACCAGAACCACTAAATCATTACTGGAACTGTTGATGCTAGTTAGCTGGAGTTAAGAAAGAAGAAGAATTAAGAAGAAATAAGAATTAAGAAGAGACCAGCATCATTTTGAGATTAAATCTTCTGTGAAGTGTTTTCTGAGAGCACAGAGGCTATGTTCCAGAGACAGCCATGGTTGTACCTTGTGCTGTGGCTGGACTTGGTACTGTGTAAGAGTCACCCAGGTGGTACTGGTTTTGAAGGCATGAAGGGGTCATGAAGAGCAGCTGAGGCTCAGCACTGTGAGAGGCTGTGGAAGGCCATTGGTGAAGGTGCAGCCTCAGTTGCAATTGATGGCCCAGAACTGAAGGGGTCATGTAAAAGAGTTGAGTCTTGGCACCATGAAGAGAGTCTATGAGAGGCTATTGGTGAAGCCTAGTTACAGCGGAAGACAGCAGTGTTTTGGAGATGCCAGTGCCATGAGATGACCACCAAGAACAGCAGCAGCATCTGGAGCCTAGAAGACAAGCTGTGTGCTACAAAGGGCAGAGCTGGAGGAGTGACCCAAGCCCTTGGAGGAGCCCAGAAGATCATGAGGGGATCCCAGACATTGGATGGTTGAAATTTAATTTTGATTTTGATTTGTGACTATGCTCTGATATTTTTCCCTCTTGAAGGAAGAAAGTATTTTTGTGGAGCCCACAGTCAAGAGACTTTTAACTGTTAAAAGACTTTGAATTTTAAAAGAGATTGGATGTTTTAAAAATGATTGAAATTTTAATATGTAAGAATTTGCAAAGACTGTGGGACTTTTAAAGTTATTTAGATCTTGGGGATGAATAAGAAAGTAAGGGTTGAGGCTTAATAGTGATGTGTTTGTGTGTCAAGTTGACAAGTGGTCAATTGTACTGACTGGTTTTGTGTGTCAAATTGACACAAGCTAGAGTTATCTCAGAGAAAGGAGCTTCAGTTGAGGAAATGCCTCCATGAGATCCAGCTGTAAGGCATTTTCTCTATTGGTGATCAAGGGGGGAAGGACCCATTGTGGGTGGTGCCATCCCTGGGCCGGTGTAAATAAATATCAAAATACAATATTTTAATATTGTCTTGGGTTCTATAAGAAAGCAAGCTGAGCAAGTCAGGGGAAGCAAACCAGTAACATCCCTCCATGGCCTCTGCAACAGCTCCTGTATCCTGACCTGCTTGAATTCCAGTCCTGACCTCCTTTGGTGATGAACAGCAATGGGGAACTGTAACTGAATAAACCCTTTCCTCCCAAACTTACTTGTTGGTCATGTTTGTGCAGGAATAGAAACCCTAAGACACTTACTTAAGATTGTCCTAAAATTCAGGGGTAGGGGCATGGCTCAGTGGTAGAGCATCTGCCTAGAATCCCCCAGGGAGGGGCTGGGGGCGTGGCTCAGTGGTAGAGCCCCTGCCTAGAATCCCCAAGGGAGGAACTGGGGGTGTGGCTCAGTGGTAGAGCCCCTGCCTAGAATCCCCCAGGGAGGGGCTGGGGGCGTGGCTCAGTGGTAGAGCCCCTGCCTAGAATCCCCCAGGGAGGGGCTGGGGCGTGGCTCAGTGGTAGAGCCCCTGCCTAGAATCCCCCAGTGAGGGGCTGGGGGCGTGGCTCAGTGGTAGAGCCCCTGCCTAGACTCCCCCAGGGAGGGGCTGGGGGCGTGGCTCAGTGGTAGAGCCCCTGCCTAGACTCCCCCAGGGAGGGGCTGGGGGCGTGGCTCAGTGGTAGAGCCCCTGCCTAGAATCCCCCAGGGAGGGGCTGGGGGCGTGGCTCAGTGGTAGAGCCCCTGCCTAGACTCCCCCAGGGAGGGGCTGGGGCGTGGCTCAGTGGTAGAGCCCCTGCCTAGAATCCCCCAGGGAGGGGCTGGGGGCGTGGCTCAGTGGTAGAGCCCCTGCCTAGAATCCCCCAGGGAGGGGCTGGGGGCGTGGCTCAGTGGTAGAGGATGTTGGTTTAGGATGTAGAAAATCCTGGATTTTTATCCCTGCCTAGCACAGGGGAAGTCAAGGAAGACAATGTCCCATTACTTCAGGAAGAGCCTTAACCTTGGATTACACTTTTGAAACCCAGATGACTAAGAGAGACTATCTTTTATATAATGGAGGGAATATCACTTTGGAATTATCTTTTTATCTTATTTAAAATGTTGTATTTTGATATTTATTTACAGTCTCTCTCTCTCTCTCTCTCTCTCTCTCTCTCTCTCTCTCTCTCTCTGTGTGTGTGTGTGTGTGTGTGTGTGTGTTCACCAGTGTGCCATGTAGCATGTGTGGTGGTCAGAGGATAAGTTTTGGGAGTGGGTACTCTCTTCCCACCATGTGGGTTCGGGGGATGGAACTTGGGTTGTCAGGTCTGATGCATGTTGGGCAAGTGCTTTACCTTTGAGCTATAACTTCAGTGACTGCAGATATTTGTCATTGTACCCAGGAGAGGTGAAAGAGTATCATAACCGAGTTAACAGAAGGAGAGTCAACATATGAGTTGATGCAGACTCATATGACCCTCAGAGTCTCTGAGCAAATTCTTCCCCAGCTTCGCTTCCACTTGTCCGCAGCCCAGACCTTCCCTGAAGCTTTACTCTTCTCTGGCTTCCTTTCCTAGCAAGGAAGTAGCATAACGTGCTTGGTGGTGGCCACCTGCCCCAGGATTCCCACTCACCATTGTTGTTGAGCTCTTAGGGTTTCCAAGTGAGTTGGGGACGAAGGGTAGGATGGGAAAGTTTGTATGGTGGAGAGTGGGGCTGCAAGTACTTATTATCATGTACTTATTTATGCTTAAGATCTCACCTCCTTGTACCTTCCTCTCTTACCAGGATACCTGTGGCTTTCAGGCCTCCCTTCTGTCCCTGCCCCCTTCAGAGAATGGTCTGGAAGGATTCTCTGTTTTGGAATCTCAATCTTTGAGAGTTGTTCTACTTTCATTTCTGTTGCTATGATGAAACACCCTAAGAAAAACCCCCAGCTAAATAGAGAAGGGATTATTTTAGCTCTACCACTGGAGTTACTATCCATTACTACGGGATTGTCACAGTAGGAGGGCACAGCTAGTCACACCACATCCATGCTCGAGAGCAGAGATAAAGGGATGCTTGTAGTTCACTCGTTTGCCCAGCTGGATTTCTGCACTCTTATGAAGCTCAGGGGAATGGTGCTGCCCACAGTGGGCTAAGTCTTTCCACATCAATTGCTTTAAGACAGTCCCACAGAGATGCTGGCCAACTCAATGTAAGTAATCTCTCACTGAGATTCTTTTCCCACGTGACTCTAGGTTGCTTCAGGTTGACAGTTAAAGCTAGCCATCGTGAAAGCCACGGGGTCCTAGAAAATAAGGGAAGGTCCTCAGAAAACACAGTTATCCCTAGTTCTCCCTCCAGAAATGGATATCCTGTTCCTGCATCCCTCCCTCAAACGTTGAAGACACTTTTAATCTAAAAGTTTGACACTGTGAGCCTCCCCCCTCCCACCAGTGAGGCTCAAGAGGATCAGAGAAATAGAGAGACATATAGGTAGAATCAGAATGAGGGAAGATGGCTGTCATGGTTTTTAACAGCTTGACACAAACCTAGACATATCTGGGTGGGAAACTCAATAGAGGAACTGCCTCCATTAGAATGACCCATGGACATGCCTGTGGGGTATTTTCCTAATTGCCAACTGATGTCGGAGGGTCCAGCCCACTGTGTGGTGCCATCCTTGCATAGACAGGGCTGTATAAGAAAAGCAGTCTGTGGAAGCTAAGACAACAAGCCAGAAAGTGGTGTTCCTCCGTGATCCGGGCTTCCATTTCTGCCTCCAGGTTCCTGCCTTGGTTTCCCTAGATGACAGACTGTAACCTCTGAGCCAAGTAAACCTTTCCTCACCACAGTTGATGTTGGTCAGTGTTTTATCACGTTTTCTGTTGTGTTTGATCATATGTGAGTGGGCGGCATGTAGATGTCAGGGATCATTCTTAATTGGTCTTCTACTTTATTCCTGAGGCAAGGTCATTCAATCAAACCCAGAGCTCACCAATGTGATTCCTCTTATTAACCAGGCAGCCTACTACATACACCTAGCATTTATCTGGGATCTGAGGTTACAAAATATGATTCCGACACTTGTATGACCAGCAGTTTAACCATAGAGACATCTCCCCAGCCTTGGGAGCTACTTTTCTAAAGTCACAGAAGCGGTGGGTGGTTCACTAAACCCCCTGGCTTGAAGGTGAGGGTTCCCATATAAAGTCCAGAGCCTTGATGAAACCTAGGAAGTAAGCGATCATCATCATCTGTGGGCGATGCCTGTCTTGGCTTCCTGCCTGTTCCATTGCCTTGATAACAAAGGCTGACTCCATCAATGGTCTGAGTAAGAATTAAATGAGATGGTATTTAGCAGTGTGTTTGTGGGTGGGGGGGGTTGGTTAACAAAAGAGACCCCCCATGTCCTAATATGGAACTAACAATGGGTCAGGGTTACCCCACCTTGGTATCCCCAACATCACAGACATGCTAAGCTAGAAGCTTTAGCTGACCCTAGGATGCCAGGCCACACACAAGGCTAACTCTGCAAGCTCCCTGAGTCAAGGCAGGGAAATCTCAGGCAGGTCCTCTCTTTCCCATGCCTCTCTGTGTGCACACTGGATGTCTCTAGAGCCAAAGTCATTTAAGCAACCTTGGCTTCTGATGTGACTCTCAGGTGGCCTGCTCATACCTGTAGACCGGGAAGGGAGTAGCTCTTCAGCTGTTGACCATGGATAGCAGTTCATGTGACCTCATTTAGCTGTTCCCAAGCAGACATCCAAGATGCACAGCTAACCTGGAAACAGAAACCTTGTCAGGATGCCCAAAGCCTTTGGGAACCTGGTTTCCAGGAGCAGGCAGCAAGCTCTTCCACCCAGGTTTGAGAGGAATTTTGATTTCTTTGTTCTGGAGACACCATTTCTGGATAGCTCAGGCTATCCTCAAACTTGCCATATAGCCAAGGATGACCACGATTTTCCTGATCATCCTAACCTCCACTTCGAGAAAGTTCTAGGATTACAGTGTGTCCCACGCAAACGATGAAGGTCATGTTATCCTGCTCTGCCTCCCTGCTGTGGTTGCTTTGACAGTTCTCAGCTCTCGACCTTCTCCCACAATCACATCTACCTGGTCCATGGCTGTGACCAGGGTCCAGGTGTAATAAACAAAATAATTAGCAAGTGATGTCTAAAATAACCACCACATTTTGTCCGGAATGAATGTCTCAAGGCTACTCCGCCCTTTATCTAACTTTGTGCAAATTGCAGTTTTTATGGGCTGTTTTGCCGTCAAAATTTCTGGATCCCTGAGCTCGGACACCAGGAGACTTTTCAGAAGCACAAGCCTGCTCCAGTCTGGTCACCAGTCAAAAAGATTTACCCCTCCACCTTATTTTAAACTTTTATTCTCTCTCCTACATTATAGCCTGACCACAGTTTCCTATCTCGCCACTCCTCCTTGTCCCTCCCCCCAAACTTCTCTTTCCCCTAGGTCAGTGACTCCTCTGTTTCCCATCAAAAGACAGCAGGTTCCCAACTTTTAACTGGCTTATTCAGCGTAATTGTCAATAATTATCTCCTATGAGTAAGCTTTCTTTGCAACTCATAAATCCATAAACGACGTCATTTCACGGCTTTAGCTCACTGAATGTGCCCTTCTGAGAGGATAAGCTCTGTGCTTAACTTTATGAGGTTATTAATCCTTACCAAAATCGGGAACAGTAGATAATGCTGATCTTGTATGGCCGATGGAAGCTGGCTTTTGGTGTCCCGGAGTTAAGTACCTGATTTTGTACTCAGTGTCAGCAAACATGAACAAAACACTACTGGTAGTTTTTTTTTTTTTTAAATTAAAAAAAAAGTATTAGATTTTTGGTAAACTATTTCTATCTCTCTCATATATATGTATACATTTTATCCTGGCATATATGTATATATACATATGTGTATATATCTTATATATATGATAATATGTATAATATATATGAGAGAAAAATCTGTCTCTGACTCTATCTGTCTGTCTGTCTGTCTCTCATATACAGACACACACACACACACACACAAAACAAACAGGATGTTGATCTGAAAGAGCCCTTCTTTTTCTGTGCTGAAGTTCTTACTAATTTTTCCTTCATAAATATATATTTTTTCTGCTATACATAAACACACATACAGAACAACTAGAAAACAAATTGAAAATTCATATAATGTAAATTGGTTGTGATATATATATATATATATATATATATATATATATATATATAGTCACCTGCAAATATGTCTTTATTCTCAATATTGCCTTTTTTCTTTTGAGATAGGGTCTCATTATGTAGTCCTGCCTGGCCTGGAACTTTCTACATAGATCAGGTTGTCCTGCACCTCACAGGGCTCCATGTGCCTCTGCTCACTGAGTGCTGGGATTAAGGTGTGTGCCACCACACCTGGTCTCTCAATAGTGTTTTAATGCTTCATTTTAAAATGTTGAGAAAGCCATTTGTGGTGGCACATGCCTTTAATGCCAGCTTTGGAGAGAAGAGTCAGACAGATCTCTGTGAGTTCAAGGTCAGCCTGGTTTACGTAGGGAGTTCTAGGACAGCCTGGTTTACGTAGGGAGTTCTAGGACAGCTAGGATTGCATAGAGAGACCCTGGTAGTAGAGGATAACTGACTCTCCTGAGCTGTCCTTGGACCTTCACATGGTAAGCTATGGTATTTGCACCTCAAACATACAAGCAAACACATGTAAATTTTAAAAAAAGATGCTGAGGACTGGCATGGTATACAGTTGTTATCGTAACACTTGGGACATAGGACCAGTAGTTCAGGACAAGTCTTGTCTACATAATATGTTTGAGGCCAGCTTGGGCTGTACGAAACCTGACTCAAAGCTACATCAAGAGCCAACAAGATGCCTGGGTGGATGAAGATGCTTGCCACCAAGTCTGATGACCTGTGTTTGATTTCCAGGACCCACACACAACTCTCACAAGTTGTCCTCTGATCTCCACACACAGACTGTCATAGGCAGCCTCCAGTACATATAATAAAAATTAAACAACAAAAGAAAATGAAATACATTGATGTTTTTATTCTACTATCTTTAAATTTTTTTCTTCTTCTTCTCCTCTTCCTCCTCCTTCTTCTTTATTCTATCATCTTGCACTCAACCCAAATACTTTTTACTGTGGTCACAAAATGGCCAGAGAGAGACATAAGCTGTAACCATCTGTGTTTCTCACATGATCTCTGTGTCTAGAGGAGCTTGTATTGAAACCATCTCCTTCCCAATGGTAGAAGCCTCCTAGGATACTTCCATGAGCACTATGATACTTTTAACTGTCAACTTCACACAGCCTAGAATCATTTGGGAGAAGAGCCCCAATAAGGCTCTTCTACCTTGGACTGGCCTGTGGGTATGGCTATGGGAGATTGTCTTCCAGTTAATCAGTGTGGGAAGATCTAGCCCACTAGGGGAGGCACCATTCCTTCGGCAGGGGTCCTGAATTGTGTGGAGATCAAGCAAGCCGAGCACAACCATGAAGGAATTTTATCCCTACATTGGTTTTCTCTGCTCTTGACGGTGGATGTGACGCTGCTAGCTGTCTGGGGAGCCTGCCTTGACTTCTCCACAGTGGTGCACTGTGACATGGGGTTCCTAGACATCAAACTATTTTCTCTCCCAAGTTTCTTTTTTCCCCCGGGGAATTTTATTACAGAAATAGAAACGAAACTAGAGCAGGCAGCTTGCTAACCCTGCCTAGTCCAAAGAGGAATCTCCTTCTTTCAGTGTGACCACCATGTCGAGTCTCTCCAGCACAATGAAGGAATAGCTCCTTCAACAGCTCAGGGACTTCACCAACATCCTTGGCCAAATGAGGCTGTCCCCCTGCCCAAGCTCCTGAAAGGGAGTTTTCCACAACAGGCCTCATCCCCATTTGTACAGCTCTGGCAAAGCTTACCAGGGACCTGCCACTGTAGGAATTAACAGCTGTTAATGCTTAGTTAAGTAGTATATATGCACATATTGTATGTGCATATGTGTGTGTGCACATGTACATGTGTATATGTGTGGAGGTCAGAGAGCAATGTCAACTGTTCTCCCTCAGGTGCTGTTCATATTTTTTATTTATTTATTTATTTTTTAGATTTATTTATTATTATATATAAGTACAATGTAGCTGTCTTCAGACACACCAGAAGAAGGCATTAGATCTCATTATGGATGGTTGTGAGCCACGGGATTTGAACTCAGGACCTTCGGGAGAGCAGTCAGTACTCTTAACTGCTGAGTCTTCTCACCAGCCCATAGTTTTGTTTTTATTCCTCATTGTGTGTGTGTGTGTGTGTGTGTGTGTGCGTGTGTTTGCATGTGTGTCAGTGCATGTGGGAGGGTACCTATGCACTTGTGTGGGGGCAATCCAAGGTTAATGTCTGGATTCATCTGCAGTAGTTCTTCTACCTTATTCAATGAGGCAGGTCATCTCAATCAAACCCAGAGTTCACTGATATGGCTAATCTTGCTCTCTGGTTTGCTCTAGGAATCCCTTGTCTCCATCTCCCAGGGCTGGAACTACATGTGCCCTTTCTTGCCTGAGTTTCTAGAGATCCAAATTCCAGTCCTCAAGCTTGCATGGCAAGCTGTTTAAACCACAGAGCCACCTCCCCAGACCCACCTTGTTTTTTTGAGGCAGGTTCCTCATTGAACCTGGAGCTTGCCAAGTAGGCTGGGCTGGCCGGCCATGGGCCCGAGGGATCATTCCACCTCTATTTCCCCAGGTCTGGGGTTACAAGTGTGCACCATAGTACCTCGTTTATTCCATGTGTTCTGAGAGTTGACCTCTGGTCTTTGTGCTTGTACTTGTACCACTGATCAAGCTCCCCAGCCCTCACTGTTAGAATCTTGATTAGCAAAACCATTATTACCACCTCAGGAATCCCATCTGTGGTATATCGTGTTACTTATCAGAAATATTTACTTTCACTCCCTGGACCAATTATATGTCCCTGCCTCAGATATCAGACTTGGCTTATGACTTCCAATTACTTCTCCCTGATATCTTTAATATCCTTGTCTTGTCTCCTTATCCTGTATGTTCCAGGAAAAGCATACAACTTGTTTCAGTCAGCAGAACATGTGATAGACACATACTATCATTAAAGGTAAGCAACCTTTAAAAGGAAGTTGTTGATCACAATGGTTAGTTTTTATGATCAACTTAACACAGTCTAGAATCACTGGGGAGGAGAGCTTTAATGGAAGATCATCTATTTTTGTGTTGGCCTGAGGGGCATTTTCTTATATTAATTGGTGTGAAAAAAGTCAGTCCACAGTGGGTAGCACTATTCCCTTGACCAGGAATCCTCAGTTGTATATGAGTAGAGAAATTGATTGGATCCGACTGAGCTAGTGAACACAGATACATTTACTTCTCTCTGCTCTTGAGTGTGGACTTGATGCAAATAGCTGCTTCAAGTCCCTGCCTTGACTTCCCCACAACGATAGATTATAATGTGGAATTGTGAGTCAGATAAACCACTTTCTTCCCTAAATTACATTTTGTCAAGTTATATTATCATAGCTATGGAAATGAAAGCAGGGTAGTGGTTTTCTGTCTGCAGTGAGATAAGCAGTGTCTCTCTAACAGGTTTCTCCATCATTCTAGATCCCAGAGGAGGGGACAGACACTGGGGTGACTAAGTCACATGAATGACAAACTTTTGTGCTTGTAAAACACTGAGCCTGGATGGGCCGTTTGTTACTGTAACATAACCTGACATTTCCTAACTGATACACCAACTCTCACAGCAAGGTGAGTACTTTACCAAGTGCACTATCTATCCAGCCTTTAAACTTTTTATTTAAGGGACTGGAGAGATTGCTCAGTGGTTAGGAGTGGGTACTGCTTTTGCAGATGATCTAAATTCATTTCTCAGCACCCACCTTGCACAACTCACAACCGTGTCTAATAACTCCATCTCGGGGAGTGCCAATGCCCTCTTCGCTTTTCTGGGGCACTTGCTCTCACATGTAATCAGACACCCCTCCCTTCACATATGCATGTAATTTACAAATACAAAGTAAATCATTAGTGGTTTAAAAAATATTTAGTACACTGCAGCTGTCTTCAGACACATAAGAAGAGGGCATTGGATCCCATTCTAGATGGTTGGGAGCCACCATGTGGTTGCTGGGAATTGAACTCAGGACCTCTGGAAGAGCAGTCAGTGCTCTTAACTGCTGAGCCATCTCTCTAGCTCCCATTAATGGATTTTATTACTTTTATTAGACTGATCACTAAGGAGGCAGGTAGATTTATTTTTTAAAAACCGTGTGTGTTAGGAAGGGTACATGTGTACAGTGGCAGTCATGTGTAGCTCAGAGGATAGCTTTCAGGATTTTCCCAGTCTCCTGTCATGTGGGCTCCAGGGACTGAACTTAGGCCATTAGTCTTGGTGGCAACCACTTTTTTTTTTAATTTTTTTTATTATTTATTTTATTTTTTTTAATTTACATTCCAAATCATTTCCCCTTTCCCGTTTCCTCCCTCCCCAAAAGTCCCATAAGCCCCCTTCCCTCCCTCTTTTCTCCATTCAACCCCCTCTCGTTACTCTGTCCTGGCGTTCCCCTACATCCAGTCTTTCCAGGACCAGGGGTCTCTCCTTCCATCTTCTTAGAAATCTATTGATATGCGGATTGTGTCTAGGGTATTCCGAGATTCTGGGTCAATATCCCCTTATCAGTGACTGCATACCATGTGTGTTCTTTTGTGATTGGGTTACCTCACTAAGGATGATATTTTCAAGATCTGACCATTTGCCTAGGAATTTCGTGAATTCATTGTTTTTAATTGCAGAGTAGTTTTCCATTGTGTAGATATACCACATCTTCTGAATCCATTCCTCCGTTGAGGGACATCTGGGTTCTTTCCAGCTTCTGGCTATTATAAATAAGGCTGCTATGAACATAGTGGAGCATGTGTCCTTATTGCATGCAGGTAAAGCCTCTGGGTATATGCCCAGGAGTGGTATAGCCGGATCCTCCGGGAGTGTCATGCCCAGTTTTCTGAGGAACCGCCAGACTGCTTTCCAGAGTGGTTGTACCAGCTTGCAATTCCACCAGTAGTGGAGGAGTGTTCCTTTTTCTCCACATCCTCGCCAACAACTGCTCTCTCCTGTGTTTTTGATCTTAGCCATCCTGACTGGTGTGAGATGGAATCTCAGGGTTGTTTTGATTTGCATTTCCCTAATGACTAAGGATGATGAACATCTCTTTAGGTGCTTCTCAGCCATTAGATATTCTTCAGGTGAGAACACTTTGTTTAGCTCTGTACCCCATTTTTTAATAGGGTTACTTGCCTCTCTGGAGTTTAACTTCTTGAGTTCTTTGTATATATTGGATATTAGCCCTCTGTCGGATGTAAGGTTGGTAAAGATCATTTCCCAGTTAGTTGGTTGCCGCTTTGTCTTTTTGGCAGTGTCTTTTGCCTTGCAAAAACTTTGTAACCACTTTTATCCACTGACCCATCTCCCAGACTTTGGTCTTATTTTTTGTTTGTTGTTTATTTTGATGCGGTATCTCACTATATAGCCTAGGTTGGTCTAGAACTTGTTTTGTTGACCAGGCTGGCCTCCTCAAACTTCTAGCAATCATCTGTAATCCGAACACTGGAGTAGCTTGAGCTATGTAGACAGATCCCGTCTCAAAAAACCAGAACAACAAAATCTGAGACAACAACACATTTTCTATGGCTTTGGGGACTGGTCACCGTTTAAAGCAATGCCCCCTATGCCTACAAGCATGAGGGCTGGAGTTTGGACCCTTAGAACACATGTAGGTGCAGCCTGTAATTCCAGTCTTGAAAGATTGGAGGTAGAGATGGGGTCCCCCAGAGAAAGACAACTAGAAGGCTAGTCATATCAGTGAGCTCTGGGTTTGACTAAGCTGCCCTACCTCAATAAATAAAGTAGAAATGAAACAAAGCATGATTCCTGACATAATTTCAGCCTCCATGTACATGTATGCACACATGCATGAATATCTCCATACATACGTGTCTATACACATGTAAAACATGTACGCCATATACATGCACATGAAAATGGAAAAATGTATCTATTTCTTATGTTACTTGGGATTGAACCCAGGGCCTTGTGCATGGTAGGTTAGAAGGCTACCTTTAAGTTGTGCCTTCAACCATAAACTATATTTTTTTTCTAATTACCTTCAAACACACACAGAAAATACACTTTCTTTTTTATTAATCATTTTATTCGTTTATGTTTTCTTTCTTTTTTTTAAAGATTTATTTATTTATTTCATATATGTGAGTACACTGTTGCTGTCTTCAGACACACCAGTAGAGGGCATTGGATCCTTCACAGATGGTTGTAAGCCACCATGTGGTTGCTGGGAATTGAACTCAGGACCCCTGGAAGAGCAGTTAGTGCTCTTAACTGCGGAACCATCTCTCCAGCCCTCGTTTACATTTTCAACTAATATCCCCCTTCCTGGTTACCCCTCCATAACACCCCTCTGCCATCCCCCCTCCCTCCTCCCCTTTGCCTCTATGAGGGTGCTCCTCCATCCACTCACCAAACCTCCAACCAAAGAAAATACACTTTCTAATTACTTTCAAATTGTCAAAGGTAAACAGTACAGTGGTCAAGACAGATTTAAAAGATTTAGCAAGACCTTGTCTCAAAAAAGAAAGGTACAGTCAGGCAATGGTGGCACACACCTTTAATCCCGGCCCTCAGGAGGCAGAAGCAGGTAAATTTATGAGTTCCAGGCCAGCCTGGTCTGCAGAGTGAGTTCCAGGACAGTCAAGGCTACACAAGGAAACCCTGTCTCAGTCTCAAATAATAATAATAATAACAAAAAAGATTTATTTATTTAAAAATTATTCTTCTACTTATGACTGTGTGTGTATGCACGTGTGTGTGTGTGTGTGTGTATGTGTGTGTGTGTGTCTATGAATACAGTTATCTACAGAGGTCAGAAGGGGGAGCCAGATTCCCCAAAGTTGAGGTTACAGGTGATTCTGACCCACCTTACATAGGTACACACTGGGAACTGAACTCAGGTCATCTTCTGACCTCCACACACGTGTGCATGGGCATTCACTATCTTGACAAAAGTTTCTGGATCAGTGATGAGGTGGAGCATCTCAGAGCGACAAGGTAGAAGAAACTGTTGCTTACTTCATGGCTCGGTGGGAGGAAGAGGAAAGATGTTGGGGTTGCCTTTGTGGGCATGCCCAGATAACTCAAAGACCTCCTGCTGATCCCCAGCTGTGTATTAGTTACCAAATCCCTACTGTAAACCACCGAAAGGAAAAGTATTTATTTGAGTTCACTGTTTGGAGGGCTCATAGCATCACTGTGGGATGGTGTGGTGCATGAGAACAGGAAACCAAGGAAGAGAGACAGACAGATGCCTGGGATAGTATCTCCAGCAATGATCTGCCCCAGTGACCTACTTCTACCTAAGTTCTTCCATCCCCTCCTCCTTCCTTCTTCTTCCCCTCCCTCCAGTGTTCTGTCCTCCCCTCTCCTTCCCTCCTCCTCCCTTTCTCTATGTACTCCAGACTTGTCTGGAACTCATAATCCTCCTGCCTCTACCTCCCAAGATGACATCTGTGCCACACACCTGGTGTTCATGCCTTTTCTCTCTGTATTGGGCATGGTAGTCCATAGTATGACTATTCTACGATTTCCTGGTGGCACTACCCACCCCCACCCCCCTGCCAAGGTTGAACCAAGGGTTTGGAGCAGGCTATACAATCACTGCAGACCTGGCCCTCATTATCTTGCAGAGTGGCAATAAACCATCTTGGGATGCTGCCATTTTGTTTCTTTTTTTTACTAGAGCTGTAATAACTGGAGGCCACCAGACATCTGTGGGAATGCTTGCCTGAATAGAGAAGAGGGTGGGTGGGAGGTTGTGGGGTAGGGAATTAACAAGGTGCACGTGTGTATCTGGTGAACGAATGTGCACCGCATCCGTGCAGGAGTCCTTAGAGGTCAGAGGGGGGCTACAGAGCCACTGGACCTGAAGTCACTGATGGCTGTGAGCCGGTCGTACAGGCACTGTGAAACAAACCAGGGTCGTCTGAAGAGCGGAGCCTGCCTGTTCTTAGTGCTCAGCAGGCTCCCAGCCGCTCATTCAGAACCGAGACAGATGGACTGGGGCTATGTAGCTCAGTGGTAAAGCTCCTGCAAGCATTCTGGGGGCCCCTGGTGTGATTCCCAGGGCCACCCAAATTTAAAAAAAATCAAATCACCTTTTGTTTTTATTCTTTAGAATGTGTTCTTGCACACTTTCATATGTGGTTTATGGTATATAAGCTGCGTGATGTACTTGGATCGTATGTCTTCCTCTGTCCTCACTTGTCTCTTCCTCCTCCCCCACCACCCTTCCTCGCCCAAAGCTCCCCACTCTTGTATGCATCCTTTTTAAATTATCGTGTGTGTGTGTGTGTGTGTGTGTGTGTGTGTGTATGTATGCGTCCTTTTTAAATTATCGTGTGTGTGTGCATGTGTCCTTTTTAAATTATCGTGTGTGTGTGTGTGTATGCATGCGTCCTTTTTAAATTATTGTGTGTGTGCATGTGTCCTTTTTAAATTATCGTGTGTGTGTGTGTGTGTGTGCGCGCGCGCATGTGTATTCATAACACACCGCCCCCTCCCCTTCCCCCCATTTCTCCCCATCCCTACCCCGTCACTCCTAACCCCCACCCTCACTTCCTACCTTATTTTTCCAGACAAGGTCTCTCACTGATCTGGCGCTCCCACATTGGTGAGGCCAGCTGTGCCTCTGTGACCTGCCTGTCTCATCTCCCCAGCCTCGAACTGTCTTGCCTATGGGCTCTGAGGGATTTAAACTCTTCGCCACTGCCTCCAACACTAAAGCAGCATTTTCGAGCATTTTCGTTCCGGTGGCTAGCTGCCTTTCCTGCCCTGGGACCCAGTCCAGCTCTTCTGATAGTGAAAAAGACTTCGGGTTAAATTCTGCGTTATTCCCCAGTGGAGTCACAGCCCCAGAGGCCCGCAGCTGTGGAGAGAAGGTAGAGGGGACTTGAAGCAAAACCAAAAGGTTGACACCGAGCCGAGGCTTTGTTCTGGTGTATACTTTACAGAAGGCAGGGGGAGGAAGGTGGCGCCCTTGGAAGGGATGGAGCCATGGGGGACAGGCGGGCCAAGGGTGGGGCTCTCCCACCTGGCCCCTGGTAGCTATGCCCTAGTTTCCTGTTCCCGCCCTTTCCACAGCACTGAAGTCGCGTAGCGGGGAGAAGGAGGGAAACTGCACAGCTCAAAGGTGAAATTGTTCTGTTTTCATATCTGGCAAGGCAGAAAACCAGTCGGCTGTGTTGGGACCAGGATCCATCGCGCACTGCTTCCACACCTCCCCCACGTGGCCCTGGGTCCGGCTCTGCTCCCAGCCTGCTGACGCCCATGTTGCTGCTCGGTTTCCTCTGGCTCCTCAGAGCCTCCCCTGGGGAAGCAGGTGAGGGGGGAGCTGCAGGCACAGAGGGGCTGGCGAGACCCTGGGGACTCCTGAGCAAGGATGGGGGTGGGGTGGGGTTGGGCTGTGAGGCCTGCAAAGCAGGAAGGGAGATCTCTCTGGTCTCTGGTTGTAGAGGCTAGATGGGGAGGAGAGAAGCTGCAGGAATCTGGGGCTCAGGCCTGCACCCTGGGGGCAGCAGGTGGGCTGACAGTGCAGCTTGGAGGCTGCTGGCTGGCTCCCTTCCCTGCAGCTGCCAGCACTCCTCAGTCTCCCCCAACTCCTGAGCCCCTTGCAGGGGGAATTCTTCCTCCTTGTCCTGATACCTTTGCTCTTTCTATCATCATTCATCATCACTATCAACATCCCCACCACCACCACCACCACCACCACCACTACCACCACCATCATCATCACTACCTTCTCCTTCCTCACCTTTCTCCCTCCTTCCTCTCTCTTCCTGCGTCTGCTTCTCTCTTCCCTGCCCTCTCCTTTCTCCTCCTCCTCTCTCTCTTTCCTCTTCACTCCTCCCCCTTCCCCTTCTCTCTTCTGCACTCTGCCTTTTGCTGCCCACCTCGCCTTGGGAAACCTCGAAGCTTGCCTTGCTTTTCTCCCGGGCTCTCCAGGCTGGCGAGGCACAGTGTTTATCAGGGCATGGTGCTTTCCCCGTGGGCAGGAGAGGCTCCCAGACTGAGTCACCAGCACCCCCTCCCCAAAGAAAAAAAAAACAAAGGGAGAAAGAAAATAGTGTGGTCCCTAAGACTATGCAGTGTGGGGCTCACACCTCAGGAACCCCAGTTCCCTTTCCCCTGCCTCCTTTCTATCCTTTAGTGTCTGTCTCTGCTACAGCCCTACTGCAGAGTGCCCCAGCCTGAGGGAACCCTCGGCTCATTTCACTCCCCCTGCAGGCCACAGCTTCAACTGATAGGGACCCAGCTGGAGATTCCTCATGCTCCCTGCTTCCCATGGTTGGGCTGAGAGGTGACATCCCAGCTCTTAGGAAGGGCACACTCTGGGTCCCTACTTGAATACTAAAGCCAGGCTACAAGTGGTGGGAATGCTTTACGCCCACCCCCACCATGACCGTCTGATCTTTAGTGTTGTCATATGTAACGTGTTACGTGTAATGAAGTGGCCTAAGCTAGGAGTGTTGCATATACCTGTAATCCTAGCACGGGTGAGGCTGAGGCTGAGGCATGACGGCTGAGAGCACCTAAGCTGCAATCCACAGTTTTGCCAGGGAGCGATACATCTGTGTATCTGGAGAGTCGGGGAGGAAGCTTGTTGGGCCAGTGCTCAGCATGTGAAGATGCTTGCTGCCAAATCTGCTCACCGGAGGAGAGGATAGATGCTCAAAAGTTGTCCTCTGGCGTCCACATTTGCTCTGTGGGTACATGCTCCCGTCCTCACATATATAATAAAATAAAAAAGAATTTGTTTTGATATACCAAGTAGTCCAGTCGCCAGGACAGAACCACTGTATAAAGTGTGTATCCCCCACCGTGTCACAGACCACAGAGGTCAGAGAACACGATGGAGCTGAGGCTACAGGTGGCCTGAAGCTGGGAACCAAACTCACCACGTCAGGAAGAGGAGGTGCCTCTGCGCAGCCTCTCCAGCTGCCTCAGGGCGTGTTTCTGGGACTACTGCTGATCTCGAAGCGTAGAGTCACCAGATCTGCTTCTCTGCTCAGACACGTCTTTCTGGATTCTTCCTCCTCTTCCAGGTCCCTTCACGTCTCCGTGGTCCTCTCTGCCCATCCCTTAGTCTCAGCAGCCTATGGACTTCAGTCTCCTGTTCTCCTTCGGAGTTCCTTCTCCAGCCCTTCCCTCTTGAACGCTGATTTCTGTCTCTATGGTATGGGTCACTCCTCAGCCCAGCTCTGGGGGTCTCCTAATTTGGAGAGAAAGGGCAGGTGTTGGTTAAAAGGCGGGATCCAAAATCCAAGAGGGCTGGAAGACAACAGTGGAGAGGAAGGGAAGATGGGATGCGGATAAGAAGGGAGGGGAGACTCGTGGGGAGGATGGCTTATTTGGTAAAGTGTACACCTAGCATGCATGAACCCCAGAAGGTCGGGTCTGATTCATCACTCCTGAGATTGAGGCAGGAGAATTAGTATTTCAAGTTCATCCTGGCCTATGTAGTGGGCTGCAGACCGCTCTGGGTTGTGAGACCCTGTTTGAGAAGAGCAAAAACAAGGCTGGAGAGATGGCCCAGTAGTTTGGGGCACTTGCTTTGTGGGCATAAGGACTGGAGTTCACAGACTCAGTCTTCATGTAAAAAGCTGGGAGGAGCTGTGTGTACCTGTAACTGCCGTACTCGGCCAGAGACAGTGAATCCCGAGGGTCTGCTGGCTAATAAGCCAGTGTAGCTAAAACAACAAGCTTCCAGTTAGTGAGAGACCCTGCCTCACGACATTAAGGCAGAAGGCAGCAAAAGAAGACATCTGGTGTGCTGCTCTGGTGTTTGTACACATACACCTGCACATTCAACATGCATGCACCTCACACACACACACACACACACACACACTGCATATACATAGCACATACACACCATAAATATAACATACAGAAATCACATATGTATCACATACACAAAACTCACATAAAACACACACACAAATCACATACACATAAGATATACACCTGCAAACCATATATACATAAAACACATACAAACCACATAGACATAACATATACACACAAATCATATACACATAACACATATATGTAATACACATACACACAAAACAAAAACACAGAACATATACACACACAAACCCATACACACAGCACACACAAACTCACACAGAACACACACACAAACTACATGTACATATCAGATACAAATATACTCACATACATATACAAAACACAAACCACATTCACATAACACACAGAGAGACTGAGCATATATAGCACACACACACACACACACACACAGAGACTTCACACACATAACACCCCACCACCACAAAAGACAGACAGACAGAGAGACAGTCAGGAAGAAAAGAAAGGAAAGAAAGAAAGAGAGAGAGAGAAAGAGAGAGAGAGAGAAAGAAAGAAAGAAAGAGGAAGGAAGGAAGGAAGGAAGAGAAGGAAAGAGTGAGGTGAACTTGGACACTCGGCAGTCATTAAGGAACTGAGGGTTCCTCACCCCCACTGGCTCCTAAAGTCAAAAGGCCCCAGCCCTGAGTTCCTCCCATAGGAGACACGTACCCTGTTCTTTGTGACATGGGTGTGGAAGCTGAGAAGTGACCCCCACAGTGATACTGATGGAGTGACTTATGAATTCACCCATGGACTCCTCTGTTCTGCCAACACAGGAACTCCATCCATGACCACGGCCACCTCTAGCTCGCACTTGCCTGGTGTGGAAGCAGCCAGCACGGCTCCCCGCAGTACTCTGCGTACCGGGGGTGCGCCTCAGTGGCTTCTCAGCCCCCACCAATCTCCTAATTCAGCTCCCGACAATGGGGAACACACACCCAGGACTGATGGCATGCCCAGTAACTTTAAGCTCACTTATGAGTCACTGCTCAGCTCTCCAATCAGTCCTGACACCGTGACAGCCCTGATGTCCAAGTTTGTCATCAAGGTTGAGACCAGTCCTCCTACTGTCTTGGTCTACATGCCCACTACTGAGTGCATTCAGCCCTCTGGCTTCACAATCACCACAACACACCCCACCACTACCTGTGTAACCACGACCTATGTACCCTTCACCAGCTCTTACACCACCACTCCCATGACTGACAAGCCAACGACAAGCATTACTGCTATGACACCTCTCACCTCTGTCGGGAAAGTGACCTCATCCGTGACCTCTGCTTCTACTGTCGCCGATGTGGGTGTCACACCCACAATAACGTCCCCACCTTCTTCTGTCTCCACCACATATACAGCCCAAGGTACTCTGACCTCTTCTACCACAGGGACCACAGAAATGATCACCATGACCCCAACAGATGTCCATACAACACTGCCCCTCACTCTAGGGGTTACTTATCTGTCTGCTACTGCACCTTCTCAAACTCCCACAAAAACCTCTTTAACAACAGTAACTGATAACATTGCCCCACCCAGCACCAGTTTCTTGATCACCTCAGGCATTATTACCAAACCATTTTCTACAGCAAGCAATTCACTCAAAACAGAAACTTCCTCCTCCCGTTCCCTGGGCTCCATCAATAAATCAACATCAATTGCTTCTGTTGCTAAGGAAACAACCAGTCATTCAGGTGAGCCATCTGTGGGAATGACACTAATGAACTCTGGGAGAACCACACATAAGCCCATCAGCGACACTCCCAGCACAGCATCTTCTTACACAACCACACCAACATCATCATCCACCAGCATGGTGACAATTTCCACATCCAACATGGCTACCTCAATGACCAACAGCCATGTGACATCACCACCAAGTACGTTTCTGCCTTCTGATTCTTCTGACATTGACTCAACCTTCAGAACACCCACACCTGGGGCAATCTCAGTTCCCAGTCCCTCAGGTCTTGAGGGGACATCCCAAACCACAGACATACCATTTTCCCATGGCCCAGACATCCTTACCACAATATCAGCAGCTGCCAGTCACCTGCCCACAGGCACTCCAGGTTTCATGGCTACAATGACGAGTCTCGGGTCAACCCCCTATGTGACACTCATATCTGAAACCTTGTCACCTAGTAAAGACATCCAAACCCTGACAATGACAAGTCTCACCACGTTGTCTATGGGCAACACTGTTCCGTGGGGCACCATGACAGACTTCACCTCAGCCCACGAAGCTCCCAGCATGCCGGCAACACACACCAATTTCATTTCATCTTACTCCGCAACAAAGACCACTGATACACTCCTTAGCAAATCTCATCCCTCTACTTCCAGTGTGCTGCCTACACTTTTAAGTACCGGAAGTGCAGAAAACACGAGTATCCTCAATACAAGCGTTCCACTCACTTCTGTGATCTCTCCATCCATCCTCCCCGACAGCTCTGGGACCACACAGATGGATAGTGTCCCCTCAGCTCCAACCATCACCCAGACAGTCCACACGACAGCTGAGTCCACCCGAGCACCCACCACTCTCACCACGCTCATAGCTCCCACATCTGCAGAGCCTCGACCTACCTCAGCTGTGACTGGAACAGGTCAGCCCCCCTTCCCGAGCCATGCTTCCACAGTTACTGGAGACACCACATTGAATCCCACCACAGACCTTCCTACAGAATCTCCCCTGACAGAAACCACCATGACTCCTCCGACCTCATTTTCAGTTGCCACCACAGATGTGTGGCTTTCTGAGCGATCCAGCATGTCCTCTCCCATGACCCCCAACATGATGACATTGTCCACAAGTAACATTCTTTCCTCTACTCCTGCCCCAGATACACAATCTGTCACCACTGGCATGACGAACACCACCCCTTTATCTACCTCAACGACAGTCCTCTCACCTACCCAGGCCACATCTACAGCAGTGTCTCAGGTCAACTCTCCTGGCTTTCCAAACAGCACGGTTGGATACAACACACCAGATATCACCTCTCCCACAACCACCACAAACACACTGACCCCTGACACCTCTGTCATACCCACCTGGACCTCTTGGCCCACCTCAGAAGCATCCAGAACGGCTATCACACACTCGGTCACCACAGCCACCCTGGTAACTTCTCATAGCACTCCTAGCCTCCCAACCTCAGACAGTCGCTCTACTCACAGGGAATCCACAGTTGCTTCCACCTCACACCCTAACAGCCCTGGAACTATAGAGACACTCACCTCTGTACCCGCATCTTCTCCTAGTGCAGGCCTTTCCACCATCTCAGCCACACATCTCCTTTCCTCATCTTCAGGAAACAGTGGTTCATCTGTTGTGACACCCACCTCAACCCATGCGCATCCCAGTATGTCTACAACCCACAGCAGTATCACCCCATCTTCCCTTCTTGTCAATAGCACAGAAATAACACCTCCAGGGAGTACAGCCCACACCACCACCCCAAGAGCAGCAGCTGCCTTTACAACCACTGGAAACACTCAACCACATTCTCTTCCTGTCAGCGTTCCTGCCCTCACACTCTCCACTTCAATGGCTGATGTCAGTTTTGGGAACACACAGACAGGAAGTACGACTTTGAGCAAGTCCCAGACACTGCACACGACAACAGAATCTACCCCAATACCCACAAGCACCACATCCACAGAGCCTCTTTTAACTACTGCCACCCTGATTCCCACGACAGACCACCCTCCAGAGTCTGTCCTGACTGAAATCGCAGCCACATCCCAGATCATGTCTCCAGCCACACCCTCAGATCCAGCAGTGAGCACCAAGGTGGTGACTTCACCTGCCGCTTTGTCCTCTGTGTCTATCTCAAGCACACAGCCAGTCACCACAGACATCACACACACTGCCCCGTTATCCACCTTGGAGATGGCATCCCCAACTTCCAGAGCCTTATCTATGGGTACATCTCAGGCCACCGACTTTAGCTCTTTAACCAATGCCGTGACGGTGTTGACATCGGAGATGTCCTCTCCTTCCTCCTTCAGAGACACACTGGCTCCTGACACTTCTCTCATGTCCACCTGGCCTTCACTACCCACCTCAGAAGCAGCCAGGACATCTACCACACATTTGGTCACCACGGCCACCCAGACCCCATCTCTCGTCACTTCCAGCTCCACAACCCCAAACATCTACTCCACAGATAGGATCTCCACGACTTCTAGCACTTCTGTTTTGAGGGACACAGTTACAACTATAGCTGTGACTTCACTTACCATGGATGTCTCTGCCACTCCAACTACAGCTCTCATCACCTCCTCTACGAGCAACACTGTCCCTCTGGTCACAACAGACATCCCCCCAACCCACGACGGTTCTATCACGTCAGCATCTCACACCACACTCCCCCCATTTCTTTCAAGCCCCCAGAACTTGGAAACAACACCGTTTATCACTTCAGCACGTACCACACCCAGTAGGACAGCTATGCCCTCAGGCACTGAAAACCACTCAAGTACATTTGCCACAAGCCTTCCGGTCACATCCGCATCTTCCTTGTCCCTCTCTGCTGGCAGGACTGGAAGCAGTCAGACAGGTAGTGTACCCTCAGTTCCAACCTTCCCCCATTCTCTCGACACAACAGTTGACTCCACCGCAACACCTGTGACCACCAACATGCTCACGACAGCCTCATCCACGGAACCACCCTCTACTACCACACCAATGACTAGAACCTTCTTCACCACCATTATGACACCCACTAGAGAAGCCACAATGACTTCAATCACAGACATTTCCACTCAGTCTCCAGTGTCAGAAGTGACAACCTCAACCCCCAGCAGCTCTTTGTTTACCTCATTAGATCCACTGACTTCCGGGATACTCACGACATCCACCTCACCGACCGCTCACGTGTTGCTTTCACACACAAGTAGGGTCCCATCCTCGACACTTGTCCCCAACTCACAACCAGTCACTGCAGACGGCACACACACTCTGCCATTATCCACATCTCCTACTTACACCACTGACACCAGTGACGCCTCCTCAACTGCCAGGCCCTCTCAGCTCACTTCTGCGACAGGCAAGACTGCTACCACACACACGGCTACCCTGACCCCCTCCCTCAGACCTTCCACCTTGACAGACTTAGAGAGCTTATTGACTGCCAGGACCTCTGCAGTTTCCTCCTTCCCGAGTACACACCTCCATACCACCACCACCACATCTCTCACGCCCACATCCATCAATGATGAGCCATTGGTTACTACAACAGGAGGGACTTACACCCTCCCAGTCTCCAGCACCCTACCAGCCCACAGCGCTCTCAGCCTTTCTTCCTCCATCCTTCCGAGCACAGAAGCACAACTTGTTAGCACACAGCACACCACACCCACCAGTACAACAGATAATCCCTCAAGTACAGGAAACCCCACTAGTCCGAATGCTACGAGGACTCCAGTGACGGCTATATTCTCCTCCTCTATCTCTGCCAGCAGTACTGGGGTCACATGGACGGGTAGTTGGCCGTCAGCTCCCGTCACCAACCATACACTCCGCACTACAGTTGAGCTCACCCCAACACTCAGGGCCACCACCACACTCACGTCCCCCACGGAATCATCTCCTCTCATTACAAGTCAGCAATCCTCCCCTAACCCTGCTGTAACATCTACAGGAAAAACCACACTAAAGCCCACCACAGACCCTCTTACGGAATCTCTAAAGACAGAAGGAGCTGGGACTCCCATGGACACATCTTCAATCACACTCACTGGTACTCTGGCTTCTGGGACACCCATCCCTTCTTCTGTAGTGACCAGCAGTGTGTTGACTTCCACGACAAACAGGGTTCTGCCTTCTGTGTCTGGCTCAAGCACAAAACCAGTCACAGCTGGTACCACACACAGCACCCCGTTATCTGCCTTGGAGACCACACTCCCAGTTACAAATGCCACATCTGCAGTGACACCTCAGGTCACCTTTCCCAGCTCTGTTACCAGCTCTATTATCCATTCCCTGTCCTATGTCACCTCCCCTACCTCTATCTTAGCCACAGGGACCCCAGACACCTCTGCCACACCCACCTGGCCCTCCCTGCTCACTTCAGAAACAAGCCACACTGTCACTACACAGATGGTCACCGTGACCACCCTGCCTCCCTCCCTCAGCACGCCCAGCCTCACCTCCTTAAACGGCCACCCCACTGTCAGCTTGTCCTCAACTGCCATCTCTGTACCTCCTGACACTTCAGGGGCCACGGGGACCCTCACACCCACAATGCCACCTTCACCTAGCTCAGGCCTGCCCACCGTGACAGACACGGCTCTCACCTCCTCATCCATGGGCAGCACCACAAAGTCACTCATGACAGACACAGCTGTGACCTCCCCGATCACGTCCTCGGTTACTGTCACAGGCCCACTCTCATATGGCAGATCCACGAGTCCCTCCCACAGCAGCTCCAATGTTTTGACCTCAGGCACAAGTCTGGCTCTGTCCTCTATGTCTGTCTCAAGTTCACAACAGGATGCCACTGTCAGCGCATCCAGATCCCCGTTGTCTGCTGTGGTGACCTCACTGCCAAGCACTAATGCAGCATCTACAGCGACACCTCAGGTCCCCTTCCTTAGTTCTACCACATACTCTATGGCAGATAACACTTCAGTCTCTGTTACTGACACATCTACCCTTACAACCTTCCTGACACCAACCCAACCATCTCCTCTCACCTCAGGCACCACCTCGACTGTCACTCCAGACTTGTATACCACTGTCACCTTGACTCCCTCCTCTCCCAATTCTACCCAATCCCCTGACAGCACCACTGCAACTACCACCCTGTCACATCCTACAACCTCTGGTCACCTGGAGACACTAACGTCTCTAACTTCATCTCTGCCTAGTGAAGGAATCCCCACCACTTTCAATACAGGTTTCCCCTCATCTACAGGCAACAGTGGTACATCTGCCATGACGGCTACCACATCAACCTATACAAGTTCTAGTATATTACCAACCTACACCAGTATCATCCCACCATCCTCCATCACCCAGAACACAGGGATTTCCCATCTCAGCACCTCCCATTCCATTGCCCCCATTGTGACAACTACTGTCACAGTTACTAGGGACACCCCAACAGGTTCTCTTGGGACGAGTATGTCAGTTTCACCCGAAATCCCACTGTCAAGGTCAACTTCTATTGCCTCTGTTCCCACTGGTGCTTCTCCTACAAGTCCCGACTACTCCTTCTCTTCTTTCTATACTCAGAGTCCATCACCAAACTTCAGTCCTATCTTGTCAGAGTCCCATGTCCCCAGTACAAGCACTGCTCCATCTACTCTTAAGACTCTTGTGTCCACCCCAACTTCGCTAACTACACTTACTTCATTGGGTGAACCCAGAACAGAGTCCCTCCCCTGGGGAAGTACTTCTACAAATGCACTGGCGACTGCTTTTGCTACCTTGATCTCCTCGACACCCACAGTAGTAATGTCTGCTTCTCCGTCTCTCCCTACTACGAGACCAGTGCTAACTACTACCACTAAACCCCCTTCTCCCTCCTCCCTGAACTCCAGTACAGCAGCTGCAGTCTCCTCTGTAGCGACATCCCTTCCTCCTTCTTCAACCACCAGAATTTCTCCAATCACCTCACCATTGACCACAGCTCATACCGAGTCAACCCCTTTCTCTTATATCTCTCTTCCTTCTACTACACCCTGCCCAGAAATCATCACCATCACCATAATCCCCAGTTCTCCCTTGACTCCGTGTGTTGACATCAATGCCAGTACTGGAGCGCCATCCGCTCCCATCACCCCATTCTCTGTCGTTCCCTCTACCACCAACATGGTTACCTCTTCTAGTTCTATCAGTGAAAGAACATTTCTCCCTACACATTTGGACATCTCTTCTATGACACCAGAAACAGAGCCCTCAGACACCATCACTGATGCTCCTAGCTCAACGAACACTAGGACAATAGTTACAGACACAGTCTTCAGGAGCACCTCAATGTCCACCAGGGACATCTGGTTAAGTGCCACCTCTATCACCACCCCAAATAAGCCTGGCTCCGTCAATGTCCCCTCAACCCTGAAACCAAGCAACAGCTTTCCAACTACAACTTCAAGCAAGGTGATATACCCTGTTCTGTCGACCACAAAGACACCAGAGACATCAGTGGCCACTGTGAAGTCTCCTACCACTCTTACATCACCACAATCAAGACCAACTTCAACTTCTACTCAGATGACTACAGCAGTGAGCTTGACCAAGACCCCAGGTTGGACCTCTTGTCTTCTGTATAGTTTCTTTCACCATACCTTCCTTCTTTACTAAGTTCTGTGTCACCAAGGTCAGGTCCTCATTAGACTTCTCATTTTATTTGTGCTTCCCAGGTGTTTGTGACAATGGTGGCACCTGGGAGCAGGGCCGGTGCATTTGCCCTCCTGGTTTCTCTGGAGACCACTGTCAAGATCTGGGTAACAGATGCCAAAATGGAGGTTTGTGGGAAGGCATCAGGTGTGTCTGCCCCAGCACTTTCCATGGGTCGCTCTGTGAGTTTCCAGTGGAGCAGTTAGACATAGGTGAGTGACCAGAGCCACGGGCTCTGGTCTTCTTCCTTACAGAAGGCCCGTGTGCTCTGCTTCTCTCTCTTCATCCATTACTGACTTCTCTCCCATGCACTCTGCTATCCCACACACCCCCCTTCACCCTTAACCTCCAGCTGGCTTCTGCTTCCTTCGGTGATCTCGTCTCTGAACCTTACTACTTCTCAATGGCTACTGTATTGAATGGCCTCAGAGGTAGCAGCTGTAATACAGTTCTGTGGATTATAAAGTCTCTATTGGTTGCTTCTTCCATTGCTGTGCTCAAATCTCTGACAACAGCATTGTTTTGTTTGTTTGTTTTTGTTTTTGAAATAGACTTTTGTTTTGTAGCCCGGACTAACCTGGAACTCACTCTATAGATCAGGTTGGCTTAGAACTCACAGAGATCTCCCTGCATCTGTCACTTCAGAGTTGGGATTACAGGCATGCATCATCATGAATGGAAATACACACAACTTAAGGGAGAAAGGGTTGATTGTGGCTCACAGTCTGAGGGCTCACAGTCTGAGGGTTCACAGTCCATCATGGCGGGGAAGCCATGGCAGCAGAAGCGTGACACATCTGATCACATTGTATCCACAGTCAGGAAGGGGGGGGAAGTATGCTGGTGCTCAGCTCACTTCTTTTTCCTCAGTTCAGGAGCCCAGACCTTGGGATAGTGCCGCCACATTTAAAATGAGTCTTCCCACCTTAATGATTCCACCTAGAAGCTCCCTCACAAATGTGCCCAGAGGGTTGTCTCCTAGGTGACTCTAGAGTCTGCTAATCTGACAGTGGCATTTAACCATGACAAAGTCAAACACGGGCAGTGCATGCTGGTACACTCTTTGAATCCCAGCACTGAGGAGGCAGAGACAGGTGGATCTCTGTGAATCCAAAACATGTGTGGTCTATATATCAAGTTCTAGGTCACTCAGGGCTACGTAGTAAGATCCTGACTTAAAAACAAAACCAAACCAAGAATTCTAAACAAAACAAATTAGTAAATTTTTATTATTTTTTGTGTTATGTGTAGGTCTGTGAACATGAATGCAGGTGACAGAGGCCAGAGGTATTAGAGTCCCCTGACCTGGAGTCGTGGGCAGTTGTGAGCTGCCTGATATTGAGAGCTAGGAATTGAACTTGGGTTCGTGGAAGAGAAACATACGCCCTTCACCACTGAGCCACTCCTCCAGCTCTTAAAGTAGATTGAACTATCACTCTTATCTGCATCCTGACAGATTTTGTGTCATGCTTCCGTATCAAATGACATATTCATATGGTCTTTCTGGGGATGAAGGCAGAAACATTGCTAGGAACTGTTATTCTGCCTGCCCCATGGGCAGGGGGAGGGACTGGAGGGATTATCTTGGCCTTCTTTCTTTCACCTCTGATAAAAATATACCAGAATTAATTGATTTACTCTTTCTATTGGTAACAGCCCAGGGACTCCCTGGGGCATTAAAAGCAAGAGCTCTATCACTGAGCCATGCCCCCAGCCCCTCCCTGGGGGATTCTAGGCAGGTGCCCTACCATTGAGCCACACCCCCAGGCCCTTACTGGGGGATTCTAGGTAGGGGCTCTACCACTGAGCTATGCCCCCAGTAATCATTCCAGATTTCTTCTCCTTTCCCGGTATGCTTCAGTTTAGTCTTCAGATATGATAGAGAAAGAGAAGAGAATCCTGTGGGTGAGAGAGCTGTGGTGGTGATGGCAGACAAGGGCAGATGAGGAAGTATTCAGAGCTAGGTCTTCCATGATACAGACACAGTGGAGACTGAAGTGGGCATGGAGGTATCTGTGGAGCAGGAATTCTCTCTGGATCTCGAAGACAATACTTCCAAAGCCTACAAAGACTTCAGCAGTGCCTTCCAGCATCAGGTGAGCAGAGAGGAGGGAACTAAGCAACTCTCCACTGGACCTGGGCATGGGTTCCTAGGTACCCTCAGGTCTATAGGTTCAGACATAATCCCAGACACCATTGGCATTTCAGATGCAGAAGATTTACCAGACTGTTCAAGGTTTCCAGGGTGTGGAAATCCTGTCCTTGAGGTAAGAAACCTTTTAGGGACTGTGGAGACACTGTGGGGTAGATGGAAAGGGTGGGAAGGAGGCTGAAGAACCCACCCCTCCCTCCAAGGGAATTCCTTGAGGGGGTACTTTCACAGTAATTTTAGGGCTTATTTCTTTTCAGGGGGGGATAGCACTCCTTAAAGAACAGCTGCATGGGAGTTGCCGAGGTGGGGCTGTTGTCTTAGTCTTTCTTTGGCTGGTACCAGTTTTGTTTGTCAGAAGGAAGGGGGAAGGAGAGGGAGGGGAGAGGGAGATAGGTGTGTGTGTGTGTGTGCGTGTGTGTGCAGATATATGTATGGAGAGAGAGGTAGGGATTATATATGTGTATGGAGAGATATAGGAATATATATGCATATACACACATATATGGAGATATATACAATATTGTTATTTTATGTATATGAATGCTTGCTGGCATTTTTGTCTGTGTACCACATATGTGCGAGGTCACAGAGGGTGTCAGATCCCCTGGGACTGAAGTTACAGATGGTTGTGAATCACCATGTGGGAGCTGGGAATAGAACTCAAGTTCTCTGGATAAGCCAGTGCCCCTAACCACTGAACAATCTCTCCAGCTGCTACTTTGGTGATGTCTGGATACAACAGGAAGAGCATAGTCCTTATTCTTTCCCTGTTTCCCAGGCTGGGCATCCTCTTCCAGAAGGATGGAGGTGGGACTAGAGAAAATGCTTAGTCAGGAGGATGTTTGTCCTGAAGGTATAAGGACCCCACGCTCAGATTCCCAGAAACCATGTCAAAAACTGGGCTTGGGGCTGGGGAGATGGGTTTCTGTCCAGCCATGAAGACATGAGTTCAAATCCCAGCACTCATGCAGAAACTGGGGCAGGGGCACACATGCCTGTAACCACAGGGCTGTAGGAGGCAGAGCGGGAGGATTGCTGGGGACCTGCCGACTGCTTCCTAGCCTGAGGATCAGTTGATAGACCTCATCTCAAGGGAGTAAGACAGAGAGTGGCTGAGTGTGACACCACGTCATCCTTTGGCCTCTGAGCAGCAGCAAGCACCCCTACACATGCACATACACTACAGACACACAGGCAGAAGAAGATGATGATGATGGTAGTGGTGGTGGTGGCAGTGGTGACACACGCATCCCTGGAAGCTCACAGGCCCTATATGGACTATATTGTGACATTCTAGGTCAATGAGAGACTCTATGTCAAAAAACAAAACAAAACATAAATCAAACAAGCAAACAAATAATGGAAGGCACCTGAGGACCAATGCTCGAGATTGTCCCTGACACATACAGTGTCCTTGCATACCAATGCACACACATGTGCAGCACACATACACCACATATACATACACACACATATATGTACAGCACGCACACACCACACACACATATGTATAGCACACACACCACATACACATACACACATACATGTGAGCACACACACACACACCACACACATATGTGTAGCACACACACCACATACACATACACACATACATGTGCAGCACACACAATGCATACACACATACATGTGCAGCACACACACACCATATACACATGCACACACATACAGGTGCAGCACACACATACACCACACACACACACACACACACACACGCACACGTAATGTAGCATTTCACGTCACAGCTCGGGTCCCCCCCCCTTTATTCCTGGACACCTGCGGCTGGTCCTAAAGGTGTCCCAGAGACGCCTGTGGCCTCTGACGCCCTTGGCCCCTCAGGAGAGGCAGCATCGTGGTAGACTACCGGGTCCTGCTGAGACTGTCCTTCAGCCCCCAGCTGAAGAGCGACTTTGAGAAGGTGAAGACAGCGCTGTTGGAGGAGCTGCAGAGCGCCAGTCAGGATAGCAGCAGCTGTCAGGACAACCAGAGTGAGCTTATGGCTGTGGGGAGGGGACGGGGCCACTGCTGTCTCTCTGGCCTACGCCAGCTCAGTCAGGGAGCCTCTGGGCGCTCAGGCACCAGCCCTGTGGTTCTTGGGACAGGCTGAGAGCATGGCCCAGTCCCTTCTCCGCTGGGTCAAAGGTTGGGCTTGGGAGGGTCCCGCGGGAGGATGCTTACTCAGTGGGGAGGGGAGAGATCACAGCACACTTCCCTTGTGGTGCCTCCCCATTCTCAGGACACCAAGGGAGCTCTCTCTTCCCCTCCCATACCTGTGCGTTGTCCTTCCCCCAACAGCGCTGTGTTTTAAGTCTGACTCCATCAAGGTGAAAAATCGCACTGAGAAAGAGCTGACCCCAGAAGGTGAGGGTAGGGCAAACGGCTGAGTGGCCTTGGGTGGCCATGAACTTTGAGAGCGCAACCCCGAAGTTCCCAGGGAAGAAGGGGGAGGAGACCTTTGGAGAAGCCACTGTTGTGGGTGAATGCTACCTTCCTGCCCCCTCCCCTCCCACATTCCGTCTTATTTTTCATTTTCATTTTGTTTTGTTTTGTGTGAGTGCAGGAATGAGTGTGTGTGTGTGTGTGTGTGTGTGTGTGTGTGTGTGTGACGGTAAGAAGATAACTTGTGGGAGTCAGTTCTCCCCTTTCACTTTGTGGGTTCAGGATCAGAGAGAGAGAGAGAGAGAGAGAGAGAGAGAGAGAGAGAGAGATGCACCCCAGGGCCAGGGTTCCTTCCCCCATCTAATCTCAGCATCTTTCCCAGGGCCCAGACCTTGGAACAGCCCGCTCTCCCTCACACCCTCCCATGCCTTACCTCCCTTCACTAAAGCCAGGTTCTGAGTAGATAGACCTCAGCCCGTGTGTCTGTCACCTCTCCTGTCTCTCCCCAGCCATCTGCCACCGAGGTGCCCCCAAGGGCTTTGAGGAACACTACTTCCCTTTGGTGGAGCCGAGCAGGATCCGCTGTGTCACCAATTGCACACCTGGAGTGAATGGCACCATCGACTGCAACCAGGGACAGTGTTTTCTGCAGAAGAGTGGGCCAACCTGTCGGTGAGGTCCCGCCCCACTCCATCGGCCACGCCCACTCGCCCACTGCCACGCCCAGCACCTCCCAGAGGAGTCCCGCTCACTGTCCCAGGGTGGAGCCCCACTGACCCTTCCTTTCTGTCTCTTTTTTTTTCCTTTGAATTATTTTCAAATGTTTTAATTTTGAAAATTACCTTTTGGTTATGTATCTTGTGTGCACGTGGGAGTGTGACTCCGTGACCATGTGGAGGTCCGAGGATAGCTCGGTTCTTACCCTTCACCTTCATGTGGCTTCCAGGGAGTGAGCCCAGGTTGCCTCCCAGGTTTGAGCGCCTTTGCTCCCCCGCCCCCATCCCAGCCATATTGCTTGCCCTTTTCCCTCTCTCCCTCTCTCTCTACTGTCTTTTTCTGACTCGTTTTAGGTTTTATGTGATCCAGGCTGGCCTCAATCTTTTAACTTAGTAGAGAAGTCTGACTTTCAACTCCTGATGCCTTTGTCTTCACCACCCCCCTCCCCGCCCCAAGTTCTAGAACTACAAATGTGAGCCACCACACCCCACTGTCCCTTCTGGAGACCCTGCCTTATACAGACCAGATTCTCCAAGGACCTCAGCCTGTGTGGCCCTGCCTACCAGCATGTGACCTGTCTGAACACTGACTCTCTCTCTCTCTCTCCAGTTGCTTTTCCACAGACACATACTGGGTCTCAGGCCCACGCTGTGAGGTGGTGGTTGATTGGAGGGTGTTGGTTGGAGGCCTGGTGGGGTCTGCCACTGTGCTGCTGCTGTTGCTGGTGGCTTTAAGTGTCTGGGTGGCACGTTCTAGGGGAAGAGACAAGGACGGCCAGCCCTCAGGCAGGTGAGCCAGAGGGCCTGAGGGGTGGTTAGGGGTCCCCAGACATTGCAGTTTTGCCCAATTACTTGACCTTGTGAGCCGCCACCTAGGTCCTGGACCCAGGACAGGAAGTGGTTCGAGATCTGGGATGAAGACTCCGCGGGGACTTTTTCCAACAGGGGCTTCCAGGATGCCCTGACAGGTACGTCTTGACACTGGGGATAGGACTTGCCCTGGGCTGTACCGCAGTCTGAGGAAGGTCCGTTGACCTCCTTAGCCAGCACAGACATGTGTCTGGTGTCCAAGAGTGCTTGTCATTCCCAGACCATCCTTGGGTCACGTGGTCTCTGTTTCCTGAGCTCTACCACTCTCTTTTCTCTGCAGCCACTAATGAAAACTTCCATGTTGCCTTGGAGAAGGTGGATACCAACATGACGGTGAGGTCACTATGGAGGGTTACTAAGCAACCCTCCCAAACTCAAATCCTTGGTTCCTTCTCTGGGCAGGTGCCTGGGTTGGGAGCAGGCAATGGCTTTTCTCAGCTGGCTCTCTGAGCAATCTCCACTCTCAATGTCCATTCTGTGGCAGGTTCACATCCAAAGACCTGAGGTGACCTCATCATCATCATCACCACCACCATCACAATTATCATCATCAATGTCCTGAACCCTTGCAGGGTCTCTTCTGTGCTCCTCCACCCTGCCCGGGGCTGTAGGAATGAGGCCATTGTGCAAGAACTGGTTCCAGTACCCAAATAGCCCAGGCTCCCAGTGTTCTTGGTGGGAGGGGGTCCTGTTTCCTTGACTTCCTGTCCTCTTTACTTGGCTGAAACCCACCTGGAGAACATGTATCTATGCTCTTCCCTCCAGTATGGTGGGCAAGGCAGTCTCAGTCTCTTGCCTCAGTCTCCTCATCTGTGAAATGGGTGTGATGCACTTATACCATTACCCTAAAACTTAGCACAATTACTTCACATGTCTTTGGTTGATTTTTGCGGGGCAGGGGTAGGGCTTATACTTTCTCCTGTTGCTTTTCTCTGTCCCACCCAACTCTACCACCTCGCAGTCTCAGATCTCCATTGTTCCTTTGAGGCAGAGTTTAATGCGGTTCTGGGGATCGAACCTAGGATTCTGTGCACACTAAGCAAGAGTTCTACCCATTGAGCCACATCCCCCAGTCACTGGCTCTTTTGGATTTGCACTCTATTGCGATCCTGGTGGGGCTTACCCTTCATCTTGCACATATAGATAGCCTGATACTGCTCCTGAGGGCAGCATGAAATAAGTCACCCCTCTGTCTCTCTCCTCATAGCTCCTTGCTGTGGCCTCTTGCTCTCACGCCCCAAAACATTGATTCTTATGCCAATCTCCTCCCTCATCCCTGTTCCTCTCCCAGTTGACAGACTGGCCTCAAACTCTCTAAGTAGCTAAGCATGACCTTGATTCCTTGCCTCTCTATCCTGGTACCTATAAACCCGCCCCCTCTGCCATCCCAGCAGCTATCCCCAAATCCCCCCTCATTCCCACACCTCCCTGTTCCTAGGTCCTCATACAGTCAGGGTATCATGGGGTCCCCAGTTAATGCTTCCCAAGCCTCTCCTTCCCTACCCTGAGGCTCCAGCCTCTTCTTTCCATCCTTGATTATTGGGAATCCCAGGCAGGGATTGGGTATGGGTTTGTCCGAGTCCAAGGGAACACGAGCCATTGCTTTTTCCCTCTCCCCTCCCAGTCTTCACCACCTCTTCCATGTTGATGTCACTTCCTTTACCCCCAGCATCACTCGGACACTGATGTGATCTCTGAGCTTGGAACCCTCATTCCCCTTTGCCAAGACAGATCTGGGGACAGAAGTCAGCGAGTGTCTAGTTCCTCATATAAATCCAATAAATACATTTACCGTAAGCAAAACTGCTCTCTCCATGTGTCCTTCTCCTACCCACCCTTTCTCCACAGTGGTCTCCATCTGCTTGGGATGAAGGAGGGCTTGGCAGCATCCTTTTCTCCCAGGGAGGAGGCCAGCATCTCTCGGCCACAGCTGTACCTAGATCTTATGAAGGGGATGAGTTTCACCGATTAGTGGGGTGGGATGGAGTGTAGGGGAGTCTGTCCATCAACAGTGAATGGGACGAGTTCCCTGAGTTTTGCAATCCGGTTCTCTCTTGCCTTGGCCACAGAAGCTTAGAGCTGGAAGTAGCTAGAAGGCATTAGACCACTAGTGCTGGGCCAGGGAGGAAAAGAGATTATCTTATTACATTTATTTTATGGGGCGTGTGTGTGTGTGTGTGTGTGTGTGTGTGTGTGTGATAGCATGTGTGTGGAGGTCAGAAACCAACTTGTGGGAGTTAATTCTCTTCTTCTGCCATGTGGGCTCTGGGGATTGAACTCGGGTCATCAGGTACATTTACCTGCCTGTCTGTATAGCCTTAGCCCCTTCCTGCTCCCACGGTGATGGACAGCGAGTGTTCTTGCCTGGAACAGGGACAGGGACAGGGACAGGGTGTAGTAATCTAATCCAGTGACTATTTGAATGAAGGTTTAGGAGAAGTCCCTCGGACTTTGCCTCTGTTCTGGGAAGAGACTATGACTGTTGGTTTCTCTCCTGTCTGACTCTGGTCAGGGGTGAACAGCCATAAAAATCTTAGGTGTAAATGTCATCCCCACCCCTCAGGAAAACAATGGAAAGGTGACCACTCTGGGGCGGGAGAGGGAGGCACAATGGAGAAAGAAGACTGGGGGGCGGGGGAGGGGAAAGGTGACTGGACACTGAGGAAGGTTCTCTTTCATCTAACTCGACTTCTTAGTGATTATCCCTCTCAGGGGTCCACGAGCTCCTCCCGCCATTGTTACCACATCCTTGTGTTCCTTGGCATCCACCTCTTGACTACTTTTCTTCAGTGTCTCAACACCTCAGTCTTCCCTTTGCTCTGACTGTCTTGCCCCACCCAACCAGGGATTCTCAACTTCTGTTGACGGTTGCTTGGGGCAGTCAACACACCTGGAATTAGAGGGGAGGAAGGTTGACAGACTGTCCTTTGGCCAACTCCCTGTGGTCACCCCTCACCCTACGCCACAGTCATCCCCACCCAGGGCCATACATCCTCCTCCTCAAGGCAAAGGTCTCTGGGGTTCTTCTTATAAGAGCTCCTTTGGTGCGGGCGCTCATTTCTTGGACACCTTGAGGAGGGAAGCTCTTGCAGCCAGGGCCCTCTCCCTGGGAGATGCTCATGACTTGGCTCCTGCCGCTGGCTCTCCAACTGCTCTTCTCTGTCTTTTCAGCAGTTTCTGGCAAGTGACACCCAGCCTCGTGCACTGGGGCCTTGGGGAGAGCTGTAGATACGCTGGCTTCTCTTCTCAGGGGAAGGTTTGGAAATTTATGTTAGGTCCTCCTTTGGACTTTGGGGTGCTCAGGGGCCACTGAGAAAGTCTGCAGGTGTAGAGGAAGTGGCCTGGCTTGTGGTTGGGCAGCTGGTAGCTTGAGGTGTCCCTCTGGTATGTGGGGGACTGCTGAAACCCATCGCTCTTGCCTTCAGACACTCCTTGTAGAATGAAGGGATTCTTTGGTCACTTAGTGATCTCTGCTTGTCCCTGTCCTTGGCCCTGTGCCTACCCAGAGGCCAGGCATTTCCAGCCTTCCCAGAAGATGTGTGGAAACCAGTGGACAGCTTTTAAGAGTTGGTTCTCTTCAACCGTAACCACAGAGGTTCTGGGCAGGGAACGCTGTAGGAAATTATTGGACATTTTCCTCTCCACCTTTTTCGAAACAGGGTTTCTCTGTGTAGCCCTGACTGTCCTGGAACTCACTCTGTAGACCAGGCTGGCCTTGAACTCAGAAATCCACCTGCTTCTGTCTCCTAAGTGCTGGGATTAAAGGCATGTGCCACCACTGTCCGGCTTTTTACTTCATTTTTATTTTGCATTTTTGTGACAAGGTCTCCCCATATAGTCCAGGCTAGTGGCCAACTCATGGCAATCCTCCTGCCTCAGCTTCCTGAGGCACACCATCACTCCTGGCTCATCTTCTACTCTTGACTTGTCAGAGTGTACCTGGGAAAGCCCCCTCTGTTTGAAATAGTGAGGAGCTGAGTGGAGGGATGTTGGCTGTGTGTGTATGGGGGAGGGGTTGAGGAGTGGGAGCATGATCTTCTTTGGGGGCTGTCGGAACCATATCTACTATGCAACTGGCTAGAGGTGGATCTCTCAGTTATGGGTGACTCCCCCTGAGGCATAAAAGAACCCCCCAGGAGACCAGGGTCCCAGGGTGTTTGTTGGGGGTTAAGGTTGTAGGTGGAGGAGGCCATAAGCTGAAGGTTATGGGTGAAGGGTGAATGTCTATGGCAGGCATACATCTGGGGACGGAAACATCTAGAGCCCTATGGTGGGGGGTGATTCTAGGAAACCCAGAGGAAACTCAGGGCCCTGACCGGGAACTCAGTCCCTCAGAGGCTGGCCTAGTTCCTGGAATCCTACTAGACCCTCTCTCTCTTCCACATTTTGCTATGATTTAGGAAGCAGAGCATGAGGGGACAACTAAGGGCTGAACTGCATGAATTTGGGGGGCATTGTGAGAGCTCATTCTATCAGACCATCAGCTTTAAGGTTGTATGTCAAGAGGAGAGAGATATGCACAGGGTCCATGTTAGGAAGCAGGTCATCCTGTTCCTTGCTCTCAGCGGAGCTGGAGACCTGGCATTCTGAGGGGGCTCGTGCTGTTGATGATGATGGTGGCGATGATGATGATGGTGGTGGTGGTGATGATGCTGGTGGCAATGGCGGTGCTGATGGTGCTGATGATGGTATTGCTGCTGCAGCTGCTGAAAGCTGTTACCTAGCCATTGTACCCCTGTGCCCAACCACAACTGACCAATCCACCTTGTCCTTCAAGTACTTAAACTTGCACATAAAAGGTGACACATGTCAGCCCTTTGGCATACAAGAAAGCCAGATAGACACCCATTTCCTACAAGTGTGATGAGCAAACTGGGGAAGGTGTTACAGGCCTGTAATCCTTGTACCCAGGAGGTGGAAGCAGAAGATCAGGAGTTCAAGGCCAGCCTAGGCTACAGAGAGACCCTGTCTCAAAAGCTAACAATAATGGTCTGAAGATGTGGTAGAGCATTTGCCTAGCATTCACGAAGCACTGGGTTCTAGCCCTGGCACTGAATTGACTAGGCATAGTGGCACATGTCTATAACCACTTGAGAAGTAGAGCCAGGAAGATCAGGAGTTCAAGGTTAACCATAGCTACATCTCGAGTTGGAGGTGTTGGAAGCTGACTGGAACACAATGAGACCCTGTCTCAAAAATGCAAATATTTTTCAAAGTTATTAAAAGCATCTAGGAATGTGTGAATCCAGGGAAATAGAGCCACCCAGCAACTCAGAAAACCTGACTGTGTACCCAGCCTCTCCCCTGGCAGACGGCCTGTTATTTCCCAAGACCCTTCACTGCGGGTATTTCTTGTGATGTGGACAAGGAGGATTGTGTGAAGAAGTCAGGAGGGATGAAAAAAAGAAGTTCTGAGAGGGTGTGTAACCTCCTGGGGGCCACACAGCAAATGATACAACCCCAACCTCACATAGCATTTGAGCCCCGCTGCCCGTACTCCTTCTGGGGTACCTTGGTCTGCAATCCTCTAACCCCCAGGTTCACAGACTGGTTCCTGGAGAAGAATCCCAAGTGGCAACCATAGCTTTCTCCCTGTCTGTTCTGTGCACCCCCTCAAGGTTTTGGATGCATGGCTATGGAGAGGAACCAAGGCATAAGAAGCTTCTAGAAGATAAGAGAGCATATGCCAAGGAAAGTGAGTTGTTGGTAGCAAGAGCACAGTGGCACAGGAGTGTTTGTGTGTGATAAGGCCAGGACTCTCACCTGTGGGCTATGCAGAGCTATGGATGGCCCCACCAGTCAGATAGGCTGCAGGGAGGCCTGTGGAGCCCAATCATGTACCCAGTCTGCTAGAACTGAAGGTTCAACTTGTTGGTGACCCATAGGGCACATGGCCAGTCCTGGAACCCACAGTGCTTGTGACGTCAGGAGCCTGGCTTTGGTGATTCGCCATGATTCTTTGTACCTGTTGGGTTTAGGATTAGGGTGTCCTGTGAGAAGCTGTCCTGGGTGATGGGGCATTTGGGATGCTGAGAAAAGGCCTTCAGGAACAGGGGGCACAATCAATAATTCTCTGTTCATGATTTGCTAGGGGTGCAGGGACTAGAAAATGCCAGAGAAATGTCAAAGATCAACGTGAGGATTAGATGTGGTGGCACTCGCCTGGAATCCCAGCACTGAGAGGTAGAGGCAGGAGGACTGAGAGTTCAGGGTTATCCTCAGCTACATATGAAGTTGGAGGTTAGTCTGGGCTACAAGACTCTGTCTCTCTCACACATATGAAAGTAGGATGTATATGAGTGCTTTGCAGATGTAAAGTTCTCAGTAAGGGGAGGGGCACTCCTTAATGACATGGGGCCGGGGGTAAAGTGTCCTGGAGGGACTGAGGCAGGAATCTGAAGGGACAAGAGGCCTTTATCCCAGACAGGTAGAGGAGACAGGGAAGGATGTTCTCTTATGAATGTGGGCCAATCACAGTGCTGCATGCAGGTAGGCAAATGCTGAGGATACTGAGGGCAGTGGGTCAGGATTCCTAGGATAGACCTTCTTATATGAAAACAAGTCTTAGGTAACTCAATATAACAAAAAATTTTGAAAGGAGATGGTGAGAATGCCTGCCTGGGAAATGCAAAGCCCTGGGTCCACCACCAGCACCACAGAAAACCCAGCATGATGGCTCACACCCGTAGTCCTAACACCCAAGTGGTAGAGACAGGAGGATCAGAAGTTCCAGGTTATCTTTGGCTATAGAGCGAGCTCAAAGCTAGCTTCAAATACACAAGACCCCGTGACAAAACCAAAGAAACAAAAAAGCAGGAGTCCAACAAGAGGACACTTGTCATACTCCAGGACCTGGGATCAAGCTCCGAATCCAAATAAAGGGAGAGGGAGGAGAGAAGTGACTCCGCAGAGCTCCCTCTGACCCCCACACGTACTCCGTGGCACATGCCTGCCCCTCATTAAGCACAACACAATATAACCATAATAAATAGTAACAAGATTTAAAAAGAAATACAATGAGAAGAAACCAGCTAGGGGAAAAAATGGGAAGAGAATATTGTGTGTGGGTGCTAAGATATTTGCCTATGAGAAAGAGACAACCTTTGAAACTTACATAAGGCGAGGAGAGGGAGTGCTGCTTTGTATAGAGCGTCATAAAGCCACTCACATAGCAAATACTGCTCGGCAAGGACCAGCGTCTCTAGGGCAGGCACTGGAGACCAGACAGGATGAATAAAACGTTTATGGAGCATTTAATGCAATGGGAACAGTGTTAAAAGGGCCACCACCCACTCCCGTGCTGAGGCTCCTGGGGCAGGAGCAGCACCTAGGGGCGGTGATGCAGAGAGCCACGGAGGCTGTCACTGTCCAGGGTGATGAGGCTGGAGTCTGGGGAGAGGTCCTGCTGTGTGGATGGGGACACGGATGTGGTGGCTACCGCAGAGCAGTGCAGGAAGCATCTCTAACCTCGCAAAGGCTTAGACCATGGTTCTCAACGTTCCTAATGCTGCAACCCTTTAATATAGTTCCTCGTGGTGTGGTGAACTCCAACCATAGTTTTTTTCATTCCTCCTTCATGACTGTGATTTTGCTACTGTTATGAATCATAATGAAAATACCTGTGTTTTCTGATGGTCTTAGATAACCTCTGTGAAAAGGTCATTTGACAGCCCCCAAAGGGGTCCCGACCCACACTTTGAGAACTACTGGCTTAGACAAATACAGAAGGAGCCAGGCTCACAGAGCTTTGGAGAGAGGTGCTTACTGCTTGCAGATGTCCCAAGCCTGGAGAAGCTAGCCTGTCCCCAGGAATCTGAGTACTAATACAGTATCTTAGTTACTTCTCCCTGTGACTGTGACAAAATAAAAGGGAGGGGGGATTTAAGACAGGCTTACGGTTCGGTGGGATACAGTCCATCATGGCGGGGGGAGGGGGGAAGGAGTGGGAGGAGGGGGAGGGGGGAATGTCATGGCAACAGGAGAGGGAGACACTGGTCATATTGTATCTTCCTGACAATGGAGTCAGGAAACAGAGAGAGCTGAAGGTCAGTGCTCAACTGCTCACTTTCTCCCCCCCTTTAAAGGTTTATTTATTATTGTAAGTACACTGTAGCTGTCTTCAGACAGCACCAGAAGAAGGCATCAGATCTCATTACAGATGGTTGTGAGCCACCATGTAGTTGCTGGGATTTGAACTCAGGACCTTCGGAAGAGCAGTCAGTGCTCGTAAACACTGAGCCATCTTTCCAGCCCTCCTTTCCCCCTTTTAATTTGGTTACATTTGTTCATGTTGTTGTGGGCATTGGGCTTATGGAGGTCAGTTTTGTTAGGTGGGTCCTGGGATTGGAGTCAGCGGGTTGTCGGGCTTGGTGGTAAGCACCCTTGGATCTGTTTTGCTGTCCCGCTCTTCTTTTCTCTTCCATGGTCCTTGGAATTGAACCTAGGACCTCTTGGATAGGCAAGCACCCTATCACTGAGCCTCAGCCCCAGGCCTCTTTTTACTTTTTATTCTGACACAGGCTAAGTTGCCTAGGCTGCTCTTGAACTCACTTTATACCTCAGGCAGGCCTTGAACTTGCGATCCTCGTGTCTCAGCCTCGCAGGCAGCTGAAATTCCAAGCCCACCCCACCATGTCCAGCTTCATCTACAGAAAAAGGTTTCTGGCACTTTCTGTTTTCATCTGTGGGGACGTGGAGACCAAGAGACCATTGATGATTTCTTCAAGGTCATCCATCTTTCATGAGGAAGAGTCAAGATTTGAACCCGAGTCTTTTAGGTCCAGAGCCTGTAGTTTTCACCGTGTGTTATAGCAGGAAATCTCTGTGTTGTTTTCTTATAACTGCTCTAACAAATGATGACCCCAGGCTGGGGGTTTAAAAACAGACATTTATTCTCTTAAGATGTGGAGGGAAGAAATCTAAATATGAACATTCTGGGAGCCTATCCCGTCAAGCTTCTTGGGGACTTGCCCCCTCACTTCTTGCAGCTTCTGTGGGGGTCCAACAGTCTTTGGCTCACGGCTGCATCACTCCAATCTGTGCCTTGTCTGTAGCCTGTGCAGGTCAAGTGTCCTAAACCAACTCTGCCTACGCAGGTGCCCAGATAAGGCAAATCAAATAAAATGTTTACAGGGGATTTAATGAGATGGGAATCGAGTCCTCTAGGAAGAACATCACTGTTTGGATTTCAGACCCACCCGAACCCGATCTTGAGATCTTGAGCACAATTACACCTGCAAAAAAATTATTGCCTCATAAATTCATATCCACAGTTACCCAGGGTCAGGACCTGTCCACACCTCATGGTGTGCTGGGTAGTTTTATGCCAACTAAAGACGCAAGCTAAAGACATCTGAGAGGAGGAAACCTGCACTGAGAAACTGCCTCCATGAGATCCAGCTGTAAAGGCATTTTCTTAGTGATCGATGGGGAGAGGGCTCAGCACACGGCGGGCGGTGTCATGCCTGGGCTGGTGGTCCTGGGTTCTATAAGAAAGCAGGCTAAGCCAGGCATGAGGAGCAAGCCAGTAAGCAGGACCCTCCATGGCCTCTGCATCAGCTCCTGCCTCCGGGTTCCTGCCCTGCTTGAGTTCCTGTCCTGACTTCCTTCGATGATGAGCAGCGATGTGGAAGTGTAAACCTTAACTGATTTTTGGTCATGGTGTTTCACCACAGCTATAGTGACCCTCATAGCTAGAAGACCCCTTATAGAACCAGGACCACCAGCCCAGGCATGGCACCATCCACCGTGTGCTGAGCCCTCTCCCCATCGATCCCTAAGAAAATGCCTTTACAGCTGGATCTCATGGAGGCAGCTTCTTAGTGCAGGTTCCCTCCTCTCAGAAGTCTTTAGCTTGCGTCAAGTTGGCATAAAACTTGGTTTGGTAGGAAGAGGAGAGAAAAGAAGAGACACGAGGCCCAAGCCATTGGGTACATGCATCTCAAGACGGAGGAGCATGCACCCATGACACCTGGCCAGAGCTCACCCGTGTCCCTCGCCACAGTTTTAGCATGCACTAGACTATTCCAGAGTGAGCTGTGTGGCTATAGCAGTCACCGTCTCCAGTTCTCGGTGTGAACTGGATGGCAGAAGGACTCACTGTACTGCACAAAGTCACAGCTGTGTCCAGGCTGACCTCAGAGGTGCCCGAGTCCTCTCGGTACACACAACTGCAGGCTCCCCCCTGTTACCCTTGCCTCTTCAGGGCGTTCGCATTGGGACGCTCCACGCCTGATCGCCCTACAAGCATGGTCGGAGAGCACAGGGCTTCAGCCCTCTTCTCCCAAGATGCCTTCCAGTGTGAAGTGTTTGTCCACGGGGCTCTGTGTGTGGTAGACTCACCTGTGGGTGCATGCGTGGTCACCCAGAAGTTGACTTCGGACATCCTTCTCAATTTCTTCCCTGCCTTCAGTTCTCGAAACGTGGGTGAGGGTGGGGAGTGGGGGTGGGTTTGGGATTGCTGGGTTGGCTGAGGAGCCCCAGGAATCTGCCTGTCAGCCCCCATGCTGGGGTTACAGGTGCACAGCACCTCACCTGGATGTCATGGGTGCTAGGGATTTGAACTCAGGTCTCCATGGCTGCACAGCAAGCTCCTTGCCCACCGAGCCATCTCCCCAGTCCTATTTTTCTGCTTTTTTTCTTTTTACTCCTTCCTTCCTTCTCTCCTTTGTCTTCTTTTCTTTTCTCTTCCTTTATTTCTCTCCCTTGCTTTATTCCTCCCTTTCTTTTTCCCTTCCTTCCTACCTGCCTGCCTGCCTTCCTTTCTTCTTCTCTCCCTCCCTCCCTCCCTCCCTCCCTCCCTCCCTCCCTCCCTCCCTCCCTCTTTTTTCCTTCCTCCTTCCTTCCTTCCTTCCTTTCTTTCTTGCTTGCTTTTGCAATCTTGCTATGTAGCCCAGGTTGCCCTGGAATTCACCCTGTAGCCCAGGCTAGGTTCATACTCGTGGTTCTCTGCTCTAAGCTTCCCAAGTGGTGGGATCCTAGGCATGAGCTAGGCCTCAACCTTAGACTAATCTTCTAAAGGAAAAGCCCAGATACACATACGCTGGAGAAGAAATAAACACTGTAAACTGCACAAGAAGGCTCTCCATATGTCTCATGAGATACTGCATCCTAATGTTAGAATAAGAAAGTCTCTAACAAGCTAAGCCATGATGATACAAGCCTGTAATTCTAGCATGTTGGAGGCTGAGGCAGGATGGTGAGTTCAAGGCTGGTCTACCCTGACTTAAAAACTAATAGTAAACATAAGTAAAGATTATAAAGTGGTGGTGGTACAAGCCTTTAGTCTCAGCACTCAGGAGGCAGAGGCAGGTGAATCTCTGTGAGTTTGAGGCCAGAACAAGTTCTTGGCAAAGCTACATTGAGAAACCCTGTCTTGAAAATGCACACACACGCGCACACACACACACACACACACACACACACACACACACACACACAGAGTCATAACTATATCTTCATTGTAGAGAATTTTGAGCCGGGCAGTGGTGGACACGCCTTTAATCTCAGCACTTGAGAGGCAGAGGCAGGTGAATTTCTGAGTTCGAGGCCAGCCTGGTCTACAGAGTGAGTTTCAGAACAGCCAGGGCTACACAGAGAAACCCTGTATCGAAAAACAACAACAACAAAGAATTTAGAACAAATGAAAGGCTATCTCTTTCAAATGCACCGCTCAAATAAACAGTTAGCATTTGATTATATTTCTGAATGTGTATTTACATTTATTCCACATACTTTTGCATCATTTTTGAGACTAGAGATTGGACTAAGGACTTGGTTCCTTTTAGGCAAGCACTCTACCCCTGAGCCGCACCTGGGCACACACAAATGCACACACACGTGTATTTAACATTTTGTTTGACACTCATTATTTGTGTATGTGTCGCAATAGGCATGTGGAGGTCAGAGGATGACTTTAGGGAGTTGGTTTCTCTTTCTGCCATGTACGATGGAACTCGGGTCTTCAGACTTGGTGCCTGGCGCCTTTGTCCACTGAGCCATTCCACCAGCCCAAGTGTGTCTTTGGAGACAGGGTCTCACTATGTAGCCCAGGTTCCCCTTGAACTCGTGATCCTCAAGCTTCAGTTTGAGTTACTTTCTGACAATAGAGGCATAAACACCTGGTCCCCCTCCGTAGGGCTCCTGTGGCAGAATCAGAGTTTCATGGGCTCAGGGTGACCCCGAAATGGATGCATCACCAAAAATACATCCCAACCTGGCATGAGCAACAACCTTTCCAAAGCTCCATAGATACCGTGGTCTGTTATTGGCTGCTCTTCTCTTAGTGCTTTGATAAATACCCACAGGCAGCTTAAGGAGGGAAGGGTCTACCTGGCTCCCAGGTTACAGCCCTTCATGGCGAGAAGGCAAGATGGGTAACTGGTCACATCCAAGTCAGCGGTCACGGAAGCAGAGAGCCAGTGCTCAGCTCGCTCTCTTCCTTCTGTGGGGCCCAGACTCTGGCCCATGGGGATGGATCCGCCCATTTTGGGTAGGTCTTCACGTTGCAATCAACCTCTGTAGATAACAGGCTGGGATGACACGCAGCTGGGGTGGACAAGAGACCCCTGGGACCTCCAGCTGGGCACCGATCATCCTCCCCAGACTCGTCTGTGTGTGTGGGTGGGTTAACAGGTCAGATACAGGCACCTGAGGGCCACATTCCTCAACCATGTAGCCCAGGCTGGCCTCAAACCCATGGTGCTTCTCCTTGGCTTTCTCAAATGCTGGGGTTATAAGTGCAGGCTGCGACCGCCGTTTCTGGCAGCGTATGCTTTAAGAGCTGTTTTCTATCGCATCCTATAGTTCATTCTGCAAAGTTGCCGTTTGTCTGTTCTTAGCATACGTATTCCAACCTTTCACAAGCATAAATGGCGAAGTGTTCTTCATTCCAGTATACACCTTTTATACGTGCATCAGATCACCCTATGAACGGTGACTACAGATGACATAGTGATATGACTGTCACTATGTTTCCTGGTACGTGTTTTCAAGCTATCCTTTAGATGTATGTACAAGACCAAAAGAATGGCCACCGAGGTGCAGTGGCCAGTCCTTGAGGAGCTGATGCTTTATTTTAATTTTAATTATTTTATTTTATTTATTCTTTTCTCATACTATACATCCCTACCACATACAATACAATCCATTTGCTCCCTCCTCCCAGTCCCTCCCTCCTACCTTTCCCACCTCTTCCCCTCCCTTCTCCCAGTTCCTCCCTCCTCCCTTTCCTCCCTCTTCCTCTTCCTCCTCCCAGTCCCTTCCTCCTCCCAGACCTCTCCTCTCTTCCAGATCCACTGCTCCCTGTTTCCCCTCAGAAAAGAGCAGGCCTCCTAGTCAGAGCAACCGAACTCAGCATAACTATACACAATAAGACGAGGTGTATACCCTGGTGTCAAGGCTGGATGAAGCAACCTAATAGGAGGAAAAATGTCCCAAGTGCAAACAAAAGAGTCAGAGACAACCCCACTCCCACTGTTAGGAGCCCCACAACCCCTCCCCCAGGCTAAACAACTGCAGAACATACGCAGAGGACCCAGCACAGACTCATGCAGGCTCTGGTTGTCTCAGCCTCTGTGAGCCCCTTTGAGCCCCGCTCAGTTGATTCTGTGGGCAGTGTTTTCCTGGTGTCCTCAACCCCTCTGACTCCTACGATCCTTCCTACCCATTCCCTCCTACCCCCTCTTCGGAGTCGCCCTTGCTCCGACCCCTCTTCGGAGTTCCCCTTGCTCCGCCTAATGTTTGACTGTGGATCACTGTTGTGTTTTATAAAAAGATACGAAAGAGGAAGAAATATGTTTGGTGGCGATGAGGTAAGGTTGGAGGAAGGGAGTACCTCTGCGGGCCCATGCTGAGGTATCCCTTCTCCCCAGAGGTACCAGCCACACAGTAATATAGAGTTTATTCAAGGAATGGAGGGGGGGAGTTAAGAGAAAAGCAGAGAAAGAGAGAGAGACACATATACACACACACACAGAGAGAGAGAGAGAGAGAGACAGACAGACAGACAGACAGACAGACCGGCCATGAGCAGCATGTGGAGACGGGGGAGGGGAATGGGGAGAAAGAGGGTAGGAAGTAGGAGCAAAAGAAAAAGAGAGATGAGAAAGAGAGAGAGGAGGGGGGCAAGCAGCCCCTTTTATAGTGAGTGAGTCGGGTGGGGCGGAGCCTAGACGAAATGCCAAGAGCCACTGCGTCTGTTCCCATCAGCTGCTGGGGGAAGCCTCTCTGATGATGCTTGGGCTACGCACAGATCCTATGAGTATAGCAGAATACCATTAGCAGTCATTTCATTAAATGGGTTTTTGTGTGTGTTTTTGTTTGTTTTGTTTTTTGTCAGTTGTGTTTGGTTCTACCCTAGGTCTCTGAGCCACCCAGCTTCCGGTTCCTGGCCATCTAGGCAGTGTTGAGGCACAGGCAGCCTCTCATGGTGTGGGTCTCAGGCTCAGGTCACTCACACGAGCTCTGAGCCACCGTTGCCCCAGCACATTTTTTTTGCAGGCGGGGCAGGTTGTGGGTCTGTAGGTTGCGGCTGGGTTGCTGTTCTGTCCCCACACTGGGAGCATAGCCTGGTTATAGAAGTTGGCTGGTTCAGGCTCCGTATCCTCCATTAATAGGAGTCCTGGCTAGGGTCACCCTCCTAGGTTCCAGGGAGTTTCCACTGCACTAGGTGTCTATACTGCCCTCTAAATGCTCCCCTTTCAATCCTCTCCCTCCCTCCATACCTCTCTCCCCCACTTGATCCCTCCTGTCCCCCACCTCAGTCACCCACAAAATCGATCCTATTTCTCCTTTCTCAGGGAAATCCATTCATGGTGCCCCTCCTCCTCACCTCTCCTCTTTACATGATTTTTCTTGGTCTGCGGATTAGAGTGTGATCATCCTTTACTTAACAGCTAATATCCATTCATAAGTGAATACGTATCATGTTTGTCTTTCTGGGTCTGGGTTGCCTCCCTTGGGATGATTTTTTTTTCTAGTTCATCCATTTGCCTGCAAATCTCATGATGTCATTTTTAACAGCTTATTAATATTTCCTTTTTAAAAAATAGCTGAGTAATATTCCATTGGGTAAATGTACCACATTTTTTTTTATCCTGTCTTCAACTGAGGGACATCTAGGTTGTTCTCCGTTTCTGGCTATTACAGATAAAGCAGCCATGAACATATTGAGCAGGTGCCCCTGCGGAGGGATGGGCATCTTCTGGGTATGTGGCCAAGAGCGGTATAGGTGGATCTGGAGGTAGATTGGTTCCCAATTTTCTGAGGAGCCTCCATATTGATTTCCACAGTGGTTGTACGAGCTTGCACTCCCGCCAGCAATGGAGGAGTGTTCCCCTTGCTCCACATCCTCGACAGCATGGACTGTCACTTGTGCTGTTGATCTTAGCCGTTCTGACAGGTGTAAGATGGAATCTCAAAAGTTTTCATTTGCATTTCCCTGATGGCTAAGGATGTCAAATAGCTCTTGTCTCAGTGTCTCTGTTTAGGTCTGTACCCCATTTTTAAATTGGATTGTTTGGTTTGTTGATGTCCAGATGTGGCACTAGTGAAAGCCTTTCCCCAGTTCTGTAGGGAATGTCCTACGGATGGTATCCTTACAGACGCTTCTCAGTTTCATGATGTCTCATTGTCAAACTTAGTGCCTGTGCTATCCGAATCCTGTTTAGGAAGTCGTTTCCTGTACCAAAGCATTCAAGGCTGTTCCCCACTTTCTCTTCTATTAGGTTCAATGTGTCTGGTTGTATGTTGAGGTCTTTGATCCACTTGGACTTGAGTTTTTTTGCAGGGTGATAAATACGATCTATTTTAGCATTCTGGATGCTAATTTTAGCTTTGCATATGTGTGCGTGTGCGTGCGTGCGTGCGTGCGTGCGTGTGTGTGTGTGTGTGTGTGTGTGTGTGTGTGTGTATGTGTGTATGCCATGTGTGTGCAGATGCCTTCAGAGACAAGAATGGGGGCATTGTAGATCTGGAGCTACAGGCAGTTATGAGCTGCTGGATAACATGGGTGCTGGGAACTGAACTCAGGTTCTCTGGAAAGGCAGAATTCCCTCTTTATGGCTGAGCTTTCTCCCCAGCTCCTGGCTCCCGGCTTCTACACTGCCTTTCGAGATAGGCTCTCCTATTGGCCTGGGTCTCTCTAACTTGGCTGGGCTGACTGGCCAGGAGGCCTCAGACATCAGCTTGTCTCCACTTCCCTAGAACTGGCATTACGAGTCTGAGCCACTTCACCTGGTTTTAATTCATTTAATACAGACTCGCGTCCCCATAGGGCACGCACTTTCTGGACTAAGCTATCTTCCCACTCCTATTTGTTTGTCTGTTAGTTTTGAGGCTGGATCTCCTGAAACCCAGGCTGGCCTCAAGTTTGCTCTGTGATCGAAGATGACATTAATCCTCAGATCCTCCTGTTTACAGGAGTGTATTGCCACGCCTGGCCACCACCGAGAGGATTACTTTCTACCACTGATGCTGATGCTGACTGGCTTTGTTTCCCAACAAGGTTTATTTACTTTCCCCCTCTCATAAGCTTCTAGGCAGCTTGTTTTTCTCTGGAAGAGAAATGTGCCTTTGCAGTCAGGCATCCCCTGAATTTCTGTGGTGACCCTCGTGTTGCGGATATAGAGCTCTTGGGAGCTCGCTGTCGAGGCAGTCTAGCTGAATCAGTGAGAGACCCTGTTTCGAGATAAAATAAGGCAAGGAGCACTAGAGGAAGACATCTGACCTCTGACCTCTGACCTTCCCAGACACACACATACACGAACTGCGTGTAGCACACAGGAGCATACACAGGCAACACATGTGTATACACACACACACACACACACACACACACACACACACACACAGTGGCCACCTTCCTAACTCCGTGTCCTTAACCTTGGAGGACAGCTTCTCCTGCTTACTTAGGCTAGGCGAGTCTGAATCATTTCCCCAGTGCTCTTACCCCTAGTCCCTTCTCCAAGGGCCTGAGAAAAGTGTCACCAGGGAAGAGCTCACCCAGAGTGACAGAGTTCAAGTTCCCCTTGAGATAGTGAGTTAGGAAGAACAGCAGGGTGGCTGAAGGCTAGAGATATAGCTCAGCTGACAGAGTGCACACTAGGCTCCCGGCACTGCACACCAAGCATGGCTGTGCACATTAGGATGCTGCAGTCTGGAACGGGAAGCAGAACAGCAGAAAAGTAAGCTCAAAAACTCAACCAACAGACTGGAGAGATGGCTCAGCGGTTAAGAGCACTGACTGCTCTTCCAAAGGTTCTGAGTTCAAATCCCAGCAGTCACATGGTGGCTCACAAACATCTATAGTAGGATCTGATGCCCTCTTCTGGTGTGTCTGAAGACAGCTACACTGTACTCATATAAATAAAATAAATAAATCTAAAAACAAACAAACAAACAAAAAACCTCAACCAACCAATGAACAAAAACCACAGAGGGCCCTTAAGGGTTAAGGATATCTTGGGTGTTAACAGCAAGGAAAGATGCTAGAGAGAGGAAGTGTTACTGGACAGTCACATCTGCAACCTTGAGAGTTTTCCCTGAATCCAAGAAGGAAGGTAGGAAATAGAAATTGACCAAAGAAGCTGGATTTATTCATACTTCGACTACCTTAGAGAGAGGGGAGCCTAATTTCTCTCCAGCTTGACTGTGGCTGTCTTCTTAGGAAGCTGTGATGCATTGCTGAGGGTGTGTCTCAATTAAGAAAGTGGGTTGCATTCCCAGCAGTGCATGCTGGCCCATGCCTGCAATCCCAGCACTTGGGAGGCCAAGGCAGGACAATCTTGAGGCCAGTTTGGGCTGCATAGTAAGTCTGTCTGTCTGTCTGTCTGTCTCTCTCTCTCTCTCTCTCTCTCTCTCTCTCTCTGTGTGTGTGTGTGTGTGTGTGTGTGTGTGTGTGTGTTCTGGTTTTTTGAAATGGGATTTCTTTGTGTAGCCCTGGCTGTCCTGGAACTCACGCTGTAGACCAGGCTGGCCTTGAACTCAGAGATCTAGTTGCCTTTGCCTCCCAAGTGCTGGGATTAAAAGTACAGGCAAAAGTTATTCTTACTTTCTTTGATGGAGTGTTTTGCCTGCATGTAATATATGCCTGTGTACCCCCAGGGGCACCTGGATCCTAGGGAGGTCAGAGAGGGTTTGGATCCCCTGGAGCTGGAGTAACACACAGAGTGCGACTCTTTGTGAGTGCTGGGAACTGAACCCGGATTCTTCAAAAGAGAAGCCAGTGCTCTTAGCCACTGAGCTGTCTCTCTACCACTAAAAGAAGACAATAGTTACCAAAGGAACATGGACTTTGGGTCCCCTCCATGGGACAGAATGCTTTTCACAAAATGCATTTACAGCCTGGGGAGGGACAAAGGTATTGCCCAGGCTAGCAGGAAGTCAGCGAGTTTGATTTGTATTGCCTGTACTCGTGGCAGATCGAGGACTGGTTGTCCTGACTCTCCTGATAGGTCAAGGACTGGAAATCTAGCTGCTTGTCCACAAACACCACCTCCTCACCTCTCTAAGTCCTTACTGAGTCAGTTAGGGAGAGTGGTCATAAACCACATTTACACCCTTTTTATTGTTTAGCTAGTCGCAGCAACAATGTTCCTTTGTTTCAGCGTAAAAAGTCCAGTAAAATTCATGAATATATCTAAGAAACTCCTTTTTAATCTGTTTTATGCTCAAGTCTTACCTCCTCCCTTAAGCCTTTGTTAACTAGAGCCTGAAAGACCAAGCTGCCTTTGCAAGGTATCCCTCTCCTTCCCCTTTTCCCCCTCCCTCTCCCTTTTCCCTCCCTCCTCCCCTTTCCCCTCCCCCTCTCTTTCTCCTTCTCTTCTTCTCTCTCACTCTCTGAGATAGAACCTCCTGTAGCCCAGGCTGTCCCAGAATGCAGTATGTTTCAGAGGATGGCCTTGAAAGGCAATGGTCCCCTTGCCGCCACCTTCTGATAGAGCCCAGGGCCCGCTGCTGCGTCAGCACTCTACCAACCAAGCTGCCTCTGCAACTCTTCCTTTGGGTCTTTGAGCCAGGACCTCACACTGTATCCCAGGCTGCTCTTCACGCTCACTCTCTTCTTGCCTCAGCCTCCCGAACGCTTGACAACAGGCATACACGCCTGCCAACCTCCCACCCCCAGGTTCTACGGTGCTGAGACTGGAACCCCGAGCTTTGCGCATGCTCGGCAAGCACTCTGCCAGCTGAGCTCTATCTCCCAACCCTTCCCCCCCCCGCCCCCGTTGGTTTTCCTGAAGGTGGACTTTCATCCTGTAGTTCCATCCCAGGTTCGAGCTCATGATCCTCCTGCCCCAGCCCCACAGCTCTGGGATTACAGGAATGTGCAGCCATTGTTGGCCTCTCTCACTTCATCACTGGGTTGGGGAGGGTTTGGAATTCATTTGTCTTTAATTCCAGGGCCTGGGATGGTACCTGGGGCGGGGGTGGGGGTGTTGGTGGGGATGGTCCCAAACAACAGAGTGGAGTGGAACCATGGACACCGAGGGGGTTGCCTGGAGGTGCACTCAGGCAGAGTGGCTTTGGAAAGTGGCTGCCTCTGGACGGGATGTGGACAGCTATCTGTCCACGGTGAGCTGGGGAGGAGAGAGCTGGGTAGGGAGATTATTCCTTGCCGATCAAGAAGGGATGGAAGAAAAGGCATTTTGTGGGAAGCCCTCTGAGGTTCCTCCATCAGGCTGGGACTTACTTCTTCAAAGTTATTCAACTAAGACCCTTTCTCTTTAAAACAATATTTTTAATTTTTAAATTTTTATAATTATTATTCTTTACTCTCACAGTCCAGTCACCATCCCCCACCCCGTCTACCCTCTGACTGCTCCCCAATCCCACCCCCCCTCCCTGTCTCCAAGAGGACCTCCCACCCTCCGGCCCCGACCCCACAAGACTTCCTCACTCTCTGATAAAAATTTATTTTTCAAGTTTTTATTCTTTACATACATTAAATCCTGACCATGGCTTCCTCTACCTTCACTCCTTCCAGTGCCTCTCCTCTAGATCCAGAAAGAAAGAAAGAAAGAAAGAAAGAAAGAAAGAAAGAAAGAAAGAAAGAGAGAGAGAGGGAGGGAGGGAGGGAACAGACCTCCCAGGGATATCAATGGAACATCAAAAATGGCTTATATCAAGATACAATAAGACTAGGCGCGGACCCTCACATCAAGGCTGGATGAGACGATCCAGTAGAAGGAAAAGGGTCCCAAGTGCAAGCAAAGGAGTGAGAGACACCCCACATTCCTCCTTTAGGGGTCCACAGGAACAGCCATAGCGTATAGCAGGGGACCTGTACAGGTCCTTCATTGTCACTTGAGTCTCTAAGCCCCTGTGAGCCCTGCTTACTTGATTCTGCAGAGTCCTCTCTAACGGATTAATGGGTGCCAGCTAACGATCTCCTCCTCTAGCTGCGTCCTGTCTACAGCACTGAGGGAGACCTGACTCTGTCCTGCCAACCGACCACTTAGCCATTTTGCCTCCATTTGGGTGGATGACGCAAAATCAAACATTGACTAACTCTTTTTTTTTTTTAAGTAGAGACTGAGGGTGTGTCTCAGAGGTGGAAGCTTTGCCTAGCAGGAAATCAAACCAAACAAAAAAACAAAACACAAAGCAACCAAACAAAAACCCCAAAGGAAACCAAATTGGACCGGGAAGGGGTGGCACAAGCCTGTCATTCCAGTGACTTGGGAGACTGAAGCAGATGAATGGAAAGTCTGAGGCCTGACTGCGGGACTGAGTGAGTTTAAGGCCAGTCTGGATAACTTAGTGAGACCTCATCTCAAAATAAAAGTAAAAAGAGGGCTGGCCTCTAACTCACAGACAACCTGTTTTCCCAGCATTAGGATTAAAGATCTGTGTCACCATGCCAGCCAGATCTTTGTTACCTGTTAGGCCCTGACAGAGCCAGCAGGAGAGTGATGTTCTCTGTCATCACAGGGCCCTGAGAGCAACAGTCACAGAAGAGACAGCTATGCCAAGACCAATCAATCAGTATGGCTCAGGTAGAGGTTGCAAAAATGTTTCAGGTTTTAGAAATTAAAAACCATAAATTGTAAATTCATGAAAAAGACTGACAGATTGCTGTTGGTTTTCTCTTTGGGGTTTAGTTTTATTTTATTTAGAGTACTGGGAATTGTATCTAGGGCTTCATTTAAGATAGAAAATGAAGTGCTCTTGCACTGAGCCACGCCCCCAGCCCCTCCCTGGGGGATTCTAGGCAGGGGCTCTACCACTGAGCCACACCCAAGCCCCTCACTGGGGGATTCTAGGCAGGGGCTCTACCACTGAGCCACACCCCAGCCCCTCACTGGGGGATTCTAGGCAGGGGCTCTACCACTGAGCCACACCCCAGTCCTCACTGGGGGATTCTAGGCAGGGGCTCTACCACTGAGCCACACCCCAGCCCCTCACTGGGGGATTCTAGGCAGGGGCTCTACCACTGAGCCACGCCCCCAGACCCTCACTGGGGGATTCTAGGCAGGGGCTCTACCACTGAGCCACGCCCCCAGACCCTCACTGGGGGATTCTAGGCAGGGGCTCTACCACTGAGCCACGCCCCCAGCCCCTCCCTGGGGGATTCTAGGCAGGGGCTCTACCACTGAGCCACGCCCCCAGCCCCTCTATAGGGTATTCTAGGCAGGGGCTCTACCACTGAGCCACGCCCCCAGCCCCTCCCTGGGGGATTCTAGGCAGGGGCTCTACCACTGAACCACACCCCCAGCCCCTCACTGGGGGATTCTAGACAGGGGCTCTACCACTGAGCCGCACCCCCAGCCCCTCCCTGGGGGATTTTAGGCAGGGGCTCTACCACTGAGCCATGCCCCCAGCCTCTCCCTGGGGGATTCTAGGCAGGGTCTCTACCACTGAGCCACGCCCCCAGCCCCTCACTGGGGGATTCTAGGCAGGGGCTCTGCCACTGAGCCACGTCCCCAGCCCCTCCTCCCTGGGGGATTCGAGGCAGGTGTTCTACCACTGAGTTATATCTCCCTCTCATTCTTGGATAGATAAATGGGAATTGGGTATTATATTTCCATCAATATCAGATATTCTCTCTGTGAATATGCATGTTTAGAGTATGTGTGTGTGTGTGTGTAAGAGAGAGAGGAAGGGAAGATCTATAGGAGGCAGAGGTTAACATCGAGATCTTCCTCAATCACTTCTCATTTTAAAATGTTTTTTTTAACATTTTAAATTTATTCTTCTCTCATATAGTATATTCAGACTACAGTTTCTACTCCATCTTCCCCTCCCAGTCCCATCTCCTCCTCCACACATCTCCTCCTTTTCCATTTCCCTTCAGAAAATGGCAGGTCTCCCAGGGATATCAACCAAACATGGGGTATCAAGTTGTAATAAGATTAGGAATCTCCCCTTGTATCTATGTTGGATGAAGCAACCCAGTAGGCAGAAAGCAGGCAAAAGAGTCAGATATACCCCAGCTCCTTCTGTTAGGAGTTCCACAAGAATATCAAGCTACTCATAGTAAGACAGAGTCTCTTGCTAAGCATGGAGCTTACTGTTTGGCTAGATTGTACAGTAAGGCCTTAGCATCTTTTTGTGTCTGCCTCCCGGTGCCAGGATCAGGGGCATGCTCCACCACACCTGGCTTTCATGCAGTGCTGAGAATCCAAACTCAGGTCCTACTGCTTAAGCTGTGAACATTCTGCTGACCAAGAAATGTCCACAGCCTACTGGTGTTGTTGTTGTTGTTGGTCACTATGTCAAATGACCTGACAGCAGCAACTTCAGGGAAGAACAGTTTATTTTATTCCATCTTGGATCCCAGCCAGTGGGATGGTACCACCCATACAGGGTAGGCTCTCCCTCTGATCTATAATTCTTTGGAAACACCCTCAAAGATAGACCCAAAAGAGTGTGTCTAGGTGATTCCAAATCCAGACAAGCTGACGATGCAATATGTGATGTAAGAAATTGTGATGTATGCACAGCTGCTTGTCCTCCTGGAGAAGGTGCTGCAAACGCCCCAGGCTCGGGATCGCAGTAAACTCCGATACTTCTGCACAGCCATAGCCCATAAGTGGGATGAAGGACTGGGAATGGAGGAGGAGCCTATTGTGGAAGACAGTGAGGACCACAGGCTGGCCTGCGGCAATGGTGAGATTTCAGCAAGGATGTATTTCAGCCCTGGTGTATGCGTGTGTGTGTGTGTGTGTGTGTGTGTGTGTGTGTGTGTGTAAGGGAAAGGACACAGAGAGAACTGCCCATGGAATTGGGGGATTCCATCAGCCCTCTGGTGTCTGCTAGGTTCATGAGAAATGCAGCTGCACAGGTCTGATGTAAAGAATGGGGGCGTGGGGACTGTGATGCTAAGGATAATCCAGAGAACATGTGGGAAGTGGGATTCAGGAGGTGAGAGAAAGGGGAGGGCCAGAAAAATGTGCCTGGCACCTCAGAGCACTTGTGTCAGAGCACCAGGGAGAGTGAGCGAAGCTCTGTGCACGGAGGAAGGCAAGTGTGGGAAGAGCTAGCTTGAGGTGAATGGATGGACTTCTCATTAATCCACAAAGCCTTGCCACATCGGCAACGCCATACTGCAAGCAATCCAAGTCATGACTTATCTTGTGACACAATCTCCGCTGCCCCAAAATACTACATTGCTCAGAAGAGAAAGGGGGAGTACTAGACCACTGATCAAATTTACAGGTTCATGGGTCGATTTCTACACACCGGGGAGGAAAGTCTGATTGTGCTTCAGTGGGAGATGGAGCTAGCTCCTATCCCTTCTTAGGAATAATAACAGAAAAAAAGAGACAAAAATCGATAAATCATCCCTTCTTCTCTAATTTTCCTCACGAACTAAAACAGGTCCAGCCACTAGGGGAGGAGGAGGAGGAGATCCAAGTTCCTCAGTTACACAATCTGGTGTGTATGACTACAATATCGCCAAGCAGCGCAAATTCAACACGCATAACAGCGTCCACTGAGAGCAAGCAAACAAAAGAAATGGACGTCACCGAACTTATGAGCAGTTTGGCATGCACATCCAAGACAACGCAAGACTCCTGGAGAGAAGTGCCAGGAAATGAATTAACAACTAAAATAGGAGGCCCGTGTTTAACTTCCACATCGGTGATGCCTGGAAACACCCAAAGTCCAGTCTCAAATGAAGGAACAGTACCCGACAGAAACATTTCACATTTACCATCAACACCAAGGACTACTGAAAACTCTCAAAACACAGTCCCTACAACCAATACAGTTCCAACCCCTGACATTTTAGCATAACAGTCCTAACTCAGGAACCTACAACTTTCCAAAAGAACTCAATTTCAACAGAAACACCTGTATCTCCTGACATCACCCACACCACAAGCCAAGTGGATGCATCTGCAAACTCCCCAAGCAGTTCAGACTCAACACATAGAACTCAATCCACTGAGAAGGTCCAAACAACAGGCTTCACTCAGGATTCTATAACCATCCCAAGTAGCTCAATTTCAACCGAAACCACTGTACCTCCTGACACCTCCGTCACCACAGCCATGACTGAGGACCCTAAAACTTGGAGAAGCAGCCAAACTTCGACACTTATAACTTAACCAACTGGGAATACTCAAACAACAGTCTTTACTCAGGAATCGACAGTCTACCCAAGCAGGACAATTTCCACAGTGTGCCCACTGACACCTTACTCACTACAACACAAACTGAGGCATCTATAACATCTGCAAGCAGCCCAATTTCAAGACAAGCAACTCAAGCAACCGAGGCTTCCGGAACAGTCTTGACTGAGGAATCCACAACCTTCAGAAGCAGCTCAGTTTCCACAGAAACAGCTGTAGGTCCTGACACCTCGCTCTCCACAGCCCTAACTGATGTATCTACAGCCTTCACAGCAATGATTATTTCAACACAAGAAACTCATGGAACTGACACTTCCCAAACAGTGTTCACTCCGGGATCTACAACCTTCTCAACAAGCTCATGGTCCACAGAAACAGCTGTAACTCCTGACACCTCCTACACTCCAGCTGAGAACGAGCCCTCTACACCTTCCCCAAGCACAGCAATTTCAACCCAAGGAACAGAAACAACTGGTACATCCCAAACAGTCTTCATTCAGGAATCAACAGCTTTCCCAATAGAGCCAATTTCCACAGAAACAGCTGTACCACCTCAGATTACCCATACCACATCTCTAACTGGGGCTTCTGCAACATCTCCCAAAAGTCCCATTTCAACACCAGAAACTCAACCCACTGAGACCCCCAAAACCATCTTCACTCAGGAATCTACTACCTACCCAACCAGCACAATTTCCACAGAAATTGCTGTACCTCCTGACCCCACACTCTCCACTGCTCTGACTGGTACATCTTCAATCTCCCCAAGTACCCCAATTTCAACACAAGAAACTCATGCAACTGAGTTTCCAAACAGTCTTCAGTCAGGGATCTACAACCTTGCCAAGGAGCTCGGATTCCACAGAGACAGTCATCCCTTCTGACTCTTCCTAACCTTCAGCTGTGAATGAGACTTCTACAACCTCTCCAAGTAGCCTCATTTCAACAAAAGAAGCTCAAAGAACAGAAATATCCCAATCTTCATCCCGGAATCTACAACCTTCCTTAAAAGGTCAATTTCCACAGAAACAGCTGTAGCACCTGAGATTACCCACCCTGCTTCCATGAGGACTCAATTTATCACTTTGTCACCAAGTAAGTTTCATGTGATTGACTCTGTGTTTCTCCCTTAGATCTTAGTTCTTAATTATCTTTTTCTACGAAGGGTCATGTTGCATGTTTCTGACACATATATTTCTGACATTTATACATATATATATTTTATATTTCTTGCACTGATAGGTGTTGTCTTTGGTATGAGGTTGGTGATGCTGTAACAGCATCTCAGTATAGCGCACTGGGTTCAATCTTGTGATCCTTCTGTCTCAGCCTCTTGAGTGTTATGATTACAAGTGTAAGTTGTCATGCCCAGCATGCTGTTGCTATTGTTATTATTATTATTATTATTATATTCATAGGGTTTCTTCCTCTCTCTCTCTCTCTCTCTCTCTCTCTCTCTCTCTCTTCTCCTGTTTCTTGTATCCTTCAACCCCTTTTGTTTTGTGGTTTCTCCACTAGTTCCTTGGAACGAGGTGGGAATGTAAGGCTGTACCGTCATCTGCTCCTGATCCCCTTGTCAAGGGCAGGGCCATGATGACACCTTGATGGGAGTGAGTGTTTTTGTCCCTGAGTTTTCTCAGTGAACTTTTCCAATTCCATCCTTTCCCAGAGGACTGCAAGAATGGAAAGTAGAATGGAAGCCAGTGTGAATGCCAGCCAGGCTACACGAGTTGGCTCTGCGACTGCATCCTGGATTCCTTCCCAGTAGATGATGACTCCTCTGAGACTGCAGCCCTCCCTGTGCCCCTTGACCTTTACAGTGAGATGGCCATGTCAGAATGGCTTCACTATAGAGAGAGGAGGTAATGTTACTCCTGTTCTGGTCCTCCTGCCTCTAACTTCAAGGCTAGAGTCCCTGGCTCTCCTCCCCTCCAATAGGAGGATTCTATCCTAACCCTTTGTGAACCTTCCACCTGATTCTGTGGGTCTTCATCTGATCATTAGCTCTGTGATATCAAGAGACAAGGGCTGGGGGCTGGGGAGAGAGAGTTCTATCCATAAAAGTATTCGCAGTGCAAGTGTGGAGACCTGAGTCTGGATTCCCAGAACCGATGAAAAACTCGGGACATGGTGCTGTGCACCTGTAACCTGAAAAGGAGACACACAGAGCCCTGGGTCTCGCTGACAGCCATTCGAGCCAAATTGCTGAGCCCCACATCCAGGGAGAGACCCTGTCTCCAACACTAAAGAGAGGGAATAGAAGAAGATGTGCAACTGAATGTCTGGTCTCCATACATGCATGTGCACACATGAACATGCACATGTATGAAACACACACACACACACACACACATGAGAGAGGAGAGAGAGAGAGAGAGAGAGAGAGAGAGAGAGAGAGAGAGGAGTCTCAGTCACTCTCAGCTGATCTTGAGTTTCTATCCTTTTCCCCCTTCCATGATACCAACAGGCAGAAAGTTTCACCCACCCCAAAGACTTTCGTGAGTGTCCTAAGAGTTGGTGTCTCAAGCACCATGTTGCCTGGTCCCACAGAATTCCCCCAATGTTATCAATGCTACAGTGCTACAGTGACCGTGATAGTAAAAGAGATTGAATGGAACATCACAGCTGACATGAAGAACACATCCTCCCAGGTCTACAAGAACTTCACAGACCTCTTCGTGAGCCAGGGGGGAACAAGCCCTCAGTCCAGTGATGTCCGCAGCTACTTGTCTCAGTTTCTCATCTTATTAGCCCGTCACCTCCCAGAATTCTGAGATAGAGTCCTCTCAGAGCACCCCGTCTTGAACCTTACCCCACTCAGCTCCCATCAGTAGGTGCTTTTACTGCCTTTCTCCTTTCCCTTTCTGATGGGCTCCACCAACATCAGCCTGAAGCTGTCCAGAGACAGGACATACTCCAGACCTGTATGATCTCTTTTTGTTTGTTGTTTTTTTTAGCTGAATAAGGGTTACAAGGGTGATGACCTTCCCCAATACAAAAAAGTGATCATTAGAGAACTACTGTGAGTGTTGGGGTGGGGTGGGGGTGTCCCTCTGCCCCTATTGCTTCCTCCTACCCCGAGGTTAGGCTATCAACATCTGTCTGGTCCAGGGGAACTCCAGTCCTGAAGCAACACCCGAGAGTCCTGAGTCATGTATCATTTGTTCATCGTGGTTATTCAGTCATCAGTTATCATTTGTTCACTCATTCACAAGCCTTTTCAGCACCCATAAATTCATCATTGATTCATCAACCCACCATTTGTTCCATAGTTCATTCATATCTCATTCGCTCATTCACTTGTTCATTACTCCATTCATTGAAGTTCTAGCATCACTGTCCATTTGCTTATGATAGTTACTCGGTCGGCACACATTCATTCATAATCTTGTTCATTCATCTATTTCGTGTCTGTTCACGACTTATGCTCATTTTTTCATCATTCATCATGTTTATTCATTCGCCATGAGTTCATTCATTCATTCACTTTGACAGTCATTCCATTTTTCATTCAGCAGCATTTTATTAAAAGCCAACCCTAGCTGAGGGTTACACACTTGTAATAGTAGACTTGGAAGCTTAGACAGGAAGGTCAGAAGTTGAAGGCCAGCCTGGGCTACACAGTCAGTTCCAGGCCAGCTTGGGCTATGCGAAGAAACCCTGCTTCAGCAAAACAGAACAAAACAAAGGGAAATAAACAAATAGTATTAGCTGCTTGGAACACAGTATCCCACTCTTGCTGGCGTACAAAATGGCAGAGCAGAGTGGGTACCAACTAAAGTTTAAGGAAGAGGGTTCAGAATGGTGTAGGGAAAGGATTGGGAAAGAGTTATAGTGGGGAGGAGTACAGAGAGGTGGAGCACGGTGAATTCTACAAATTTGAAAGTGCACACAATAGTTGCAGTGGAGGTTAGAGAAATGTCTCATGCCAATCAGTGAAACTGTCCTTATCAGCAGTTAAGGGACAGCATTTGATTTGCAAGGGATGGGATCCGATTAGCTCTATCTGGCTGTAAGGTCGAGAACAGGTGACCAAAAGTCTTCATTGGATGTGATGGTGTCAGCGACTAGAGAGAGGACTATGTGGGAGAAAGGGGTCCTGTGGAAAAGCTCTTGAGCAATAAGATTTTCCCATAAGACCACGGGGACTTGCAGAGAGAAAGAGGGGGAGGGAGTAAGAAATAAGACAGATTTCTGAGCTGCTGAGGCATGGGGAGCTTGCGCTGAGATGAGGGCTATGAAGAGAAGGAAGACTGCTGGCCTCTCCTGCCCATGACCGTGACAAATGACTGCCTCAATCACTCCCCTCAGTGGCATCACTGGCCACACATTGAGGGGCTTCGAGACTAGGGTCCCACCTTTTAATAGGAACTCATTATTGCTTATTCATTCTTCTCTTCATCTCCTCTTTTCTCCCCCTCTTCCTCCTCCTTCTCTTACTCTTCTTTCTCTCCTCCAAGCACTGGGTTAAGACATCAGCCACCACATTCAGCTCTTGTTAATGTCTCCAGGCCCCACCACTCTCCTTTCCACCGTTTTCCGGTCCCGGTGACTCATCTTCACCCAATTGACTTTTATTACATTATTGTGGTGTGTGTGTGTGTGTGTGTGTGCAACAAATGTGTGCATGCACATGTGCACACACATGGAGGTATAAGTATGGAGGTCACAGGATAACTGGGAGGAGTTGTGTATCTCCTTCTACCGTGTGTATCTGGGAATTGAACTCAGACCATAGAGCTTGACTGCAACTGCCTTTATCTACAGAGCCATCGAGATGATCCAAGCCTCTAGTTTTAGAGATAAAGTTCATCTTTTAGCTTTTGTGACAAACTGAGATTTACTGATCTTGAATTATCTTGTGTAACTGGCTCCCTGACATCTTTTAGCTGCTCAGGGGTGGAGTCATCTTTCTTTTCCTTTTCTTCTTTCTTTTCTTCTTTTTTTCTTTCCTTTACCTCTTCCCTTCCTTTCTTCCTTTTCTCCCTCCTCTTCCTTCTTCTCTTCCTTCCCTTCTTCCTTCCTCTCTTCCTTCACTCCTTTCTCTCTTCCTTCCCCACTCCCTTCCTCCTTTCATTTCTTTTGGCCTTTGAAACAAGGTCTCAGTATATAGCTCAGGTTGGCCTTGAACCTATGGCCCTCCTGCCTCAGCCTTCCAAGTGCTGGGACTCAAGGTGTATGCTGCCACACCCCACAGGAATCCTCTTCTTTCCACCCCTCAGGTCACATGGCTGCTTCTTCACCTTCCCATCTCCCCTCTTGCTACCTTTGTCTTCCTTGCTGGGTGTTGATGTTGGGGAAAAGTTGAAGTCTCTCCTGCTTTCAGCAATGGCAGCATCGTGGTGGAAAATGATGTTGTTCTAGAGACAAACTACACCCCAGAGTATAAGATGATGTTCAGAGATGCCACGGAGATTGTAAAGGACAAAATCATGAAGGAGACTAGCACGATCGCAATCAACCTTTACCTGAGTCCTTTTGAAACTCTTCTCCTTCAATGGGAAGAAATTTGGGTCTCTGCTTCCTCTTCTCTTCTTGCTTGGAACACTGGGAGTCCCCACCAAGGCAGGAGGATGGCAATGGGTTCAGAGTTAGTCTGGGACCCACAGTGAATTCTAGGCTTATAGTTCCTTTTGCAGCCCTTGCTGCCCTTGCAGAGGAGCTCTGTTTAGTTCCCAGCACCCATGTTGGACAGCTCACAGCTACCTATAACTCCAGCTCCAGAATATCCAATGCCCTCTTCCACTCTCCACAACCATTCCAACAGATGTGAAAACACACACACACATACACACACACACACACACACACACACACACACACAGAGAATAAATCATTTTTTTAAAAAGAATCCAGAATGAAACCAAAGCATCCCCTAAAGCCTCCCCCGACTCCACCCTGTTCCCTGTCATCCTACTCAGTTCCAGACTGAAGTTGTCACGCCATGTCCCCACATGAGCCTGCTCACAGATATGGCTATATAGCTGGATCTCTAAGGTCAGTTCAGGATGGACAGCTAATACAACAGAAGAAAGGGAAGTAGAAAGAGATGGAGAGGAAGAAGAGGAGGTAGATGAATGAAGGGGGTGGAGGGAGAAAAGAAAGAAGAGGGGAGGAAGAGAGGAGATGGGAAAGGAAGGAGTGGAAAGGGAGGGAGAAAGTAGAGGAGAGAGGAGGAAGGGGGCAAGAGGAAAGGGAGGGAGAAGAGGAAGGAAAAAGAAGAGGAACCCTGGTGGGAGAAGGGGAGGAGCCCTGGTGGGAGAAGGGGAGGAGCCCAGGTGGGAGAAGGGGAGGAGCCCTGGTGGGAGAAGGGGAGGAGCCCAGGTGGGAGAAGGGGAGGAGCCCTGGTAGGAGAAGGGGAGGAGCCCTGGTAGGAGAAGGGGAGGAGCCCTGGTGGGAGAAGGGGAGGAGCCCTGGTAGGAGAAGGGGAAGAGCCCTGGTGGGAGAAGGGGAGGAGCCCTGGTGGGAGAAGGGGAGGAGCCCTGGTAGGAGAAGGGGAGGAGCCCTGGTGGGAGAAGGGGAGGAGCCCTGGTGCGAGAAGGGGAGGAGTCCTGGTGGGAGAAGGGGAGGAGCCCTGGTGGGAGAAGGGAAGGAGCCCTGGTGGGAGAAGGGGAAGAGCCCTGGTAGGAGAAGGGGAGGAGCCCAGGTGGGAGAAGGGGAGGAGCCCTGGTAGGAGAAGGGGAGGAGCCCTGGTAGGAGAAGGGGAGGAGTCCTGGTGGGAGAAGGGGAGGAGTCCTGGTGGGAGAAGGGGAGGAGCCCTGGTAGGAGAAGGGGAGGAGCCCAGGTGGGAGAAGGGGAGGAGTCCTGGTGGGAGAAGGGGAGGAGTCCTGGAGGGAGAAGGGGAGGAGCCCTGGTGGGAGAAGGGGAGGAGCCCTGGTGGGTGAGGGGGAGGAGCCCTGGTGGGAGAAGGGGAGGCCTGGCTGTTGACAGACAGGCAGAAAGAAGCCTTTATGGTTTTTGTTGTGTTTTTCTCTTCCCTTATCTCCAGCAGACCACATACTGTGCTCAACTGTAGCCCAGGCTACTGCCGGCTACTGCACTCAGGGCCCCAATGCGTGTGAGTGCCTACTTTTTTCATCCCAACACCCACTCCTTCCTGTTGAGAGGGTGCTTCCTGCCCCCACAGTCTCCCATACGGCTGCTGCACCATAGCCTGTGGATCATAAATCTGTTCTGCACCCCACCCTACCCCCAGTTTCTCTTGCTGTTTGTGCATGAGTTGTGACATGGATAAATAACAAAACAACTCAAAACAACTGTATCTAGTGATGGAGATGCTTGGAAGGCACCCCTCCCCTCCCGCCTTACACATCTCCCTTCTTTTCACAGGGTTCACCCATCACCTTCTGTCTGCATGAGAGTGATGGGTAGGCACGAGGTGTAGATTCAGACATTCAACAGTCCAGCTAGGGCTGTTCTGAGGGGGTTAAAGTTATTTGCCCCACTATCCTGTCATCTGTGGCTCCTCGATCCCTTTCAGCTGTCCACTCCTTCCTTTTTCCTTCCATTCCCCATCCTCCCTTCTTTATTTCCTTCCTTCTTTCTTCCCTTCCTGTTGCAGGAAATATTAAAAAGAACCGGCGCGTTCCCACACATGTGCTGGCACCTCTAAGCTCCCACTGTGGTCCCGCGGGCTCTGGCTCTACCCGCGGGCTCTGGCTCTACCCGCCAGCTCTCCAGCAGGACCTGCGCTCTCACGTTCCTCTCACTGCCATGCAATGATCACCCACCCCATGGTCAGCCACCACAACACCCATGTCCCTGGTAGAAACAAGACTCTAGAAACTTATAATTAACCAGTTAGATTTATGTATCAATAAATTCTCAATTTACAAGATACCAATACAATAATTTCAGAACCAATTGATAATGATAAAAGCTTTATCCCAATTATTCTAACCTTATGATATCATAACTATCTGTGACTGGTTAAAGCCACGCTGGTTCATGTCCGCCTCCATCTTGGCCTTCTTCCTCCCCCCCACCCCATCCCCCCACCATCTTTGCAACTCTTAGCTCCTCCTCCCTTTTCCCTGTCCAATCACAGGCCTCCTGCTGCCTTAATGTAATTGGACAGGGAAAATCCTGTGACATATCACACTTTCTGTTTAATAAAATTTTAAAAAACCTTTCTCTCAAAATATAAATTGAGCATAATTATTATCATTTTGTAATTTATAAAGTACAAGATAGACCTAACACCCAGTCCTAACACCCAATCATTTTTGTCAGTTAAATAGAACCTCTGTCATCTATCCTAACTTAAAAACCTTATAATTTTACACCTGACTTATGTCCTGGATTTAGATTGTATGCCATCTGAAAACCATCCTCTCAAATCTCTTCTCTCAAAGTAAATAGCCTAGGTTGGCTAGGAGACTATGTAGTTTTTCAACCCCGTCAGAAATCCAAGAATGACTAATATTACCTGAGCATATGAGAAGCACAAAATATAGCTTCCAAAACTTAGTCAATTTATAGAGACCACTGATCACCTGGACAGGCCCTGTACACCAAAGCATCGATCTTCAGCCTTCTGGCCCAGGATCATCTGACAGACCTTAGAGATACAGGAATATTAAGGACTAGCCTGTTCTGTCTCAGCAGAACTAAGCTGTCCTAACTTGTAAATTGTGTCCTATTTTTAGACAGTATTATGTCTGTAGATGAAATGAGGCAATCCTTGCTTAGTATTGGTCTCGTCACAACTGGAGCAACTCCATTGATGCTCAGTTTCTTCTTTGAATCCAAAAAAGGCGAAGCTGTCAGGAGCAGACTAGTCTCAACAACAAGTGAATAAATAACATTAAATGTCACATTCTGTGGATTTCTGCCATTTTTAAAAACCAACTATCTATGTAAAGTAATCTGGATTATTCTCCACCAACTACTCTCAGCTATTTCTAATTAAAATATCTGAAAGCACCCTAACAATAAACTCAGAGCCATGAATTTGCTAGTTGACCCTTAATTCACAGGTTTAATCATCTCAGATCAGTTTTTAAAAACAGTAAATAGAAGGACTGGGTCTAAGCCCTGTACTTTTAAATTTTTAGTATCAATAGAAGAAATTTATACCAATGGAAACCTCAATTTTACATCAAAAGAAATTCTGCACCAAAATAAGAAATTATGACTTCAGCTTAGAAACAATTAAAAAATTTTCTACCAACTGAGATTATGGCTAAGCAATCAATTCTGGCCATTCCTCCCTGCAATTGGACAGGGGAATCCTTTGACCCCTCTCCCCTGCCTTCTATCTTCATGTTTTTAAACTGGGGTTTTAGCATCCCAGGTTGAACTGGCAGTCAATGTGTAGCCCAGGCTGGCCTCAACCTTAAACCAACCTTCCTTCTTCTACTTCCACCTCCCCGAGTGCCAGGATTCCAGTCCTGACCCATTGTGCTCAGCTTAATCATTAAAGTAATGATGTAGTTCATCTAAATGAGTTACAACATTTCAGCCATGAATTCTTCCAGCTGTGACCTGGCTACTCTAGTTTCCAAGATAAGTTAAATAATTATCATAAATTAAAGTTCAAAATATCAAACATGATAAGAACCCCACTCCGGTGCCAGCTGCTGTGAGGTTAGACTTGCGAGCACAGAGCTAGGAGGAGACACTCAGCTCCCTGGAGGCTTCCCGGGGTCCCCTCTCAGTCCTCACAGATTCAACTCCCCCAGACACACAAACCTACCTTTAAGAGAGGTGCCTGGGCCTTAGGTATTTAATTTCCTTTCTGGAGACCTGGTTTAAGGGACCTCACCCGAGCCTATGTGTGCCCTCAGGTGCCCGAACACAGACACCCACTGGTACTGGGGAAAGACTTGTGAGGTCAGAACCAGTAAGAGACTCGTGTATGGCCTCGTGGGCACCGTGCTGGCATTGCTACTTGTCCTTGTGATCGATGGTCTTGACTATCTTCCTCGGCCTCTTCCAGAGAAGTCGGCACAGGTGAGCTCATGAGGCCAGCAACCATGGTGACACGGTGAGAGGACCGGGGGGGGGGGTGATGACACCCCACCTGGAAGTTTTAAAGTCCTGTTGTTACATTGTTTCCAGCCTGGCAGTGAAGAAGTCAGCTGAAGCCAAACAAAGTGGCTGGACTTCACCAAGTGTGGCTTTTTTTTATCTGATAGGGTAGGATCATCTCTCTGAGTGAGAATGAAAATAGAAACTTAAGCACTAAAATGAGATTATTCAATACAATTATATTTTATTATCTAGGCTGCCTTAGAGCTTAACAAGGAAGCTGGGACTGAGCCAGATGGACTGAGATGTACCTTCCAGGAATTGCCAAGAAATATCCGCTAGAACACCAGGGCTCGAAGTGGGCAGAAGGGACTACCGCTATGCCCCCATTTCATAGCCGAGGAGACTGAGGCCCATCAGGGAACTGAGTGATGTCTGGGGAGCCTGGTCACTGCCCCTGGAGATGGAGAAACCAGAGTGAAGCTAGTCTTCACTTCCTATGTCCCCCTCAGGGTCAGGGTCTGCCGAGTCCCCACCTACCCCTCTCCCACGCAGCTGCTCACTGACAACACGACTGTTTGCAGGTCAACATATGACCTGTGTCAGGCACGGCAGAAAGGAGCTCTTCCTGGAACTTTCCAGAGCAGTGTTCTGGGGGAAGCGTGGCAGCAGGGAAGGTGCAGTGGCCATGAGGGGGTGACCACTCATTCTGATGATGGTTCATGTCACGTGGTCCCTCTGCGTCTCAGTCCACTTGCCCCTTGCTCTTCTGTGGTCCCTTATCCCGTGGTCCTTACCTAGCCTCTCTCACTAACCTAAAGTCTTCCTTTTTATTACATTTATTTAGTGGGGTTGTGGGGGGCACATGTGTACCATGGTGTGTAGGCAGAGGTCACAGGACAACTTTCAGAAGTTAACCCTTCCCTTCCATCATGTGGGTCCCTGGATGGGACTCAGGTCACCTCGCCCACCTCATTAAGTTGGCCTTTGGCCTTCGCTCCTTCTTTTAGCTTCTCTCCATCAAATTTCCCAGGGCCTCCGCTGCGCATTCTCTCCCTTCCATGTCTCTATCACATGTCACACCACTATCTGGAAAGTTCCATCCCCCACCACCTATACCAGCTCCAAACCAATTGTTTCCATAACCTGTTTGTGACCCCTGCCCTCTCTAGGGACCCCCTCCACTCTACCTCCACTTTGTCCTTTAGTGTCCTCTGATTCCTGAGCAGGTCAGAGCTCCCTGGGGCTGTGTCTGCCCACATCTCTGTCCATACCGTGTAACTTCTTCTGCAGACAGTACGGCTGCCTCTGCTCAGCTTCCCACTAAGCTGGCTTGGACTACCCACCTTCCCAGTCTGTGTGTGTGAGTGTGTGTGTGTGTGGGGGGGGCATGTGCGAGTGCGTGAATTCACCAGTCTACTTCCTCAGAGCTAGGGTCATAACGTGTCACCACGCCCAGCTTTTCATGTGGATTCTATTCTGACGATCAAACTCAGGTCCTAAGTATTTACAAGGCAAACATTTTACCAGCTGAGGCATCTCTTCAGCTTCCCTTCCCCCAATTCTTCGCTGTTATTGCGTAGCCCATGGCAACCTCAAACTAAAGACAGTAAAGTATAAATTGGCCTTGAACCTCAGGAGCCTCCCAACTTAGCCTCCCAAGAGTCAGGATGTGAGTGTGCATCACCACACCTACAGATTCTGCTTCCGAGATGTTTTTATGACCCCCCCATGTACCGCCCCTTTTCTAGTGATTCTGGGAGGCTCAGAGTCATCTCCTGCCCCACAAGACAAGGTGTCAGGCATACACAGCCTCTCTGTGGAGTACCAGGATAGATCGGTGCCCAGGTTAGGACCGGAGCACCTGGCCAGTTGGGCTCAGCCTGGAGGCTCATTGAAGGTTTCTGATCTCTAAGCAGCAGCTCAGAAATTGACTTCCTGTTCCTTCAAACAGTCCCTGAGTGGACAGAGAAAGGCCATTCTTTAGCTGGTAGCACTGTTTAAGAAAAGGCATGGTGTCACACACCTATAATCCTAGCCTTAGGAGACCAATGCAGACCAGTCAACAGTTCAAGGTCATTTTCTGTTACATAACAAGTTTGAGACTAGCTGGTTTACATGTCTCTTTGTTCATTCATTCCTTTGTCTAGAAAAGGGTCTCATTATGTAGCCCAGGCTAGCTCTGGACTCACAAGCTTTCTACCCAGTCTGCCAAGTGACTGAGTTGATAGAAATATATATCACCAAAGCCGTGAATGAATTTTAAGAGGTTCACTCAGGTGGATCTGGGGGGGAAATTACATGGATGATGGGGTCATAGCGAGAGGATGAGATGGTTCTGGAGATGAGAAAAGAGGAAGTAGATGTCGTTGGCAAATATCAGAGCCACAGGTCGATTTCTCAAAAAACCTAAGTTGTCTGCTTTGTTTACTGTTACTAAGTGCCAGGCAGGTAAGGAGGGTAGGATGTGACTCAACTGACTGCCACCAGCTCCACTCCCATCTGTCCCTCACACCATGACAGCAGCTCCCCACGGGTATGACTTGTGACTCCTGGTACTTGGTACAAAGTGTGTAGGGAATGCTATTCTGGTGCCCCTTCCCTAGTGTCCCTGTATCACCCCATACCAGCTCCTAGGCTCACATCAGGTCCACTAAGATTCCATCAAGGATTTGAATAACTGAAGTCGAAGTTATGATCTTCATTTTCCTGGGTCCCTCACTCCACATATATTCCACCTGTTCGTGGGGGTCCCAGCCTCCTCTGGGGGGAACCCCTCTTACACCCTTATCTTTCCCTACAGCTGACAATCTGAAAGAGGACAAATTTGGCCTTGAGAAAGGATACAGTCACTTCCAGCTGAACCTGGAATGTGGACTCGAAAACCAAGGTGCCGCAGCTCAGAGTCCCCTGGCCCCCACCCCCCTCAACTGACTGCCTCTCTCCTACCCTGGGTTCCTCCACTCCCACCCCTCCCTAGCTCCTCCCAATCCTTGTTGACATCATCTTTGTCTCCTGTTCCCTAGCTCAACATTCAGAGACCCAAGGCGGTGAAATGAGCATCCCTGTGAGGACAGGAGGCGCCTACTCCCTCATCCCCATCCCCCATCCAAATTTAGACAAGAGAGGGACAGAGTATTTCTGCTTGGTTAAGATGAAGCTGACACCAGGTCCTAAAGCTATTCTGAGGTGCTCCAGCTCAGCCTGTGTGTCACTGCTGGAAGACTTATCAAAGCAGCAGAGAGCAGAGGGACTGAGCAGGTATCCCCTCCTCCTCACCCTCGCCTCCATGTTCTAGGCACCTCGGCATCTTTGTTTGCATGTAGGTATTGCCCTATTCTCTATTAATAAAGCAATTGTTTAAAGAAGAGTCTTAGGGTTTTTCTTTCTCTTTCTTCCTTGTGTGTGTGTGTGTGTGTGTGTGTGTGTGTGTGTGTGTGTGTGTGGCGGGGGGTGGGGGTGGGGGACAGATGGTATTCTGGTTTCATCTGGGAGTAATGGAGGGAACAGCTTGTGCCCCTTTCTGGGCAGAACAATCTTCCCAGGATTAATCATCCCCATCCCTTGCCTCTTCCAACTGGGGCAGGGCCAGGTCCATCTCTGACTAAGGCTGTGTGAAGGCAGACAAGCCCAGGGCCAGGCCTCAGGGATAGAATACCTCAGGTCCGAGAGCAACAGGTGGGAGCCTCCGGGAGGCTAATTCCTGGGTGCTTGGTTCCACTGATCCTCAGGATGAACAAAGTCACTACAGGTGGCCGTGGGGACAGTGAAAGGGCCTTGCTTACCTCAACTCACACACTTAAGAACTCCTGATAATCTCAGGGCGGCATAATTTGTACTCCCTGTCCTGCTGGGGCACCTATAGAACTGAGAGAGGGCTTGAGGCATGGTGGAGATTCTTGCTGAGGACTGGGGCTAAATACAGAATATTCCTCTCTCTGGAGAAGTGATGAATCTCATAACCTGAACACCTATGCACTTGACTGGCCAGGTCAGGGAACCTCCCTTTGCTCTTTGGCCCACAGTGGCTAGCACCCACTTCGTCATCCGGGAAGCTCTTAGATGAATCCCTAGTCACACTTACACAGTTCCCGCCCCCCCCCCCCCCCCCCCCCCCCCCGCTCAGTGTCTCAGAGGTCAAAGGTCTCTTGTCTGTTTTTATTTCTGGGGTTCCTGGGCTCATACTCATTTTGCCAGCTTCCAAGAAGAGCGCAAAGCAGGCTCCACTATGTCGACGTCAAGATGGGCGAGGCGGACTGCCGCGCTCTGCCTGCTGGCTCTCATCCTCCACTCCCTGCCCCAGCACACTGCTGCTGAGAAACGTGAGTAGCTTCCCAGCCCTACCACCTGAGCACCTTGCCCGCAAGCCTGCATCCCAGACCTGCCAGCTCCAGGGCAGAGCTCCCTCCTATGTCAAGGGCAGCTGAGACAACTTCCACTGGTCGCTCAACCTCAGCCTTCCCTGAACATCTTTCCTTTCCTCAAATGAGCTTTCAGGGAAAGACCAGTTTGCTTCTTCGGGCTGTCCCCAGGGAGTGACAGTAACAGGTGTCAGTTGACATGGCTGCTTGGAGTAAACAGATTCTTCCCTTTGACGTGGGGTAGACAAGCATCCATGCTAAAGTGAACCTGTGTTTATCTTCTGAGTGTCCCCATCCAACTCTTATCTCTTGTCGGAGCCGAATGCCCCCAAGGTCTTTGTGTGTGAGGAGAGGGTGCAAGACAAAGTTGCATCATGATATAGACCAGGCTGACCTAAAACTCACAATTTGACCCATTTTTATCCTCCTGTCTCAGCCTGACAAAGACTGGGGTGGTACACTTGGCTTTGCAGTTCTTCAAACAACACAAGACCCTGTCTGCTTCTTCTTCCATCTCTAACTTTTGTCCTGGCCGTCATTTTCCTCCTCCATCTCCTCCTCCTCCTCTTTTTCTTCTTCTTCTACTTTTCTTTTTTCTTTCTTCCCTCCCTTTCCTTACCCTTTCCCTTCCCCCTTTCCTTCTCTCCCTCTCTCTGTCCCCCTCTCTGTCACTCTCCCTTTCCCTCCCCACCCTCCATCTCCCTTCTGCTCCTGCCTTACAAGTAGAGGAAGTCTCAGGACCACAGCAGGATAGAATGCCTGAAGCCCCCGTCTCTGACTTTCTCATGAACTAGTCATGTGTCAGAGTCAGCTCAACTCCTCTCTGGTCTGTTTCCTCCTCTGAAAATACAAGGGTTAGTCCATGCTGTGTGGGGAATACCTGATACTCAGGAAGTTCAAGACCTACTATAGAACGGTTCAAGGGCTGGGCCGTGGTGGTGCACACCTTTAATCCCAGCACTTGGGAGGCAGAGGCAGGCAGATTTCTGAGTTTGGCCAGCCTGGGCTACAGAGTGAGTTCCAGGACAGTCAAGGTTACACAGAGAAACCCTGTCTCAAAAAACAACAACCCCAAAAAAAACCCAAAAAACAACAAACAAACAAAAAAAAGAATGAGTTCAAGGTCAGCCTCAGCAAATTAGTGAGAGCTTGACTCAAAATAAAAAGTAAAGATAAAGCCGGGAGTGGGGTGAGGTAGCACAAGCCTTTAGGACTTGGGGGCAGAGGTAAGTGGATCTCTATGAGTTTGAGGCCAGCCTACTCTAGAGAGTGAGTCCCAACACAGCTAGGCTACAGAGACTCTGTCTCAGATAGATAGATAGATAGATAGATAGATAGATAGATAGATAGATAGATAGATAGATAGATAGATAGATAAAACAATAAAAGAGGACTGGAGTTGTAGCTCAGGGGTAAAGCACTCCAGTGTGGTACTTGGGGCGTGGCTCAGCAGTAGAGGACCTGCACAGGACCCGGAGCCAGGGACCAGGCTGGTATGACATAGCTCAGTGGTAAAGCCCTTGGTTGGGATTTTGTTTTTATCTTAAAAGTTAATTTTGCTTATGAGTATGTGTGTCTGATAAGGGTACCCACAGAGACCAGAAGGGAATACTGGGTCCTTTGAGCTGGAGTTACAGGTGTTTGTGAACCGCCCTCATATAGATGCTGGGATCTGAATGTCCAGGCTTCCACAGAACAATAAACATTCTAAACTCACAGCCATCTCCCTGGTCTGCCCCCCACCTGGGAGGTTGGAATTTCTAAGGATCCATTCATCTTAGTTGCTTGGGACTCATTGGTTCTGAGGACCAGGCTCATGAAAGCAAGAGATGAGAGTAGCTCACACCTGGACTGCCCCTTCACCTGGTCCTAGGAAAGGAAGGGAAACTGAGGCAGAAACAAAACCCACAGACAGCAACGTTCCCTCCTCCCCCAACAAGATGACACCTTGGGAGGGTTAGGGGAGACAGAAAGAGGAATGAGAGTCAGGAGTGGAATTCTCTAAGTCACACGGGGACAGTATCCCACCATCATAAAGGGCCTGCCTTGGACTTTGTCCTTTCTTGGAACTCACTTTGCCAAGGGCATGGACCCCTAGACCATGGCCCCTACCAGCTCTTCTCTAAAGAGGGCTTGGCATGAAGGACAAAGGGGCAGAGCCTCTGATAACAGTTCTTATGAGGAATGGTTTAAGACTCTGTCGGGTGTCCGTAGGGCAGGAGCTTCCCCGTGAAGTCATATCCCTCCACCCCGTCCCCCTCCTCTCTCTGCATCTCCTTTCCACTGTTTTCTCCCCCCGCCCCGTGGTCCACCCCATATGCTATGACCCATCCATCTCTCCTCAGTCTCCCCTTCTATAGAATGGAAGCTTCAGAATTCTTTTGCTCTGTTGAAGGAACCTGATCAGAGTCCATTCACATCTAGGTCCTTCTGTGTCCCAAACCCAGGGGTCCAGGACACCATGCCACTTCAAGGCCACTGTCCTTGGCAATGGCAGGATAGGGTATAGCTACGGAAATAATTCTGTGACCTCGGCAATGCCCTGCCTGGAAGACGCCCTCTTATCCCTCTCCTATATCTGGATTTGTGAGATATCAGTGGGACACAATGTCCTCTGGGCTGGGCTGTTTAGCCTTAACAATTACCCTCTTGTCCCCACACCCATGATGACAGTGACTAAGACCTAGAGTTTCCTGTCCACAAAGAGTGCCTTCGACCACCACCCCTTGCTGTTCCCAGGCACTTGTTCCACCTTTAGTCTCCATCACTGTTCTGCCCCAGGGTTGCCATAACAAAGACCCACAACCTGGAAGGCTTAGAAAGGCAGATGTGCCTCTTCTCACAGTTCTGACTGGAGGGATGAAGAGGGTGCTCGCCTGTTGTTGCTGTGGCAGTGATTGTTGTGGTTGTTGTTGTGATGGTAGTGGTTTTTGTGGTTGTTGTTGTGGTGGTGGTAGTGGTGGTGGTAGTTGTTGTTGTTGAATCAGAGTAGGCTCTCCTGGTTCATCAGGTGCGATCCAGGGATCCAACTCAGGCCCTCACGGCAGGCACCAAGCGTTTTTATTTGCTGAGCCATCTCACCAGCCCTCCTCGCTCATGTACAAGGCAAGGGTCTGTCCCTGAGACTCTAATGGTGACTGGCAAATCTCTGATGTTTTGTGACCCTCGTCTGCCTCTGCTCCCTTAGCATTCTCCACATGTCTACATCAGTCTTGGGTCCAGATCTTCCTAAGGACACTGGTGGTGTTGGTTTAGAGATCATGTGCCTGATCTCATTTGGACACGGTACCTTGCAAAGACTATTGTTAAATATGGCTGCCTCCAGCAAAACTAAAACAAGACAGACAGAAGTCTCCTAAGGTGCTGGGGGACATTCAATTAGAATAACAGGAAAAGAATAACGGGAGATGGGCTGATGAGGTAGAGGGTCTTGGTTCTTCTTCTCTTGTTTCCTAGGCTCCGTCTACCACCTCCCTCTTCCCATCTCTCCCTCCCTTCTTTCTTTCCTCCTGTGGTACTGGGGTTCCAACTCGGAGCCTCATGCAAGCTAGCCAGGCGCTCCACCATTGAGCTGTAGCCCCAGCTCAAGGCTTTCTTTAAAATGGTAATTGCTGGGCAAGCGAGAGTTTACCTGGCTGAGCAGGTCAAAGCCCTGGCCAAGCCTGATGACCTGAGTTCGATCCCTGGGCTCTACATGGTAGAAGAAGGGAACTGTCTCCTGAAAGTTGTCCTCTGGCTTCTGCTTCCACCCATGTGAGGTGGCACACAAGATTGTCCTTAGATAAATGGATGGATAGATAGATAACAAATCAGTGTAACAAAGATTATAACAATTGCTGTTGGCCAGAAATAACACTGGGGGATCCTAGCTGGTGGGAAAGAGGCAGAAGGGACCCCAGTCCTTTCTGTCAGGTCCATGTCTTGTCCTTTGTCTGTTTGGCCTTTACCTGCCTCTCTTAAATTCTAAAATTCTCTTTTAGCCTCAGCCTGGGCAATCTATTCCTTAATAATCGGTCAAGATTTAAAGTGAAAACTAAACCAATAAAATTAACCTTAAGATCAGAATTGCCTGGCTTGTAACCACTGTCAAGTCTGACGCAGGAGGGGAGTGAACTGGAGGTCTCGCTGGGCTGCCTAGTAAGACGCAGTCTCAACAAACAGGAATAGACCTCCTGACAAAAGCAAAGGAGGGGAGAGTGAGAGAGTGGGAGCGAGCGAGGGGGGGGGGAGCAAGAGAGAGGGGGGGAGAGGGTGAGGGGGAGAGAGAGAGAGGGTGAGGGAGAAGAGAGAGAGGGGGGGAGAGGGAGAGAGAGAGAGAGGGAGAAAGAGAGGGAGAGGGAGAGAGAGAGAGATTTCTGAGTTTTGATCACCTTACTTATCTTATTATTACATCATCCAAGTCTACTTATTTTCCTGAAAATTCTGTGAGTTTGTTTTTCTTTACACCTGAATAATATTCCATAAAGTAGTATCACATATATTAATAGCTGTAAGTGTGGATACGATATTTAAAAAACTTATTTTTTTCCAGTTTCAACTTTGTTATAGTGTGTATGTGTGTGCGTGCGCGGACGCGCGCGCGCGTGTGTGTGTGTGTGTGTGTGTGTGTGTGTGTGTGTGTGTGTGCGCGCGCGCGCGCGCGTTTGCGTGTGCACGTGTGTGAGCGCGCACGTGCGCGCGCGTGCATGTGTGTGAAGTACAGAATAAACTGTAATTGAGGGTCAAAGAGTAAAACCCTAAGCGAAGCTCCGTGGCTTCAGAACGGCGACTCTGACAGGGACAGATGTTCACTGAGACACACAGCGTTCGGACCTGCCAGGTGTTTGTGGGGTTTCCTTAACCTGGCTGTGTGATGTTTCTGTTTGTGAGTTCATTACAATATGGTGACTTTACTGGGGGGCGGGGGAAAACAAAACCAAGAAAGAAACAAAGCACAGAGGGGCAGGGAGACAGCCAAGTCCCAAAGCGCGGGTCTTGTAGGCCCAATGACCTAAGCTTGATTCTCAGAACCCACAGCAAAAAGGGAGGAGCCTGGGGAGATCTCAGCGGACAACCGCGCCCCCATCCGGAGGCTCACAGAGCCATAACTGCAGCTGCAAGGGGATCTACCGCCCTCTTCTGGCCTCCTAGGGTACCTGGACACGCATGGACTCCCCGTCATGGTTACAGCCACATACACAGAAGTAGATGACATCTTTAAAAAAAAAAAAGGTCAGGCTTGGTGGTGCACATTTATAACCAGGGAGTTAGACACATGAGCACCTGGGGCTCTCTGACTGTCAGCCTAGCCTACCTTGGCTAGTACAGGCCAATGGGAGGTCCTGTCTCAAAAAAAAATCCCCCCAAACCCCAAAACAAACAAAAATCAGTGCTTAGCACCTGAGGAATGATAGTCAAGTTTGTCCTGTGGCCTTCACGGGCATGTACATATATGAACACATACATATGCATAACACACACACACATATGCGGGTGTGCACGCACACATATACCCCCACCCTCCAAAAAGCAGAACCAACATGAAGATCTCTAGAGAAATGAGCTTGCTGGACAGACTGACAGCCTGGTGTGTCTTATGGTGTCCCCCAGCTTGTCCACTCTCTTTCCTCCACCCACCTGTCCCCCTTGCCCCAGATGGAACTTCCTTAAGCCCTTCCTACTGCTTGGGAGATGGCTAGGCCAGGGTTACTGAGAATAGCACAGGAGTCAACGAGCTGCTCCCTGACCCTGTGCTGGCCCAGCTCCCCTGTGTGTTTCAGGCAGGGACAAATTGGGTGGTTTTAGAGAGACCTGTTGTGGGCCTGGACCTTTGGTCCATCTGTTATAAAAACCAGCTAATTGTGGAAGCCACTGGGCCATCTTTCCTCCCTCTCGATGCTTTCTCCCTTACCCCTGCCCTGTCCAAAGAATCCCCTGAACGGAAAGACCTCAGCGAGCCCATGGTCCTCAGATGACAGACCTAGCCACTCACCTGGCCCCACACTCACCATGTAATCAAGGTTGGCCATGAACTTAAGACGCCATCCTCCGCCTCCCAAGGGCTGGGACAGCAGGAGATCAAACTCAGGTTATAAGGCTTGGAGGCAATCATCTTCACCTAATAAACCGTCTTGCCAGTCCCTAATCTGTTTCTTTTTAAGTTTTAATTGTTTGTCTTTCAAGAAATCTGTTCATTTAGTCTAAGTTGTGAAACATACTGAAGACAGTTGCACGTGAAATTACCTTTCAATAGCTATGGAATAGGAACACTTTGGATGGAATGGAAACATTTTGGACGTTTCCTTCATGTGTTTTGTGTTGGGAGTGAGGCAAACTTCTTCAACAAGTGAACCTAGAGTTATTTTATGTTTGTATTTCTGCGGACATTATTTTTGACATATCTTTTGGTTCCCTTACTTTTCTTGAATTCAAATTACTCATGCATTATGCTGCTTAAAGTTGTCCAAAAGAATTCTCATAACAAATAATTTTTTGTCCAGGGATGAAGATTTAACTCTGGAGGGCTTAGCACAAACTTGGCAAGCACTCTCTCCCTGAGCCACAGCCCAGCCCCTCCCTGGGGGATTCTAGGCAGGGGCTCTACCACTGAGCCACGCCCCCAGCCCCTCTCTGGGGGATTCTAGGCAGAGGCTCTACCACTGAGCCACACCCCGAGCCCCTCCCTGGGGGATTCTAGGCAGGGGCTCTACCACTGAGCCACACCCCAGCCCCTCACTGGGGAATTCTAGGCAGGGGCTCTACCACTGAGCCACACCCCAGCCCCTCCCTGGTGGATTCTAGGCAGGTGCTCTACCACTGAGCCACATCCCCAGCCCCTCACTGGGGGATTCTAGGCAGGGGCTCTACCACTGAGTTATATCCTCCACCCCTATTCTCTTCCCCAAACTCTTCTAATTTTTATTTTCAGATAGGGTCTCAGTAAATTGCCCAGGCTGGCTTTGAACTTGTTATATAGATGAACAGACCTCAATTTGTTTGTGATCCTTCTCCCTCAGCCTCTTGTGTATTGAGGATCACAGGCCTGAGTCACCATGTCATGCTGCCATCCATTCTCTACTAATGAAACAAAGTCTTCATGTGTCCTTTCTCCAGTGCCCCATGAGCTGCAGGCTTCTCCAGCCCGACCCACGACCCACGGGAGCAGCGGTGTCCCGTCTGACAGCCAGCTTCCGTTCCTTCTCATCTTTTCTTACATTCTCTCTAGCCTCAAGAACTTTGTTCAGGGTCATACATTGACCAGTACTGGGCTTAATCATCCCAAAGGAGAAGCCAGGGCAGGTCTCGGTGGTCTCTGTATATCAGTCTGTACTTAGTTAAGATTACTCTTGCTGTGCTGAAACACCAGAACCACAGAAAGGAAAGAACTGATTCGGCTCATGCTTCCAAATCACTGTCCACCCTTCAAGAAAGTCAGGGCAGGAGCCTGGAGGCAGGAGCTGATGCAGAGGCCATGTGGGCTGCTGCTTACTGGCTTGCTTCCCCTGGCTTTCTCTGTCTGCTTTCTTATAGAATCCAGGACCACCAGCCCAGGGGTGGCGCCACCCACAGTGGGTTGTGCCCTCCCACATCAGTCTCTTAGTAAGAAAATGCCCTACAGGTTTGCCTACAGTCTGATCTTACGGAGGCATCTTCTCGATTGAGACTCGCTCTTCTCCAGTGACGCTAACTTGTGTCAAGTTGACATAACACTAGCCAGCACTCATTCTCCGCTAACAAAGCTCTGCACCGTGAACTTTGGGGGCATCCATTTCTTGAGCGTCTCATCACAGCATCTCCAGGAGTCTTCATGGCTCCACCTGCCTTTGCCTCTCTTCATTGCTTCCAGAATATCCTTTCAGGCCAATGAGCTTCACATCACTCAAGAATCATGTTCCTTTTCTGTCTGGCATCCAGTGCATTGAAACATTACTTTCAGGGGCAGGGAAGACAGGGTAGCCATGTAAAGTGTCTGCTACATAAGCTTGGGCACTTGAATTCAAAGCCGGTACCCATGGAAAAGCCGGGCACAGTGAAGTTTGTAAGCCCAGCATCGAGGATACAGAGACAGGCAGGTCCCCCGGGTATCCTGGTCATCCAGCCTAGGCACCCAGCAGGCTCCGGGAGAGCCTGTCTTTACAAACAGGGTGAACGGCTCCTGAGAAAGGACGCTGGCGTTGACATGCATATGCACTGCACACATGTGTGCACCTACGCTCACACACATGGGAGTGGTTTCCCGTGTCTTGTGCACTGCTGTGTGCTTACGCGGGTATCTTGTTATTTTTACATCGCTGTGCCTGTGGCTGGCTCAGCGCCATCTGCAGCTCTTCCCGGCCGACATCTCACAGCTCTGACATCTCCAACGTCTTGGGGTCTCCAGCAGAACCCAAGCTCCATCTTCACCACTTCCCATGATGCTTTGCCAGCCTCCCCTAACCCAGAGGAACATTTCACATCCTTTCACTCTGGGGCCCCTCATGACTTCCATGCTAGAACCACTTGGCTAACACTGCCAAGTTCCATTTCCTACTTGAGGTGGGACCCCGTCCTTGTCCTTGAATTTCATTGCATAAGCTTTAATTTATTGTTGCTCTTTAACTCTTGAGACAACCCAGGGTATACAGGTATATAAAATAGATCTACGAAATCAAACATTAACTCATAGTAAGTCATAAAGAAATTTACGTCAACACAATTATCCATATAATACATAGTTTTGCAATTTATTGAAAATGAAAGCAAATTTACCTGCCAATGAAATGGGTGCGCTTGTTTGTCTAAAATGATACAACTTTAAGATATACGAACTTGATACTAGTTTAATAGAGAAATATTAAATCTTTGCTTTCCATAACTAAACCACTATTTTCCACAAGAATGCAACCATATTTATATATGCTTTTATAGATATGTTTGTGTGTGCCCACATAAGTGCACGTGTAGGTGAAAGGTGTTGGTGTCTGCCTCAACTGCTCACCATCCTTTTTTTTTTGGAGACAAGATCTTACTATGTAGCCCTACCAGGCCTTGTAGTCAGAGATCCACCTCTGTTTAAACTCTGCCCCTGCAGCAATTAAAGGTATGCACCACCATACCTGGACTCCACCTTATTTTTGAGACAGTCTCTTATTGAACCTGGAGCTCAATAATTCAGTTGGACGGGTTGGCTGGCTAGCCCCAGGAATTGGTGACTACAGTCATACCAGTTTTTCATGTTGGTACTGGGGATTGAACTTGGGTCTTCAGCATTTACACCACCCAAGATATCTCCAAGCTCCAAAAGCATTTTGCATATATATATATATGTATGTATATATATATTTTATATATATACATATACATATGTATATATATAAAATTTTATAATTATTATAATTAAATAATTATATTATACAACAGCAATATAAAAATAACTAAAACACCCCCATAAGTACACAGCAATATTATGTAACATATAATATTATAATATATAATATACTATATAACATAATATAATATGTATTAAAAACACTACAATTTATAAGATGGAATAGTAGTGAGTCGGAACTGAGGTGTTTTAGGCAGCTTTGGGCAACATTTGCTGGTGTTAGACAGATGACGGTACACACGGCATAAAGAGACCGTGTTCTGCGCTCAGACCCAAGGCTGCCGGGAAGGCTCGAGATACAACACAGGAGCGAGCCGCCACAAACACTGAAGTTTATTATGCTTTTGATTTTGAATATATTTTTGGTCATTTCATATTCAGAAACGTGAGTGTCAATTTTTTTTTTGTGACTCCCAAATTAAGACTTTGTTCTAGCTAGGCTTCTGTGGTGGACAGGGCCCATGGTTGACTCCTCACTCACTGGTCCCTGAGGCTAACATTTTTTGGAACAGGAAGCAAGAGCTCAGGGACCTATTGGAAGAAGGAAGGACTCAGAAAAGAAAGGATTTTGGTGATTCCGGGAGACCAACAGCCCTGTGTCTCTTTCAGGGACTACTGGGAGCGGAAGTGTGTGGGATGGAGGAGGCTGTAGCTCCCAAGATGGCAGCCAGGAGACTCAGTGTCAGAAGACCAACCGCACAGGTATCTTAGTTTGCTGTGATAAAGAGCACAACGAAGAGCAACCTGGGGAGGAAAGGGTTAATTTAGCTAACACTGCCAGTTGCAAACTCTCTTAGTCACTTATAAAAAGAATCATTTAATTTGAATCTTATGGTTTTAGAGGGTTAGAATCCCTCACTGTCATCACAGGGAGCATGGAAGGCAGGCAGGCAAGGCGCTACAGAGTGGGAGCGAGTGTGTCTTATGAAACTTAAAAGCCCATCCCCCAACTACACACATCCGACAAGGCCACACCCCTGAATCCTTCCCAAACAGTATCACAATGACTATGGCTGCCACTGAGAAGAAGAATTCAAGCATTAAAGCTGAGAAAGCCATTCTCATTCAAACATAGTCAACTGGGGAAGCCACTGCAGGAATTTCCAGGCAGGAACCTGGAGAAGTGGCCCTGGAAGAGTGGGGCTTCTTCTGCTTTCTTATTGTACCTAGGACCAGCCTTTCAAGGGTGAACCGCCCACAGCAAGCTGAATTCTCAAGACATCAACCATTAAATAACAATAAAACATCATAAGCCAATAGGGGAGGAGACAGTTCTCTAATCTTAGCACTTGGAAGGCAAAAACAGGTGAATTTCTGAGTTCCAGTCCAACTGTTATGGTAGTAAGACCCTGCCTCAAATTAAAAGAAAAGGGAAAAGAAAAAGAAAGACTGAAAGGGAAAGAAAGGGCCACACACACTTGCCTGCATACAATCTGAGAAAGGCATTTTCTTCTTCTTCTTCTTTTTTTTTGTATTGAAGTTTCTCCTTCCTAATAATTATAACATCTGTAACTTGACAAAAAAACAGAACAGGAAAATAAATGAGGCAGGGCTACTGCCTAGGCACTGGGCAGGAGCTCCACTCTCCCAAACCAGCAAGTAACTGAGGGGGGATACAAAAGAGGCCGGAGTGTACATGTTGTGACTGAGGGAACCATGCCCAGGGCAAAGGAAAGATGTGGAAATGAGGAGAGAAACAGCCAAATAGGGTGGAGAGGGAGGTTGGAACTTTACAGGCAAGAAAGCAGTTTGTGGAGGTTATTAGAGCAAAAGAACCAAACAAAAAAACAAACAAACACACTGAGATTAAACCTTGGGACCCAAGGCTGGAGATGCGAACCGCCTCCTCTGAGAAGTACTCTGAGCTAAATACAAAGGCCATGCACGTGACCAGCATCCCATAAGTCTTCAGGTAGAAGATGTAAAAGATAAAAATAGGGGAAAGCAGCTTCACCCACACATTACTATTGGACAGTAAAATAATCATTTCAGAGAAAGAATTGTGAATAATAGCAATAAAATGATTGAATTCAAGGATAAAGAGGGGTAATTAGTGACTAAAACTGTTTCTGCTATAAGAAAGATTAGAGTTTCACGAACTGTAGCAGGAAAGATGCCTATGACTCGGGAAAGAAAAAAAGCAATTCTGATAAAAGGAGGAATCAAAAGGGAAACAACCATGTGAAATGCACAGGAAAAACTAAAATATGATTAATTACCTTGGAGTTAATAATGCAGTCAAGAAAATCAATCATAGTTAAAATGGAACGATAAAAAATATTAATGTACGTAAGAGTAAAAAAAGATTTTAAAATATTGGTAACCACTGGCAGGTGAAAATGAAAATGAACCTCGAAACATGACTGGGAATGTCAAAAGGACAGGAGAAACCTCAAAAGATGAAGACAGCATCACTTCTGACGTCACCAGGACAAGTGTGGTCAACACCCATTCTGTTGCCTCAAACAAAAATGTCACCACCACTCAAGAATTCACAACCACTCCTGAGGTCACTACCAAACCCGAACTTTCTACCACTCCTGACATCACGACCACTACTGACATCACTACAACTACTGTTGTCACAACCACACCTGAAGTCACCACCACACATGACGTCACCACAATTCCTGTTGTTTCCACCACTCCTCATGTCACAACCAGTCTTAAAGTCACCACAACTCCTGACCTCAGCACAACTCCTGATGTCACCACCACAGCTGAAATCACCACCACTCCAGCTGTTACCACCACTCCTGATGTCACCACAACTCCTGATGTCACCACCACTCTTGAAGTCACCAGCACTCCTGATATCACCACCACATCCGAAGTCATCACAACTCCTGACCTGAGCACAACTCCTGACATCACCACAACTCCTGAAATCACCACAACTCCTGTTGTCACCACCACTCAAGAATTCACAACCACTACTGAGGTCACTACCACACCTGAAGTCACCACCACTCCTGTTGTCACCACCACAGCTGAAGTCACCACCACAGCTGAAATCACCACCACTCCTGATGTTACCACCACTCCTGAGGTTACCACAACTCTTGTTACCACAACTCCTGATGTCACAACCAGTCCTGACAGCACCACACCACCAGAAGTCACCACGACTCATGACATCACCACCACTCCTGAAATCACGACTCCTGAAATCACAACCACTCCTCTTGTCACTACCACACCTGAAGTTACCACCACTCCTGACATCACTACCAGTCCTGAAATCACCACAACTCCTGTTGTTACCACAACTCCTGAAGTCACCACCACGCCTATTATCACCACCACTCTTGAAGTCACCAGCAGTCCTGATATCACCACTACACCGGAACTCACCACCACACCTGAGGTCACCACAACTCCTGACGTCACCACCACTGGCATTGTCACCACCATACCTGATGTCACCACCACACCTATTATCACCACCACTCTTGAAGTCAACAGCACTCCTGATATCACCACCACACTTGAAGTCACCACAACTCCTGACCTCAGCACAACTCCTGAAATCACCACTACTCCTGTTGTCACCACCACAGCTGAAGTCACCACCACTCCTGACGTCACCACCACACCTGACATCACCACCAGTCCTGAAATCACCACAACTCCTGTTGTTTCCACCACTCCTCATGTCACAACCACTCTTGAAGTCACCACAACTCCTGACCTCAGCACAACTCCTGATGTCACCACCACTCCTGATGTCACCACCACTCTAGCTGTTACCACCACAGCTGAAGTAACCACCACTCCTGAGGTTACCACAACTCTTGTCACCACAATTCCTGATGTCACAACCAGTCCTGACAGCACCACACCACCAGAAGTCACCACGACTCATGACATCACCACCACTCCTGAAATCACAACGACACCTGAAATCACAACCACTCCTCTTGTCACTACCACACCTGAAGTTATCACCACTCCTGACATCACGACCACTACTGAGATCACTACAACTACTGTTGTCACAACCACACCTGAAGTCACCACCACACCTGATGTCACTATCAGTCCTGAAATCACCACAATTCCTGTTGTTTCCACCACTTCTCATGTCACAACCACTCTTGAAGTCACCACAACTCCTGACCTCAGCACAACTCCTGACGTCACCACCACAGGTGAAATCACCACCACTCTAGCTGTTACCACCACACCTGAGGTTACCACAACTCTTGTCACCACGACTCCTGATGTCACAACCAGTCCTGACAGCACCACACCACCAGAAGTCACCACAACTCATGACATCAGCACCACTCCTGACATCACCACAACTCCTGAAATCACCACAACTCCTGTTGTCACCACCACTCAAGAATTCACAACCACTACTGAGGTCACTACCACACCTGAAATCACCACCACTCCTGCTGTCACCACCACTGCTGAAGTCACTACCACACCTGACGTCACCACCAGTCCTGTTGTTTCCACCAATCCTCATGTCACAACCACTCTTGAAGTCACCACAACTCCTGACCTCAGCACAACTCCTGCCGTCACCACCACAGCTGAAATCACCACCACTCTAGCTGTTACCACCACTCCTGAGGTTACCACAACTCTTGTCACCACAACTCCTGATGTCACAACCAGTCCTGACAGCACCACACCACCAGAAGTCACCACGACTCATGACATCACCACCACTCCTGAAATCACAACGACTCCTGAAATCACAACCACTCCTCTTGTCACTACCACACCTGAAGTTACCACCACACCTGACATCACTACCAGTCCTGAAATCACCACAACTCCTGTTGTTACCACAACTCCTGACATCACCACCACTCCTATTATCACCACCACTCTTGAAGTCACCAGCACTCCTGATATCACCACCACACCGGAACTCACCACCACACCTGAAGTTACCACAACTCCTGACCTCAGCACAACTCCTGAAATCACCACAACTCCTGTTGTCACCACCACTCAAGAATTCACAACCACTACTGAGGTCACTACCACGCCTGAAATCACCACCACTCCTGCTGTCACCACCACTGCTGAAGTCACCACCACACCTGACGTCACCACCAGTCCTGTTGTTTCCACCAATCCTCATGTCACAACCACTCTTGAAGTCACCACAACTCCTGACCTCAGCACAACTCCTGCCGTCACCACCACAGCTGAAATCACCACCACTCTAGCTGTTACCACCACTCCTGAGGTTACCACAACTCTTGTCACCACAACTCCTGATGTCACAACCAGTCCTGACAGCACCACACCACCAGAAGTCACCACGACTCATGACATCACCACCACTCCTGAAATCACAACGACTCCTGAAATCACAACCACTCCTCTTGTCACTACCACACCTGAAGTTACCACCACACCTGACATCACTACCAGTCCTGAAATCACCACAACTCCTGTTGTTACCACAACTCCTGACATCACCACCACTCCTATTATCACCACCACTCTTGAAGTCACCAGCACTCCTGATATCACCACCACACCGGAACTCACCACCACACCTGAAGTTACCACAACTCCTGACCTCAGCACAACTCCTGAAATCACCACAACTCCTGTTGTCACCACCACTCAAGAATTCACAACCACTACTGAGGTCACTACCACACCTGAAATCACCACCACTCCTGCTGTCACCACCACTGCTGAAGTCACCACCACACCTGACGTCACCACCAGTCCTGTTGTTTCCACCAATCCTCATGTCACAACCACTCTTGAAGTCACCACAACTCCTGACCTCAGCACAACTCCTGCCGTCACCACCACAGCTGAAATCACCACCACTCTAGCTGTTACCACCACTCCTGAGGTTACCACAACTCTTGTCACCACAACTCCTGATGTCACAACCAGTCCTGACAGCACCACACCACCAGAAGTCACCACGACTCATGACATCACCACCACTCCTGAAATCACAACGACTCCTGAAATCACAACCACTCCTCTTGTCACTACCACACCTGAAGTTACCACCACACCTGACATCACTACCAGTCCTGAAATCACCACAACTCCTGTTGTTACCACAACTCCTGACATCACCACCACTCCTATTATCACCACCACTCTTGAAGTCACCAGCACTCCTGATATCACCACCACACCGGAACTCACCACCACACCTGAAGTTACCACAACTCCTGACCTCAGCACAACTCCTGAAATCACCACAACTCCTGTTGTCACCACCACTCAAGAATTCACAACCACTACTGAGGTCACTACCACACCTGAAATCACCACCACTCCTGCTGTCACCACCACTGCTGAAGTCACCACCACACCTGACGTCACCACCAGTCCTGTTGTTTCCACCACAGCTGAAGTCACTACCACACCTGAAGTCACCACCATTCCTGTTGTCACCACCACAGCTGAAGTAACCACCACTCCTGAGTTCACCACAACTCCTGACATCACCACCACTCCTATTGTCATCACCACACCTGAAGACACCACCACACCTGACATCACCACCAGTCCTGAAATCACCACAACTCCTGTTGTTTCCACCACTCCTCATGTCACAACCACTCTTGAAGTCACCACAACTCCTGACCTCAGCGCAACTCCTGATGTCACCAGCACAGCTGAAATCACCACCACTCCAGCTGTTACCACCACTCCTGAGGTTACCACCACTGGTATTGTCACCACCACACCTGACGTCACCACCACTCTAGCTGTTACCACCACAGCTGAAGTAACCACCACTCCTGAGGTTACCACAACTCTTGTCACCCCAACTCCTGATGTCACAACCAGTCCTGACAGCACCACACCACTAGAAGTCACCACCACTCATGACATCACCACCACTCCTGAAATCACAATGACACCTGAAATCACAACCACTCCTCTTGTCACTACCACACCTGAAGTTACCACCACACCTGACATCACGACCACTACTGACATCACTACAACTACTGTTGTCACAACCACACCTGAAGTCACCACCACACCTGACATCACTACCAGTCCTGAAATCTCCACAATTCCTGTTGTTACCACAACTCCTGACGTCACCACCACTCCTATTATCACCACCACTCTTGAAGGCACCAGCACTCCTGATATCACCACCACACTTGAAGTCACCACAACTCCTGACCTCAGCACAACTCCTGATGTCACCACCACTCCAGCTGTTACCACCACACCTGACGTCACCACCACTCCTATTATCACCACCACTCTTGAAGTCACCAGCACTCCTGATATCACCACCACACCTGAAGTCACCACAACTCCTGACCTCAGCACAACTCCTGACATCACCACAACTCCTGACATCACCACAACTCCTGAAATCACCGCAACTCCTGTTGTCACCACCACTCAAGAATTCACAACCACTACTGAGGTCACTACCACACCTGAAATCACCACCACTCCTGCTGTCACCACCACACCTGATGTCACCACCAGTCCTGAAATCACCACAACTCCTGTTGTTTCCACCAATCCTCATGTCACAACCACTCTTGAAGTCACCACAACTCCTGAGCTCAGCACAACTCCTGCCGTCACCACCACAGCTGAAATCACCACCACTCCAGCTGTTACCACCACTCCTGAGGTTACCACAACTCTTGTCACCACAACTCCTGATGTCACAACCAGTCCTGACAGTACCACACCACCAGAAGTCACCACGACTCATGACATCACCACCACTCCTGAAATCACAACGACTCCTGAAATCACAATCACTCCTCTTGTCACTACCACACCTGAAGTTACCACCACTCCTGACATCACGACCACTACTGACATCACTACGACTACTGTTGTCACAACCACACCTGAAGTCACCACCACACCTGACATCACTATCAGTCCTGAAATCACCACAACTCCTGTTGTTACCACAACTCCTGATGTCACCACCACTCTTGAAGTCACCAGCACTCCTGATATCACCACCACACCGGAACTCACCACCATACCTGAAGTCACCACAACTCCTGACCTCAGCACAACTCCTGACATCACCACAACTCCTATTGTCACCACCACTCAAAAATTCACAACCACTACTGAGGTCACTACCACAGCTGAAGTCACCACCACTCCTGCTGTCACCACCACAGCTGAAATCATCACCACTCCAGCTGTTACCACCACTCCTGAGGTCACCACCACTCCTATTATCACCACCACTCTTGAAGTCACCAGCACTCCTGATATCACCACCACATCCGAAGTCATCACAACTCCTGACCTGAGCACAACTCCTGACATCACCACAACTCCTGAAATCACCACAACTCCTGTTGTCACCACCACTCAAGAATTCACAACCACTACTGAGGTCACTACCACACCTGAAGTCACCACCACTCCTGAGGTCACCACCACTCCTATTGTCACCACCACTCCTGAGGTCACCACCACTCCTGATGTCACTACTACTCCCGAAATCACCACCACTCCTGAGGTCACTACCACACATGAAATCACCACCACTCCTGCTGTCACCACCACAGCTGAAGTCACCACCACTCCTGAGTTCACCACAACTCCTGACATCACCACCACTCCTATTGTCACCACCACAGCTGAAGTTACCACCACACCTGACATCACCACCAGTCCTGAAATCACCACAACTCCTGTTGTTTCCACCACTCCTCATGTCACAACCACTCTTGAAGTCACCACAACTCCTGACCTCAGCACAACTCCTGATGTCACCACCACAGCTGAAATCACCACCATTCCAGCTGTTACCACCACTCCTGAGGTCACCACCACTCCTGATGTCACCACCACTCTAGCTGTTACCACCACAGCTGAAGTAACCACCACTCCTGAGGTTACCACAACTCTTGTCACCACAACTCCTGATGTCTCAACCAGTCCTGACAGCACCACACCACCAGAAGTCACCACGACTCATGACATCACCACCACTCCTGAAATCACGACTCCTGAAATCACAACCACTCCTCTTGTCACTACCACACCTGAAATTACCACCACTCTTGACATCACGACCACTACTGACATCACTACAACTACTGTTGTCACAACCACACCTGAAGTCACCACCACACCTGACATCACTACCAGTCCTGAAATCACCACAACTCCTGTTGTTACCACAACTCCTGATGTCACCACCACTCCTATTATCACCACCACTCTTGAAGTCACCAGCACTCCTGATATCACCACCACACTTGAAGTCACCACAACTCCTGACCTCAGCACAACTCCTGATGTCACCACCACTCCAGCTGTTACCACCACACCTGAAGTTACCACCACACCTGACGTTACCACCACTCCTATTATTACCACCACTCTTGAAGTCACCAGCACTCCTGATATCACCACCACACCTGAAGTCACCACAACTCCTGACCTCAGCACAATTCCTGACATCACCACAACTCCTGAAATCACCACAACTCCTGTTGTCACCACCACTCAAGAATTCACAACCACTACTGAGGTCACTACCACACCTGAAGTCACCACCACTCCTGCTGTCACCACCACAGCTGAAGTCACCACCACACCTGACATCACCACAACACCTGACGTCACCACCAGTCCTGAAATCACCACAAGTCCTGTTGTTTCCACCACTCCTCATGTCACAACCACTCTTGAAGTCACCACAACTCCTGACCTCAGCACAACTCCTGACATCACCACCACAGCTGAAATCACTACCACTCTAGCTGTTACCACCACTCCTGAGGTTACCACAACTCTTGTCATCACAACTCCTGATGTTACAACCAGTCCTGGCAGCACCACACCACCAGAAGTCACCACGACTCATGACATCACCACCACTCCTGAAATCACAACGACTCCTGAAATCACAACCACTCCTCTTGTCACTACCACACCTGAAGTTACCACCACTCCTGACATCACGACCACTACTGAGATCACTACAACTACTGTTGTCACAACCACCCCTGACATCACTACCAGTTCTGAAATCACCACAACTCCTGTTGTTACTACAACTCCTGACGTCACCACCACTCCTATTATCACCACCACTCTTGAAGTCACCAGCACTCCTGATATCACCACAACACCGGAACTCACCACCACACCTGAAGTCACCACAACTCCTGACATCACCACAACTCCTGTTGTCACCACCACTCAAGAATTCACAACCACTACTGAGGTCACTACCACACATGAAATCACCACCACTCCTGCTGTCACCACCACACCTGACATCACCACCACACCTGAAGTCACCACCACACCTGACATCACCACCAATCCTGAAGTCACCACCACTCCTGTTGTCACCACTACTCAAGATGTCACCACCACTCCTGCTATCACCACCACAGCTGAAGTAACCACTACTCCTGAGTTCACCACAACTCCTGACATCACCACCACTCCTATTGTCACCACCACTCCTGATGTCACAACCACACCTGACGTCACCACCACACCTGAAGTCACCACCACACCTGACATCACCACCAGTCCTGAAATCACCACAACTCCTGTTGTTTCCACCAATCCTCATGTCACAACCACTCTTGAAGTCACCACAACTCCTGACCTCAGCACAAGTCCTGACGTCACCACCACAGCTGAAATCACCACCACTCCAGCTGTTACCACCACACCTGAGGTCACTACAACTCCTGATGTCACAACCAGTCCTGACAGCTCCACACCACCAGAAGTCACCACGACTCATGACATCAGCACCACTCCTGAAATCACAACCACTCCTCTTGTCACTACCACAACTGAAGTTACCACCACTCCTGACATCATGACCACTACTGACATCACAACAACTACTGTTGTCACAACCACACCTGAAGTCACCACCACACCTGACGTCACTATCAGTCCTGAAATCACCACAACTCCTGTTGTTACCACAACTCCTGACATCACCACCACTCTTGAAGTCACCAGCACTCCTATTATCACCACCACACCGGAACTCACCACCACACCTGAAGTCACCACAACTCTTGACCTCAGCACAACTCCTGACATCACCACAACTCCTGTTGTCACCACCACTCAAGAATTCACAACCACTACTGAGGTCACTACCACACCGGAAGTCACCACCACTCCTGCTGTCACCACCACAGCTGAAGTAACCACCACTCCTGAGTTCACCACAACTCCTTACGTCACCACCAGTCCTGACATCACCACCACTCCTGATGTCACAACCACACCTGAAGACACCTCCACACCTGAGATCACCACCACTCCTGCTGTCACCACCACAGCTGAAGTCACCACCACACCTGACGTCACCACCACACCTTACATCACCACCAGTCCTGAAATCACCACAACTCCTGTTGTTTCCACCAATCCTCATGTCACAACCACTCTTGAAGTCACCACAACTCCTGACCTCAGCACAACTCCTGACGTCACCACCACAGTTGAAATCACCACCACTCTAGCTGTTACCACCACTCCTGAGGTTACCACCACTCCTGAGGTCACCACCACTCTAGCTGTTACCACCACAGCTGAAGTAACCACCACTCCTGAGGTTACCACAACTCTTGTCACCACAACTCCTGATGTTACAACCAGTCCTGACAGCACCACACCACCAGAAGTCACCACGACTCATGACATCACCACCACTCCTGAAATCACGACTCCTGAAATCACAACCACTCCTCTTGTCACTACCACACCTGAAGTTACCACCACTCCTGACATCACGACCACTACTGACATCACTACAACTACTGTTGTCACAACCACACCTGAAGTCACCACCACACCTGACATCACTACCAGTCCTGAAATCACCACAACTCCTGTTGTTACCACCACTCCTCATGTCACAACCAGTCTTGAAGTCACCACAACTCCTGACCTCAGCACAACTCCTGATGTCACCACAACCTCTGACGTCACCACCAGTTCTGACATCACCACCACTCCTATGATCACCACCACTCTTGAGGTCACCAGCACTCCTGACATTACCACCACACCGGAACTCACCACCACTCCTGAGGTCACCACCACTACTGAAGTAACCACCATACCTGATGTCACAACCAGTCCTGATATCACCACCACAGCAGAAGTCACCACGACTCATGATTTCACCACCACTCCTGAAATTACCACCACTTCTGACATGACCACCAGACTTGACATCACCACAACTCCTGATGTCACCTCCAGTCCTGACATCACCACCACTCCTATTGTCACCACCACTCTTGAGGTCACCAGCACTACTGATGTCACCACCACACCAGAACTCACCACCAATCCTGAGGTCACAACCAGTCCTGACATCACCACCACAGGAGAAGTCACCACGACTCTTGACATCACCACTACTCCTGAAATCACCAGAACTCCTGTTGTTACCACCACTTCTGATTTCACAACCAGTCCTGAAGTCACCACAACACATGAAGTAACCACTACTCCTGATGTCACCACCACTCCTGTTATCACTACTACTCCAGAAATCACCTCCACTCCTGAGGTCACTACCACACATGAAGCCACCACCACTCCACAAATCACCACCATGCCTGCTGTTACCACCTATACAGAAGACACAACCACTCCTAAGGCAACTACCCCTCCTGAAATCACCACCACTGCTGACATCACCACCAAACTTGATGACACCACAACTCCTGATGTCACCACCAGTCCTGACATCACCACCACTCCTGAACCCACAATCACAGGTGAGGTCACAACCACTCCTGTTGTCACCACTACTCCAGATGTCGCCAGCACTCCTGATATCACCCCAACTCTAAACATCACCACAACTCCTGATGTTGTCACCTCACCTGAAGTCACCACAATTCCTGATGTAATCACCACACCTGACGTCACCAGAATTCCTGATGTCACCACCACACCTGAAGTCACCACCACTCCTGAGTTTACCACCTCCTCTGACATTGCCACCCCTCCTGAAATCACCACCCCTCCTGTTGTCACCACCACACCTGAAGTAACCACCACACCTAAAGTCACCACCACTCCTGATGACACCACCACACCTGTCGTCACCACCACTCCTGGTGTCACAGTCATTCCGGACATTACCACTACACCAGAAGTCACTTCGACACGTGACGTCACCACCACTCCAGAAGTCACTACCACACCTGAAGTCAACACCACTCCTCACATCACCACTACTCCTGAAATCCCTTCCACTCCTCTCGTTACCACAACAGCTGAAGTCATCACCACACCTGAAGTTACCCCCACCCCTGAAGTCACTCCCACTCCTGATTCCACCACCAGTCCTGACATTACCACCACTCCTGTTGTCACCACTACTCCAGAAGTCACCACCACACCTGGAGTAACAACCACGCCTGAAGTCACCACAACTCCTGACATCACCACCACTGCTGAAATCACCACTACTCCTTCGGAAGTCACCACCACTCCTGAGGTCACAACAACTCCTCAGGTCACCACTACTCCTTATGTCACCACCACACCTGAAGTCACCACCACACCAGAAGTCACCACAACTCCCGACATTACCACCACTGCTGAAATCACCACTACTCCTGTTGTCATCACCACTCCTGAAATCACCACCACTCTTGAGGTCACCACCACACCTGAAGTCACCACCATTCCTGATGTCAGCACCATACCTGAAGTTACCACCACTCCTGTAGTCACCTACACCCCTGAGCCTACTACTACTGTGGGACACACCACTACTGCCAGTAAGTTTTTTGCTTTTTTTTAGTTTACTCTTTGATATTCCTATAAGCTCTTGTGTTTTTATATTTCCATTATTTCCTTATTGATTTTTCATTTTTTTTTCATTTTTATTTGTAGCAAGCATCCTCTTGCTAATACGCCAATTACATTTTTCTGTACTTTTTTATTTTTTTATGGTATTTTTTAGTGTTTTTCAATTTTTTACTCCCATGCCTGATAATGTTTCTTTTGTAATTTCCTCTTTCTTTGTCTTCTTCATCCTCTGCTCTGTTTTTTCTGGTCCATCCTTCAACTATTTTAGTCCATTTTTTTTGTTCTTGTTTTCATGTTATACTGTATCAGTCCTGTTTCATTCCAATCACTGTAGTGTTCTTTGCCTCTTTCTAATGTCTTGTCTTTTCTACAGCATGTGTTCCATTGTCCGTCTTCACACACACTCACACACACACACACACACACACACACTCACACATATACACTTTTATACATACTCACACTCATACCTACACACTCATACACACATCGACACACATACACAATAACACAGTACACACTCATACACACATACACACTCATATGCATACATACTCATACCTACACTTATACACATGCATACTCACACATATGCCGGGCAGTGGTGGTACACGCCTTTAATCACAGCACTTGGGATGCTGAAGCAGGTGGATTTCTGAGTTCGAGGCCAGCCTGGTCTACAGAGTGAGTTCCAGGACAGCCAGGGCTACACAGAGAAACCCTGTCTCGGAAAACCAAAACCAAAACCAAACAAACAAACAAAAAAGACTCCACACACACACACACACACATTTAAAATTGCACATATTATCAAGTTTCTCTTGTTTTTCTCTTTGTGAAAATGCTATAATTTCATTAACTCTTATTTTTTATTTCTGTTTTTTCAATCTTTGGTCTTATCATTGATACCTGTGCTGATAACTTTTCTAGAAGCCTGTGGCAATCATGAGTCTCTTGGCTCCTGTCTTCCACCTCCATCTCTCTTTTATTTATGAAGTTTTTCTCCTGTCTGTGCTGTCTGAACCGTAGGCTAATGCGACTGAAGAGTCAGACTCCTCCCCTTTCCTCCTGTGCGCCTGCGCAGTCCTCCCTCTGGTTTTTGATGCTATTGGCTCCAGCACAGGCTGTTTCACCTCGCGGTGCGGTCTTATCCTATTACGTGTTATATATTATATTTTATATGAAGTATGTCTTTCATGATGTAAGGGATTCTTCATAGTCTGTCCAAATTGAGAAAGAACCTTCTATGTGTACTCAATAATGTACTAACCTAAGTGCTTAAAAATATTAACTAAAGCTAAACATGGTGGCTGGAGCCTGTAATCCATCCACTCAGGAGCTGGAGGCAAGAAAACTGACAACTTAAGGACAACCCAGGCTACATAGTGAGTTCCAGCCTATCCCATACTAGCTATCCATCTATATGTACAGATATCAGAATATATAAAAATATACATTTATGAGATAGCAATCCCAAAAGTGAATGAATGAATGAATGAATGAATGAGGTTGGGGAGATGGCTCAGTCAGTAAAGTGCCACCTATGGAAGGATGTGGACTGAACCCAGACCCCCAGAACCCACATAAAGAGCTGAGCAGGCTTGTGCACATCTGCAGTTCTGGTACTGGAGCGGCAGACACAGGAGTCTGCCCTGAGAATCCCTGGTCAGCAAGGCTTGGGAGAGCAGTGAGCTCTGGGCCACAAGTGGGATGGAGAACAGTTGAGTCAGACATGACATCAACCTCTGGCTTTTATACACACACACACACACACACACACACACACCCTGCATGCATTAGATAAGTAAATAAGACAAAGAGAAAAGAATTTTAGCTACTTCAAGGTGCTCCCTATCGATCATGAGGAGTTATGAGTAACTCCTGCCTATCTGTTTAAACAATGTCTACCCCCTCAAGCTCCATGTCTCTGGAAGTCAGGAATTGTCAGCAGATATAACAGCTTGGACTGTTCTTGGGCACTGAAGAGCTAACTCAATGCTAACCACGTTTGGTGGAATCCCCACTGCACGGCTGCCCCAGTCTGCTCAGTCTTTGTCTCCAACATGTCCCTCACTTCCCAACAGTTTTTTCTTCCGTGCGTTTGAGTGGCTGTGATGTAAACTGGACCCCATGATGGGATCAAGCCAGCCTTGACGGGGTCTGAACACGTGAACAGGCCTCTTATCCACATTGCTTCTGTGACATGAGGGTGATGCTGGCTGTGCTGTGAATAGAGGGTCTTGTCCGAATGTCTCATTACACAGAGACACTGGGTGTAACCCTCACATGGTGGTCCATTCCTGGTCTCTAATCCCAGGACTCAGGAGGCTGAGGCAAGAGGGTTGCAAGTTCAAAGCTGGTCTGAACTACATAGTGAGAGACTGTCTCAGAAAATAAGAGAAGTTGAGAAAGAGGGAAGGAGGGAAAGAAAAGACAGAAGAAAAGAAAGTCAAAAACAAACAAACGAAAAAACAAAACAAGGAAGGAGAGAGGGAGGGGTAACCAAATCTGAACGAAACATGCCAAGTTGTAGCCTTCTATGGAAATGTGTGTGCCAGATCTCAGCTTTGTGTTTTGCAGTGAATTGCAAGAACGGAGGGTCCTGGACAGGTGAGACTTGCATCTGCCCCACCGGCTTCACGGGGGATCTCTGTGATGTTATTATAGTCCCCTGCCAGAACGGAGGCACGTGGGATGGGCTCAAATGCCGGTGCACCAAGTTCTTCTATGGGACACTCTGTGAGGAAGTGGAGAATAGCGTAGAGATAGGTGAGTGACAACAAAGTGTGGGCGGGGCTCTCCCTGGTGTGGGCGGGGCTCTCCACGGTGTGGGCGGGGCTCTCTCCCCATTACGGAGCATAAGAAGTTCCCACCTGACACCGGTCCTTGCCCTACTTCTTATGGCCAATATTTCTTCTTAAAGATCTATTTGTGTGTGTGTGTGTGTGTGTGTGTGTGTGTATGCACATGTGTGTGTGTGCAAGTGCCAAAAGTGTGGGCACGCCCAGGGGCCGGAAGAAAGTGCTGGATCACCCTGAACTTGAGTTACAGGTGATGGTGAGCTGTCTGACACAGGTGCTGGGAACTGAGCCCCAGTCCCCTACAAAAGCAATACACAGTGTTAATCACCAGACGACTGCTCCAGTCACTCCATATCTTCCACTTACCTAGTGGTAAGTGTAAAGACGTTAAAAATGCCTCTTTAAATGAACAAACAACAATATACACACAAACGAAAAACAGAAGTGAGCAAGATGGCTCTTGCCACCAGTCCTGACGGCAAGAGAGTAAAATTCCTGAAAACCCACATGACATGACGGAAGGAGAGAACCGGTTCCTGCAAGCTGTCCTCTGATTGCCACACACATGCGTGAGCGCACACAGACCCCTCTACATACAAACAAGAAAATAGACAAGAATGAACAGGAATCAAGGGCCGGAGAGACGGCTCAGTTGGTAAAGTCCTTGCCACAGGAGCAGGAGGAACTCAGTCTGATAATCCCCAGCACCCAAGTAAACCGCTGGCTGTGGTAGTGCGTACCCATAATCTCAGTGTGAGGGGGATATATGCGCGCAGAGAACGGTGGGTTCCTGTAGCTTGCTGGACAGCCCGCTCACCCAAACTGAGGAGCTCCAGGATCCATGAGAGACCCTGTCTCAAAAAAAAAAAAAGGAAAAAAGTGGAAAATTGTTTAAGGATGATACTCGATGTTGACCTCTGACCCCCATGTGCAGGTGCATGAACACATTCCCACATGCACGTACACACACACACACACACACACACACACACACACACAGTGCACATACATGAATAAATAAATAGGAACTGGAGAGATGGCTCAGTGGTTAAGGGCACTTGCTGTCCCTTGCCAGGGGATCCGAGGATCTCTTCTGGCCTTCTCGGGCACCAGGCATACATATGATGCATAGATATACATGTAGGCAGAACATTTATACACCTAAAATAAAATAAATAAATTTCAAATAAATGTTTATTAGAAATAAATAAGAACTGATCAAGAAGATATATTTTTGAAACAAAATACAAATTCATGAAAGCATTTTACCAGAAAATAGACTTAAATGAGTCCAAAGCCAGGTGCAGTGGCTCAAGCCTATAAACCCAGCACTTGGGAGGCTGAGGCAGGAGAATCAAGAGTTCAAGGCCAGGCTGGGTTACATAGTAACTCCCTGTCTCAAAGAGGAAAAGAATGAACACAAGTGGTCCCCAATTTGCCATGATGGAGTCAGTCAGTTTGCCTGGGCTGGAAATGAAAAATAAAAACAGGATGTTGTTGTGCATGGGAAAGGGGGGTGGGTCAACCAGACCCCCAGGGCGAGTTGCTCAGTCAGCCTTGCCTTTGGTCAGTTCCAAACCACTGAGAGACCTGTCCCCAAAAAACAAAGTGGACAGTGCCCGAGGGGCAATAGCTGATGCTATCATCTGGCCTCAACATACAGGTTCAGGTACACACACACACACAGAGAGAGAGAGAGAGAGAAAGAGAGAGAGAATGAACCAACCAGGCTGTGCTGCTGAACAAGGGTGTGCTGTAGCTTACAGGAGCAAATGCTATACATGCTTGTGTGTGTGTGTGTGTGTGTGTGTGTGTGTGTGTGCATGCTTCGTGCATCCTAAGCAAGCATTCTATCACTCACTGAGCTACATCCCCAGATTAATGCCCAGGTGAAGAACATTTTTAATTAATTAATTTATTTATTTATTTATTTATTTATTTTATGTGTATGAGGGCTCTGTCTTCATGCACACCAGAAAAAGGTATTAGATCCCATTACGGATGGTTGTGAGCCACCATGTGGTTGCTGGAATTTGAACTCAGGACCTCTGGAAGAGCAGTCAGTGCTCTTAACCACTGAGCTGTCTCGCCAGGCCAGATTAAGAACATTTTTAATTTGTGAAACGTTCAATGTGCAGTGGGCTTACCAGGATATAACTCTACCATAAGTGGAGGCCTGGGAGCGGGGCACTCTAGACCCAATAAAGTTGCCATGCCTAAGCCCGAAGGAGTGTACTGTGGCCTGCTTCCTCCAGGGGGCAATGTGTTGGAGGAGGCCCTGTGTCACTCCCTGCACCCAGGGCAGGCCTTCAGGGACTGAGGATTTCACTGGTAAGGATCCATCTCAATGGTCAATGCTCCTGTCTGTTCCACTTAGAAGAGCCGATGGTCACTGCGTCCGTGGGAGTGAGAGTGACAGTAACCAGTCATGAATACAGTGAGGACCTAAATAACACAAGCTCCAAAGGATTCAGTGAATTCAATAAGACATTCACAGAGCAGGTAACCCTGAGAGAACTACCCCCCAAGGGCCTTTCAGCTCTCCACCTCACCTCCACCCCACCCTCATCCCTACCCCCAATCCCTGGGAGGAATCTGGAGGGGTTAAGATGGCGGCTGGGTATGTTAGAGGCATATTGTTCTCAGCTTCCCCAAGTCCTCAGAGGTAGCTAGGGCAAGCGAGGGATGGGAAGCAGGGTGTGCCTGGGAGCTGCAGGAAGGTACCAGGACAGACCTGGTCTCTCGACAAGAGAACATTCTATTTGGTCTCTGTGTCAGTGGTAGATGGGATGAAGATCGGGAGGTTCTGACGTCCCACAGAAATCCCCAAGGTGGGATCTGGGGTGACATACTGCCTTGTCTTGCAGATGGCGTTGACTTATGCTGGTATCCCAGAGTATGTCGGGGTTATCATCAAAAGTCTGAGGTGGGTACCTGGGTCTGGAAGGAAGAGGGCCTTTTGCATGGGAGCAAGGGTCATGATTACAGAGGCCATTTGGAGGACCTGCCTGCATCACCCCACAGTGGGTGTGGTGCAGGAACACCAGTGGCTGTGGCTTGAACACCAGTAACATTTTCTGAGTTCACATCTCTGGAAGCCCCTGGAAGTCTAAGATCAAATATGGTGCCTTTTTCCTGGGTCCTTGTGTGATTTTTTTCCCCTGTGTTGACTGTCTCTTTGTCTAACCAAATTGTATGTGTGTGTTTGTGTGTGTGTGTGTGTGTGTGTGTGTGTAGGTACATGTGCACATGTGTAGATGGATGTGGACGCTGGAGGCCCACACGGGTGCCTTCCTCTCTTCTTCCTATTGTTAGTGACTGGGTCTCTCATTTAGCCAGGGGTTCAGCAATTTGTCTAGGCTTACTGGCCAAGGAGATGAAGGGACCCACCAGTCTCTGCTCCCCCTGGTGCCAGGGTTACAGATGGAAGCATGGCACCCATCTTTTACCTGAGCACCTGAATCCAGTCCCTCATGTTTATACAACAGAGACTTCATTAGCTAGCTGAGCTATCTCTCCAGAGCTCCCCAGTACGTCTGTTTGTCTGTGTGTGTGTGTGTGTGTGTGTGTGTGTGTGTGCGTGTTTCTCTGTGTGTGCCTCTGTCTCTTTCTATCTCCCTTTTTCCCTGTCTTCATCTCTCTGTCTTTCCTGATAAAACCTTGCTCTGTACTCGAGGCTAGCTTGAACTCACTACATAGCCCAGGTTAGCCTCAAGCTCTCAATCCTCTTGCCTGGAATCCTTTCCAGGATTGGAGAGGAGGCAGATCCTCTTCAGGGAAGGGATGGAAAGGATGAGTAGCAGGCATGACCATGGGAGGATGCTCAAGTGTACCGCCCCTCTCTCCCCAGCAAAGGCAGTATCGTGGTGGATTATGATGTCATCCTGAAGGCCCGGTATACCCCAGAGTACAAAAACATGTTAGATGACATCGTCAAAAACCTGGAGATAAAAATCAAGAATGTGACAGAACTTCAAGTACTAGATGCTAATAATACTTGTTCAGGTAAAGTACTCCTGGAGGGATGCACTCTCAGAGAGCAACCCATTAATCTCTCCACCTGAGAGAAACAGGTGAGGTGTCATGAAATAAGGCAGGTGGAGATTGTGGGACACTGGGATCTGTGTCCAGAGCTGGGTCTTGTCATTCCTGTCTCACTCCAAGGAAGCCTTGGATGGGAGGGCGCCGAGCGGCCCAGGATGGAGAATCCTGCAGCGCATCAGTGTCAGGGGACTGAGACAGATGGGGCTGTGGATGTTGGGCATCACGTGACTTACCTCATAATACCATGAGGAGTGTGCGGATGGCGGCAGAGGGGGTGAGGACAGAAGAGGAGTCACAGGGTCCTCTGAGTGGGACTGTCTAGAGTAGGAGCCTGACATCCCCTCCGCTAGTTTTCTATGTCCATACCTACTAGTTAAAAGGGTTGTGGACAAACTTGGTGGAAACAACTCAAAAGAAGGAGGATTTCGTTGGCTCCTGGTTTGCGGGATACAGTCTCCCCTGGATGGGAAAGGCATGGCCTCGGGCAGCCCTGTGAAGGCCGAAGCCTGCTGTCTGCCATTCCTTAGGAAATTCTGATCTGGCCCACGCAGTAGCTGTCTTTGAACTCAGCCCTTGGGGATTCAGAGGCAGGCAGATATTTGTGAATTCGAGACCAACCTGGTCACATATTGAGTTCCAGGACAGTCAGGGCTAAACGCACAGTGAAACCCTGTCTTAGATAAATAAATAAATACATATAAATAAATCCTCAAAGCAGAAGGCTCAGATGAAAGCGACATGGTCTGTAACCTTCCAGCCTGTCCACATTGTCCCTGGGAAGCCCTGTGACCAAAGGTTCCACAACCTTTCCAACACACAAGCTTGCACATTTAAACCACTGCACTGTCTCGATCCTTCCCTTTCCCCCCCCCAAATCAGAGGCGCTAAAGGAGCCTCTGTGATAAAGGGTTCTGTGTTTCTCCTTCACAGCTTTACTGTGTTTCAACTCAACTGCCACCCGGGTGCAAGAGAATGTCACAGTCACGGACAATCCTGAGGGTATGTAATGTGATGTGACTGCTTCTGAGAAAGGCAGGGGAGGCAGAGGGACAGGGCAGGGAGGAGTCAGGCAGGGAGGAGCAGGAAAGAAAGCAAGGAGGAGCCTGCTGCAGAGGAGTGGGGTAGGAGGAGCCTGGCAGGGAGGAGCCAGGTAGGGAGGAGAATGCAGAAGTAGAGGGAGACACCGGGAAGGGAGGAGCCAGGCAGTGCGCCTGGTCTCCTGGTTCTTAGCTGTCCTTCATGTCCCCCCTCAGAGACATGCAGGAAGGAGGCTGGCGAGGAATTTGCAGAGTACGTCACATTGGGGCTGAAGGGCGAGAAGTGGTACTGCGTCATGCCTTGCTCAACAGGATACAGTACCTCCAAGAACTGCAACTATGGCAAATGTCAGATGCAGCGAACCGGACCTCAGTGCCTGTGAGTACCCTGCTTTGCCCATGCCGTGGCTCCTCTCCTGGAGGCCAAGGTCCAGAGATTCTATCCCTACACCCCTTGAAAGTATACAGTTGTGAGAGAGTCAGGTTGGGTGGGGTGCGTTAAAGGAGTACATGTGACCAAGCCCAGAGTGACTAAAGTGGATCAGGAACTGTCCAACCTGCTAGAAAAAAATTCCAGAACAGAATAGGTGATGTTCCCGCTTCAGGAGGCTCCCGGGCTAGCAGAGAACACAGGGCCTCCTTCTCAGAGGACGAGGACAGGTGGGTAAAATGGGAAAGGTACGCGCTACTAAGCCTGAGTTAATCCCTGGGATCCACATGGTAGAGAGAGCCAACATTTGCAAGTTCTCTAACCTCCATAACATGAACACACACACGCGCGCGCACACACACACACACACACACACACACAGAGAGAGAGAGAGAGAGAGAGAGAATCTTTTTTTTTAGAATTATAAATTTATTTTATGTATATGACTACATACACTGTAACTCTCTTCAGACACACCAGAAATGGGCATCGGATCCCATTACAGATGGCTGTGAGCCACCATGTGGTAGGTTGCTGGGAATTGAACTCAGGATCACAGGAAGAGCAGTTAGTTCTCTTAACCTCTGAGCCATCTTTCCAGTCTCAATTTCATAATTTTTTTAAAATGGCCCCTACTATAGAAATAGATAAAGAAAGCTACGTGTCTCCATGGGAACCGGAAACCTGTGTAGCCTAGCAACAGACAGGAAAGTCTAGAAAGGCACTGCAGACTGAACACTGGATTAGCGCTGCGTGTCCGTGGGGCCAGTGCTTGGGAGGTAGAGACTCCAGGAAGATCATGAGTTCAAGGTCAGTACCCTGAGTGGCTCGGTCTCAAAAGCATCGAGGGCTAGGAAGATGGCTCAGGTGATAAAAATGCTTGCCGTGCAAGCAATGAGGACCCGAGTTCAGATCCCTGACACCCATGTTAAAAAAAAAAAAAAAAGCCAGGCATGGGCTGGAGACATATGTCAGAAGTTAGAGGGCCCATCTGGTGACTGACAACCCCCTGTAACTCCAGTTCCAGGAAATGTTATGCCCTCTTCTGGTGACTATGGGTACTACATGCACATAGCACGTTGTACATTAGGACAACTTTCTTATACATAAAAAATAAATTTACTTCAAAACTTAAAAGTAATTTTAAAAACGTCCCAGGACTGTCCAGTGGGTCCCTGGGGCTGGATGCCCAGCCCGCCTAGACTACTTTCCAAGCTCCAAACCAGTGTATTAATTACTGTGTTGCTGTGATAAAACACCATGACCAAAAGCAACTTATGGAAGAGCATTTATTTAGGTTTATGGTTCCGTAGGGGGTCTCATAATGGCGAGGAAGGGATGGCAGCAGGTACCCAGAACAGGAGCTAGCCAATCACATTTCATCATACCGGAAGCTGAGGGAGCAAACCGGAAATGGAGAGACTCTCAGGCTATAAGCTCTGAACGCTGAGTTTGAGACATACTTCTTCTAGTAAGACTCCACATCTTAAAGGTCTCATTACCTTCCTAAAGAGCATCACCAAGTGGAGATCAAAAATTCAAATACTGTGGGGGACATCTTTCTCTCAAACCATTACAACTGTGTAGAGACTTGTCTCAAAAAAATAGGTAGAGAGTGCCTGAAGAATAACACTCGAGGTTGGCGTCTGTCTCCACACGCAGACACACACACATGCACACACACGCACACGCATGCAATTGCACACAAATCAGGGATAGCAGAAGGAGCAATTCACAGACCTGAACTGCTATCCTGAGTGGTTACTCTTGGATAGTTTCTTGGAGCAGAGGCTCCCAAGCTGATTCAAGGTAGATTGGGGAACAAATGGATATATAGAGAGAGCATTTTGGGCAAGAAGAGCTTGGGGTGGGAAAGACAGGCTTTGGATCAGAAACGGAGGTGAGGGGGTTCGCAAATAGGACTGAAAATGGAAACACTGGGTGAGGAGGTAGACGGGCCAGCTTGGGGTGTAGATGAAAGAAACAGGATTAGAACAACTGCCTTGGGTCCCGAACTACTGTTGGGGACTAAGGCCTGTGACTGGGCTCTTGGCAGAACCTGCTTAAAAAGACTGAACCGTCACCCGTTCATCTCCTCAGAACTCCATTCAAACTCGCACCTCATTACGTGTCCATGAGGCCGGAGCAATGACTGACTCTTCTCTCTCCTCTCTGCCCCTTCTCATATCTCAGCTGCCTGAATACAGATACTCACTGGTACAGTGGGGAAAACTGTGACTGGGGCGTCCAGAAAAGCCTGGTGTACGGGCTCGTGGGAGCAGGGGTGGCAGTGCTGTTGGTGATCCTTGCGATCCTCCTTGCGTTCTCCATCCGCTTCAGAAGAGAGGCACAAAGGTAAGGCGCATGCGTACTCTTCCTTCACCTTCCCAATCCTCTATGTTCTCTCCTTCGGCAATCTCCATCCTCGAGGTGGGCAGCGGGCTGCTGGAAGCAGCGGTGTCCTTGTCTCTCGTCTCTGATCATAACTGGGTTCCATGGTGCTTTCTCCCAATAGGCAAAGGTCCAGAGTGTCCGAGATGTACAAGTGGGGTGAAGAGGAAGGCAGAGCAACTCCTGGAACCTTCCATAACATTGGTTTTGACCACAACGAAGGTATATTGGCCATCTCTATGAAGCTCACACTCAGAATAATAGGAAGGGTGGGAGACGGGAGACCGGGAAAGGTCCTGGGATCATTTCCCATCTCTGGACACTTAGTGCCACAGTCAAAGGCTTACCTGGAACCTGGGTCAGATACAACGTGGGGATTGTATGGCAACGCCCTAGGGGAGGCACGGAAGCCAACTAATGGTGTAGGTTTCTCTAGAGCATAAAGCTATACCTTTAGGGGCATAGATGAGGGCCCAGGAGTGAGATTCCTCATGGAGAACTGACTTACATCTCAGAAAAGAGGTTAGCATCATGTATTGTTAAATGCAAGCATTATAAATTTCTAAAACCAGGGCTGAGGGTCTGTCTGAGTCAGTGGGTGGAGTGCTGGCTGAGCATGCGTGGAATGCGTGGCGTTTGACCTCCAGTGCCACATAAATCAGATGTGGTGGTGTGCCTGCGTAATCCCAGCAGACGGGATGATCGGGAGTCAGTGTCATGCTTAGCTCCATAGTGAATTTGAGGCCAGCCTGGGATGCAAGAGACTGGAGGTTAGAGGAAGTGGCTTTCTCAAGTTCAAGCCTAGTGTGTCTACGTTCTTTCTGAGACACAGCTTCTCTATGTAACTCGTATTGACCGCGACTGATTAACGCAGTCTGTCACGTACCGGTTGGTTTTCGTTTCGAGACGAGCCCCTCCCCATCAGTGGGGTTCAGAGGAATGATGAGCACCTGACTTCCTAAACACCGATCTCCTTCCTCCCTCAGAACGAGAAAACTACATCCCCTTGGACTCTGTGTACAGCAACTTCCAGCCTTCCCTAAGCCATATAAACCCTGAAAACAAGGTGAGGATGACCAGGGTGAACCAGTTCCTCTTGTACCCAGAGCCCTTCACTACTCCTTTTACCTGGGAGAATTCTCAGACAAGCAAAGCCATTGTGTGTTGGTCCAGGCAGTGGTCTCCGGAACACACCTCAAGTGATTTTACTCAGAAGAGAAAGGGTTGGGGGAGAGGAACTCAGTACTTCCCCTTGTTTCTTTTTGGGCTTTAGGTATGTCCTTGATACTCTAGTGATTTAAAAGTTAATTTTGAGGGGGAGAGGCTGGAGAAATGGCTCAGTGGTGATGAATACTTGTTCTTACGGGGACTGTGTTTGGTTCTCAGCACCCACATCATGGTTTACAACCATCCAAGTCCAGTTACAGGGAACTTGACACTAGGGGATATGACACATGGAGCTCAGTCAGTAAAATGCATGCCTACCACACACAGAACACTGGTCTCCATCCCACCTTTTCATAAGCTGCTGGTACAGCCTTGTCTTCCCAGTACTGGTGAGGTAGAAGCAAGAGGATCAGAAATTCATGGTCTTCCTTCGCTATGGCATAAGTTTAAGGCTAGCCTGGGCTACATGAGACTCTGTCTCCAAACATTTCATTTCAAACATGTGGAATATATGAGAACAGGAGAAGCTTTGGGGGAAAGATGAGATCTACCCACCTGGCCAGGAAGAGAGACTACATCTTGTTTGTACTAGACTCTATAAAACAAGATCCCAGGGCAGGCAAAGCAGCTTTGTGGGTAGAGATGTTTGTCAACAAGACTGATGAGTTGAGTTCAGTTCCCAGGATGTACATAGTAGAAAGAGGAAACTGGTTCCCATGTGCTGTTCCTGGACCTTCACACACACACACACACACACACACACACACACACACACACACACACAAGAAATCAAGTGTAGATCCAACATAGTAACACACATCTTTAATTCCAGCACTACGGAGGCAGGGGCAGGTTGATCTCTGTGATTTCAAGGCCAGTCTGGTCTACAGAGTAAGATCCTAACTATCTAGGAATATATAGTGAGACTCTGTCTCAAAAGAAAAAAAAGAGAGGAAAGAAAGAAGGAAGGAAGGAAGGCAGGAAGGAAGGAAGGAAGGAAGGATGACTTTTTAAAAGTTTCAACTGAGTCTTCTACAGACTCATGTCTTACATGCTTCAAAAACTAGATTTCTCCTGTGTTCAGCCCTTATCTGTTTCCGTCTCTCTTTTCAGATCCAGATTCAGAGGCCCCAGGTAGTCATGACATCATTGTAAACTCTAACACAAAGGCGGTTTTGCATGGACCCATGGATCTGAGGACCGAGGAGAAGCATTCTTGGTCAAGCATGGTGGAACACACTCTACATTGAGGATTCCCCATGAAGACTGATTGGAAACTAGACTCTACAGTTACCAAGAATGGATACCAGAGAGACGGTGCTGGAAGCTCAGACAGTATGGAAACTGCAGTGGCCATTTTCTGATGGGAGGCGATACCTCCTGGAACCCCATGCCCAGAGATGGTCTCCCACCTCTGGGCCACGTTCAGCACCGAGGACAGTGCCCCATCCGTGGCCATTGATGATTGTTTTAACATTGGATTGCATTTTACCTTTTTAGAAGCAAAACAGGCTTCTAAAGAAAGATTACCTCCTGTCTCCATGACAAGCACTGTTTTTTAACATAGATCATCTGCCTTTACAAGGTCATGCTTAGTTTTAAGTTTCTTTTTGAGATTGGTATGATTAAGGCTTTTATTTTGTTGCATTGGAGTTTTCCTTATGTAAATACAATTATATGCTTATTTTTTAAGATTTGTTTTGTTTTTAATTATGTGTATATGTGCGTATCTGTGTGCATGTGCACATGAGTGCGATTGCCTGTGATGGCTAGAAGAGGGCACCAGACTGGAGTAACAGGCTATAATTGTGAGTTTTTTGTTCTAGTACTGGGAAGTGAACTCAAATTCCTCTGTAAGGGCAGTCACACTCTTAATAGTCTCTCTGACCCCCATCTCTCATATATTCTTATAACAACTAAAAGTAACCAAAGCAAATTGGTTGCAAGTTTTACAGATTCTAGAACTTTAGTTGCCACATTATACAGGTTACTGGACCACATTTACTGGGCTCTCTGTCCTCTTCTTCCCTCCAGGATGTAATTCAACCCTCAACACTATGAGAGGGAATGTTTTCTCCCAAGAAAGGCACCACCCCCAACTTTCCCCAGCATCACTGCTGATCTCTAGGGGATGACATGAGGCAGGACCACACCTATTCACACACCTGAGGCAGGAAGAGGATCGAGCTCTCTGGGGTTTGGAGAGATGGCTCGGTGGATAAGAACACTTTTAGGGCAAACATGGAGACCTGAGTTGAAATGCCCCAGAAGCCAAGAGGAGAACTGGCAAGATAGTTCAGTGACTAAAGGTACTTTCTGTCAAAGTAGACCTGATAGGAGGGAATCAACCCCCACACACTGTCCTCTGATCTTCACATGTGTGCCGTGATACATGCATGTGCACACATGTGCATACATATACTTAGACAAAATACATAATTAAAATATATTAAATGCTTTTAAAAAATCTGCAATTGCCAGATATGATGCCTCAAAACTTTAATCCCAGCACTCGGCAAGCAGAGGCAGGCAGATCTCTGTGAGTTCAAGTCCAGCCTGGTCTACAGAATGAGTTCCAGCCAGTCAGAGCCTATCTTAGTTTGGATTTTTATTGCTATGACTAAAATACCATGACCAAAAAGCAAGTTGTAGAGGAAAGGGTTTATTCAGCTTCCACATCTTAGTCCATCATTGGAGCCAGCAAGGACAGGAGCTCAAGCAGGGCTGGAACCTGGACTGGAGCTGATGCAGAGGCCATGGAAGGGCGCTGCTTACTGGCTTGCTTTCCCTGGCTTGCTCAACATGCCTTCTTATAGAACCCAGGACTACTGGCCCAGGGATGGCCCCACCCACCATTGACTGGGCCCTCCTCCACTGATCACTAATTGAGAAAATGACTTACACCAGGATCTCACAGAGGCATATCCTCCACTGAGGCTCCTTCCTCTCTGATGACTCTAGCTTGTAGCAAGTTGACACAGAAAACCAGTCTGTACAGAGCCAAACGATGTGACCCTGTCTCAGAAAAAAAAAAACATTTAAAAAAAATAAGAAAGCTGTGCATGGTCACCCACGTTGTCTGGAACCCCAGATGTCAGCCTAGCTGCAGATCCAGGGCCCCATCCGAAGGAATCAGAGTGATGGAACAAGCCACCTGACCTTCTCCTCTGGTGTCCATGTATGCATGTGTGTGTGTGTGTGTGTGTGCGCGTGCACACACACACACACACACACACACACACACTAATAGTACATTTTAAAAGCGCAGGTTCTGTACTTTCCCTAGGACAAAGCTCATGTCTCTTCACAGAGTTCCTAAGAGACGGGGCTCCTATATTTCCAACTCTCTTTGCAGCACTGTGGGGAATCACATGACCATTTGGATCTAGTCTGACCTTCTGCCTAACAAGAACTAGGTCATTCCTCAGGCCCACTATGCTGCTAGAAGTCTGGACATTTTGGAGATGTTTTATTCTTCCATGTATGTGTGTATGCTCAGAGGGGCTCACATGGGTGCCTGCTACCACATGCGTGGTCAGAAGGCATCTTGTGGGAGTTGCTTCTCTCTTTATAATACATGGGTCTGTGGCATTGAACTCAGGTCATCAGACTTGGCAGCAAGCACCTTTATCTGCTGAGATATTCTCGCTGACCTGTGAGGCATAAGTTTCAAATTTGATTCTTTTTAGCTTTGTAAATGTTTACAGGTTTGTGGGAGGGGAATACAGTTACATGTGCCACAGAGAACATGGGAATAACCTCTGGTGTCCTCTGGCTTCCCTCCTGCCTTGATTGAGACAAGATAATTTCCTGTTCACTGCTGCCTGTGCCAGACCAGCTAAGCCACCAATTCCCAGGCTCTGGTCCCAACCCTGGCTCCCACCTCAACATAGGAACACTGGAATTTCAGATATGTGCTACTGGTCCATCTATATGTGGTTCTGTAGGTCCTAACTCAGGTCTTTACACTTGTATAGCAAGCACTTTACATAGTGAGCCCTCCCTCCAATCCTTGGGGGAAGATTCTAGTTTATTTATTTGTTTGTTTGTTTATATGCATTGATGTGTTGCCTGCATGGATATCTGTATGAGGGAGTCAGAGTCCCTGGAACTGGAGTTACAGATGAATGTGAACTGCCCTGTGGATACCGGGAATTGAACCCAGGTCCTCTGGAAGAACAGCCAGTGCTCTTAACTGCTGACATCTCTCCGGGTCCCTTATTTATTTCTTTTTGAGACAGTGTCTCACTATGTAGCACTGGCCGGTCAAGAACTTGCTGTGTAGATCAGGCTGGCCTCTGACTTATAGAGATCCACCTGCCTCCTAAGTGCTGAAATTAAAGGCGTGGCCCGGCAAGAAAGGGACGTTCATTTTCTATTCTTCCGGTCTCCAGATTGAGTGTCCATTTTGCCCTTAGAAGGCCTCCCACGCCAAGCCACTTCAGTGCCTAATTTAAGACAGAGCCTGGACTCTGCTGCCCTCTCGTGTGCACCCTGAGCATCTACAGGCATTGGTCAGTTTCTCGGCCATTCCCTTAGATAATCTGCAGCCTACACTCGGTTCATTTTTGCATTTATCCTCAAAACCCTCAGCGTGTTGAATCTAGACGTCTTCACTTTAAGAGTTGTTTCTCGGGGTCCTGGAAAGATGGATCAGTGGGTAAAGACACTCTGACGACTTGAGTTTGATTCTTGGGACCCACAGGGTAGAAGGGAATCAGTTCCTGGCAGTTGTCTTTGACCTTACCAAGGCAAGAAAGCCTTGGAGAATTCATACACGTGAGCACACACACACAAGCAAACACACCCACATACACACATGCATGCATGCACATGCATGCACAAACACATACACACGTGTGAATGCACACATATGCATGCGCACACATGCACATAAATAAAGCAAGTACTTTTTTTTAATTAAAAAAAAAAAGAAATTCTTTCTCATGAGCCTGCCCATCCACAAAACGGGAGAGAGATCTTTTCCCTCTTTTTCTTTTCTGATCTTTTGTAGACCAGGCTGGTCTTCCACTTGAGATGTAGCCCAGGATAACCTTGAGCGTCTGATCTTCCTGCCTGTAGCTCCTGAGTGCTGGAATGACAGGCAAGAACCACCACGCCAGGAGAAGGACTTTCCCTGGGCTCTCGCCTCCCTCCCATGAGCCGTGTCCAGACACCTTTCCCGGTTTGCTCGCACACTCAGCAGTCACTGGCCACCTGGGGAAATGTGGGAAGGTCACTTCCTCCGGACCCTGATGGCACACTTATGAAAATGGAGTGACTGGGCCCTACAGGATGACTCAAGGGTAAAGCCACGTGCTGCCAAGCCTGACAACCCAAGTTCGATTCCTGAGACCCACACCACAGCAGCGAAGAACTACTGACCGCTGTAAGCTGATGCTGAGCTCTGCCCACACAAAGACATGCACGCAATACTTAATCATCAATCAACTAAATGTGAAAAACGAAGTGACGGTTATATCATAAAAGAGGGCATCCGAGGCAGAGACCAGCGGTTTGCCCAGAATGCTAAAGAGACAATCTAAGGGGACGGACTGAGGAAGACGATCCTAAGATGGAGAACAGCCTGGGCATCATAGTGAGATCTTGTCTCCAAGATTCAAACAACTACAATGACAGCAAACAGATAGGCTCATACTAAACGAGGGTGGACCCCAGTCGAAAAGGTATTCTTACCAAAAGGGGATGTTTGGACACAAAGACACACATGCTGGGGGGACACCAGCTAACACGGGGAGATGGGCTGAGGAAGGTGGTGAGTCTACAAGCCGAGGACACCAGGGATGGCCAGCAAGATGTGGTGGGCTGTTCGTGAAGGTGGTTTGGTTTTGGTTTTGGTTTTTTCCCTGAACTGAGGATTGAAACTAGAGTCTCACCCATGCTTAGTACTTTAACCGTTTAGTCACACCCCCAGCCCTCCCTGGGGGATTCTAGGCAGGGGCTCTACCACTGAGCCACGCCCCCAGCCCCTCACTGGGGGATTCTAGGCAGAGGCTCTACCACTGAGCCACACCCCCAGCCCTCCCTGGGGGATTCTAGGCAGGGGCTCTACCACTGAGCCACGCCCCCAGCCCCTCCCTGGGGGATTCTAGGCAGGGGCTCTACCACTGAGCCACGCCCCCATCTCCTCCCTGGGGGATTCTAGGCAGGGGCTCTACCACTGAGCCACGCCCCCAGCCCTCCCTGGGGGATTCTAGGCAGGGGCTCTACCACTGAGCCACACCCCCAGCCCTCCCTGGGGGATTCTAGGCAGGGGCTCTACCACTGAGCCACACCCCAGCCCCTCACTGGGGGATTCTAGGCAGGAGCTCTACCACTGAGCCACGCCCCCAGCCCCTCCCTGGGGGTTCTAGGCAGGGGCTCTACCACTGAGCCACACCCCCAGCCCTCCCTGGGGGATTCTAGGCAGGGGCTCTACCACTGAGCCACACCCCCAGCCCTCCCTGGGGGATTCTAGGCAGGGGCTCTACCACTGAGCCACGCCCCCAGCCCCTCACTGGGGGATTCTAGGCAGGGGCTCTACCACTGAGCCACGCCCCCAGCCCCTCACTGGGGGATTCTAGGCAGGGGCTCTACCACTGAGTTACAACCCCAGCCCCTCACTGGGGGATTCTAGGCAGGGGCTCTACCACTGAGCCCTCTTTTTGCTTTTTGAGACAAGGTCTCACTAAGTATCCCAGGCTGGCCTCAAACTCACTATGTAGCCCAGGCTGCTCGTGAACTTCCTTCCATCCTCTTACCTACAGTCTCCCAAGTAGGATCTTAGCAGGCCTGCACCATCACACCCTGCTCTGGTGAGGGATCTTGAGTCTTTCATCATTCCAGCACCTTTCTTGTAGGCCACAGGGGGGCGAGGTCATGGGCACCCAGCCCCGCCCACAGCCTTCCCCTGGTTTCCTTACCTTGCACCTGAGCCCGTGTATGCCCAGCCTGGTAACCATGGTGTCCTCGCTCGCTCACTCACTCCCTGTACATTTGGGGTTTGCTCATCCACACAACATCCCCCACCGTTGTTTTTTTTTGTTCTTGGGGTGGTGATGGGGGTGGGGGAGCCGCTGGCACAGAACTCACTGTGTAGCCCAGGCTGGCCTAGAGCATTTTAACCAAAGCTCCTGCTTCCTTCTCCCACGTGCTGGGACTGCAGGCTACAGGTAAGTGCCCCCCCCCCCCCGCCATCACCATCACCATCACCCGTTGCGCCCAGCCCTCCAGTTGCTCTTGACCTCAGAAAACCTCTGGGGCTTGCACTTCTTTGCTAGCTAGCGGAGCCTGGCTTCCCAACCCCCCACGCCTCCTTGGCTCGGCTTCCCTCCCTCCCTCCCTCCCTCTGGCTCCCTCCAGGAGGCGCAAACCTAATCAGACTGATTATCGCCCAAGTTCAATTCCACTTTCTCTGGCTCCAACACAGGCTGTAAATTTCCTTCGCTGTTGGACTCCGCTGTGAGACTAGCCTCCTGTCTGGCAGCTCGAACTAGGTAGCCGCCGCCCTGCCCCCACCCGCTGCAGCATCACAGATGAATCAGACCCGCCCCACCTGGGGGTGTCACTTAAACTCCATCTACAGAGCCACATCACCTCCTGGGTTATGCGGGATCCCCCGGGGGTCTAAAAGCCACATTGTTAATGGACGCAGAGACCTGACACTTTGCCCCCAGCTGTCCCCATCTCTGCAGACTCTGGAGGTAGGCCGCTGCCATTCCTCGGGGCTTATTTATTACGCGATAAACTCCGAGCCTCTGGCTTAATTTCGGACTTCTGTCCTCCCCGGTCCTTATGTCTTTCCAGAGTGTGACCGGAAAAGAACCAGAGATGGAGAAGAAGCTGGATTTACAAAGTCCGGGTCCCCTGGGATGGAGAAAGAAGCCCTGTTGGCCATTCCTTTTGCTCCGTTTCCTTCCAGAGGGGGAGGCCTGGCCCTGCTCACGAGGAAAGCGGAGAGGAGAGAACGCTAGAGAGGGAAGCAGTGATTCAATTAAACAGAATGCTCTTTAACAAGCCAGACTTGCATCTTCAGTACAAAGGCACGGGGGTGGGGGCGGGGTGGAGGCAGCCAGGGAAGGAAGACCCTGCTCGCATGCCCGGACAGGAAAGAGAACAGGATGAGTGGAATACTCGAAGTCCCAATAAGAACCCCGGAGACTTCGGTAAGAGAGATTTGTTTGTGAATGGCTATCTCCCAGAGGGCTTCCTGGAGGAAGTGGAATGGAGTTACATTCTAGACAGGACGATTCTGGAAGAAGATGATGAGATGTCTATGTAGCAGGCTTTGGGTCGAGTCCTATTTCTAAGGACCTTGAAAGGAAACACGTGGAGGGGTGTGACATTTGCTTTGACAAGACAGTGGGGGGCGTACTGGGGGGGGGCAGGCAGGTCTCTGGGGCTGACCGGTCACTCAGCTTAGAATCTGTGGGCTCCAGGTCTGTGATGGTTAGCATAGGCTGTCAACTGGACAGAATCGGGAATCGCCTGAGTGATGGGCCTCTATCCGCCCACGTGGGCGGCACTGTTCCCCTGGTTGGGAGGCCGAGTCGTCCATCAGTGGAGAAAGGGAGCGAGCATGACTCTCTGCTCCCACTGTGGCCAGCTGCTCAAGCCCTCACCACCAGGGAGTCCCCACCGTGATGCAGTGCACCCTGGGACTGTCACCCAGAATAAATCCTTTCTTCCTTGAGTTACTTTCGTCAGGGTATTTTATCATAGCAACGCAAAAAATAAAATAAAATAAAAACCTTAAGACAAAGCTTATAAAGGCCAACACAGATAATAAAACAAAACCCAAGGAGACGTCGTTCAATGGACCCGAGGTTGACCTATGGCCTCCTGCCACCTGCAAGGCACACAAGTGCACCACACATTAACACACACACACACACACACACTGATCTCAGTCATTTCTTTACTTATTCACTCAACCTTTGTATGCAGAGATGATGTGTGTACCCATGTTCGTGTGTGTGTGTGTGTGTGTGTGTGTGTGTGTGAGTGTGTGGGTGTGTGCATGCCATGGTGAGTGTGTGGAGGACAACTTCCGGTGCTATCTCTCTCCTTCCGCCTTGTTGGGGTCTCTCTTTGGTTGTTCGCTGCTGCGTGTGGCCTGTGAGCTTCCGGGATTCTCCTATCTCCACCTCCCTCCTCAAGGAGGAGGCGCTGGGACCACAGATGCGACCATGTCCAGCTTCACCCCTGGTCCCAGACTCAGGTTTCATGCTGGCAAGTGCTTTGTTCGTCGAGCTGTCTCTGACGCCAAACCCCAGCAATTTAAAGAGCGGACATTTTCCTCAAACACGGATGTGACATTTGTAAGATCCTAACACTTACTGGTCCCAGAAGTGCATCCCAGTGAGTCCCAGGGAAGGAAGGCAAATACTCCAGTCAGTGAGGGGCGTCTAGTGTGTCAGGAAACAATGGGTGATGGCTGCATCTAGGAGTCTTTTAAGAAGATGTGTATGTGTTGTGTATTTCTGTGTGTTTATATAGTGTGTGTATGGGGTTTGTGGTGTGCAGTGTGTATGTGTACAAATACATGTGTGGTACATGGGTATACAGGATGTGTGTGGAGGGGTGTATGTGTTGTATATTTGTGTATGTTTGCAAAGTGTGTGTGTGGTGTATTTGTGTATGTTGTGTGTATAGTGTGTATGCATGGACTGTGTATGCGTGTGTATATGTGTATGTGTACAGGGTGTGTGTACAAGGTATGTGTGTGTACAGGATGTATGTGCTGAATATTTGTATATGTTTGTATAGTGTGTGTGTATGTGTGTGTTTATGGTGTGGTGTGTGGTATGTATTTGTGTGTGTTTGGTGTATGATGTGTACGCAGTGTGTATGTGTGTATATGTGCATGTGGTGTTTGTGTGTGTGCATACTGTGTGTGTATGTACAAGGTGTATGTGTGTGTGTGTGTGTGTGTGTGTATACGGCCTGTAGGTGCAGGAATCTTTCTTTTCTGCCATGTTGTGTACAGAGTCTAGCTGGCTGTCTCAATCAGGGTTTCTATTCCTGCACAAACATCACGGCCAAGCAGCAAGTTGGGGAGGAAAGGGTTTATTGAGCTTACACTTCCACATTGCAGTTCATCATTAAAGGAAGTCAGGACTGGAACTCAAGCAGATCAGGAAGCAGGAGCTGATGCAGAGGCCATGGAGGGATGTTCCTTACTGACTTGCTTCCCCTGGCTTGCTCAGCCTGCTCTCTTATAGAACCCAAGACTACCAGCCCAGGGATGGCACCACCCACAGTGGGCCCTCCTACCTTGTTCACTGAGAAAATGCCCCACAGTTGGATCTCATGGAGGTAGTTCCTCACCTGAAACTCCTTTCTCTGTGATGACTCCAGCCTGTGTCAGGTTGACACAGCCAGTCCACTGGCCCCGAAGCTTCCAGGTGCCGTCTGGCTCTGCCTCCCATCTTCGTACATGCGCACTGGGATTACAGCAGGGTCCTGCATCCAGCTTCTTACGTGGGTTCAGGGAGGGGCTGAGTCAGTGCACATGGAAAACACCTTACCCCATTGAGCATCGCCCCAGCGTGGGCGTCTTACCCTTTGATGAAGTTAGGAAGCTGGAGACGGTAGGTGAGAAGTTGCTGCCTTGTGTCTCCATCTGTGAGACCTCTGTAGACGTCATCATTGGTAACAAAAGCCTAACCTGACTATGGCCTTTGGGGTAGAGGCTTCCAGCCATGATTAGGGCTGGGTTGGTTATCGGTCCCCATGGTTTAATTCCAGTGGCTTGTAGGAAGAGAGAGAAACCAGAAGTTACATGTCCAGGCCCCCTGTCTCTTGGCCTCTGGTGACCTGTGTCCTCTTGGCACCCTGAGGACCAGACCCAGTTCTTCAACCTTGTGCCTCCAGAACCATGAATCGAAACAAACCTCTTTCCCTTATAAGGTTACTCTGCCTCGTGCATTTTGTTATAGTCATGCAAAGCAGACTAAGTCAGCATTATATAAAAGATACAACATAAATGGGTTATAAAAGCAGATGAGCTCATTCTGGGAGAAAGTAGGAAGAGAACAGAGATAAAAATACTGTGAATTCCAAGGTCAGGATGATGAAGCCGAGAATGCGGCCCAGCTCAGGGTGCTTGCCTGGCATAGGTTCCATTTCCCTGAAAACTGCCTCAAGTGTGGTCAGAGAACACTCGTAACCCCAGGACTGGGAAGGCCAAGTCAGAAGCATCATGGGGTTGAGATCCATCCTCTGCTGTCAGCCACAGGGAATGCTAATTCGGGACAGACAGAGGTCAAGGAGAGAGGGGGGGAGGGGGGATGCAGAAAAGAGTCCCTAAGTGAGTCCTGTGAGAGGATACCCAGCAGAAGCCTGTCAGAGTCCGAGGCAAAGGAAATCACCAACACCAGTTCTGTCCTTTAAAAAAAAAAGTTTCTACATTGATAATAGTGTGTGTGTGTGTGCGCGTGTGTGTGTGTGTGTGTGTGTGTGTGTGTGTGTGTGTAGTCAAGAGGTTAATGTCTAGTGTCTTCTTTGATGTGCTCCATTTTACATGCTGAACACTGAGCTCATCTCTTCGGCTAACATACCTAGCCAGCTTGCTCTGGGGACCTCCCTCCTCTGCCTTCTTGAGCCCTGGGGTTTTAGTCCAGCCATTGATGCCCTAGGAATCCCAACTCTGGTACTCACGCAAGCGCTTTCCACACTGGGCCATCTCTTAGACCCCATCTACCAATAGTAAAGTAAGCTTACAAAGGAATGAGCTTTGGAATGGCCCAGTGGATAAAGGCTCTGGCTGCCAAGCCTGCATTCTACTGAGGGAAGACCTCTGCAAATTGTCCTTTGACCTCTATGCATGCAAGACACACACACACAAACACATACACACTGTAATTTAAAGGTGTAGTTTTCAACCTTGGGCACAGGTCTCTTTCCACTGTGTTGGGACCCAGCTCTTCCATCACTGCCTGACAAAAGTAATTCAGGCAGGCAGGGTTAATTGTGCTCCCACATGGTGGGACAGACAGGACGGCCAACATGTGCAGCAGGTGGTCACACTGTGTCTTCAGTCCAGAGCACCAGCCCATGGGACGCCGCTGCCCATATTTTCAGGGTGGATCTTCCCCCTCAGTTAATCCAGTGTAGAAACTCCTCACAGGCACATCAGGAAGTGTGTCTTCTAGGTGTTTCTGAATCCCGTCAACTGTAGTCATCGCAAATAGTGGAGAGATGTGGTGTCTTGATGACTGAGATGCAGCTGTGCCGTTAGACTTGGTACCCGAGACAGAGAGGTTAAAAGAGTTAAGTGAAATACTTCTCTTTTTTTCCAGTCTTATGTAACCCAGGCTGGTCTCAAAGTCTCTACCTAGCAGAGGCTGGCCTTGGTCTTCACACTAAGTGTGAAGTGCTAGGGTCCTGAGTGCTGAGTTAGTAGGCTTGCACCCACCCACCTTCCCTGGCTTAGGTGGTCTATGGACTAGAAGTGAGGGCTCCGTGTATGTTAGGTAAGTACTCTACCAGCTGAGTCCCAGCCCCAGCCCAGGATGCCTACAAATGAGGCCGAGAGTGGGGCTTCAGATGGAAGAGGAATACAGGCGCACCAGGACCTCACCCACTGCTCTTCTGGCTATGAACAATCCATTCCTCTCCAACAGCTAAACATGGAAAGGTCACCAGGAAAATTGTGTGTGTGTGTGTGTGTGTGTGTGTGTGTGTGTGTGTGTGTGTATACACCCGCGTGCTCCCACATGTGTGCATGCGTGTGTGTTTTGTTCTGTTTTGCTTTTGAGACAAGGTTTACCTCTGAGCCGTGGGAAGCCTGGAATTCACTAGGTAATCCTACTTGTCCTTGAATTTATGATGATCTGCCTCAACCTCCAGAGTGCTGGGATTACAAGATTAAACGGGGCCTCAGGCCACCCAGGCTGGTCTTAAACTTGATATGTAGCTGAGGATAACCTTGGATTTCTGATCCTCCTGCCTCTACCTCGCCAGTGCTGTGACTACAGGTGTGGACCCAAGGCCAAGTTTATGTGTGCTGGGGTGGGAAGCCAGGGTTCTGTACGTGCTACGGCGCACGCGGAGCTCTGAGCCACACCCCACAGGCCCATTGTCTCGGAAGCTTCTCAGAACCTCTGTGAATATCCCCAAAGGAGCCTCTCACTGGGGAGTCGTTCTATCCCAAGCCAATTGGCGAAGGAGAAAAACACAATGAAGGCAGCGTTGCCATGGCAACATTATGATTTGTTAGTTGGAAGACTGTAGATCCCAGGGGAGGCACAGAAATAAGGACCCTTTGAGGTTCAGAAAGAAAGAGAGGTGGTTTTTACGCGGACTGGACCGCGGTCTTTCTTTGGTGAGGATAAGGTCAGCTCTGGAAGGTGCCTAGCGCCCTCTAGTGGACAAGGGTAGTAAAAACAGCTTTGGCGTAAATGGTTCCAGATTTATCTAGGGCAGCCCTGGGAAGAGGACTTTGGTAGCAGAAGAGCAAGTTTGCTGTTGTACGATGCTGTTTTGTTGTTTAACTTTGTTTTTGTTCGTGTTGGGGGATATATCCCCGGTCCTGATTTTTTTTTTAGCCCAGGCTAGCCTCGTACTTCCAAGTGTCAGGATTACAGGCCCATATCACACCAGGCCTTAGCTGCACTTTCAAATGGACATCATGGGCCAATAGGTAAAGGTGCTTGCCACTGTGCATGAAACCTGAGCTCAATCCCCTGTGTAATTTTTTTTATTAGATATTTTCTTTAAATTTTAAAGTCCTTAAATGGGCATTATGAGTTCGTTTTATTCTATGCTATTTTCATTATAACTACCCCAAGAATGTAATTATATTTTTAAAGTTTTATTTTATTTGTTATTACATTTATTTACTTCTGGGAGAGGGGCATACACGTGCCACCACACTCAAGTGGACGTCAGAAGACAATTTGCAGGGGTTGGTTTCTCGCCTTCCACCGTGTGAGTCCTGGGAATCGAACTGAGGTTGCTATTCTTGGCAGCAAGCCTCTTTACCTGCTGAGCCAAACTGAGGGCCCAGCAGCGGTTCTTTGTGATGATGGTTGCTAATGATGCACACACTGGTAAGCCACGTGACAGGGAATTAAAAGAGAGCTGAGGTTTAGGTGTGGGTGGGAGCCACCCGTGAGCTCTCCATCTGCACCGGGTCACCCGGCAGCGAATGACAGCCTCGGGCGGAGTTCTCCGCTCAGCTCATTAACTAACACGGAAAATACAGAGGCAGAGGAAACCCCAGAGTCTAAAGCAAAGTAAACACGGGAAGAGAAAAGCTTGCGGGGCTACAGTCTTGGCAAGCATTAAGACCTGACTTTGATCATCGAGACCCACAGGGTGACTTGTCCTTGTGACTGGGGAAGTGGACCGGGAAGTCCCTGAAACTCTCCAGCCTGGGCTATTTGGCTGGACTATTTGAAAGATCATATCTCAGAAAACAAGATGGTTAACACCCAAGAAAGGACCACCAGGGTTGACCTCTGACCTACAGACACTTGCGCTGTCAATGAAGTAGACGCAAGCACACAATGGCCTGTCCTTACTGAAAGGAGAGCCCATCCCAGAGAGGCAGGGGGATCTCTGTGAGCTCCAGGACAGACTGGTCTACATAGTCAGACCCTGTATAAAAAGGAAACAAAACAAGGAACATGTTCTTTAGTATAACACACACCACACCCCGCCCACACACACACTTACCAAGAACTCGCTTTTGATCAGTTTCCTCTCAGTAAGAAAACAGCAGTTTGTTTCAACCACAGTCTATTCTCGGCACTTTCCTGCTTTCTTTCACTTCCTTTCTTTGTACATTTTGTGTGTGTAAAGACACCAGTGGGTGAGCCCCAGTGCCTTGCTCTCTTTTAACCCAGGCTAGCCTCATATCCACTACATAGCTGAGGATGACCATCTTCACTCCAGATCTTCCTGCCTCTACTTGAGATTGCAGGTGAGGATCACCACTCCTGGTTTAAGGGCGTGTGTGTGTGTGTGTGTGTGTGTGTGTGTGAGAGGGGGGGTGGGGTGGGACAGTCATGTGAAAGTCAAAATTCAACTCCATCAGTCAACTTTGGTTAGGGTTATTGTTATTTTCAAAGACAGGGTTTCTCTGTGTAATAACCCTGGCTGTCCTGGAACTTGCTCTGTAGACCAGGCTGGCCTCAAACTCACCTGCCTGCCTCTGTCTATGGAGTGCCAGGATCAAAGGAGTGTGCCACCAGCACCCTGGCTCACTGTGTAACAAGGTTTCTCACTGTACTGGAATACACCAGTGTGGCCATGCAGGCCGGTAGGCCCCATGCTCCACCTCCCAGCACTGATGTCACCCACATCAGTCACCAGACTCTGGGGCTCACACTCACCCTTATTCAGCAAGCATTTGCCAACTGAGCTCTCTCCCCAAACCCATTTCTTGTTTAACTATAGTGAAATGTCTTTATCGCGATCAGACAGGAGATAGAGAAAACCACTGTTTCTTTGAAAAATGCATCCCTTTTCCTTGAAGAACATGTTTTAAAGATTTATTTATTATGTATATGAGTACTCTGTCTGCATGTATGCCTGCATGCCAGAAAAGGGCATCAGATCCCATTAGATGGTTGGGAACCACCATGTGGTTGCTGGGATTTGAACTCAGGACCTCTGGAAGAGCAGTTGGTGTTCTTAACCACTGAGCCATCTCTCCAGCGCCACCCCCCAGACTGAGAACATTTTTGTTTGTTTGTTTGTTTGTTTGTTTTGAAATAGGGTCTCTCTACAGATCCCTGACTTTCCTGGAACTCACTATGTAAGCCAGGATGACCTGAGTGCTGGGACTGAAGGTGTGTGCCAACATGCCCAACTAAGAAACATGTTTATATAAGATTTGTCCTCAGGTTCCAGTAAGTCATTTTTACTGCCTAAGAAAGGCAGTGGTAAGTCAGGCATGGTAACACACATGTCATCCTATAATCCCCTCCCTGGGCAAGTGGAGGCAGAAGAGTCTGAGTTCAAGGCCATCCTTGGCTACATAGAAATAATGAAGCCGCCTAGGCTATCTAGGACCATCTTAAAAATAAATAGGGCTGGAGAGATGGCTCAGTGGTTAAGAGCAATGAGTTCAATTCCCAGCAACCACATGGCAGCTCACAACAATCTGTAATAAGATCTGATGCCCTCTTCTGGTGTGCATGAAGACAGCTACAGTGTACTCACATACATAAAATAAATAAATCTTTAAAATAAATAAATAAATAGCTGCAAACAGTACTCTGTGACATATGGACAAATCTAACCTATTCCAGTGAATCTCTGTCCCGTGAGACAAGATATTATATAGGCACAAACAATATATATGTACATGTACATATATCTATATATACATACCATATATATGTATACACATACACATATACATATATGAAGATTTCTTTGTGTAGCCCTGGTTGTCCTGAAACAACTAGCTCTGTATGTAGACCAGGCTGGCCTTGAACTCACAGAGATCTACCTGCCCCTGCTTCCGAGGCTCTCTCTCTCTCTCTCTCTCTCTCTCTCTCACACACACACACACACACACACACACACACACACACACACACACCACATACACACTAATAACTTGTAGATCAAAAAATGACAGTAAATTTTAAAATATTTTTAATTTTAATGAAAATTAAAAATACAAGGCGAAGGCTAATCTTTAGCAATAAAGTCACTCACTGCCAAGCCTGGCCACCTGCATCTGGACCCCTGGGCCCCATGATGGAAGAAGAGAATCAACTTGTACGTTTTGTCCTCCTAGGTCCACACACGTGCAGGGACTCACTAATACACACACACACACACACACACACACACACACACACACACACAAAATAAATAACTGTGACTAAGAAACTTCTTTAAATAGAAAAGAAAAATACAGCTAACAAAACTGGCCGAGAGCGGCGCCTTGGGTGGGTTTCTATCGGCTCACAGGAAGTTCTGTGAGTCTCTTCCCAAATTCATGTTCTGCAACTTCACATTGACACCTTTAAGCCCTGCAGGGTAGGAACGTTTATACAACAGGAACGTGTAAGCGAAGCCAAAAGCAGTCATGCACACTGGCAGTCCCAGCACTCCAGAAGCTGGAGACAGGAAGATCAGGAGTTCGAGGCCAGCCTCTACTATACAGTGAATCTGAGGTCAGCCTGGGCTCCAGGAGAGCCTGTCTCAAAAACCGCAAACCAGTAAATGGTGATTTGCTTTATTGTTCTTTTATTCTGTCAGCACAGACTACAAGAAGAAAAAGTAAGGCTTCTGGGACATAAATAAATAAAATAATAAATAAATAAATAAATAAAAGCTTATTTCAGAAAAGAACAAAGAGAGAGTGGTGAGATGGCTCAGTGGATAAAGGGGCTTGCCACCAAGCCTGACAACCTGAGTTTGATTCCCGGGACCCTGTGGTGGAAGGAGAGAAACTCATCAGAGACTTCTCTAAGTTGTCCTCTGAGGGCCATACTTGAGCTTTTTAGTTTCTTGGGCTCTCAACTCAAGAAAGTAAAAAGAAGGACAAATTAAACTCAGATTAAGCCTAGATAGTGTCATATGACTGTAATGTCAGACACCTGGGAGGCTGAGGCAGGAGGCTTCAAGCCTGGATAACATCCTGAATTTCATGCTAGCCTGGGCTGTGTAAAGACTGCCAGGAAAGGATAGGAATGAGAAAGGTAAGGGGGGCTTAAGGGGAGAAGGGGCTAAAGAAGGAGAGAACAGAAAAGAAAAAAGCTAGAAGCCAGGTGGTGGTGTACATGATTGGTAGTCCCAGCACTTGAGTTCTGGGCCAGCCTGGTCTACAGAGTGAGATCTATAACAGCCGGGGCTACAAAGAGAAGCCCTGCCTTAAAAAAAAAAAAAAGAGGGGGGAAGGACAGTGAGTCTGAGGAGGCACTCCTGTTCTGGGTGTGTTTCCTGTTGTGATCATAAAAAGAGAAAGAGGCATAAGAGGTGTGTGTGTGTGTGGTGAGGTGTGGGGGAAGGGGGTGCCTCAGCGGACCTATGCCGAGGCATCCCTTCCCCCTGAGGGAACACACACACACACACACACACACACACGGTATAGTATAGAATCGTTTAGGGCATGGGGAGTGGAGTTAAAAGGCAGAGAGAGAAGGACAGAGTAGGGAAGTAGGGTCCGGCCATGATCATGGGGAGAGAGGGGGGAGGGGAAGGGAAGAGTCCAGGAGGGCAAGAGAGAACAAGAGAGCAAGAGAGTGGGGAGGGGCCAAGCAGCCCCTCTATAGTGGGTCAGGCCTACCGGGCTTTTGCCAGGTAATTGTTGGGAGGGGCCTACCTGGCTGTTGCTAGGTAACTGTGGGGGCGGAGTCCAGACAGAGCACCGACCTTCCCTCTCTGCCTGAGCAGCACCAGGGGGACTCACCCAAGGGGCTCCTTAGGGACACCCCCTTCTTATCTTCATCCTTTATCAGTAAATGAGGTCGCTGGGTCGTATGGAAAGGAGGTGCTGGGGTAGACGAGCTGACAAGGTACGACTGTGGCTCACAAGGCTTGCACAGGGGATTAAGACAAAGTTTACAGTACAAGGGTCTGCTGCGGCCCCTGAAAACCACAGGCAGGCTGGGAGAGCGGGCTGGACTGGGTCCAAGCCTGGTTCATTGCTCTCTGACCGTGTAGCAGAAGTTTAGCTTGCCTGGGAATGTGTGTGGGCACACAAGTCCCAAGGGTAGGTGTGGAGGTCGGAGAACAGCTTATGGGAGTTAATTCCCTGCTACCAGGTGGGTTCTGGGAGTTGAAGTCCAGTTTGGTGGCAAACCCCGCTGTTTGCTGAGCCATCTTGCCTTCGCAACTGTTTTAATGCTGCTATTTGGAACGCCTCAGGTTGACAAAGGATGAACTCTGCTGCAATTCTTTGCTTTTCAGCTGGCAAGAGGCTTTAACCAGGCGTGAGAGCGAGGGACTCTTGCTGTCTCCTGCTCCGAAGCCCACATCCCTGTGTGTTTGTTTGAGACAGGGTCTCACAGGATGGCTGGAACTCTCTATCTATTGAGGATGACCTCGAACTCCTGATCTTCCAGCCTCTGCCTTCCAAGTGCTGGGATAACAGTTTATTAGGTGCTGTGGGTTGGATCCAGGGCCTCATGTTTGCCAGACAAGCATTCTACCAGTGTGAGCCACAGCCTGTCATCCCAGTGTCACCTTAACTTCCCTTGTTTTCGGTGCTGTTTGCTTTCTCCAGGCCTTCTCAGCATAGTATTTTTTTCTAGGCCCAAAATATCCAAAGATGGGGGTGGTGGTACACACCTGTAATACCAACACCCGGGAGGCTGGGGCAGAAGGATCTTGATTTTGAAGCTAGCCTGGGCTACATAGCAAGCCTTTGTCCAAATAAATACATAAGAAAAAAAAAAAACCCAAAAGTACAGTTTTTACTGAATGTGTTGCTTTTACACCAGCAAGAAACAAATTTGGGAGAGAGAAAAGGTAAAAGATCCACGAGGTAAACCACGTTAAGTCAGGCGCCACCTGAATGACTTCCTGTCCTCGTTTTGATTGACTACCTGGTCTGTGGCGTCCAGCAATGTTACTCAGTTCCTCTCCCTCTACAAGGTCGTCATCGTCGTCTGCCACAGTTCACAATGTCCCCTGTGATTCTTTTTCAGATGGGATCCAGTAGCTCCCACAGGCCTTAAACTTTCTAAGTATCTGAGGCTACCCCTCTGGTCTTCCTGCCTCCAACTCCCCAGTCCAGGGATTACAGCCGTGCCCCACCACCCCAGGCTGAGGATTTCGGATCTCATTCTTCTGTCCCCGCACACCTGTTGCTCTCAGAAAGCCCTTGCCCCGGGGAAACCCCCAAATGCTCTGAGACCTCCTCAAATACATTTATTTCTAGGTAGAGCCTCCTCCAGGAAGCCTGCACTAAGCTCTGGAAACGAGGTTCTTATCTGGGGCTCACAGCTTTAGCGGTTAGCAAAGGACCCACGAGGAGCCTCGCCCACTGGCCCAATCACCCATCTGTCATTCCTTGCCACACATAAACATCCTGACCCAATAAACATGCTCAGAGAACAGATTCTGGGGCAGCGTCTTCTTTACAACACACACTCAAGCTGACAGCTTGAGCCTGGGGCTACCAGACGCCCTGGCCTGTGCCCCCCCCCCCCAGACCTTCCTGCTGGAGGCGGGTCTGGCCTTACTGCCCTGGCCAGAGGAGAGGGAGGGTTCCAGGGTGGGGTGGGAGGAAGGCGGGGCCTGCGCCCCAGAGTAGCTGTCCCGGGCCGGGGACGGAAGTTGCACACTACGATTACTTTCAGTTTTGTTTCTCTTGCAGGTAGTCAACTGCCGGCCGTAGCGGGGTTTCGGGGCTCCCCGGGTCCTGCTGGGAGAGTCCAAGATCAGCTGTGGCTGGGTAAGGAGAGCCGGGGGAGGCGAGTGGGGGTAAGAGCCAGGACCCAGAAAGACGAGGCTGGGGGGAGGGGAGAGAGGAAAGGGGAGGGAAGTGAGAAAGCCCGGGAGAGGGAAAGGGAGGGAGGGGATAGAGGGCAGAGGGGACCTGGAAAGCCTGAGAGGACAAGCTTGGAGCCAGGCCCTGCCCCTCAACCTCCCACCCTGTGTCCGGAATATCCTACACTCCTTGAGTGTAGACAACCGCACCCCCACCCCCACTCCGAGTTTTCCCTTCCAACACTGGGAAATAGAAAAGTGCAATCTCGCAATCTCTCTCTCTCTCTCTCTCTCTCTCTCTCTCTCTCTCTCTCTCTCTCTCTGTAGGGCAGGCTCAGCCCGAACTCACTATTGTAGCCCAGGCTAGCCTCAATTTTGTGGCAATCTTCCTGCCTCCGGCTCCTGAGTGCTAGGATTCCACCAGCTTTCTTTATTAAGTCGCCACCATGCTGGGGGCTTACAGTACCTTCCCTCCAGACGATTCTAGAATGTGTTTGGTAGGAAATGGTAAAATTAGAGGACCCCAGGAGTCAGGCCAGAGCTACATGACCCCGAGGTCCAGCAAAAGGAAGGAAATGAACTTTTTCTCCCTGAGCCTTCATCATGATCTGTGATTATTTTCAAAACTAGTTGGGGAAGTACCGCCCCTCCCCCACACCCTCCCAGAACACCCTCCCAGACAGAGGGACAAAGACTTCCGAACCCTGTCCGACTTCAAAAAGCATGCACCTGGCCTATGTGTCCTTACTGGGTGCCCCTTGAGCCCTAGTTCCCACACATAACAAGTCCCATACCAAGATGAAGGTGGTGGCGCTTGCCTGTAATGTGACAATTCAGGAGACTGAGGCAGGAGGAACACAGCTTGGAGCCAGACCCCGGGAGCATGGCTGACATGTTAGAGTGCAGCCTAGCACACAAGAAGCCCTAGGTTCCCTCCCCAGTGCTACATAAACTGCATGTTCTGATGCACACCTGTAATCCCAGGGCTCCGTAAGTGGAGGCAGGAAATTCAGAAAGTCAAGGTCATTCTGGGCTACTTGGCAAGTTTGAGGCCAGCCTGGGCTACATGAGATGGAAAGAGCTTGGGCTACCCCGACCTTTGGCCCATGACCTGGTATGTTACTCCGTCTCTGAGGCCTGGAGGCTACCTGGTCTCTTCTTTCCCACAGGCTTAGCACTTCTGTAAGGAGGACAAGGAGGAGGAAAGAAGGCCTCCCCTAGTGTCCAGTGCCCCCACAAGCCAGAACTTACCAAACATCCAGGTAAGTGTGGACGCCATGAAAGAGTAGGGGAGGGGCCGGGATGAAGTGTGCTTGTGGGGCGGGGGAAGACAGGACCGAGCTAGGGTCTTGGCTCAGGTACCTCTGCCCTCTAACCTCTGCTCCTTCCCTTAGAGCATGAACTCCAAAGTCTCCTCCCCAACCCTGTTGGAAGCCCTGAGCAGCGATTTCCTAGCCTGTAAAATCTGTCTGGAGCAGTTACACACGCCCAAGACTCTGCCATGCCTACACACCTATTGCCAGGACTGCCTGGCCCAACTGGACATCGGTGGCCAGGTCCGCTGCCCCGAGTGTAGGGAGGTTGTGCCTGTACCCCCCGAAGGGGTGGCCGCCTTCAAGACCAACTTCTTTGTCAATGGGCTCCTGGATCTTGTCAAGGCCAGAGCTCCTGGAGACGTCCATTCAGGGAAGCCAACCTGCGCTCTGTGCCCTCTGGTGGGAGGCAAGAGCTCTGGGGGACCCGCCACAGCCAGGTGCCTGGACTGTGCAGATGACCTATGCCAGGCCTGTGCTGATGGGCACCGCTGCTCCCGTCAGACCCATAAGCACCGTGTAGTTGACTTGGTGGGTTACAGAGCCGGGTGGTATGACGAAGAGGCTCGCGAGCGCCAGGCATCCCAGTGTCCCCAGCACCCAGGGGAAGCCCTCTGCTTCCTCTGCCAACCTTGTTCTCAGTTGCTCTGCAAGGACTGCCGCCTGGGGCCCCATATTGATCACCCCTGCCTGCCCCTGGCGGAAGCAGTGCGTTCCAGGAAGCCGGGCCTTGAGGAGTTATTGGCAGGTGTGGACAGCAATCTGGTGGAGCTAGAGGCCACTCGGGTGGCAGAGAAGGAAGCCCTGGCCTTGCTTCGAGAGCAGGCAGCCAGTGTGGGGACTCAGGTGGAAGAGGCAGCTGAGCGAATCCTCAAGTCCCTTCTGGCCCAGAAGCAGGAAGTGTTGGGACAACTCCGGGCCCTTGTGGAGGCCGCTGAGGAGGCTACCAGGGAGAGGCTGACCAAGATAGAGGGCCAGGAGCAGGTGGCCAAGGCGGCTGCTGCTTTTGCCCGTCGAGTGCTCAGCCTGGGTCTAGAGGCCGAGATCCTTTCGCTGGAGGGAGCAATCACACAGCGCCTGCGCCAGCTCCAGGACTCTCCCTGGACTTCCGGGCCCACCCGCTGTGTGCTGCCCCATCTGGAGCTCCACCCTGGGCTCGAGGACAAGAACTGCCACCTGCTCCGACTCTCCTTTGAGGAACCAAAACAGTCCCAGAAGGACAATGGGAAGGATGGAGCTGGTACCCAAGGAGGAGATGTAGCCCAAGACCTAGGGGAAGATAGAACCAAGATAGGGAGGCAGGGTGGAGCCCAGCCACTGACTCCCAAAGAAGACAAAGCCCAGAACCTCCAAGAAGATGAGGTCATCATCGAACGGGGTAACAGGCCTAACAAGAAGAAAAAGTGCAAAGGCAGGGGCAAGTCCGTTTCCCGGGAGCCCAGCCCCATCCTGAGGCCAAACCTAGAAGGTTCAGGCCTCCTCCCTCGGCCTGTTTTTTCCTGGAGTTTCCCCACAAGGATGCCTGGGGACAAGCGCTCCCCACGGATCACTGGACTCTGTCCCTACGGCCCCCAGGAGATCTTGGTGGCAGATGAGCAGAACAGGGTCTTGAAACGCTTCTCCCTCAATGGGGACTACAAGGGCACGGTGCCGGTCCCCGAGGGTTGTTCCCCGTGCAGTGTGGCTGCCCTGCAGAACGCAGTGGCTTTCTCCGCCAATGCAAGGCTCTATCTTGTCAGTCCTGAGGGGGAAGTTCAGTGGCGCAGGTCCCTGAGCCTCACCCAGTCCAGCCACGCTGTGGCCGCAATGCCGTGTGGAGACCGGGTAGCCGTCAGTGTGGCAGGCCATGTGGAGGTATACAAGAAAGAAGGCAGCCTGGCTACCCGGTTTATCCCCGGAGGCAAGGCAAGCCGGGGCCAGAGGGCACTGGTGTTCCTGACCACCAGCCCCCAGGGCAATTTTGTAGGGTCAGACTGGCAGCAGAATAGCGTGGTTCTCTGTGATGGGCTAGGTCAGGTGATCTGGGAATACAAGGGCCCTGGGTTACATGGCTGCCAGCCAGGTTCTGTGTCTGTGGATAAGAAGGGCTTCATATTTCTGACCCTTCGAGAGGTGAACAAGGTGGTGATTCTGGATCCTAAGGGATCACTTCTTGGTGACTTCCTAACAGCGTACCATGGCCTGGAAAAGCCCCGGGTAACCACCATGGTAGATGGCAAATACTTGGTGGTATCACTTAGTAATGGGACCATCCATGTCTTTAGGGTCAGGTTTCCTGACAGTTAAAGGGGCTTTTGGCTGGGATGGGGGGCAAGTGGGGAGGGAGGGAGGGAGGGAGGGAGGGCATAACAGAAGCAGAGCCACCTGTAGGACGAGGTGGCCAAGGGCATTTTCCCAACCAGGAAAATGCCTGCTCCTTTTGAGATGTACAGGGATAGAAGATCCTAAGCGATGTTGGCTGACAATCGCTCGAGCACACTGCAGATGCTCAACCAAACCGCTTGCTTTTGACTGATTCCTGCAGCTGTGGCTGCGGCTTTAGGTGTCTTGAGATTTAGAAGCCTGATTCTTGATTTGTATTCTTCAAAACCATTCCTGGGATGGGATCATGACTTCTCGGTAGAGCACTTCGCCTAGAACTCTCCAATGAGAGGCTCAATAGTAGAGTTCCGGCCTAGGTTCTACCAGTGAGGAGTCGGGCGTGGCTCAAGTGTAGAGGGCTTGTCTGGAATCCACCAATGAGGGTGGGGGCGTGGCTCATCGGTAAAGCCCCTGCCTAGAATCCTCCAATGAGGGGCAGAGGCGTGGCTCAGTGGTAGAGCCCCTGCCTAGAATCCCTCAGTGAGGGGCTGTAGGCGTGGCTTGGTCTTAAAAGACTTGTCTAGCCTGCAGGAATTCCCAGGCATATCTTCCTTCCAAAACAAAACAAAACAAAAAACAACCTTGGAGCAGGTGAAAAAGAGTCCTAGGGAGAGGGCATAAGTCATCCTCCAAGCAAAGGAAGACCCAGTACATGCCAAGATATGTTAGGCATACTGGAAAGAGGATGAGAACTGGCCATTCTCACAGGGAGACATGGGGTCAGAAGAGGCCAGGGAGCAGAAAGTCCCTCTGTGAAGTATGGGTTGGGATTCAAGAGGTCAGGGGTCAGGGGTCAGGGAGTGCAGGCACAAGCAGAGGTCATAGGTGTGAGATTAAATCCAGATGCAGCATCACACACACACACACACACACACACACACACACACACACCTGTGATCCCAGCACTTGGGAAGATGAGGCAGGAGGATCATATGTTTGAGCCTAGCCTGGACTACATGCAGAGACTGTTAAAAAAAAAAAAACCTGGACCCTCTCCAAACTCTCAAGCACCAACTTCTGTACCACAGAAACTCCACCTCTGGCCGCATGGTCAAGATCAGCAAAGGTGGCCACCGTAAGAGGGAGTCTGGCTCTTCCAGATGGTAACTGAGAGGTGTCAGCACCAACACCTGTGGGTCGTGTCCAGAGAGGAGGGTGTCTCAGCAGAGGCTGTGATTCCGTGACCGTTCTCGAGGGCTTCACCAAGTGCATGGACCACGTACCATCCTGCCCTTCGGTGCCCACAAACCAGACATCTCACGAGTCCTCAGAAGGCATCGAAGCCCTCAGAAACCATGATGATATAATCAAGGTGGTGCCGATTAAGGCTTGCTAGCCGGAGACACAGCAGCCGATGGGAGAGGGGCCGCTTATGGTTGCTGGTGAAACCCATCGACACCCCCAAGGTGGTCATAGTCTGCATCAACTGGTTCTAGTCGGATGACCAGAAGTTCTTCGAGACAGAAGAGCAGAATCTTTTCAAAGATACCAGTCTGCCCTGAAATGGCCCCCCTCAGGAAGCTCAGTGACCTGAGGCTGGCCTGGGTCACCTCACAAAGGAGGTGTCCAGTGTCTGCAGGAGACAGGGTAAGAAGAGTTGATGAAGGAACAGCCTGGTGACTTCCTGGGCCTGTGTGGCAGGGATTCTTAGAGACCTAGGATATCAGCAAGGCTCAGACTGTGAAGCCCGAGAATGCTGGACATTGCGAGCAATGTGCTGGCCAACGACATCACCTGGCTAATGGTGAGGGTGGGTCTGGAGGACTCCCTGACACCCTTGCAGACTGCAAAGAGTGGAGATCTCGATGGCACTGTTTGGGCGGGACTGTGGTGAGGGCGTGGACGAAGTTGAGTGGGTGCTTGGCAAGGACAAGACCACAGGGACCAGACAAATGCTCCAGTCCCTCCCACCCCCGCCATCAACGACAAGGTCACAGATGCCGACAACGCTAAGAAAGACGCGGAATTCCAGCTTGCCTAACAACAGCTGGCCGGTAACCCCTTCACTCAGGTAAAGCTGGAGGGTCACGAGCCGCCCACTGACCTGCCCCCACACCTCACCCCACGGTCTAACCTGAGACACACGTGATTCCCCCACCCTGAGCCTTGCCCGGGTGGGCGGGGCCTGGGGCGGAGATTAGGGAGGTCCAGTGTCTCCATTATTTCAAGGTTCATAAAGACTTGCCCATGTTTCCTTAGCTCTAGAGTAAGAGAAACATCATAGATCTTTTAAGGCCATTACAGGCCCAGCGGGGAGGCAGAAGTGATGCTCGGATGAATGGTGAAATTTAATATGGAGAAAAAAATGGATATCTGTAATAATCTTAGAGACAAAACCCAAAACCACTCAACGGACAGTTTAGCCAATCTGAAGTTAAATAGGATTTAACTTTTAAATAGGATGTGACATTTAAACAGGATGTGAAATCTCTATAATACTTTGCTTATGCTCTCTATATGTTCCCTAGGAGCTTGTTTATTTATGCTTTTTGTTAGCTGTCTTGGCAAAATCCCTTTTCAGAAATGTTAGCCTTTGTGTGAATGAAGTGATTTCATCTGTGACCGGAGGGGTGGGGGGAGGGGCGCTGAAGCCAAAAGGCCAGCATGGGATTGGAGTGCCAAGCAGAATTTGGGGTGTCACCAGTGATGGATGGGGGACCTAAGGCAGGAGGAGGCATAAGACTGGAGATGCGGTTGGAGGCGAGTCGCAGTCACCTCGGTGTTTTTAATCGTGGCAGCGTCTTTGGATGGAAGATGGTGAGGTGGCTGTGGAGCGTTTAGCCAGGGGGCTGTGGAGAAATGAGGCTGAAGAGACATTTAAAGTAGGGATTATCATGAGACAGTGTGTGCGTGGGATCCAGGGACTTTTGGGGCAAAGTCCAGATGGAAGTTTAGGGATAGAGAAGGGACATCTTTTTTTCTGGACAAAATTTCCTGTTTGTAGAAACCGGTGCAGGGAGTCGCCAGTGTCCAGATGGTCAACTTTGATTACATATAAAATTTAAAGGCTAGATATGGAGGTGCAAGCCTGGTGTAAACTCCACGACTCAGGAGGTGGGAGCAGAATTCTGAGTTCAAGGCCAGCCTAGGCTCTATAGTGAGACCCTCCAAAACAAAAAGCAGGAGGGGCCGTGGCTCTCAGTTGGTAGAGTGCTTGCCTAACATACCCAGTCCCTGGGTTCAATCCCCAGCACTGAATAAAAACAGGTATAGCACGGACCTACAGTCCTGGCAATCAGATAGAGGTGGGAGACTCAGAAGTTCAAGGTTATCCTTGGCTACAAAGCAAATTCAAAACCAGCCTAGGCTATATGAGACTTTGGCTCTAAAAAAAAAACAAAAAAACAAAAAAACACTCTAAAAAAGGCAAACAAAAAAATCCAAAATAAGTAAATATAAAAATATATACACTGCAAAGCATAAGGGAAGATGTGAGGGCCGGTAAGGTTACAAATAACAGAGAATTCTGATTTGATAAGGAAAAGCTGAAATACTGGCATACTATCTGGACAAAAAATAAAATAGTTTTTGCACTCAGGGGAAGTATCTACGAGAAAGGACTTATAAAATGAAAAAGAATTCACCATATAAAACTGCTGGCATACGCCAAAGATAAAAGTTACAAATGTGTTCTGAAGAAACATGTAGGTTCCTGGCACTATAAACTAATGCCTCCCAGAGAGTCATTTGGCAATATTTGCCACAGGAGGATTTTTTTTTTTTTGGAATGATTCTAAAACTATGTTAATCTCAGCCTGTCTAGAGTCCAACAGGGGCTGAGGGTTAGAGGGCCTGCCTAGAATTCCCCAGTGAGTGACTCGGTGGTAGAGAACTTACTTGATCTTTGTTCTGTCTCTAGCACTGGGGGTGGGGGGGCAATGTTATCCCCCTTTGGGGAATACATTCTGGGAAAAATAATTCAGTAGCAGAAAAATATTTGCAAAAAGACCTTTACTGCTGCTTGCTTAACTGGAAACCGCTCCGTGGTAAGGCAGCCGTTGAATAGATAGTGGTCTGTTAGAAGAATGAACTGTGGAGCACAACTATGAAAAGTATTTGGAGGAAATAGTATGTGATGTAGTCATAAAGGGAGGGAAGAGAGAGCACAGGGCTGTGGAGATACCTCAGTGGGTAAGAACGCTTGCTATCCATTCTTGAGGACCTGAATTCAAATCCCCAGCACCCATATAAAAAGCCAGGTGTGGCCACATGTACCAGAGCTATTGGGGGTCGGGGGAAGAGTCTGAGACCTGTTTACTGCCAGGATTACAGGCTCAGTGAGAGACCCTGTCTCCAGGTAATAGGAGAGTAATGGCAAAGGAGTTTGAGTGTCCTCTAGACCTTGTGCAGGCATGCACGCACAAGGGAAAGAGAGAGCTTGATTGACTGGGCAGATTCTGATTGCGTAATGTCAGCGACTGATGGGACTATGGCCAAATAGTTGGCAGGCAGACAATGGATTCCCAATCTGTAAATAGTCAATGATTTATTTTGGAGGTCACATCTTTTTGAGTTATTTTGGGCTGGTACTCACATCTGTACATTTCTATTTCAGTTAGTATTATATGCTTGAATACTTCAAGAAAAAATATACTTCTATAAATAATATTTAAGAATAACTAACTAGTTGGCCAGATGTGGTAGTGCACACTGGTGACTCTAGAACATAGAATGAGGCAGGGGGATTGCTATTTTGAGACCAGGTGGTCTCCACAGGTGATAGGATGGCTATGAAGTTCCCAGCATTCTGGAAGTCTTGAGTCTCCTGACCAATCCAGACCAAGTAGTGGGAATAAAGAACTAAGTGGGACCAGAGCGGTTGTATAAAGGGCCAGACAGTGTGTGTGTTGTCGTTCTCGGTGTGCACAGGCAGGTGCTCATTAAACGAATGTGAAGTAACTTGATGTGTAGGGAGGGGATCAAACAGTGCTCTGACACCAAAGGTTTCCTAGGTCTGTATGCCACAACCTTAAGCCAGCCAAACTGCAGAAATCTTGGCTTGTGGGAAGTGTCCAGCAGGGGGCACTGTTGTGCCTCTCAAGATAGACTTCAAAAGCAGAGAGAGGAGATTGGGGTGTCCCGCTTCTTTTAGGTAAGGGACAAAACTCTAGCTTCTTTTAGGAGTGGGAGAAGTAATGGACAAGACTGGGGGGGGGCTCCTGTGCCAGTTTTTTTGTGTAGTGGCAGAGATGCAGAGGTTTGCAAGAACCTGTATTGGGGGCGTGTGTGTGTGTGTGTGTGTGTGTGTGTGTGTGTGTGTGTGTGTGTGTTAATTCAGTGAGAGATCTTCAGAAATGAAGCCGGGCCTGGTAGTGCAGGCTGCTGTCGCAGCAAGTTGGGAGACTGAGGCAGAATGATAGCTGATTCAAGTCCTCCCTTAACAACTTAGGGAGACCATATTTTAAAAAATAAAAAGAGAGTTTAGGCTGGTTGGGCACAGAGGGCTCGCCTAGAATCCCCCAGCGAGGGGCTGGGATATGACTGTGGTAGAAGTTTTGCCTAGCGTGCCACCAGAAAGAGGGAGAAGTCTCCTGGTTCTGAAAGAGAATCCCCAAACGCTTAAGAGACAGAGAACCAAGCACTCCTCAGGGGACCTGGGAGATGAAGGGAGATGCTAAACTCATAGTTTGTTTATACTCAACATTTGTATTACTTTCCAGAAGTTACATAAACAAGCCACTCAGCAAAACATACAAGTGACCACAGAAGCACAAGGGACCAATGGTCTCGTGGCTAGGACCCAGGGCCATTCTCAAAGCCAGCTGAGAATCCACTGCTCAGATCAAGGACCAATTACCCTTGACATTTTGGGAAAGTTTTGTTTTGTTTTTTAAACATGGTAAGAGTGGTCATATTTATCTTTGGATAGTTTAGAGAAAATAGGATTTGGGGGAGGTGGGGCAAGATCCTGCTCTTTCACTGGTGAATCTATTATTCAATAGTATCATTTCCTTAATCCCTATGGGCACAATTCTGAAGGTATGGATGGCCAAGGGAAGTGTTTTTTTAAATGTGTTTAAGGAAATGGGTAATGTTGACAATCTGAGCTAGATAGAGTTTGATTGATGGGTGCCAAGGCCAAGGTGCCTGCCTGGCCGTCTCTGTTTGACAGGGAAGTTGAAGGTGGAAGCAGTCCTCTCAGTGGGGATTGTAGAGAGGAGGTGCACCCCTGAGAAGTAGGGAGAAAGCTGCCTTACCCCCCTAGCTGGTGGTAAAGCCGCCAGAGAGAGCACCCAGAAGTGGCAGTGCCAGAAGGTACCAGAATCAGCCCATCCGATTGACTTGTGGACTTAACATATCAAAATAAACCATGGAGGAAAAAAAATGTTAGATCTTCAGGGACTTCCGGACACCTGGGATTGGTGGAGCAGAGAAGTCAGTGACGTCAGATACTCCTCTCCTCAAGTGCCAGGTGAGGGAGTTATCACGGTGACCAAGTAGAAGAGGGTGGGCATATACAGGAAAGAAGGCCAGAGGAAGGCGGAACTTTGGGAAGACAACACAAGGTGTCTCCAGAGGAAGTTGGAGCTAGTTATCTTAGGGACCAGGAGAGAGTGGGTTGGGGAAGAGAGCCTGAGGGTCAGCCCCACCCACTCCTCCATTGCCATGGGACCAAGTGCCTATGCTGTGAAGCCTTATAGTTGCATATGTTGTACCTCCTGTTTCTAATAAAGTTCTCTGGAACCATTTCTGTATCGATTTCTTTTGTGTGCCTACTAGCCTTGTCTGCTTTCTGTGGCAGCGAGAAAGACAACCACCACCCAAAGCAGCTTGGGAAAGAAAGGGTTTATTTCAGCTTGAGCCTGTAGTCCATCATCAAGGGACACAGAGGCAGGAACCTGATGGCAGGAGCTGATGCAGAGGCCATGGAGGAATGCTCCCCCCGCCCCCACATCTTGCTTAGTTTGCTTTTTTTTTTAATTTTTTTTTAATGTGTGTCACTATTTGTGGGACATGTAGGACAAATAACGACACACATTTAAAAAGTAAATTTAAAAAAAAAATTGTGTCCTCAGAGGCAGAAGTCAGATCCCCCATGGTTGTGAGCTGCCATGTGGTGCTAGGAATTGAACCCAGCTCCTCTGGAAAAGCAGCCAGTGCTCTTAACCACTGAGCCGTCCTCTCTAGGCCCTGGATTGTTCTTTTATGCAACGCAACGCAGGCCCATCCGTGTGTCACTCTCAACAGGCTGGGCCCTGCTACATCAACTGTCAATCAAGAAAATGTTCCACAGGCTTCCCTTCTGGCCAATCTAATGAAGGCTGTTCCTCACTGGCATTCCTTTTCTTAGATGACTAGTTTGTGTCAAGCTAACAAGAAATGACACAATGGCTGTGACTGAGAGTACCTCAGAGGAGCTGGGGAAACGGCTCAGAGAGTAAAGCGTTTGCCAAGTGAAGCCTGAGGGACTGAATTCAGATATCCCTAGCATCCACGAAAGACCCGGCTTGCTGATGCTCGCCCGTGACTCTGGTGCTGAGGAGCAGAGATGGGCAGATCCCTGGAGCTCACGGGTTAGCTAGCCTAGCTGAGTTGGTGAGCTTCGAGTTAAATGAGAGACTCTCTCTCTCTGATGTATAGGAACAAGATAGCTCGGCAGGTAAGGATGCTTGCTTGTCACCAAGCCGGATGACCTGAGTTTGGTCCCTGGAATCCAGCTGGGTAGAAAGATAAGATAACTCCACATTGTCCTCCCTCTGGCTTTCACATGCCCGCCATGGCGAGTGTGCTCCTGCCCCAAGTACAAACCCAAAATAACAAGAATAAAGTGTGTGTGTGTGTGTGTGTGTGTAAGAGAGGGAGAGGGAGATTTATGAAGATACCCACCATGACTTCTGGCTTACGTGTGTATACGTACCGCACACATAGACATAGTTACACAGACACACAGACACACACGATAACCCTGCAGAAACAAGGGAGGAGAGACATGTCTCAGCTCACAGTTTCAGAGGGTCTCAGTCCGCCATAGCAACAGGAGTGTGTGACAAAGATTCTCATATCACAGAAAACCAGGAAGAAGTGCAGACTGAAGCCTGGGGCAGGTGTAACTTTCCAAAGCTCACTCTTGGTGACATACTTCACCACCACACCACACCTCCTAAAGAACACACACACACACACACACACACACACACACACCAGTCTTCAGAAGACTACTGCCAGCCAGGGTTATGAGCTTGGAGATGGAGAGACGGCTCAGCGGCTAAGCGCATGTGCTGTTCTTGCAGAGGACCTTAGTCCAGTTTCCAGCATCTCCCTTCTCACGAATCTCCCTTAACTCAAGCTCCAGGGCATCTGACCCCCTCTTTTGGCTTCTGTGGGTACTACATGCAAGTGCGCATATCCGTGCACATAGCTGAAAAGAAATAGAATCCCAAAGCTTGAGCCTGTGGGAGACATTTCAGATTCAAAATGAGGCGGATGGGCCCCGGGGCACGGAGAATGTTCAACACCAGGACCTAAGAAACAGAGTGAGTCAGACTGCCGTGGCCGCCTGATGGTCACTCCCTGGATGGCCACACAGATTCCGTGGAGACATTATAGGAGGCAGAGTAACAACACAGCCTCCTCTTAGTTCTGCTGCGTCTGCAGGACCAATGGAGCCCTCCATAGTAATGCGCTACTGATCTGAGCCTTCCTGAAAGCCAGGCTCTGAGCCGGCAAGAGGACGCAGCAGGAAAGATGTGTGCTGCCAAGCCGGAAACCCACAGGGTGGAAGGAGAGAAGCGACTCCCTCGGGTTGTCCTCTGACCTGCACACATATGCAGTGGCATGCACACACACATGCACACACAACCAATAATGGTTTGGTTTCTCTGCTGCTGAGAGAGACATGGTAGCACGTCTTACAATCCTCGTTCTGGAGATGTGGCGGCTCTGGAGTTCGCTGGCTAGTCAGCCTGGCCTACTTGTGAGTCCTAGGCCAATGAGAGACCCTGTCTCCAAAATACGAAGTAAGTGGAGCCCGCGGCCCAGACAGACACGGCTGTCCTCCGGTTTCCGCTACCTCACGCTGGCTTACACGTGCACAGAAACGCCCACACACAAAACAGGAAGATAGAAGGAACAAAGGAGGTTGGAGGCCTAGAAGAACTCTAACACAGAGATATAGAAAGATAATTCTGAGACAGCTCCACTCTGGGCTCCACCCCCCTCTACGGCCTTGCTCTTCCAGCCAGGACCCCCAACAAGGAGAAAGAATGACAACCTGGGAGGGAATGCTGTGAATGGCCTGGCTCAGGGACAGCCTCACTGCTGCAGTGACAGCCTACAGAAGAATTCTGCAATTCATTCTCTGATGACTAAGCCCCGGACCTGGGCGCTTGGGCGAACCCCGGGGAACGTGACTCAGCAGCAAGCTGGGGGGGGGGGGGCTGGCGGCGGCGACAGGAGACTGCCTCAGTCCATGTGAGCCAAGATTACAGAGAGGACAACTAGTTCCCAGCTCCAAACCCCAAGGCGGAACGCCTGCCTCTGTGGTCAGACCCACGAGGGGCTCGTGCTCCAAGCCATGTGGCCGCAAGCCTCCTCCCTCCAAACCCACTTATCCTGCTGTGCATCGAGGAAGCCATGGCTACACCAGCGTCGGGGGGCCACCCCTGCCGCCCACAGCTCTGTTGAAAAGCCTTGTTGCAGGGAGAGCCTGGGTCCCAGAGAGAGAGCAAGAGAAATATAGAGAGAGATGGGGGTGGAGGAACTCATCCCAGGCTGGAGACATGCTAGACACGTGATCGGAGCTCCCCGCCTGCCTTGAGGAATCAGAGAAGGGAGCGCGCAGGCTTCACGTCCTAAGGGGCCAACTCTGAAAACATCTTTGCGCATTCAGAAATGATAGTGTCTTATCTTCTCTACTCCAGACCAGTAGGATGGTTCAATGAGCTATCTGGAGTGGGAAGCAACCCCCGGCTCGGCATGGTGAGCCATGCCTGTAATCCCAGCACCTAGGAGGCAGAGGCAAGGGAATGTGGAGTTCAAGAGGCAGCCTGAGCTACACAGAGACTCTGTGTCAAACAAAGGACACACATGAATGGGAAAGGTGAAGGGAGAGGAAAGAGAGGAGGGAAATAGCATTCCTGGGGTGGAGGGAGGGGAACAGAGGCCATGGCCGCGGCATGGTCACGCGAAGAGAATGTTTCTCACACAGCCATCTCCCTCTACCCTTGGCCCTTGCTTGCTTTCCTACGCCTATTTAGCTTGGGCAGGCTCCTCCACATAACAGGATAAGGCCTCTGACTCAGGGGAGTGCATCATGGGTAGGTACTCTCTAATGATCTACAGGCTGGGAAAACACATCGTGAGTTTGTGCCAAACCTCGTTCCTTCCATCCGGCTTGAACCCCACCTTCGGAGTTACAGGCAACTTTGAAGTTGGGGTGAGGCCCTGCTGTCAAACAGAGGGATCCCTTTTCCTTAGGAGGGAAGACTGTGCTAGCTCAAGTCTCCGGAAGAAGATGCCAGGTTCATCTAAGAGAGATTTCTCTTGCAGGAGCTATTTAATTTTGAGATGGTTTCAGATAGCCCAGGCTGGCCTCAAACTCACTCTGTAGCTGAGGATGACTTTGAACTTCTGAACTTCTGATCCTCCTGCTTCTGCCTTCCAATTGCTGGGATGATGGGAGTGCACCACCACAGACAGTTTATGTGGTGCCGGGATCAAAGCCAGGGCTTTGTGCATACCGGGCAGGCCCAGAAGCGACTGAGATACATCCCTAGAGCTGCCCTGGTTTTTGGTTTTGTTTTGTAGAGTGGGGTTGTTGTTTAGTTTGTTGTTGTTGTTGTGATGTTGTTTTTCTTTTCTTTTTTTTTTCTTTTTGGTTGTTGTTTCTTGAGGCAGGGTCCCTGGCTTCAAAGTTGTGACAATCCTCCTGCCTCGGCCTCCCAAGCATTGGAACTGTATGCAGGAACCAGCACACCTGGCTCCTTCTGGCTACATGAAGCCTGAGCTGGACTCCAATGCAAGATCCTCCAGTCTCTGACTCTTGAATGTTGGGGTTGTAGACATTCGCCCCACACACAAGCTAGGAGCTTTGTTCGCTCATGGATAGATGGTGATTCCTTAGAATAACACCTGGAAGGCTGAGGAGATGGAACAGTAGGCAAGAGAACTTGGGTCACAAGCATCAGAATCTGAGTTCGATTCCCTAGCACCTACCTAAAAAAGCCATGCATGCACAGAAGCCTGTAATCCCAGTGCTGGGGTTAGGGGCAGAGACAGGAGGATCACTGGGCATCCCTGTCTAGCTCTGGGCACAGCAAGAGACTTCACATCAAAGGACTAAGATGGAGAGCAATTCAGTAACACACTGACATCCTTCCCTATGTGCACATGCATCACACACACATACACACACACACGTGCACATGTGCACACACAAAATAATTAAAATGAGTTAAACTGCAAAAAGAACGGTTCCTGATATATGTGAATATATCGGATGGATGGATGGATGGATGGATGGATGGATGCTATCTAGGAAAATTAGGTTTAAGCCAGGCCCCTTTCTATCCCTGTGTGTTAGCCACACGCTCTCCCTGGTTCTACATGGTTGGCCTTACTGCCTATTTCTAGGCTGTGAAATGTGAGAGTACAGAATTATGTGACACATGCAGAATCGCCAGGAGCCAGGCAGAGGCCAAAGCCCAGGGCCTACGGAGGCCAACTGTTACCACAGCCTGACAAGGAAAGCTAGACTGGAGACCTTCCCAAGAAGCAAAGCCACACCCATATCTGATATGGCCAATTTCTCTCCCCAACCCCTGTGTGTGTGTGTCTCTCTCTCTCTCTCTCTCTCTCTCTCTCTCTCTCTCTCTTGTGTGTGTATGTGTGTGTGTGTGTATGTGTGTCTTTGTTTCTCTCTGTGTGTGTCTCCCTGTGTCTTGGTCTCTCTGCCTCTGTCTGTCTGTGTTCTGTCTGCCCCCCTTTCCCTCTCCCTCTCCCTCCCCTTCCCCTCCCCCCTCTGTGTGTGTGTGTGTATGTCTTTCCAACTTCTCATGAGACACCATCTCAGCTTCTTCCATATTTTTCTGCTCTGATCTGTAGATTCTCTTCATCTGGGGAGAAATAGGCATTAGTGGGTGGGGGAGATGGTGGCCGGTGATGGCCAAGATCTGCCTTCAAGCTGACCTAAATCTTCAGACTTTTCTGTGCTCTTCACCTGCAGGGGGCCTGGGGTCTTGGCACTCAGGTGGTGGTGGTGTTTCTAGCTTTTTGGTTCAAGGTATTATTATTGTTGTTATTGTTATTATTTCTCTCTGTGTGTTGGGGGTGGGGTATCTGCATGTTCAGTGCCCATGGAGGCCGGGAGTTATAGTCAGTTGTGAGCCATCTGACATAGGAAACAGGAACTGAACGTTGGTTCTCTAGGAGAGAAGCCCTCTTAACTGCCAAGTCATCTCTTTTAAGCTCTATTTTGCTGTTGTTATAGTAACACATGTGCCGTGCATATTTGTGTATGGATGAGTGGCTGTGTATGTAAGCATTTATATGTATGTGTGTGCATGCGGAGGTCAGGGGACATCCTTGGAAGTTGTCCTTAGGAACCTCATCCACCTCCTTTTGAGATAAGATCTCCTCTTGGTCTGGAGATCACCTATTAGGCTGAATCCACTGGCCAGCCAGGCTAAGGGGTTCTCATGTCTCTACCTCCACAGGACTGGGATCCCATGTGTGTATCCCCCATGCCTGGCTTTTTTTTTTATATAGTTTTGGAGCTCTAAGTCAGGTAAGCATGCTTTCAAAGCAAACACATTGCCAAGTGATGCATCCTTCCCACCACACCCTTCCTGGCCAGGAGCTGCTGTCTTACGGTCCGCAGGGCTTTTCCTGAGTTCAGCTTCACAAGCAAGAAACCCACAGAAAAAATGGGGTGAGTTCCCCTTCTCTGCTTTTGAGATTTGGACGCACCTGACCCATCTATCCAGAACAGGCATGAGAACTAGGGGGGCCTTGAGCCATAGGCCTCGGGTCTGTTTGAATAGGAACCCACACTCTCAGGCTGTCTCATCTCTGCACCTGTAGGTTCTCTGGGTAGGACATGACCTCCACCATAATGAAACTGAGCTGTTATGATGACCTCCTGAGAGCAGGAGCCGAAGCCCCTCATGAGGTCACTTTCCTCTTGGGCATTCCACATTATGCATGGGAGACAATGGATCGGGGTGGGACATTTCCATGCTGTAGCTGCCTGTAAGCCATTTAGGGGACTTTCTAGGGAGGTAGCCAACTGTGAGTCACCCCTGCCCTGAAAGTTACCCCAAATAAATTTACTGGTTCACCAAACTGGACTTGGACACAATCCTTCCTTTGGTTTGTTGGGACACTCTCTATTTGGGATGAATAGATACTTATGTCTACAAGACAAAGTCACACAACTCACTCTTATCTGGTTTTTGTTGCTATAACAAAATGCCTGAGTCTTGGCCATTATTTACAAATAATGAGTTCAGCTGAAAGCAGTGATTCAGACTTGTAATTCCAGCTCATAGGACGCTGCGGCCAGAGGATTATAATGGATTTGAAGTCAACTTGGGCTACATTCTGAGTTCCAGGGCAACAGAGACCCCATCTCAGTAAACAACAATGACATGGTGAGTTTGCTTAACTCACAGTTCCAGATGAGGGTCTTGTGCTACCATTAGATAAGGGTCTTCTTGCTATGTTAACATGACAGATGACATCTTATGCTGAGACAGAACCAGCCTGTGTCATGTCTCTTATCTTCTAAGAAGTGGGCAGTGGTCCCACCCTCAGGACCCCATCTAATATCCCCTCTCTAGGCCTCCCTTCCAGACAACATCAATATATGGATTGAAGTGTTAAGTTTGCAATGCAGAACATTGGGTGTGTCTCTCTAATCTCCTACTAGACCCCATTCACCCATCAGCTCCTGTTTCCTGAAAAGGAAGGAAAAAAATCTTTGCAGCCAAAGAAAAGTTGCCCATCAAGGCAGAGGGAAATTTCTTTTGCAAGTGATTTCAGGTTATGTGTGAGAATTCCAGGGAGGGAAAATATCGACCAGCCAGGTATGGGTGGTACATGCTTATAATCCCAGGTTTCAGGAGTCAGAGGCAGGAGGATAGTTGCAAGTTCAAGGCCTACCTAGTTTACATAGTAAAACTTGTTTCAAAAAAAGAAAGAGAGAGAGAGAGAGAGAGGAAAATGGCTCCATTGGTTAAAGTTTTTTCCCCACAAATGTGAAGACATTGGCTCAAATCCTAGAACCCATGTAAAAGCCAGGCAAGGCAGTGCACCTACCTGCATCAGTACTGTTCAGAAACAGGCATCTCCTTGAAGCTCGCTGGCCAACCTAACCTACTCAGTCAGTGAGCCCCAGGTCTCTCAGTGAGAGAGCTGCCTCAAAAAATAAGGCGGGGGAGGGGGGACAAGGTTGACGAGATGGTTCAGGGGTTAAGAGCACTGGCTACTCTACCAGAGGACATAGGTTTGCTTCCCAGCATCCACATGGTAGCTCACAATGGTCTATAATTGCAGTCTCTCTCAGGCCCCTTCTGGCCCCTGCAAACACCAAGTGTGTGTGTGGTACACAGACACATATGCAGGCCAAACACTCATACTTATGAAAATTAATTAATTAAAAATAAGGTAGAACCAGGGAGATGGCTCAATAGGAAAAGGCTCTTGCTTCTAACCTGATGACCGAGTTCAAGCCCAAATGACACATGAAGAATTGACTCTACTAAGTTACCCTTTGACCTCCACATATGTGCCTCGCACCTGCACCCCGACACGTATCATGTACAACCATAAATTTTAAAAATAATTCTCAAAATTTTTTAAGAAGAAAAGGGAAAATACTGACCAGACTAAATTACTCGGGGTGTGAATTCATGTACACTTTAATCCTTACCAGAACACAGGGAGAAAACTTGATCCAATCCGGTTATGATAGACATTGACCTCTGCCCACACACTTGTTCTTATATGATCCTTGTGAAGAGGATGGGAGAGGCCCTGTGTGCCTTTAATCCCAGCATTTGAGAGGCAGACCAGGTGGATCTCTGAGTTTGAGGCTGGCATGGTCTACAGAGTGAGTTCCAGGCAAGCCAGCACTGCATAGTAAGGACCCTGTCTAAAACCAGACAGATGAGAGTGAGGCGAGAGTTTGAAGATGCATGGCTCAGGGAGATACAAAGTTGTGACACTTCATCCAGGAGAACCTGTGTCCATCTTAGAGGTAGTACTACAGATGCTGTATGGCACCAAGGGTACTTGTCCTCATCTATGGCTACACAGGAGAAGAGATGTTCATTTGTCACTTTGACACAATGTGGACACACTTGGGATGAGACCATCCATGTGAGATTGTCTAGATCAGGTTGGCCTGTGGGCATGTCTGTGGGGGATTTTCCTGATTGTGTTAATTGACGTGGGAAGACATAGCCCACCACGGGCAGCACCATTCCCAAGGCCGGAGATCCTAGGCTGAAAGCATACATGTGTTCATTTCCCTGCTCTTGGCTGTGGATGTGATGTAAAGAGAATATCTGCTGTATTGTATGGATGTATTACTTGCCAATTAAAAAGCCTATGGCCTATAGCTTAGGCAGGAAATAGAAGGTGAGACATCCAGGAGGAGAAAGGAGTCTGGGATGAAGCCAGGTGGAAGATCTCCCCTGGGAAGATGTGACCAGATGGATGCCAGGTACCTGAGCACAGGTAACCAGCCATGTGGCACAATGTAGGTTAAAATAGTTGGGTTATCTAAGTTTTGATGTAGTCAGAGTAGAGCCTAGCTATACGGCCAAGGTATTTGTAAAGATATTTTGAGTCTGAATCTTATTTCTGAGAGCATGGGGCTGGGAGGAAGATCACTACAACAGTATGATATCACCAGCTTTTTAAAGTTCTCTGTCCTTAGCTTGTTTTCTTTCTGTATATTTTATCACAGCAACAGAAATGAAACTTGGACTGTCAGGGCGCTCCCAGGCACCATGCCAGATCTTGCCTCTTTAAATAATCAAGACTGGAATTTCCCCCTCTAAAGCTCATTTCCTACCATTTAATCCTTAGCTGAGGACTACAGCTACTAAGTCTAGCTACCAAGGCTGAATACTGGGTATGGATAAGGAGCCGGGCCCTCCAGAAGTGTCTTCCTGTCTTGTCTACTTGTAGGAGTTAGTTATCCTGTTGCCACAACAAAATACCTGACCAAGGGCCAGCAAGAGGGCTGAGCTTGCCACCAAGCCTGATGAGCTGAGTTCGATCCCTGGAGCCCACATGGTAGAAAGCGGTCCTCTGACCTCCATATATGGATCAGGGCACAAATGTGCACACATACGCGAATGTACACAAACACTTCAGGTACACACGCACACACACACACACACACACACACACACACACGAATAAGTAAATAAATAAAATGTAATACAAAAATTACAATAAATACCTGGCTAAAATAACCTCTAAGAAGAAGGGCTTATTTTTGGCTCCTACTTCTAAGGTCTAGTCCGTTGAGTCAGGGAAGCTATGGTGGGAGAAGCTCTAGGTGGCTGGTCACATTGCACCCTCCTCAGAAAGCTTGCCCCTACCCTATGGAATGGCGCCACACACAGTCGGGGCAGGGGGCGGGGAGGTCTTCCCACTTGGGTCTCACCCAGATCATCCCTCATAGGCATGTTCAGAGGACTGCCTTCTAGGACATTCTAGATCCTGTGCACTTGATGATCATAACTACCACGCCATCCCTCTATCCACAGGTATCCCTCTGTCCCAATATAGAAGGTACATCTTCGTGATTTTTGAGTGAGAAAACGTCCCTGTGGGATCACGTATTTAAACACCAAGTCCCCAGGTGTTGGCACTGTTTGGGGAGGTTATGGAAAGTTTAGGAGGTGGAGCCTAGCTGGGGGAAGTACGTCACTCGGGGTGGGGTTTGTGGCTTTATAGCCCAGCCCCACTTCCTGTCCCTTCTTTCTCTGCTTTCTGCATTCAGATGAGATGTGATTGGCTAGTCTCCGGCTCTCGTTGCACACTTTCCCCACCTAGATGGTTGGAAATCTCTTTGCCGCAGCAGGTCTAAGGAACTTTCTCTCCCCTAAGTTGCTTTTGTCTGGCGTTTTGTCAGTGATGTGATATGTTAATAGTGCCCTCTTCTCCTTGGAGGGGCGTCATGGAGAGCAGAGCTGGACGGAATTCAAAGTCACTCCTCAACTATTCATGGTGGTGTGACCTCTGCATGGAACGTGGAATGTGGGAACTCTGAACGACTCCTCCCCCCTCCCCCTCCCCTGCCCCTCCCCCTCCCTCTCCTCCTCTCCTGCTTTTGTTTTTGTTTTTGTTTTGTTTTCCTGGCTGTCCTCAAACTCACTCTGTAGACCAGACAGTCCTTGAACTCAAAAGACCTACCTGCCTTTGCCTCCCAGGTGCTGGGACTGAAGGCATGCACCACCATCTCAGAAAATCTGTGCTACAGTTGGAAAATGAAGACCGTTAGACATATCAGGAGACTTCAGAGACGTGTAAATGATAATAAGAATGTCCACCCGGGAGCTGGCAGGAGAGTTCAGAGGATTTTAAAGTACTTGTCTTGCAAACCTGATGACCTGAGTTCCATCCCTGAGACCCACAGTGGAAGGAGAGAGTCGACTCCCTGAAGTTGCTCTCTAATCTCCACAAGCGTGCAAGACACATGCATGTGCATGCACATACATACAATAATCTGAGTGCTTGTGTAGCACACAGGAGGCCTTAAGTTTAATCACCAGTACTACATCGTCATCATCACCATCATCATCACCACCATCACCATCATATTAATATCATCACAATATTTATTTTAAAAGAAACTCATCATATTCAAGAGATACCCTATAATTAACACAGCACACACCTACAATTGTAGTCTCAGCACTCAGGAGGCTGAGGCAGGAGATCCTGAGGTATAGGCCCAGCCTCGGGTATGGAGTCAGATCCTGTCTCATAAAAACAAACAAACAAACAAAAAACCATAGCCACAATAGTCATTCGTCTCTCGCACACACGCACACGCTCGCTCGCACGCACTCCTGTCTGCACAGACACTGGACCTGTCTCTCCAAGATAGGAAAGCTCTGTCCAGCCAAACCCTTACTGCCTTCCACCTGCTGTGAGGGCCCCCGGAATCAGCCCGGAAAAGCAGTCAGGCGTTCCAGACACAACATGACCTCTCACCTGCAAGCCCCTGGGATTCTCAGAAAGCGTAACTGGGAGTTTCCAGAACCTTCCATCCCATCTGCACGCGCTCAAGTCCTGCTGTCCATCTCCACACTCATTTCCCCGAGAGGAACAAATGCCAGACAGGAGCAAAACAAACGTTGACTCGCCATTTCCTGAAGAAATAACGGCTGGGAACTAAAGTCCTTTGAGATCAGCTCCAGTAATTTAAGTTGGGAGATAAGAGAAGCACGTCAAAGCAGAGTGGTCTCTGCGTGTGCTAGTCTACAGTGAAACTCCTAACATCTACACCATCAAGTTTTATAAAGACATAAAGAGGGCCGACGTGATGGTCCAGTGAGTAAAAGGAGCTTGCTGCCAAGGCTTATGACCCAAGGTCAATCCCTGGGAAGGACACGGTGAAAGGAAAGAACCAATTCCCAAAAGTTGCCCTCTGACCTCCACAGGCTTGCTCCCCCACAATACATAAAATAATGTTATAAATAAATAAATAAAAAATTTTTAAGAAAAAAATTAAATCGGGTGGAATGGTATAGTCCTGTAATTTCAGTTTTTGGGAGACTAAACAGGAAGATCGTGAGTTCAAGACCAGACTGTGCTATATAGCAAGACCACATCTTAAAAAGACAAACAATAGGGGCTGGAGAGATGGCTCCGTGGTTAAAAGCACTGGCTGCTCTTCTAGATGGACGCAGGTTCAATTCCCAGTACCTGCATGGCAGCTCACTGGAATCTGTAACTCCAGTTCCAAGGGAGCTGACACTGTCTCACAGACAAAACACCAATGCACATAAAATACAAATAACTAAATTATAAAAAAAAGAGAGCAATAGCCCAGCAAAATTACATCATTTGCAGGAATATAGGTGGGACTGGAGATCATGAAGTGAAATAAGTCAGAACTTGGGAAGTTCTGTGATTTTTCACAGATGTGGAATCCAGGTGCCTTGTAAATCAGACAATAGAAGCAGAGATGTTTGAGAAAGGAGGGGTTCAGTGTGGGGGGAACAAGAGCGAAATAGAGAAAAGCACGTGATACACATATGTGAAAAATGTGTAATAGAGAAAAGCACGTGATACACATGTAAAAAAGTCATGCACACACATGCACACTCATGCACACACTCACCATACAAGCTTGCACTCACACGCATGCACACATGCACGTGTCCCACTAAGTCAGGGATGCAGCTGGGAATGGGCTCAGTTGCTGGAGTGCTCGCCTAGCATGCATGAACCCCTGCACTCCATCCCGCATCCTGCATAAACTGGATGTGTTGGTATAAGCCTGCAACCTCAGTGCTGGGAGGGATGAGGCCATTAGGTCAAGGTCATCCTCTGCTGCATAATGAACTAAAGGCCATTCTGAATTCTAAAAGACTGTCTCAAAAACAAGAACAACAGCAGGGACTGGAGGGGTATTTCAGAGGTTAAGAGCATCGGCTGCTCTTCCGGAGGACCTGCGTTTGAGTCCCAGCATCCACGGGGCAGTTTACAACTGTCTGTAACTCTAGTTCCAGAGGATCCAGTGTCCTCTTCTGTAGGCGTGACACATATGAGGACATGCACACAGGCAAAACATCCACACACCTAAAAATTAAATTAAAATTTAAAATAACAAGTCAGGCAGTGGTGGCGCACGCCTTTAATCCCAGCACTTGGGAGCCAGAGGCAGGCAGATTTCTGAGTTCGAGGCCAGCCTGGTCTACAGAGTGAGTTCCAGGACAGCCAGGGCTACACAGAGAAACCCTGTCTCGAAAAACCATAAATAAATAAATAAATAAATAAATAAATAAATAACACAACAGCAATAAACAAATACATGTGCTGTCAGCACTTGGGAAACTGAGGCAGAAGGACTGTAAGTTCAAGGCCATTCTTCAACACAAGGGAGACCCTCCTTGAAATTTTTCATTTTGCACAAGGCACATACACTTAATAATGAATAAATATCATATGTCTTTTTAAAACAAGATTCAGAATGAGAAAGAAAAGCCCATGTTTCCTGAACCTCAAAGCCTGCTTTGGCTGGTTTCTCCAGTCCACTAGGGATCCCTCTGAAGGAGCTAGGCCTCGAGCTTCCTGAGACAGCCAGTTCCTTTCAGGACATTAGCTGTTGCAGGCTGAGGGCTCTGTCTGCAGGGGCTCAGCTGCAGCTGACCTGGGTGCACCCGGGGCTGTCTGGATCTGGGAACAGTGAGCTGGCAGGCCAGGCTGCACCCTGGGCGTCAGGGTTTAGGCTGTGAATAACGGGGACCTCATAGGCTGGTCTGGAATTGCAGGAGAGGAAGCACCTGGTGCTGGCGCTGACTCATACAGCAAGTTGGGGCAGGTAAGCGAGCAGCAGGGAACACAGAGGCTCTGCCAGGCTCCCCTGTGTGCCAGCCTCCACCAGGGCTCCCCCGTTTCCAAGTCCCCCATTTCCATTTCTACCCTCCATGTGCCATACTCCTACTACACACAGGTCAAGTCTGTGGACTCTTTCTTACTTTCCCCAATCTCAATATCCTCCTTGCTGAATTCCCCATCTTAAGAGGTAACTGTCATGGACTTCTCTAGAGCATCTTTCTTTAAATGCCTGTTTGAGAGCTGGCAGGCATATGGACTGGGGTGAACAGGGATAACTGTCAATAAAATGACAGGGCCAGGTTCAGGGAGAGCTCAGCGATCCTGTGTCAAAAACTAAGGTAGATGATTGTGAGGAGGCATCAGCCAGTGTAACGTTTGCTACACAAACCTAGGGGCTAGAGTCCAGCCCCCCCAGCACCATCCTCGAGTGCTGAGTGGTTGTGGGGGCTTGGCTGTAACCCCAGAGTTCTAGAGACAAGGATGTATATTCTCTGCAGTAAACTGGCCAGCTAGATTAGTGACATCCGAAAGCTTGGGGTTTGAGTGAGAGACCCTGCCTCAAAATATAAGCTGAAGAATGAGAAATGAAGATACCTGGTATCAGCCTCTAGTCTTAACACATGCACATGGACATACAACATGCATGCACAAACACACACACACACACACTCTGAACAAAATGTAAATTTTTTTTTCTTTTTCTAGACAGGGTTTCGCTGTATAGCCTTGGCTGTCTTGGAACTCACTTTTTAGACCAGGCTAGCCTTGAATTTACAGAGATCTGCCTGCCTCTGCCTCCCCAGTGCTGGGATTAAAGGTGTGAGCCACCACTGCCCAGCTCATAAAACGTGATTTTTAAAATCTTTTAAATATACCAAGTCAGATGTTGAATGATAAAGGAACACCCAATATCAACCTCTGGACTTACACTTTTGCACACACATGTGCCAAACACACACTAACATAAACAAATAAATGTTAAAAAGAAAAAGGTTAACAGTTCTAAAAAACAAAAACAAAGCATCTCACTGCTTATTCTTTCCCTCCCCAGACTCAGAGTCTCTCTGGGCCCCAGGACACAGAAACATTTCTCAGATGAAATCATTTTAATGACCCATTTTAGCCCAGCCTTACCTCTCAGCATGTCTCCAGCTATGACCTTCTTGGGAAATAGACTGAATTCTTTCCAGTCCCTGAATCCGGCCCTGGGGCTACCAGTGTGACAGAGGACTCTGACTTCACCCTCTGCCTTGGGGCAGCAAGGATTTGAAATACCACACCGGTCGCTGTCCCCTTCATACTAGATGCTCCTAGACAGCAGAAAAACAAAATCAAACCCCAAACACCCATGTCCTAGAATTCTGATGAGAATCGTCAGATTTTTCTCCAGATATTTCTAAAGCTCCTGGAAAAGGCCGTAGGGAGATGGCTCAGTCCATCGTAAAGTACTCACTTGCTATGCAAACTTGAGGACCCGGATTCAACCCTCTGTCCCCACCTGAAAACCAGGCACTGCAGCACACACCTGAAATTCCACCCCTGGGGACATAGACAGGTAGGTCCCGGAAGCACACAGGCCAGTCGACCTGGCAGAATCAGTGAGCTCCAGGTTCAGTGGCTCAGTGAGAGACCCTCTCTCAAGCAGAAGGAGGAGGACGAGGCTAGAGATCTGGCTCAGTGGGTAGGAGAGCTTCCTGTGTGCACATGAGGAGCTGAGTTTGAATTTCAGTACTCCAGTACAGAGCTAGGTGTGTGGCTATGAATATATGTCAACCCCTAGTGTCTGGGGACAAAGACAGGTGGATTCTGGGAACTTAAACTTTTTGTCTACTAGTCACAGAGATGTTAAGTCAGATGAAGAGGTTATTAAGGAATAGTTATGAAGTCAGGCGGTGGTAGAATACACCTTTGATCCCAGTACGCAGGATGCAGAGGCATGTAGATCTTTGAGTGCAAGGCCAGCCTGGTCTACAGAGTGAGTTCAAGGATAGCCAGGGCTGCACCGAGAGACCCTGTCTCAAAAAAACAAAAAGAAAGAAGGAAGGAAGAAATGAAGGAAGAGCTATGAATGCCGCCAAATAACTGTGACGTCACCTCTTCCCAATCCCCAACTTCTAGTCATTCTGGGGATCTTCAAGAGTCTGGCTTCTTCAAAGAGTTTTGGTCACAGCAAGATAGCAACCCCTCTGTGTATCCATTTCTTCATGCACAGGATGGGCAGCGAGCCACGCCCACTCTGAGCACTGTGATGAAGAAATGATGGGTGTGAACCAGGATCCGGTCAAAGCACCGGCCCACATGCTTTAGCCATGGTCCTTGTCGAAATGTGGGGAAGGGGACCCCCAAATCTTAAAAATTAGTGAGTTTTGCAGAGAAGAAAATGACTATGCTGACAAAAGCACAAACACCATTGCAGAGTTTTGGACACAAGTTTACTCACTCTGGGTATCAGTCCTTACTTCAGACTGCTTTTGTTTTTGTTGTTATTGTTTTTTGGTTTTTGGTTTTTCAAGACAGGGTTTCTCTGTGTAGCCCTGGCTGTCCTGGAACTCACTCTGTAGACCAGGCTGGCTTCGAACTCAGAACTCAGAAATCCTCCTGCCTCTGCCTACCAAGTGCTGGGATTAAAGGCGTGCGCCACCACCGCCCAGCTCAGACTGCTTTTGTAAAGTGGACCTCATTAATGTTAGGCCCCGGCTCCTACCACTGAGTCACGCCCCCAGCCCCTCCCTGGGGGATTCTAGGCAGAGGCTCTACCACTGAGCCACGCCCCCAGCCCCTCACTGGAGGATTCTAGGCAGGGGCTCTACCACTGAGCCACATCCCCAGCCCCTCCCTGGAGGATTCTAGGCAGAGGCTCTACCGCTGAGCCACGCCCCCAGCCCCTCCCTGGGGGATTCTAGGCAGGGGCTCTACCGCTGAGCCACGCCCCCAGCCCCTCCCTGGGGGATTCTAGGCAGGAGCTCTACCACTGAGCCACGCCCCCAGTCCCTCACTAGAGGATTCTAGGCAGGGGCTCTACCACTGAGCCACACCCCAGCCCCTCCCTGGGGGATTCTAGGCAGGGGCTCTACCACTGAGCCACGCCCCCAGCCCCTCCCTGGGGGATTCTAGGCAGGGGTTCTACCACTGAGTCACGCCCCCAGCCCCTCCCTGGGGGATTCTAGGCAGGGGCTCTACCACTGAGCCACGCCCCCAGCCCCTCCCTGGGGGATTCTAGGCAGGGGCTCTACCACTGAGCCACGCCCCCAGCCCCTCCCTGGGGATTCTAAGTAGACCTCTTTTGTTCCTTCTTCAATTTTGAGGCTTCCTGATCTGCTGCACGTCCTGAAAGCAAGCTTTGTCTGAGCTCTGAAGGAAGAAGGAGCTGGCATGGTGGTACACCTGTAACCCTGTAATGCCGTGACTGGAGAAGCGGAAGGACCAGGAAGAGTTCAATATCTACCTGGACTATATGGCTAGACCTTGTCTCAGAGAGAAGAGGCTGGAGAGTTAGTTACATGTCTTCTTTAGTTCTTCAGATAGTAACTCTGGGCTAGCGTCCTCTATCCATCATAGAGTTGTCTAGATTTCCCTAAAACCTACAACCATCTTCTTGGTCTCTAGAAGCCACCTTGCCACTGGTATCTATTTATTTTGTTGTGGGGAAAAGGAATGCAGGTTGCAGCATGCATGTAGAAGGCAGAGAACAATTTGGGAAGCTGGTTCTCTCCTTCCACCGTGTGAATTCCAGGGACCGAACTCGGATTGTGGGGCTTGGCAGCAAGCTCCTTCACTGACTGAGCCATCTCAGAGGCCCCGCTGGTCTTAACTCCGCTACTAGGAATTCATCTCCCTTATAGCCAGAGCGTGATGTAACAGAGAACTTCCCTCTGTGTCAAAGCAGAGGGCCCCTCCCAACAGCTCCTCCCCCACATGCACACCTGGAGGGTGGCATGTAGCCGGGGCTGCCCCAGTCGTCTTGTTTATCCAGCTGAGGCAGGAAGGTCTTCTCTGCCTCGTGGATCCCTGCTCTCTGGAGAATGGCTTTCCTCAGCTTATTGTTTCCTTTCCGGTGGAATTTCTGCTCCTGAGGACCTTGTGTACTGCTCCTCAGATCTCCATTTCCTCCTATCCAGACACAGGCTGGCCACCAGCCAGAGGCTCCACCGTTGGTACACTAGCCTGGTGCTGCAGACAGCGAAGGGTGGACTCTCCCATCACTATCTCTTCCTTGGCGTCTCCCACGGATGACATGTTCCCATGGACAGAAAGCCATCCTGTACGCAGTGGGCAAGTGTGATGTCAGGGTGCAAGCCTGGAGTGGGCAGGTGAGGAAACGTGTAGACAGAGGGGCAGACCCTTCCACTGTAGATTTTGTTCTCTCACTGGTTTGGTTACTTAATTTGGTGAAGAACCTACCAGTTGAAGGAGTTGACACCTGGCAGACAGATTGCAACCAGCAACCAAGGACACCATTTGGCAGAAGTGAGTCTACCCAACACCTGGACCAAATCTTCTGTGGTACTCCCGTGTGCTCTCTCCCTCCCCCACCCTCTCCCTCCCTCCCTCCCACCCTCCTTCTCCTCCTCTTTATTTATTTGACAGAGTCTCATGTAGCCCAGGCTGGCCTCTAACTTCCTACTGTAGCCTTTGCTGGTGTGGTGGTTTAAATACGCTTGGTCCAGGGAGTGGTACTATTAGGAGGTGTGGCTTGTTGGAGTAGGCATTGCCTTGTTGGAGGAAGTGTGTCACTGTGGGAGTGGGCTTTGAGACCCTCCTCCTAGCTTCCTGGAAATCAGTCTTCTCCTGGCTGCTCTCCCATCAAGATGCAGAACTCTCAGCTCCCTCCCCAGCACCATGTCTACCCGCACGCTGCCATGCTTCCCGCCATGATGATAATGGACTGAACCTCTGAACCTGGAAACCAGCCCCAATTAAATTTTGCCCCTTTTAAGAGTTGTCTTGGTCACGGCGTCTTCACAGCAATGGAAATCCTAAGACATTTGGCCCCTAGCTTCCCACATCACTGAGAATGACCCTGAACTTTTCATCCCCCTGCCTCTACATTCCAAGTACAAGGGGTTACAGTATTCAATCACCATGCTCAGTTTATGCAATGGTGAAGATTCAGTCCAAGATTTCACCCATTTTGGCTCTATCTCCAGCCCCCTAGTTTGTTGAGATAGGGTCTTGCTTTGTAGCCTAGACTGACCTTGAACTTGAAACCTTCCTGTTTCAACCTCTGGTGCAGTTGGGATTATGGGTGGAGGCCACCATGCTGGAGCCAGTGGTATTTGTAAAGGTGAGGGAGAGGGACCAGATGTGGCTAAAGCCTTGCTATCACTCACAAGCTAATTTCAAAAGAGTCCCAGTCTGATTCCTGGCATACAAAACACACCTCAGGTTAACCCACTCTTCCAGCCACTGAGCAGAAGCTGCCTCATATCTGCCACCTCAGTTCCCCTGGCCCCCTGCAGCCCCGGTCCCTCCCCCAGGGCCCCCAGGAAGGCCATGGTTCAAAGGAATTGATATGAATAACGGTTACTCGCCCTGCCTGCGTCAGACCTTACTCATCCTGTCTGGTAGTTCCTGACCCAGATTGGGGTGCACAGCAGGGGTGCAGCAGAGCCACCCCCAGGAAGGGAGGATAGTGAGTCTCTACGCTGGGGAGGGGGTTCTGGGAGCAGGTGGGGCCACAGCAAGTACCAGCCTGAAGGTTCTGCTTCGGGTCCAAGTTCACTCCATAGTAATGATGCTCTCATCTGAGGCCTTCATTTCATTAATCAGATAATTAAGTAATATATATAAATAAATATTTGTTTGTTTGTTTTGGAGACTGTGTAGCCTTGGCTGGCTTGGGACTCTATGTCAATCAGGCTGGCATCAATGTCTCCCAAGCACTGGGATTAAAGGCACAATCATGCCACGCCTAGCAAGCACATGGGTGGGGCCTTTCCAACTGTGTTGGATGCCGGTAAAGCCAGAACTCTTGGTGGCTCTCCGCGCTCCAGCACTGGCCACCTCCCTCCCTTCACTTCTGGGGTCTCCTAACAGAAGAATTCACGTACCACACCCCTTCAGTGCATGAATCCAGACCTTGAGCACCAAGAGCCCAAGGAACGGAACTGGGGAGAGAATTCGGTGGGTAAGGCACCTACTGTGCAAGCATGAAGAGCGGAGCTGCATCCTCGGTGTCTGTGTAATCGTCAGGTGCAGGCTGTACGGGTAATGTCAAAGCCAGGGGAGCAGAGACAGAGCCCTGGGTCACAGCGAGAGACCCTGTCTCCAAAAAACAAAGTGGATAGCTCTTGAGAAACGACACCCAAGGCTGACCTCAGGCCTTCACTTGTAGGAACATACATCTGTACACAAATATACACACATAGAGCTAGTTCATGTTTTTTCCAGTTGTGTGTGTGTGTGTGTGTGTGTGTGTGTGTATACATGTGTATCCTGTGACCTATGTGTAGAGACTCAGAAGACAACGTACAGGAGTTGATTCTCTCCTTCCACCCTGTGGGTTCTGGAGATTGAACTTGGGTCATCAGACCTGGCAGCAAGCTCCTTTACCTACTGGGCCATCTTGTAGACCCCTTTCCTATGATTAGCTGTGTTGAAGGAAGAAGGAAGACGCAAATTCAGGGGCTCCCTGTCCGGTCTAGTGTCCCCCTTCTCACACACTCACATCACGCACCTGCTCCCTTACTTTTGTACCCTGTGCACAGGGCTTTGGGAAGGGCTTGGGGGTGCGGGGCAAAGCAAGCCTGGCTCGATTATGGTGGGAACAGCAGAGTGAGCCAGGGGTGACTCAGACAAGGACACATCTGAGAGCCTTGATCCCACGTGAGGAGGCTAGGGAGAAAGGAATGGTGACTCGGGCACCCCGGAGTCCCTGTGGTAAATTCCATGAGAGCTTTATCATTGCATCTGCTCAGGCTCTGGGACCTCAGCTCCCCACAAAACCCCTCCTAACCCTAGTCACCATGTCTCTGGGTCTCAGCCTGGCTCGGTAGAAACTCAATAGGAAAGGCATGTCCAGGGTCTGGGTATGCAGCTTATCGCTAGAGCTCTTGTCTAGGATACATGAGATCCTGGGTCCACCCCAGCACCACATAAACCAGACACGGTGGTACCTGCCTGTGATCCCAGCACTTGACAGGTGGATGCAGGAGGGCCTGTTCAGGGTTAGCTTGGGTTATGTAGAAAGTTCAAAACCAGCCTGGGATATAAGAGATATTGTCTAAAAAAAAAACAAAAACCAAACAACAACAACAAAAAAAAAAAACCCAGAAAGAAACACCAGTGAACAGGGAAGCTGGAGAGGCGTCTCATCATTAAGAGAACCCAAGAGCCTGGTGGTGGTGGCGCATGCCTTTAATCCCAGCACTTGGGAGGCAGAGGCAGGAGGATTTCTGAGTTCGAGGCCAGCCTGGTCTACAGAGTGAGTTCCAGGACAGCCAAGGCTACACAGAGAAACCCTGTCTCGAAAAACCAAAAAAAAAAAAAAAAAAAAACTAAAGAGAACCCAAGATTGAGTCCCAGCACCCATAGCAGGTGACTCACAGTTACCTGTAACTCCAGTTCCAAGGGCTCCCAACCTCTTCAGGTCTTTACCTTTACCTTTATACACACACACACACACACACACACACACACACAGAGTTACACATAAGTAAATCACAAAAATAAACCTTGTTTTTCTTTTTTCTTTTCTTTCTTTTTAAAACTAAGTCTCACTGTGCAGCTCTGGCTACCACTAGAACTCATGACCCAGACCAGGCTACCCTTGAACTCACAGGAATTCATTTGTCTCTGCCTTCTGGGTTCTTGGGTTAAAGGCATGTACCACCATACCCAGCCAAAAAATAAATGTTTAAAAACAAACAAAAAAAGAGGTCATGTCCATGCCAGCCAGAATAGACCAAGAAGATCTATTTCAATGAAATGGGTGGAAGGTTCCAGAAAAAGCAGAGAACTACAACATGAAAGGTGGGTCGAGGTGCTGACTGGTAGCTCAGACAACTTAGTTGAATTGGGGAGTTCCAGGTTATGAGATACCCTCCTCTCCAAAACAAGGTGGAAAATTCAGCCTTACATTTGTATGTTTGTTTTCTTTTTCTTAGAGGAGTGTGTGTGTGTGTGGGGGGGAGTGCTGTTGTTTGTTAAGACAAGCTCTCCCTCCTCCCTCTTTCTCCTCCCCGCCATAGCCCTGGCTGTCCTGGAACTCACTCTATAGACCAGGCTGATGCAATCTACAGTTGATACAGTCTAGGGGTCTTTACAGGGCTTATTTTCTCTACCACTTAAAGAATTAACAGGCAGGAAAAACTGAAGCGTGACAGGTAGCCCCAGGGAATTCTCAAGTTCTGCAGACAGAATCAGCAGTTGAAGGAAGCTGTTTCTTTGGGGGAGAAAAAAAACCATACATGGTAGACAAAGAGAAAGACGCCCTGCCCAGCAGAGTCCAGACTTGAGGAGCCCGAAGTTCAGCATCTTCTCAAGACCTAGGGGTTTGCCGCTTCTCAAGAGTCCTTGCCTACTTTAGGGTTGGTCAGTTTGAAAGCTGGTATGGTGGTTGATCAGTCTGCAACAATGGTGTGACATGTCCCAACCAAGGCCTCGGACTTCCTGAGTCAGGCTATCAGCAGGAAGCCTGCTGATAAAGACAAAAGCTGCCAGGCTTTGGTCTCCAGTCAGGAGATTGAGGCAAAAGTCAGCCATCTTGGAAATTTGCCACTTTTGTGACTAGCCACCACCCCTCTCCCTGTCTGCCCACCAGGGAGTCTGTCTAACTCTGGTCTCTTAAGACTGCCCTTGAACTCACAGATACTCACCTGCCTTTGCCTCCCTAGTGCTGGGAGTAAAGGTGTGTGCCATTATGCTTGGCTATACTTGTTTCTTTTCTATTTTTTCTTTCTTTCGTTCTTTCTTTCTTTCTTCCTTCTTTTCTTCCTTTTCTTTTTTTTTTTGCCTGCTAATTTTAGTAGGATTTGACCTACCTCAGATCAGCCTTGAACTCACTACATAGTCAAGAATGACCCTGAACTCATGTTCCTGCTTCTACCTCACAAGAGCTGGGATTCCAGATAAGGGGGCAAACATGCTGTCTGCCCACACCCACACACACACACACACACACACACCATTCTCTCTTTTCTTTGGGGGGGGGGGTTCAAGACAGGGTTTCTCTGTGTAGCCCTGGCTGTCCTGGAACTCACACTGTAGACCAGGCTGGCCTCGAACTCAGAAATCCTCCTGCCTCTGCCTCCCAAGTGCTGGGATTAAAGGCGTGTGCCACCACCGCCCTGCCACACCATTCTCTTTATGCTGTTTTTTAGTCACCTATGTCAGGCACTCTCTGATCCCAGCATGTATGTGACATTTCTGCAGGAAAGGAAGCTGTTTCTCTTTTCTTGGTTTTACGTCACTGAGCATGAGTGACAACTGATATTTGGTCATGCCTGGGGAAGCCAAGATTCCTCCTTCAGCAGAATGCAAGTGGCCTGAGTCCAGAGAAAAAGCCAAAGGAAAACTTGGGAATGTAGAGAATGCGGAACAGGGGCTAGCCAGGAAGGAGGGATGTGAGTCAGAAGCCGGGCCATCCAGACTCTTGGGAAGCAGAACTAGATGAAGGGACAAGGTGCCGTCAGGGCCCTTCGGGTCCTAAGTCTCCTTATTGGCCGAGGAGTCAGCGTCTCTGATCACTTCTCCTCCAGACACTGTGAGCACCACCCTCGCCTGCTGTCAGACTTCCTCTAGGTGGCTCATTCTTGCCTCAGATGCCTGAGGGTTATTCATGCTCCTTGAACACAGCTCATAAGAGAGCCGGCCGTAAACACCCTCCAGAAATAGTAGAAACTAGACGGGGAGATTTATATCTGGGATTCCAGTATTCCAGGAGTGGAGGCAGGAGGGATACACAGCAAGACCATATTTCTTACTTTCTTTAAAAAAAAGATTTATTTATTATTATATGTGAGTACCCTGTAACTGTCTTCAGACACACCAGAAGAGGGCATCAGATATCATTAGGGATGGTTATGAGCCACCATGTGGTTGCTGGGATTTGAACTCAGGACCTTCAGAAGAGCAGTCAGTGCTCTTAAACGCTGAGCCATCTTACCAGCCCCCAAGACCATATTTCTGAAAGAAAGAAAGAAAGAAAGAAAGAAAGAAAGAAAGAAAGAAAGAAAGAAAGAAAGAAAGAGAGGAGGAGAGGAGAGGAGAGGAGAGGAGAGGAAGAGGTGGGTAAGAAGAAGAGAAACAGGAGGAAGAGGAAGGATAAAACAGGGGGGACTCTAGCTTTGTTGGTAGACTGCCTGTACAAAGGTCCTGAGTTTGATTCCCAGCACCTCATAAAGCAGGGAGCACCCCTGTAATTGCAGAATGCTAGAGGTGGAGGCAGGAGGATCAGAAGAGTGCCAAGGTTAGCCTCAGAGAGAGAGAGGGAGAGAAAGTGAGAGAGAGAGAGAGAGAGAGAGAGAGAGAGAGAGAGAGAGAGAAAGGAAGGAAGATGGGGAGAGGGAGAGGAAGGAATACCTTTAATCTAGGACCTAGGAGACAGAGGCTGGCAGTCCTTGTGAGTCTGAGGCCGTCAGCCTGTGAGACCATGAGGGCAGGAGTTGTGGATAGTAAAAGTTATGCCCTTTAGGGCCTCGCTGGAAAGATAAGTCAAGCTCCCTCTTCCTTATATGCTTAAGGGAGAAAGATGCAACTGGAAGTCAGTGATTCTGGCACTAAGGAGACTGAGACTGGAGGCTTTTGAGTTCAAGGCCAGTGTGGACTCCAATGAGGTCAAAGCTGCTTAACAGGGACCTGTAACAAAACACAAGAGATACACATGGACTGTCGGAAGGGTCCATATAGGATCCTGTATTCCTAAGCAACAACATCAGCCAGTGGGGATCGGTCAGGATGGGCATGAAGACAGCAAGATCTGACCTGGAACAAACTTGAGAGGCTGGCAGCAGCCAGTCCACTGTCACGGTATCTGAGGCTAACTCTGTTAAACACAGGAAGTCCAAAAGACGGCCTCCAACATTCTTCCTTTAGAGAGCTTGCATTCTTTGAGAATTAGCATGTCGGTTGTCTGCCACTCAAAAATAGCTACTACTTACTGAATGTCCAGAAGGCGCCCAACATTGGCTAAATGCTAGCTCAGATGTTTGCAACACCCTCAGACATGGAAACCTAACTGTTTCTGATAAGAAGCTGGGTCAGTGAAGTGACTCCGGGTGGGGGTGGAGGGTGGGTAAAGGCACTCACAGCCAAGCCTGATGACTGGAGTTTGGTCCCCAGAACCCACATGGTCATAGGAGAGAACTGGTTCTAACCGCCATGCTCATACAACGCCCAGACCCATACACACACTGACACCCACACGCTTAGTAAATAAACATAATTTTAACTTTAGAAAGAGAGAGAGAAGAAGGCTGGAGAGATGGCTCAACAGGAAACAAACATGTTTGGCACATAAACAAGAGGTCCTGAGTTTGAACCCCCACCCTGATCACATATTTTGAAACACTTGGCCATAGTACTGCAAGCTTAGAGAGATGGAGACAGATGATCCTTGAGGGTTGCTGGCCAACTCGTCTTACAGAATTGGCGGGGGCCTGGCTCATCGAGAAACTCTGTCTCTAAAATAAATAAAAGAGTGAATGGATAAATAAATATGGTGAAGAGCCGCTCACGAGTGCACACACAAGTACGAGCAGCCGCTCGCTCGCTTGCTCTCATGCACGCACACATGGTAAATAATTAGCAGGCAAGAGAGGTGAGATCTGGCAGAGGGTGTGACCTTGCTAGGTCTAGCTCTAGGTTCAATTCCCAAAACAACAAACAACAATTAAAACAAACAAACCAAGCTCGAGTCCCACAAATCTACAGAGTTGAAAAGAAAACGTAACTCCCACTGGTATCTTCTGACCTCCCCCCCCACCCTGCCCCAACACTGTGGTGGGCACAAACCCCGCCCCTTTAGCAATCAATCAGTCAGTCAATCAGTCAGTCAGTCAGTCAGTCATCAACCAATGTTTTTTTTTATTTATTTTGATGTTTCAAGACAGGGTTTCTCTGTGTAGCCCTGGCTGTCCCGGAACTTGCTCTATAGACCAGGCTGACTTTGAACTCAGAGATCCGCCTGCCTTCATTAAAAATAATTTAAAGCTAAGGCTCAAAAGGATTAAGTTAGGCTGGATGCAGGGACCACATAGTGCATTCCTAACATCTGGAAGCCTGAGGCAGATAGATGGAGAGTTCAAGGCCAGCCTGAGCTACTTAGTAAGCTCCTGGTCAGCCTGAAGTACATAGAAAGACCTGTCCTTAGAACAAATAGATAGACAACTCCCCACAAAAAAAAAGTTAACTTTTGCCGTCACACACATCCTCATCAAGCCCGGAGGCCAGCTGATCTCACTGCCAGCATCCCCCCCGATTTGTGGAACAGACGCTATGTGACCGTAGCTCATCTCTCAGCCTGTCTGAATTAAGCAATCTTTACAGCCCTCAGTTAAGTAGCCTCAGGTCCCTGCCTGGAGACAGGCTCTCTTTGATCATGTCTACCATTCTTCCATTTATAGAGCAGTTGCTGTGTGGCTGTAATTCATACCTTGGCCTCTCTGAATCAAAGAACTTTTACATCCCTCAACTTTGAAACTCATGCATGTGTGTGTGTGTGTGTGTGTGTGTGTGTTTTGATCCCCAAGTTAAATGAGAGAATCAACTCTGATCTTCACAAATGTGCCATGACACATATGCCCATTCATATATCATACACACACACACACACACACACAAAATTTTTTTTAAGTCAGGCCCAACAATCAAGGGCTGTATTATAGGGACCAGGGGCAAGGCTGAATGTAACCTGAAAGTTTAGAGAAGGGCAGGAGGGACTGGGCGCTGGGTCTATGAAGGTAAAAAGAGGAGAAAGTCAAGTATGGAAGCCCCAAACAGGCTGAGAGCAGACTGGCTGAATCAGGCTGTCCTGGAGCCATGATTCCAAATGAACAGAAGCCAAGGCCCTGGCCACTCCGCCCAACTCACTCCTAGAAAGGGCAGAGACAGCCCAGCTCAAACATGAGCTATTTTCAGAACTGTGTTGTTTGGAGAGCCACCAGGCCAGAAATAGTGCGGTGCGTTAGAGTTAGCGGGGGATCTTGTCTTCTCCCACCCCCAGCTCTCCCAGTGAAATCACCAGGCATGGGGGGACCATAGCCAGCATTCCAAGGGGCCTGTGTAACTGGAAGGAGGCTGACCATCCTTCCCAGAGGAAGAGCCTCGGAGCCTGAGATTGACTGTAAAAGGGATTCTAGGAGGCAAACGAGAAGGAAAGAGGGATTGAGTCAGAACAGATGAGAGGGAGTGGGGCGCGCAGCCTCCTTTGAGGGAGACAGGACAAAAAACACAAGAGAGCAACTAGAAGAGGAAGTGAGGGACAGCGTTATCTTGAGTGACACGCAAAGGGGAAGGGCAAGAAGAGAGAACGAGCGGGCAAGAGGTCAAGCGGGAGCCGAGAGACAGCTCAGCGGGTAAAGGCGCTTGTCACCAAAGCTCACACCATGGGTTCGGTTCCTGGACCCACATCGTGGCAGATGAGAGCTGACTACTAAGCGTTGTCGTCTGACCTACACACACACACACACACACACACACGCATAGGTAGACGAACGAACGACTGGGACTTCCTAGGCCCCAGAGGAGCCAGTGCTCTGTGAAAGAGGGCAAGGATGGGAGTTGGGGGTAGGGGACAATCATGGAAAATATGAACCTGCTCCAATCACAAACCACCTGCAGAGGGACCAGATGGAGCCATCTTCCTGGGCAGTGGATCCTGGAACTTTCCCAGAAATCCACAGCCCCACGTAACTCACGCTCTTATCTCTGATCCTGGGGAAATCAAGGGTTGAGTTATTTCAACAGCAAGGACTTTTCTCATTCTGTCCATTTGATCCCCCCTCCCCCACCCCACTTACTAAAGGGTCAGAAATTAACAAAGAGGATGAGGTCAAAGTGGTTTTGGGGTTCTACGGGGGAAGAAAAAGAGAAAGTGACACAAGCCTGTGACTCAGGTTAGATTCTGAGAAGGGTGTCCCAAAGAAGGCTTGGGGAGTAGGACACTCTCCGCCTCCTCCAGGAAGCCCTCGGGAAGCTGCATCCTGTGTGTGCAAGACTAGCTGTCCCCCATTGATAGACAAGGTCATGAGGGTGGAGAGGAGATTCAGGGGCCAAGACAAATCTGGGTTTCAGATTATCTAGGCAGCCCTAATTCAGAAAGAAACAGAGGCCTCATTCTGCTAGGCTGTGCCTCAGTTTATACATATTTTATTTGTTTATGTGTATCTGGGCACACATGTGCGACAGAGTACATGTGGAGGCTGGAAGACAGCTTGTGGGAGCCAGTTTGACCCTTCCATCATGTGGGTCGTCAGACTTGGCGGCAAACACTTTCACCCAGTGAGCCATCGTTTAGGCCTACTTGCTAGATGCCCATACATGCCTCCAGTTTAGGGGTTCCTTTAGGACTCTGGCCATGGTGGTACACTTGTCCCAGCACTTGGGACACTAAGGCAGAGGGATTGTGAGACTCCTCGACTACATTGTGAGATATGTCTCAAAACAAAACAAAGTGAAACTGGACATGTCTATTATTCCAGCACTAGGGAGGCAGAGGCAGGAGGACTGCTGTGAGTTTGAAGCCAGTCTAGTACATAGAATGAGTTCCAGAGTAGTTAGTCTTACGTAGCGTGACTCTATTTGTAGTGTCTTCCCCATCAAGAAAAAGGGAGGAAGAAAAGGGGGGGGGCACAAAGTTTTCCATTTCCAAAGAAAAGCATGTCCCGTCCCCACCGCACAGAGCCACTAGCCAACTTTCCCAAGGCCCAGAACAGAGCATCAGACCCAGGGCAGGATGAAGCTGTTTGCACTCTGGCAAAGCCCAGCCCAGCCCAGCTCAGCAGAAAACAATGGTCATGGTGGAGAAGATCTAGAAACTGTGAGAGAGGCAGTCGGAGGAGGAGAAGGAAACTCAGCTTCCCAGTTAGAACCCCCAAGGAGCCCCACCTCCAGCTAATCTCCACCCACCCCTCTTCTGAGTGCTTGGGGACAATGAGGTCCTAGGTCCCTCTGACCGCGAAGGATAGAAGCCAAGGCATCTGGAGACACGTCTGGCAGGGTAAGAGCTGAGCTGTGTCGTCCTCCTCGGAGAACATCTGCCTCTCCCTCCCGGCCTGCAGCTGCCCTCAGGGCTTCCAAGCCACAGCTGAGACCAGGGGCAAACACACAGGCGGCAGCTGGGCCTACAGGCCTCCGTGAGCCTGTGAGCCTAAGTTTCCAACTGAGGTTTCCCTCTTCCCTCTTTCCTCAACCTTCCCACCCCCACCTGACTCGGGATGCAGGGTCGCCATGAGAAACCTCCGCAGGGCTGGTTGCCCTGGTATCTGTTTACTGGAAATGGAAAACAAACAGCCCTGCCGAACCGCCCACCTAAACTTCCCGTGACTCGCCAGGCGGCTGTCTCCATGGATACTGCCAAGAGAACCCCTACCACCTATACAAAAGATGACAATATGTGAACCTCAAGGTCAGGAGTACCCTCTCCTCAGCCCCCACCACTGGACCACCTTGGCCTTTTCCAGTTGTCCCTCTCTCTAGTCACAAAGTCGAGGGTTACAAAGGGCTTTTGAGTCTGTCCAACCTTCAAAGGCACCAGCCTGGTCCTCTTAAGTGCTGTACAAATGTTTATTCTCTAAAGAAGTCATCGAGCTGGGGATGTGGTTCAGTGGGTAGTTTGCCTAACATGTTGGAAGTCCTGGGTTCGAGGCCCCGTACTTACATAAACTGAGTGTGGCACTGCGTACCTGAAATCTCAGTAACTGGGAGGTGGAGGGAGGTGGATCATAAATCTCCATGCTATCCTCAGCTATCTAATGAGTTTGAGGTTAGCCTGGGCTGCATACCCATGAGATTGTCCAAAAACCACAAAAGACTCTTCAGCCATTCTTCCTCCACGGGTCTCAGAACCCCACCATGATAGATAGATAGATAGATAGATAGATAGATAGATAGATAGATAGATAGATGGATGGACACATAAATACATAAATACGTATGTGCGTATGTATGATACACACACACACACACACACACACACACACATATATATATATATATATATATTCTGAATCATTCTATCCCTAGCCCCGCGGCTCCAGCCCACCAGTGTCTGTACCCATAAGGGAAAAAAGCTTCAAAACATCCTCTGGGGTCTAGTGAGATGGCTCAGTCCTTAAAAGCACATACTGTTCTTGTGGAGGACCTAAATTCCATTCCCAACACCCACGATGAATGACATACAACTGCCTGTAACTCCAGCTCCAGAGAATCTGACACTTCCCCACTTTCACACACCCACAAATGGACACACCCACAAATGGACACACACACACCACACACATAAGAAGAAAGCCAGGCATGGAGGTACACACCTCTAATCCCAGCACGCAGGAGGCAGAAGCAGTCAGATCTCTGAGTTGGAAGCTGGCCAGAGCTCCAGATTTGAGTTCCAGACTAGCCAGGACTACATAAACAAACAATAAGAATGAATGATAAAAATAAAATCTTAAGAAAACACCTCTTTCTCTCCCTCAGTCATCCCAAGCTGCAGCACTGGTCCTTGCTCCTTGACAAAGCTTTCTGTGGTAGCCCCTGTTCTCATTTGTGGAAAAGGCTGGTCCAATCCAGTCACCAGCACCCCCACCCAATACACCTCAAAACCCAGACGCACAAGGCTGTTGACACAAAGAGCGAGCCCTCAGGACACCAGGAGAGTCTGGCCCCATGTAGGGAGTCAGAGAGACTTCACAGCAGGCCTGGAGGGCACAAGGAGGGAAGAGGAAAGGACTTGAAGTTCTCTATTGGGCTTAAGTCCAAGAGGAACCAGAACCCAGACAATCGCAGGGCACATTTCATGCCCTCTGGCCACTGGGCAGAAACCCAAGAGAAAGCCAGGCCAACTTTTCCTGGATGTAGGCCCAGGGTGTACAAGGGGCAGACTGCACAGGCAGGGTCCATAGCTTCTCTGGGATGACTGTCTCCAAAGGAAAGGGGCTCGTGTTGCAGCAGGTTCAAGAAAGGGAGTCCCAAACACCAGGCATGGCAGGCTCTGTGGTACCACCAAGGGTCTAGAACCAGCCAAAGGCACAGGGATGTTCCTATCAAGGGAACCAGGGTTTGCTTAATTATCCCCCATGCCCTCTCACACACGTACACACAGTACACACACACACGTGTCCCAGCAAGTCACTGGGAGGGAGGGAGGGAGAGAGGGGGCAGGGCGGGCGGGCAGCCCAGACATTTCCAGAGTTAGAAAGTGGGTGGGGCTGGAAAATGAGTTCATCTATTTCCGGCCCACATCTGGTATAAAGGGAGGCTGCAGCCAGGGGACAGAGCACAGCTGGATCAGGCTGCAGCAGAGCCCCAGAGCTTTGTGAAGGAGGAACGCCACACACCCGCCTCCGGCAGCACACAGCCAACCACAGCTGAGCGACAGCCAACAAGAGCCAATCACAAGGCACCTTTGAAGCTCCAGGTAGGAGAAAGGCTAGCTTACTCTCTCACTTTAGGCTTTAAATGAAGGAAGAGAAACCGTCCCTTCCCGGAAGTCTCCGTCTGCCACCCTCGTCTTCCCTCCGTTCCCTTCCACTCTTTTCTGGAACTCAGCAGTCTTCAGTTCACGCTACCCCAACCAGGACCACAAAGACAGTCAAACCGCACCTTCAACCCTGTATCCCAGAAGCCAACACCTTGTCTTTTCAATCCCTCTCCGGCAAATCTCCCCTTTCTCAATTTAGCAAAGGGACTTTACTTTTAAAAAAGAAAGTTGCATTTATATGTGTATGCGTGCGTGCGTGTGCGTATTCGTGTGTCACACAAATATTCGTGTTCAAGTGTGGAAATTAGGGAAAACTTTCAGGAGTCAGTTCTCACTTTAAGCCGAAAGCTGTCATTGTCCAAAGGTCTCTCAGCCCCATAGAAGGGATGAGAGATGCACAGGGGGTGTTTTTCTAAGATTCACTCAGGTTTTAAAAAACAAAAAAAATGAGAAAAGTCTATGGTAAAAATCAAGTAGCATCTATGGGCAGTAATTCATGCCTGTAATCACAGCACTTGGGAGGCATGAAACAGGAGTAACCTGAGTTCAAGACCAGCCTGGTTTACATAGCAAGCAAGAGTCTGGAAGAAATTAAAAGAACTGGTTGGAGGCAGAAGAAGATGAGCTCATCATCAAATTGCATTTTGGGGTCTTCTTAATGAATGCGGACTGATCTCTTACAGACTAGAGGCGAGCACAGACAGCCTAGTCCACGACTGATGAGGCAACACACGCCCCTCCAGGCAGTCTCCGGGAGCATCTCCTTATCAGAGTCTTTTCTATTTGTCCTAGGATGCAGATGTCTTCAACCCTCGCTTGCCTCACCCTGGGCCTGGTTCTGATCTTTGGGAAAGGGTTCGCTCTACCCCTTCAAGAATCCCACACAGTCCATCAGGCCACCGACTTCGGAGTAAAAGTGTTTCAGCACGTGGTCCAGGCTTCCAAGGATCGCAATGTGGTCTTCTCTCCCTATGGTGTGTCCTCGGTGCTGGTTATGCTGCAGCTGACCGCAGCAGGGAAGACCCGGCAGCAGATCCAAGATGCTATGGGATTCAAAATCAATGGTGAGAGTCGGGGTGGAGTGGGCGATGGAGGAGAAGGTGAGGAGGAGCTCATGGACCAGGGTGCAGAGCAAACAGAGAAGGCAGGGAAGGCTGGCTGCAGCATCACCAGGTCTAGTCCTGTCCAGCTGCAGCCCAGAGACCACCTGTTTTCTCTCCCTTGACGTGAACCAGCCAGTGGATTCAGCACACAGGAACTGTGTGACCCTGGTGCTGGTATATGGCTTGTGTAGCATGCACAAAGCTCTGGGCTCCATACCCAAACCAAGTGAAACTGGAGATGGTGGTGTAGAACTGTGACCACGTCACTTGGGAAGAGGAGGCAGAAGGATCGGGAGTTCAAGCCTCGTAGTTGGCTAAATATCGAGTTCAGAGACAGCCTGGATTACAGGAGACCTTTAAAAACAAAAGCAAAGCAAAACATGCTACCTTAACGCTTGCAAACCTTGGTTTCATTATCTATGAAATAGGGAACAATGAAAGAATGTCTCCCATACAAGGCTGAGTAAATATGTAATAAGATTATGACCACGAATTACTCGATAATGCCTTTAATATAAGAACAACCTAGCTAGGCACGTTGGTACATGCCTGTAACTACAGCACTTGAGAGGCTGTGGGAGCTGGAGGATTGTGAATTCGAGGCCAGCCTAGGCTACATAGCAAACTCCACTCCAGGCTGGGATATAGAACAAGAACCTGTCACAAAACCAAATAGAAGAGGAAGGCGGGCAGTGTGGCTCATGCTGGGATTCCCAGCATTTGCAAGGCTGTTAGGGGGGTTATTGCGAGGGGGGCTGCAGGAGAGAAGCAAACTAAGGTTTGTAATTTTAGAACAGAATATTCTTACACAAAGAAAAGATTGGGAGCTGAGACTTTGGAAAAGGAAGCACAAAAAAACGTTATGATATGAGGGCTGACTGTAGTAGTGCACGCCCCTAATCCCGGCACTAGAGAGGCTACTGCAGGAGAATGTCTGTTAGGTTCCAAGTCATGTGAGACCCTCCTCATGGAGGGGTGGGGAGAGGAGAAGACGGGAGGAAAGAGGAGAGGAAAGAATGGGAGAGGAAGACAGTTGGGCACGGTGGTGCACACCTTTAGTCCCAGCATTCAGGAGGCAGAGGCAGGCAGATCTCTGTAGCCTGGGCTACATAGTGGGGGGAGAGAGGGAGGGAGGGAGAGAGAGACATGGAGAGAGGGGGGAGGGGGAGAGAGAGGGAGAGAGAGAAAGGGAGGTTAGTTTGGAAAGAAACACACTCCTGAAGAATTGGAATAGCCTCCCTCATCTGCCTGGACAGGGGTAGGGCCTTCCTTGGGAAACTTGGCCCAACTGAAAGCCCTTGGCTCAATACGAGCTTAATGGAACCTGTCCTGGTACCTCTACAGAGAAGGGCACAGCTTATGCCCTCCGCCAGCTCTCTAAGGAGCTCATGGGGCCATGGAACAAGAATGAGATCAGTACTGCGGACGCCATCTTTGTTCAGCGGGACCTGGAGCTGGTCCAGGGCTTCATGCCCCACTTCTTCAAGCGCTTCCAGACCACAGTGAAGCAGGTGGACTTCTCAGAGGTGGAGAGAGCCAGATTCATCATCAATGACTGGGTGGAGAGGCACACCAAAGGTAAGTCTCAGGGGAAAGCAGGCCTTCCCCTGCCCCGCCCCCCCTTCCCTGGGAACGGAGCAGAGAAAGGGTGTCAAATTCACACATCCCCAGCTCTCCCTTTCAGCTTTGTCTTTGGGGACAAAAGGCAAATGCTTCAAGAAAATAGCTGGTGTTTGTGCTCTTCCTTTCCTGCTGTGGTGCTGAGGATGGGAACCAGGGACTCGTGCCTGCTGGGTAATCCACTACCACTGAGCCACGCCCCCAGCCCCTCCCTGGGGGATTCTGGGCACCCTCTCTGCCACTGAGCTGTAACTCAAAACTGTATTTGACTTAGTGAGGCTTTTTTATAAAGTCACACAGAGTTGGGTATAATGGCTCATATCTGTAGGAAGATCATGAGTCTGGGGTTAGCCTGAACTACATAGCAAGATCCTGCCCCCACTCACAGTCCAGCAAAAGAAAAAAAACAGACTACAGAGACAAAAACTAATCAATTCAAGCCAATTGCAGTACAATAGCTACTCCACAAAACAAACAAACAAAACAAAATCTAACCAAAACCCACCAGGACCAGCAAGGTGGCTCTGGGGGGCTCTTACTGTGGGGCCTGGTGACCTGAATTTGATCCCTGGAAACCACAAACCTGTGGAAGGAGAGAATCCATTCCACATAAGTTGCCCTCTGACCTCCACTTGGCATGCAAACACCCACCCACATTCCTCATACCTCCCGCCCCCCCAACAGTAACAATAACTTTTAAAATAAACACAACCAAAATCACCATGAAAGGCATCTTTGTCAATAAGAACAGAGTAACTGAAACACAGATGTGCACAGACCTCCAAGATTATAACTTAGGGGGCAAAAGAAGAGGTCAAATGAGGAAAGACGGAACTTTCTAATTCTGATACTAAAATGGATCCCAGAGCCTAGAAAAACCATGGTGAAGCCAGACTGTGGCTCACGCCTATTGTCACAGCTTTTGGGAAGCTGAGGCAGGAAGATTACCATGAACTCAAGGCCAGTCTTGACTGCAAAGTGAGCTTTGGACTAGGCTGGACTATAAAGAGATGGGGGACGAAGGGGGGAGGGAGGGAGAGAGAAGAGTGAACTGAAAGACATCCCTAGAGTCTTTCTTAGACCTAATTGTTCATTTAACTGCCACAGCTCTCTGTGTCCCTTCATCATCATCCATTTGAGAGCTGGAACAGAGGGAAGCATCTAAGACGCTTAAAACCCACAGCACTTCTCAACCACCTTGCTCTCCCTTAGGTATGATCAGTGACTTACTGGCCAAAGGGGCTGTAGACGAGCTGACACGCCTGGTGCTGGTGAATGCCCTCTACTTCAACGGCCAATGGAAGACCCCCTTCTTAGAGGCCAGCACCCACCAGCGCCTCTTCCACAAGTCTGATGGCAGCACCGTGTCTGTGCCCATGATGGCTCAAAACAACAAGTTCAACTACAGTGAGTTCAAGATCCCCAGGCCCCACGTCTCACGTCTGACCCTGGGCAACATCCACAGTGTCGCTCTCAGAGGGAGGACGGTGGCAGAGGAGGTGGACACACCCAAGTCATTACAACAACTTACCAAGCAGTATCAGGAAATCCTGAGATAATTCAAGTTAGGGATGGGGGAGGAATCATTTTATTTCATGCTAGATGAAGCTGAAATTTAGATAATCTCCCAGACCCACCTCTGCCCAACGGACCCTTGAGGCCATCTCTTCTCTTTAGCTCTCTCTAGTGTGGTTACCTGGGGTCAAGGAGCCCAGCTAGGGGGAAGGCTGTGTGGGAGTTGGGTGAGCATGGGAATGAGTTAGTGGCTGCAGTTAGACAGAAAATAACAAAGATCAAGAGGGAGAAGACATGCAGGAATGGTGGGGATGTGGAGAAGACATGCAGGAATGGTGGGGATGTGGAAAAAACATACAGGAATGGTGGGGATGTGGAGAAAACATGCAGGAATGGTGGGGATGTGGAGAAAACATGCAGGAATGGTGGGGATGTGGCTTAGGGAGAGTACTCACCCAGCTTAGTAAAGCCCTGGAGTCCATGCTCAGCTCATAAACCAGGTGTGGTGAAGGGTAAAATCAAGGTCACCCTCAGCGACATAGCTAGTTCAAAAAAGAGAAGGAGAGGAAGACGTTTGAATGGGACGTGGAATGGGTGAAGGACCTCCAATACTTGGAGAAGGGGAGAGAGGCAGAGAAGGAACCCATAGAAGTTGGAGCTTTTTCCAAGGCGCCATTTTGGTCTTCCCAGCTGAGTTCACTACTCCGGACGGGCACGAGTATGACATCCTGGAACTGCCCTACCATGGTGAAACCCTCAGCATGTTCATTGCCGCACCCTTTAAGAAAGATGTGCCCCTCTCTGCCCTCACCAACATCTTGGATGCTGAGCTCATCAGACAGTGGAAGAGCAACATGACCAGGCTGCCCCGCCTCCTCATCCTGCCTAAGTAAGCCATCCCATTCGCCAACGCCCTAATCCCGACATCCACCCCCCCTACCAAGCCACTGTCCCCATGCAGAGTTTCCCAGATGGGTAATACCCACAGGGAAGGGACACGTGTGGGTGGCTGATGGAAAACCTCCTAGCCTGGGTTTGATTATGGTTTTTAATTGCATCATCTTTCTGCCTGTTTCTACTGTTGAAGAGGAGAGAGTTTTTGGTTTTTTTTTTATAAAACACATCCCCACATAGACCATGCACAGAATGCTCAGTAAGAGTTGACCAAAGTGAATCAGTGGCACAAGCCTGTAACCCCAGTGTTAGACAGGCTGAGACAGAATAGCGAGCGCAAGACCAGCCTTGGCTACCGGGCAAGATTGCTGGAGATGTAGCTTAGTTTGTAGAGTGCTCAGCTGGCATGCGTGAAGCTCCAGGTTCAAACCCAATGCTCCACAGACCAGTTGTTGTTGTACAAACTTGTAATCCTAACATTTGAAAGGCTAGAACAAGAGGATAACGAGTTCAAGGCCGACCTGGGCTATGTACAGCAAAACCCTATCTCATAAGGGGAGGGGGGCTGTCAGGGAAAGCGATGGAGATACAGCTCAGTTGGCAGAGTTCTTACCTCGAGTGCACAGAGAGCTAAATTGAACCCCCAGCACCACGTGAACCAGTAACGATGGTGCACAGCTACAATCCCCGATCCTATCACTAGGGGGCGCATCAGGAGTTCAAGGTCATCCAGGTCTTTAAAAAACAAAATAACAAAAAGATCAGCCCAAAGAGGAGCTAGAGAAAGAGGGGGGAGGTTTGAATTGTTCTACACCCATTTGTAAATGTCTCCCATCTCACTCCCCCCCCTTCCCTCACCCACAATGGAACGCATCGATTCCCAGAGGCAGAGGAGACTTCCAAACACAGATTTCATTTTCTTTTTTTCTTTTCCCCTAATCCTTCTGCAGAATCAAAAGGGGTGGAGAGGGCTGTGTCTGGGTAATTCCAGAATTACAGGGAAGCTCCCAGCCCTGGCTTCCCCCTAAACTCCCAGATGCTAAAGTGCCAGGCTTGGAGACAGGAGAATTAAGTTGCATTAGATGCTGACCTTCTGTTACTGTCTTTCTTCCTCATCAAGATGGAGATAATGAGTCATGCCCTGGTAGGAAGTCGGGGGGGGGGCGCCCCAAAGTCTCATTCTGTGTGCGCTCAAAAACAGCCTGCAGACCACAGTTAGTTCCAACACCCTCGAGAGGGAGAATGTGAGCCTGTCCCCCTCCTGCCGTCAAATGGAATACAATTATGTTAAAACTACTGTCTTATTTGAGGAAAGCCATTAGTCACGGAATCGAGGGGGTGGAAAGATTGAACAATGTTCATTAATATTAGAAGTTTCTGGCAAGGAGGAAAAATAGACCAGATCTCCTAGCCAAATGAAGTTTCAAAGACTTCTAATGCCATACTAGGGGAGGCAGGAGGATCAGAAGTTCAAGGTCAAGACCGGGGATGTAGTTGAGCTGGCAGAATGCTTGCCCAGCTTGTTCAAAGTCCTGGGTTCTAAGCCCAGCGCTACATAAAGCGCTCGTGGCGGCACACACCTGTAAATACTAGCAGTCAGGAGGTAGAGGCAGGAGGATCAGGCGTTATATATCTTAGGATATATAATGAGTTTGGGGCAAACCTGGGCTATATGAGAACCAGTGTCAAGACAAAACAAAAAGCCAGACTTTTTTTCTCCATGCTCATGTCAGTTTCTACCCTGTCCCACTGTCCTGGATGATATCTGAAAGGTCCTAGGAGAAGCAGCATGTGAGAGCCAAACTAACACTGTCCCCTGTTCCTGCCCTCAGGTTCTCTCTGGAGACGGAAGTAGACCTCAGAGGGCCCCTGGAGACGTTGGGCATGACTGACATGTTCAGCCCAACCCAGGCCGACTTCACAAGCCTTTCCGGTGAGAGACAATCCCCCTCATTTCCTTGCTTCCGTGGGCAGGGGGTTTCCCACAAAGGATAGAGTGGAGGCTGATCTGTCCTTTGGGTCCCACGCTATTTCAGACCAAGAGCAGCTCTCTGTGGCACAAGCACTACAAAAGGTCAGGATCGAGGTGAATGAGAGCGGCACAGTGGCGTCTTCCTCCACAGGTGAGTGTGGTTCTGCCCGTGTTCGCCCACCTCCCGCAATGGCAGTCACCCCGCAGGAAAGCTAGTGCAGTACCAGTAGCCAACCATTCCCGAACCGGTTTCTCAGTGTGAAAAATGGATCCACTTCCCCTGGGACCCTGCTCCCTCCTCTAGGGCTTCTGAGGTCCCAGTGCGTGATGAGGGTCCCCAAAGAAAACCTAAGGTGTTATCACAGTGGGTGCGAACTTAAAAGAATGTGCTTAGCAGTGAGCCTAAATATGTTTGTGACTGATAGGATACTGGGGCTCAGAGGAAGTCTCAAAACTTTAGGGCCAATATTCAGAGAACAAGGAAAGCACTTGAAGGTAAGCACATGCCTCAGGAGGCTGAGGCAGAAGGATGCAGGTTCCAAAAAGCAAGGCCCTGTCCTGAAAAACCAAGGACTGGGAAATGTAGCTTGATGGTAGAGCCTTTATCTAGACTCCCCAAGGGAGGGGCTGGGGGCGTGGCTCAGCCATAGCACTCTTGCTCTAGCAATCAGGAGGTTCTGGGTTCCATATCCCACTACTAGTTTCTTTTAAGCCACCTGAAAATCATCCCCAGTGCTGCTATCAGACAGACTGGTGTCACTAGAGCTCTTGGGATCACTCCAGTAATAACATCCCCCAACCCTAACATTTTGTCCCTTTTCTTTCAGCCATTGTAGTCTCAGCCCGCATGGCCCCTGAGGAGATGATTATAGACCGATCCTTTCTCTTTGTGGTTCGGCACAATCCAACAGGTGAGCAGACCCCTATAACATTCTCCTGTTCTCAACGCTGTTTTAAAAAAATCATTATATACCTGCCCACCATGTAGATGTCCCTCGAGCCCCTAGGGACTCTACAATGATTCTGGAACTCAGTTCCATTCCTTCCCCAGCATTCTGTCACAGCCCATGCAGTGCCAGGACCCCAGTCCTAACTTAGGACACTGGGCAGCTATGACTCCTGGCAGCTCATTCAACTCCTTAGATCTCCATTCTCAACTGGCATGGTTCTTCTACCCGCAGAGACAATCCTCTTCATGGGCCAGTTGATGGAGCCTTGACAGTGGGAAGAGAAGCCTTCATTTGGGATGAAACTGGAGATGTTATAAGCAGAAACTCTGAAGAAAAGAATCATTTTAAGGACTCTTTAGGGAGAAAGAGAAGGCAGGTCTTTCTTACCCCCACACTGGTAAATCTTTCCAACCAGCCTCCCAGACCTCAGACTCTTGAAGGGGAAAGAGTTTAACTCTCTCACTAGGAATCCCTACCCCACAAAGACCATAGAACTCACTGCCCAGCATTCAGCCTTTGGACCCGGTTCCCACCAAGGCCCCAGCAAGGCAGGGCCACAATACTATCACTCAGCAAAATCTTTTGTGTTCCAGTAGCACTGTGGGCACCTCTGGCATCGCCTGCCATTGCTGTGGAGGGTGGCCACGGGCCAAAGGAAAAAGCACTGTCCTATCTCAAGGTCCACTGTGGAAATGACCTCCTTGCCTATCTCCAAGGGGCAGCAGATAGACAGATCAAACAGTCGCCCAGTATTGAGCCTTCTCCCTGCTTCCTCCCGTGACACTGCTTGCTTATGTTATTTCAGAGTGTAGGTGACTTGTTTACACAAATTTTTTCGTTTAAGAAGAGTGAAAGAAAGGTCAGACATGTGTGTGCCTGGCTCTTCACCCCCAGTCTCCCGGTGGGGGGATCCTGGGGAGAGTCCAGGGGTATGATTGAATATTTATCTCATTCTTGCTCTTGTACGTTTGAGAAGCACTATTAAGGAAAAAGAATTTTATTTAAAGCACGGCATATGTTTTCCCATTTGGGGTCTGTATCCCTGCATGTCAGGGGTGCATCAGTCCTCAGACCTGCCCCTCCGGGTGGCCTCGCGATGGGGCTCACACTGCCGCCTAGTGGCAGCCGAACACACCCTTACCCCCATCCTCCCCCCCCCCATCCTCCCCGTGGCTCTTTTCCTTAGGGACCTTGCCAAGGTGATGCTTGGCAGCCCACGTTAACGGAAGGGGGGAAAGATTAGGTGGAAGGGGGAGAGATTTGAGAGAGAGCAAAGTGGTTTCAAATTTTTCCAATACATTCAAAAGCAGAATGGGAAAAGGGGCTGTGTGACCTGACAGGACAGAACTTTCTCCAATTACTGGGTGACTCAGAGCTGCACTGGTGACTCACTTCAATGTGTCATTTCCGGCTGCTGTATGTGAGCAGTGGACACGTGGTGGGGGGGGGGATGAAAGAGACAGCCAGCTCCTGGTCAACCACCTTAGTTAGATAATCTTTTTTGAAAGCTTCCTAGCTGGGGGTATGATCAGAAAAGCAATTTACTGAAAAACTGCACAAGAAGGCAGCGTGAATGTAATTTCATAGCAGGCCACTCTGCTTCCATTATATCTCCACCGGAAAAAAAATTATTTTGGTGATTTTGCTTCTCTCTCTCTCTCTCTCTCTCTCTCTCTCTCTCTGTTTTTTTCTCTTTTCGTTATACACTGGACAGCCACACACCATGTACCCATGGGGTCCCAAATGTGGGGTCACATGGTCTTGAACTTTGTTGGTTACATATGCTTTTTTTTGTTGTTTGTTTTCACTTTTGATATATAAACAGGTAAATATGTTTTTTAAATAATAAAAATAAAGACTATGCAAACAAGATTGCCTGCTTTTTGCCTTCTATGTCTTACCCAATGCAAGGAATTAAAACAGTATTGTGGGCTGGTGAAATGGCTCAGTGGGTAGAACACATGCCGCCCGAGACCAATGACCTGAGTTCAAACACCCTGGACCCCACATTGATGACTGGCTCCTGAGAGCTGTCCTCTGACCTCCACACACAAAACATGGCACATGCTCCCACAGTCACACACAGAGAGATAATAATAATAATAACGAAATAAAGGTGAGGGGTAGGCAAGATGGCTCAGATGGTAAAAGCACTTGCTGAGAGGTCTAATGATGATCTTAGTTCAGTTCCCAGGCCCCACAGTGTGGAAGGGAAGAACCAACAGGAGTTGTCCTCTGACTTGCACACATACATGATGGGCACATACGTATGTGCTCACATGCACGCACACACACTATGTAAATAAACAGGGAGGTGGTACCCTTGCTTTTAATCCCAGCACTTGGGAGACAGAGGCAGGCAACTCTCTGAGTTTGAAGCCAGCCTGATCTACAGACTGTATTCCAGGATAGCCAGGGCTACACAGAGAAACCCTGTCTCAGAAAAAGAGACAAACATGAATAAATGTAAATTAAAAAGAAACACAACTGAGCAGTGGGCATGGTGGGGACACACCTGTACACTAGCACTTGGGAGGCAGAGGCAGGAGGATCACCAGTTCTAGGTCAGTTTGGCCTCAGGTATAAACTGGTCTCCATAACAAACAAAAGTAGTAACAACAGATCTCTGGTGGTAGTAGGGACTTTGGGAAAATCCATGAGACAGTCACCACAGCACTGTAATCTGTCTCCAGGACAAGTTGTGCAGGCCTTGAGTCTCCCCCAGAAACTATCCTAAAAAGGGGAAAGGGTGGGTTCAGGACATGGCTCAGTTGGAGGGAGTTGCCCAGCCTGCAGGAAGCTCTACGAGTGATTCTTGACACTTCATCAAACCAGGCATGGTGACATATGTCTGTCATTCCAGCACTTGGGAGATAGAGGCAAAAGAATAGGAGATTCAAAACCATCTTGGTCCAACCTGGGCTACACATGACCTTGTCTCCAGGAAAACAGAAGGAGGAAAAAGAAGAAAGAGAGATTGGGGTTGGAGGTATGCTAGGATCAAGGGTACTCAACCTTAATCCCAGTACTTGAGAAACAGAGGCAGATGGATATCTATCTGTGAGTTCAAAGCCAGCCTGGATTATACAGTGTGTTTCAGGCAAGCTAGAGAGACAGACCTATGGCAAGAAAAAAGGAGACATTGGGGGGTGAAGAGGAAGAAAGGGAAGGAAGAAAGTGTGGGATATGCCTGTACCCAGCACTTGTTGAAGGCTGGGAATTTGATACCAGAATGACCTTCATGGCGAGATTGTGTCTCAAAAGCAGGAGAGCCAGGCTTGGTGGTGTATACTATAAGGCCAGTATTTGGGAGATAGAGGAAGGAAGATCAAGAGTCCAAACTCATTCTCTGCTACACAGTGAGTTCAAGATGAGCCCGGGATATATAAAAACAAGGAGGAAGAGGAGGAGAAGGAAGAGGAAAGGGATGGGGGGGGGAGACAGATCCAGATCCAGCAAACACCTCCCACCCACACCCAAGGGCTTGATTAACGGCTGTCTGCCTCTGAATTCTCAAATCTATTCCTATATCATTTCCTTCCTTCCATCAGGTGCTCTCACCCAACCCTCTTTACCCCTGTTCTCCATTTCTCCAGCTCCAGGTCAGGTTGCACATCCTCCTCCTGGGATGGCCTAGTGAGGCTGGCTGACAGAATCACTTTCAACACAACTCCAATTAGGCTGTGCTTTGCAGGCCTGTAACAATGCTTGCTTTCATGAGCTCGGCTCCAAATAGACATGGATGGTTCCCAGGGAATGAGGTTCTTTTGTTACATATATACTTTCTGTAGCTACCTTTAAAGGCCTTCCTGGAAAGTCTTTACCGCCCCCCCCCCCCCCAAACTTCTAGTTTGAGGCTTGGGAGCTCACTTAAGAGCACTAAGCAATCTAAGCAAGAGTTCTCTAGGCAGAAGAGCCAGGAAGGAGCTGTGGGCGGGGCTTGGTGGTAGACTATGGCCAGTGAGGGGTTAGGGGCGTGGCTCGGTGGTAAACTATAGCCAATGAGGGGCTTGGGGCGTGGCTCAGTGATAGAATATTTGCATAGCATGTTTGAAGCCCTAGGCTCAATCCCCAACCCCATAAAAGAAAACAAACAAACAAACAAATGATAAAATAAAAAGGACAGACGGTAAAAGTATAGACACCCGTGGGTTAGCCTAGCCTATAGATTCAAACAAGAGAGGCCTATATTGAGCTTGCACCCCAAACTCCAGCTGAGGGCAGGCAAGAGGGCTCAGGGGGTAAAAGCATTTGCTGCCAAGCAACGAGTTCATTTCCATCACTGGCATGGGTGGGGAGAACACTAATTCCTGTAAATCATCTTCTGACCTCCATATGTGAACCATAGCACATTTGTATCTGTATGCATAACTGTCTCCTGGCACTAGTTTCCATCCTGCGTCACTCTCTTGTACAAAACCCCTTGGGCTCACTGGTAGGTAGCTGGGGTGGCGAAGACAACCATCAAGGACAACAATTCAAGGACACTCGGACCCAGATACAATCTTCTTCTACTCTGAAAATGTGTGCAGTTCTAGGCCTTGGCCTCAGGCTGAAGACTGACTAGTGACCCATTTATAATAAGAGAGTTTTCTTTTAAAAACTTACAAGAAATTCTGCACCAAAAAGAAAAAAAAGAAAGAAAGAAAAAGCTCAAAAAAACAGGACTCGTGAGCCCTAATTTTCCGATATACAGTTCAAAAAATGACCTTACGTGCTGAGAAAGCTCAAGAAGAAAGGATTCTTCAAACGGTCCCCTCACCGCAGAGGAGAGTCAAGCAAGGCGCTGCCCCACTTAACGGGTTCTTGGTTATTCTCAGATACAGTCAAGATAAAGAGGGTGAGGGACCTCAGCGACCCCGCAGCGCCCTCACAGTGGGCAACCTGCCCGCCCACTTTGGCTTCTGCATGGCCTCCTTTCCTTGGCTTTTCAAACTTTTCTTTCTTTTCTCTGTTTCTTTAGAGATGAAAAACTAACGAGATCTGTCCCCGGCCGCCACTCCCACCGTTTTTTATTATTATTATTTTTTTTATGAATCTCACACAGTGGGATTGTTTATCGGTCCGCGGACAGGCAATGAACATGAATGTGGGAAAGCCGCCCCCCCCGTGATAAAAATATTCTATAAAGACCACATCCTTCAAGGAGACCTGACCTGTTTCCAAACTTTTCTTTTTAACAGGATACCACTAAGTACCCTAGGCTATCCTTGGACTCACAATCCTCCTGTCTCACGCTCCTGAGTGCTGGGAATGTGTGCCACAAGTCTTACTTCATGATTGTGGGGTTTTGGTTGAGTTTGTTTGTTTGTTTGTTTTGAGACATGGGCTCAATATGTAAATCAAGTTGTCTTCAAACTCATAGAGACATATCTGCCTCTGCCTCTCGAGTGCTGGTATTAAAAGACTCATTAACATTAGGGAGGTTTTGTTTGTTTTATTTAAAGGCAGAGTCTTGATATCTAGCCCAGGCTAGCCTTGAACTTACTGTCATCCTGATGCAGCATCCCGAGAGCTGGGGTGACAGGACAGTTTTGTACTATCTCACCTGGCTCAGTTAAACATTTTTTTTAATCATTATTTTTAGATTTATTTATTTTTATCTTATTAGTATGGGTGTTTTGTCTGCGTCTGTGTGTGTGTACCACTTCCATCACCATGCAGCAGTACCTGAAGAGGGCACTGGGTTTCCTGGCAGGGGAGTTATCAGTTAGAGATGCTTATTAGCTGTCGTGGAGGTGCTAGGGATTGAACTCAGGACCTCTGGAAGAGCAGTCAGTGCTCTTAACTGCCGAGCCACCTCTCCAGCCTCTAAACCATTTTTTAAAATAAAAGGTTCATCAAGGGAGTGTACTGTAATAACAGTGATAAACATTTGTGTAGAGATGAGGAAACCTGAAACAGTGTCCTTGAGAAGGCTCAGCAGAGAAAGGCACTTGTCTCCAGGATGACCTGAGTTTAATGCCCAGAACCCTGGAGGAAGGAGAGAGCCTGCTCCTGCAAGTTGTCGTCTGTCCTCCATACATGTGGTGCATGCACACCCACACAGTAAGTAAATAAATGCTTTTTAAAAAGTTTTAAAAAAAGCTTTTAAAAGGAGTTTGCATTAACTTTTTTTTTTGAAAAAATTAAAAACACAGAGGGATTGAGAAATCAGATGGTTCTATCAACGATGGTACTTTTGAGACAATATTTGGTTATGTTGCCCGGGATGGCTTCAAGCTCTTGGGCCCTCTTGTCTCAGCTTGCTAAGTAGCTGGGACTACAGACAGTAACCAATGCACCTAATTCCTGGGTATTGTCCTAATTACCCAGCAGCACCACAGGATACAGCAGCTGCCCTCCTGTTGATAAGTGTGTATCAACTCTTTGTGGCATCTATGAATGAGAATAAGTCTCTCCAAACACCAAAAGTGCTTAGAAGAGCCCAGAAGATGGTTCAGTGGGTAAAAGTGCTTGCTGCCAAGCCTGAGGAACTGAGTTCGGTCCCTGGTCCCACATAATAGGAGAGAAACAATTCCTGAAAGTTGTCCTCTGATTTCCACATCCATGCCTTGGTCTGTGCATCTCCCCACAACCCCACCACCACCACAATCAATCACTTGGTTGTCGCTGTCCGTTTGTGTCTTTTTTTTTTTTTTTTTTGGTTTTTGGAGGCAGGGTTTCTCTGTGTAGCCCTAGCTGTCCTGGGACTCACTCTGTAAGTTTATCTACATCTAGGCAAACTGTTGACCTCATGCTCCAGTCTCCAGCACTTGATTTATATATACCACTTTTTTTTTTTTTTTTTGGTTTTTTGAGGCAGGGTTTCTCTGTGTAGCCCTGGCTGTCCTGGAACTCACTCTGTAGACCAGGCTGGCCTCGAACTCAGAAATCCGCCTGCCTCTGCCTCCCAAGTGCTGGGATTAAAGGCGTGCGCCACCACCGCCCGGCTATATACCACTTTTTAACCTGGCAAAAGCTTCCTGGGTGAAGTGTGTGTGTGTGTGTGTGTGTGTGTGTGATCACCCCACCCCCAACCTCCACTTCCCATCCCCCCATCCCCATTACCAGATACCACATTTACTCTAACAGAATGCTAGATGAAAACAGTTGTCTCCAAACAAAATCTTGCCAAATTTGAATTCTATTGTTTCACTCAGATTCATTTAAAAGAAAAACCCAGGGCTGGGAGTCTAGCTCAGTTGGTCGAGTATTTGCCTAGTGTGCATAAAATGTAGAGTTCTATCCCCAGGACATAACCCAGGCCTAGTGACCCAGGCCTGTAATCCCAGCACTTCCGTACTGGATCAGAAGTTGTAGGTCATCCACTCCTGCGTGGCAATTTTGAGGTCAGTCTATGATGCAAGAGACTCTGTCTCAAAAAAAGGAGGGGAGGGTGGAGCACCAAACTTTATTGTTGATGCTGTGAAGCCTAAAAACATAAAGTGGTTCATTGAGACAGCTCAGTCGGTAATGGCACTTGCCACCAAGCCTGACAACCTGAGTTCAATCCCTAGGACCCATATTGGAATGAAAGAACCGACTTGGGCAAGTGTTCTCTGACCTCTACATATGCACCACTGGGATGTGCACAAGCTCGCGCGCGCACACACACACACACACACACACACACACACAGGTCTTATTTTAGTGTTTTTTTTTTAAGGTTGTTTTATTTTGTCTTAGGAGACTAGGCCTCAACCTCATAGCCCAGAATGACCCTGAACTTGTCATTCAGCTGCCTCAGCCTCTCAAATAAGGGGATGGCAGTATGAGCCAGCACTCCCAGCTAAGACTGAGTAATTTATAAAGAGGATCATGATGACCATGCTTCCAGAGGCTGGGAAGGCCAGGAGCATGGGGCCGACCTCTATTCAACCTCCGCCAAGGGCCTGGTGCTGCTTCCCAGTTGGGGTGGGGTCAGGAAAGAAGGGCTAATGGATGTGTGCAGGGGAGAGAAAACAAGGAGGGTGGATTCCATTTATAACTGCACTCATTCAGTGTGACTAATGCAGCCAAGAGGAATGAGACATCGTGATTGTTCTCTAATGGCTCTGTTAGGTACTTTTGTGTTGTTGTGATAAAGTGCCTGAGGAAAGCAGCTCCCAGGAGAGTTTATTGTGGCTCACAGTCTGAGAGTGGGGCAGGGATGACAGCAGAGGGGCTGGGCGGTTGGGCACGCAGCATCTGAAGTCAGGAAGCAGACAGGCGGGTGCTGGCACTCAGCTCACTTGTCTTTGAGTCTGGAGTCCCGGGTGATGGGACAATGCCACTCATATTCGGGGTGGATCTTTCCATCTCAGTTAAACTCTCTGGAAATTCTTGGCGGTAACAGGCAGATTCCAAAGGAGATTCATATCTCCTAGGTGATTCCAAATGCAGTCAGGTTGACAATGAAGGTTAAGCATCGCGTGATTTGGATCATGATTTCAGAGGGTTGTAGTCCATCACCCTGGGGAGACACGGTGGAATGGCTCCATCCAACATGGTGGGAACATGATGCAGTGGCTTTCCACATGGCAAGAGACCAGGCAGCAGAAAGCTACGGGAACAGGAGTGAGTATCACCTTCAAGACCTAATGATGCTCTCCTGTCAATCATGTTCCATATATTAGTCAATTTTCTCACTGCAGTGATAAAACACTCTGACAAAAGCAACTTAACGAAGAAAGAGTTTAGCTCACAGGTCAAGGGTACAGTCCATCATGATGAGGAACTCAAGGCAGCAGGAGCTGGAAGCAGCTGGTCACTTCACATGCACAACCAAGAACAGATAGTGGTGAACGCTGGTGCCAGGCTCCCTTTCTCCACTCACATGGTCCAGGATCCCAGCCAGGGAATGGTGCCGCCCACAGTGGAAAGGTCTTCCCACTTCGTTTTGCAAGATGAAGTTGATCCCTCAGGGCGTGCCTCGAGGGATTCTAGGCTGTGTCAGATTGTCAACTGACACTAACCTATCACACTCCACCCCCTCACAGGCTCTACAGCTTGGGGATAGAGTACTTAAAACACAACCTTATAGGACACATTTCATCTTCAGACTATAACTATCCCTTGATTGCTTTTTCCTTGTAAATGCCTATGGGTTTCTTGTCTGACTGTCTGTGTACCATGTGTGTGTTTGGTTTCTGTTGCATTCAAACGAGAACATCAAATCCCCTGGAACTGGAGTTACAGATGGCTGAGGCACCATGTGGTGTTGGGAATTGAACCTGAGTCCTCTGCAAGAACAAGTTCTTAATGACTAAGCCATCTCTCCAGTCCCAACCCTAATTTCACCTCTTAAAGGCCCTGCTTCCTGATATTGTAACATTGAGAAATCAAGGCGGGAATTTTAGGGGACTCACACTTAATTTATATCAAAACTCATCTACATGGGTCACAAGTGGTGGTAGTTAAGAAACAGTATTCTGGGGATTGTAGACGGGGCTCAGTAGTTAAGTACTTGCTGGGCAAGTGTGAGGGGTCTCCACAAACTATGCATAAAGCTGGGTACAGCAGTGTTTATCTGGAATCCCAGTGCTGAGGAGACAGAGACAGGGTATGCTCCAGGTTCATTGAGACCCTGTTTCAAAAATTAAGCTAGAGACTCAGCAAAATGGAGGGAGCAGCAGATGGAGATACCTGGCGATAAGCCTGGTGCCCTGAGTTCATTCCTGAGATCCACACAATGGAAGGAGAGAAAAGATTGCTGAGAGTCATCCTCTGATCTTCACCTAGCATGTGTGTACTGGCACACACACACACACACACACACACGTGTGCGCGCGCTTGCGCACAAATATAATAAAAAATGAATAAACAAGGTGGAGATCAACTGAAGATACCAGATATCCATCTTTGGCCTTCACATTCATGTGTACATGTGTACATGCAGACAACTCACATGGACATACCCATTTACACACACACATACACTACACATATATAAATATGTGTGTATATATACATACATATACACAAACACACAAACACCTATATTGTGGGTGATGGGGAGAAAGGAAAATGCACGTGACAGCCTCCCCCAGGAGCCTGAAACCCAGCTGAAGCAATGGGCTGACTCATGCAGGCACCAGAGAATGCACGGTGAGGAAATTTACCAGGCAGCTCTCTGTGACATGAACAGAAATCAGCTCTGACTAAGGCACAGCAGGAAAACAGGGCGCTCAGAAAACTTCAGGGGAACAAATTACAGGTGAATAACGATGCTCCCCCCAATACACCTGAGTCTGCCCACTCTACCCATCTCCTCACTGAACACAGGGTACCATCATGGGCACCACTGCACTGCCACCTGAGGGACTTTTCCCTCTGACTGACCTGCCTCCCATCTTGTTCCTCTTTCCTAGACCAAAGTCCAGGCAGGCAAGTGCACACGCGAATACAAACAGCTGGTCAGAAAGGGTCACGCTGAGGACTGTAGGGGCATGCATCTGCAATTGCAGTACTGAAGTGACTAAGATCCCAAGATCCAGGCCAGCCTGGGCTGTGTAGCCACTTGGAAGCCAGCCTTGGTCTGGTTTTTTAAGACCTGATCTCAAAAAATCAAACATGGGCTGGGCATGGTCGTGTACACCTTTAATCCCAGCATTTGGGAGGCAGAGGTTGTCAGATCTCCATGAGTTCCAGGCCTGCCTGGTCTACAGGACAGCCAAGGCAGAGAAACCTTGTTTCAAAAACAAAACATTGCAAATGATGTTGTTAGAGGGCTGGGATGTGCCTCAGTTGGTAGACTGCTTGCTTAGCCCACATGAAGACCTGAGTTCCATCCCTACCACTGCATAAACCAATTGTGGTGGCTCATGCGTGTGATCCCAGTCCTAGGGAGGTAGAGGCAGGAGGATCAGAAGTTCAAGGTCATGCTTGAGATTAGCCTGGGCTACATGAGACCCCCTTTTCAATAAATAAATAAATAAATAAATGTAGAATTATGTCATCAGAGAGAACCCTGATGCCTGCTCTGGTTGGGAAAGAGGTATCTCCTGGTGCTGTCTCCTATTGTCTTCATCTATACAAAAGGAGTCAGACATGCCCGTCTCAACTTTGACCCTTCTCCCTTCTTTGCCGGTAGATAATTTACCAGCTTAGTCTGACTAGCTCATCATAGTCAACTCTGCCGGTCTCTCTCTATTTCACCCTTGTGCTTGGATACACAGAACCTGTCTCCTTCGTGATCGTCTGGCCCGCCATCTATGCTTTCCAATTACCCCGTATACTGATAGATGACTAACACTTTAACCACTGAACCGTCTCCCAGCTTCTTACCAGTACTTTCATTATGTGGTTCACTGGCCTAAATGGCCATAATTACTCCCAACTGCCCACTGGATCAAACCCTAACACGTCCCCAGGCACTGGCCATAAAGGACCCTCTTGGGTAGTCTCTACCTTCATTATTCACAGGCAATTTAGAAATCCAGTCTATATCTGTCATTTTGCATGAGCAAAGCCTTGCTTATTTGTCTTTTTTGTTTATTTTTAAGATTTATTATATGCTCCTGTGTCTGTGTGAGAGTGTGTGCAGGTATCTGCAGGTGTCCAAGGACATAAGAATTGAGTATCAGAATCCCAGGAGCTGTGGTCGCAGGTGATTGTGAGCCACCTTACATGGGAGCTGGGAGACAATCTCAGTTCCTCTAGCACTGCTCCTGACCACTGAGCCATCTGTCGAGGCCTGGCTTCTTCTTGTGTTGTTTGTTTTGGATGTAAGATCTCATGCAGCCCAAGCTCTCCTTGAACTCACCATGTAGCAGCTAAATACCCACGGAACCTCCTGCCTCTGCCTCCCAAGGGATTATAGGTGTGTGTCATCACAGTTGTTTATATAAGGCACCGGGAATCAAACCCTGAGTTTCATTCCTATTAGCCAAGAGCTCTGCTGACTGAGCTGCATGCTGGCTAGGGAGAGGAACAGTTAACCGGGCTGGCAGCCTCACCTCCCGTTACCCACTTCCCCACGTTGGCATTTTGCTGCTCTGTCCTGCAAACTGGAAAGTGGAAAGTGGACTGCAAAATGGAAAGGCAACCACCCAGGGACAATGCCCAGCCCCCACACTTAGTAAACTTTGCCTGCAAAACCCATCTCCCCAACAATTCTTTAGGGAAATGCCTCTTTTTGATATTTAGGCAAACTGAGGTGAGGAATTATAGAAGTTCTCAGCCTTCCAGGGGGGTTGGGGGTCTTAACATCTCTGGAGCCTTCAAACTTAACAGGCTGATAGCTAGCTCTTTGTACCCCTCTCCCATGTTTGTGTGTGCAAGAGAGAGTGTGTGTGTATGCACTCGCTGTACTATGAATGGAGGGCTGAGAGAACTCATGGGAAGTGTGTGTGGGGATTGTGTGTGTCCATACCTCTTTAATACAGAGAGGGGACGAAAGGAAGAAGGAAGGAGTACCCGCTCAGAGTTTATTAATACTTATTCTTCCATGATGTGGGTGGGAATCAAACTCAGATTATCAGGTTTGGTTGGCAGCAGGTACTTTTACTCACATAACTACCTCGACAATCCTTTTAGTGTGTGTGTGTGTGTCTGTGTGTCTGTGTGTGTATGAGTTTATGTATACTCTGTGCATACATGGTGCCAGAAGAGGCCAGAGGGTTTTGGATCCTGTAAAACTGAAGTTACAAGTGGTCATAAGCCACCCATTGTGGGTACTGGGACCCAAACCTGGATCCTCTGAAACAGCAGTAAACACTCTTAACCACTGGACCATTCTTCAGCCCAACCCTTTTTCCTCTCCCTCCTCCTCCTCCTCCTCCTCCTCCTCCTCTTCTTCTTCTTCTTCTTCTTCTTTTTCTTCTTCTAATAACGAGATGGAGAGTTGAAAGATCACCTATGACTAATCATCTTAGGATACCCTGCCACTGAACTAAGTTCCCTTCTGACCACTCCAGGATATTATATCCATACCAAAGAACAAGAAATGGCAACAACATCTAAGACTTTACTAGCTATTGCCTGAAGAACTAATCAGAATAATAACAGCATTTCTTGCAGCTGGTGATGAAGAAGTAAAGCTGCTCTTGGCCCGGCGTTAGGCTGGCATGCAGGATGGCATGGCGTACACCTTAATTCCAGCACTTGGGAAGTAGAGGAAGATGGACCTGTGAGTTCAAGGCCAGCCTGGTCTACATAGCAAGTTCCAGCCAGGGATGCATAGATCTATCTAACAAGATAAATGATGCTAAGAATAAGAATACAGGGTTGGAGAGATGACTCTGCCATTGACAGCATAGAGGACCCAAGCTTAGTTCCCAACTCCCACACTGGGAAGCTCACGACTGAGGCTAACTCCAGCTCCAGGGAATCCTATACCCTCTTCTTGCCTCCATACTCACATGAGCTTACCTACATACATAAGTAGACAGACAGAAAGACAAGACAGACACACACACACACACACACCACAATTTAAAAACAAAAACAAATGTATAAAAAACAAGCAAATATAGTTATTCCTTGCCCCCAACCTTATTTAGTTATGGTCTCTGTAGCTTTAGTTCCCTACAGTTAATTGTAACCCAAAAATATTAAGTAGGAAATATCCAGAAGTAAACAATTTACAAGCTCCCTGTTTATTTTTATTACTCATTTGTTTGCTAGTTTGTTTGTTTGTCTTGTGTGTTGGTCAGAGGATAACTTGTGGGCATGAGTTTTCTCCTTCCACTTTGTGGGTCCCAGGAGTTAAACTCAGGTCAGGCGTGGTGGCAAGTGCTTTTACCTGCTGAGCCATCTCACTGGTCTTTTATTTTTGTGTGTGTGTGACAGGGTCTCATGAACCCCGTTAGCATTTCCTTTAGGCTCTGCCCAACAGTTACCTAGCAACAGCCAGGTATGAGGCTTGCATATAAGAATTTACATACCCTTCTCTACCTACTTCCTCCCTCCCTCCCTCTTCTCTCCCTCCTTCCCCCCTCTCTCCCTCCTTCCCCCCTCTCTCCCTCCCTCCCTGCACATGTCCCAGCTGGTCTCTTCCCCTCTTCCTCTCTCTTTCTGCCCTTCTCTGCCGCTACCCCCTCCTCCAGGTCCCAAATAAACTCCCTTTTATATTAGGCCTGTCCTTGTATGGCTTGCTTGTTTACAGGGACACCTTGGCAGGGTCTGCCAAGGTACTCCTTCATGCTTCTGTTTCATAAACCACAACATCCCAGACTGACTTCGACCTAGCTATATAGAGGGGAATGATTTTCAACTCCTGATCCTCCTGCCTCTAAAGGCTGGCATTACGGGTGTTCACCACCACATCCAATTTATGCTGGGCTGGGATCGGAACCTAGGGTTTCACACAGGGTATGGACCCATCAACTGAGCCACGTCCTCAGCCCCAATTCATGAGCTTTAAATCGCATGCTACTCTTACGGAGTCCCCCTTCTGTCCCAAATCATCTCTTTATCTAATCCTCACACATTAATTGCTTAGGGGCAATCCTGTTAGCCGGACTGAGCAGTCTTGCTTTCAAACACCCCATATTTTGCTGAATGACTCTAACGTACAAAAATAGTAGCAACGGTGGCACCATTGCTACACACTGTTAAATCTGTTTCTATTTTTAAATCGTTTGGTTTTTTTAAATTTTTATAATTTTTATTTATGTGTGTATATGCATGGGCACATGCACAGGAGTAGACAGGTGCCCCTGAAGGCCAGAAGAGGGTATTGGGTTCCTGGAGCTGGAATTACAAGCACTTGCGAGCCACCCAAGGGGGGTTCGGGGACCTGGACTAGGGTCCTCTCCAAGTGCAGTACCTGCTCTTGGTCACTGAGCCATCTCTCCAGCTCCTCCTAGTCTTCGTTTCGTTCCTTAGGTTCATTCTGTGCATAACTTATAAATTAAACTTTGCCAGGCGGTGGTGGCGCACGCCTTTAATCCCAGCACTTGGGAGGCAGAGGCAGGAGGATTTCTGAGTTCGAGGCCAGCCTGGTCTACAAAGTGAGTTCCAGGACAGCCAGGGCTACACAGAGAAACCCTGTCTCGAAAAACCAAAAATAAATAAATAAATAAATAAAATAAAAATTAAACTTTATTATAGGTACAGGAAAACTTCGGTTCACACAGCCAGAGGCTTCGAGAGTTGGCTGGAAGTCTTGGGATGCAACCTCTAGAGGATAAAAAAGGGGACTGTGGTATTAATCCTTTCACCTAACAAAATCCGAGTTCCTTAAATCCAAACCTCTACACTATAGAGAGACTACAATTTTACTACAATTTATATTCTTTTCACAGTCACATTTAGGTATGCTTTTACACCTGTTACGGTTCAATTTTGACCCATGTTGTTTTGCTTTGGGGGTTTGTTGTTGCCATTTGCATTTATTTATTTATTAAGTCCATTGCTCTCTTTACATCGCCTAGACTGGCCTTGAACTCTCTGGACCAATCCTCTTCGCTTCGCCTCCCCAGGGATCAGATTACAGGCAGGTACAAAATAATGCCTGGCTAACCTGGTTTATTTGTTCCAGTGTTGTTTTGTTGCTCCACACTTTTTTTTTTTTTTTTACATAGGGTCAGTCCAAACTGTGAACTATGTAGTCAAGGGTATTTTTGACATATATATTCCTGCCCCATAGCCCCAAAGCTGGTCATGACCTCTTGCTCCTCCTGCCTCAGCCTCCACAGGGCTGGGACTATAGACTTGCCTCACCACACCCAGTTCTCGAACACACCCTCCATTTTGGTTTTGACTTCTTGTTTGCTTGACAGAGCCACACTGTGTAGTCTAGGCTGGCTACATGGCCTTCCGGCTATGGGGATTACACCACACCCCTTTAACACTTTAAGATTCTTTTCATTTCTTTCCCTTTCTCCTTAATTTACAGTTTCCTCCCATTCTTTACATTCCTGTTATAGTGTCCCCCTTCTCAGCATTTTTTTAATCCCTGGTTTCGACATATTTTGCTTGCTTTAAGACAGTAGTGTAGCATCTACCAAGTTCTCAATAAATACTTAAGCGTTGTACGGTTTTAGTTTTAAGGTTACATTTCATAAGTGTATTCTGTGTTGCTTGCGACCTTGTGGGGGTGCATGCAAGCCAGGGTGCTCGCTTGTGCAGAGGTCAGAGGACAAGTTGCAGGAGTCAGTTCTTTCTTTTTTCCACCTTGTGGGTTTGGGGAAACATCTTTACCATCCGAGCCATCATATCAGCCCTGTTGTGTCAATTTTTGTTGTTGTTGTTGCTGGAAACAGGCTCTCTTGTGGCCTTGGGAGGTCTCGACCACGCCTTGTAGCTGCAGCTGAACTTGAACCGCTGTTGCTTCTGTCTCTACCTTCCATGTGTAGAAATCACAGATGTGCACCACATCTGCCTTGTTTGTTTCGGACAGGCTCTTGCTCTGGAACCCTGAGCTGTCCTTGAACTCTTTATTCTCCTAGCCTCCGGTTCTGTATTTCCCTCATCCAGCCCACCATCACCGTTTGACTGATGTTTTCCCACATCATTTCTCCCAACTTCTTCATAAACTCTAAAGATCGTGCATCCACCTCTCACCCTTTTCCCGCCTTTTTCCCCCACAAATGTTCCAAAGCTCGAGGCCCTCATTGTCCTCTACCCCCTCCCTACCCATCCTCCAATCAACCCACCAAGGCAGCCTTGTTACCATGACGACCGAGCTTTTGCAAAGCTGAAGTCAAGGACCTGGTTGTCATGGTTTCCGCTTCTCCGCCTCCAGGCCCGCTCGCGCGCCGGATGACATGAGGAGGCGGGGCGCTACAGCGTCAGCGCCTGCGCAATGCGACCGCGCATGGAGCCGGCGAGGCCTTGGGGCGGGGCTTCAAGCGGAGAGGGAGGGAAAAGAAAAGAATCCGACTAGGAGTGGAGCTGGCTTCTACGGTGGCCGGAGAGGGACGCACCGGGCCGGAGGCTGCAGGATGGTAGGCTGTGAGGAGAGGGAGGGGATGGGGACCCGAGGGGCGTGGGCTGTACCTGCGGGGGTCCGGAGGGGGGCTGCCCTTTGTGGGAGTCGCCCTGTCTTCTCTGTGGTCCGCTAAGGATCCACTTCCTGGAGCTGCTAGGGAGAGCTGACCTCGGAAGCTGGAAATGGCACTAGGGACAGGGGTGGGGAGGAGTCTTGTTGGTTGGGAGAGAGGGGACTAGGGCTGAATGGTGGCGGGACTGTCCCGTGCCTGGAGAAGCGCTCGGAACTCTGGGAATTTTAAAGACCCTCCCAGTCACTGCCGCAGGGAAGACACGAGGTTGGAGCGCCGGGGTCACTCGGGATGGTTACAGGTCGCCGAATCCCCTTCCCTTGAGGCCCACACTGGAGCATGACCCGTGGAGAGCTCGGTGTGGGAAGGGACAGTTTCCGGGTCTCTGGAGTGAACCTCCTGTCTCCATTCCTTGACAGAGCTCTCTCGGAGTTCTAGCTCAGGTGGGCTCTAGGGTTTGCAGTCGGGGAACCTAGGCACTGGAAGACTCCCTAACTTTGGGCAATCCCAGTTCTCCACCCTCTCCAGTGCATTTTCTTTTCCGGAACCCAGGCCTTCCGTCTTCCTGCTGTAGCTGTCACCTCCTCCTCTTAGCTACACACTGAATCCCTCAGTTCTTCACCTTCCCTTCTCCCCCAACCCCCAACAATACATCCTAGCTTCTGGGGTGTTTGTTTCTTTTAACGTAACCTGCTAAACTGGAAGTGTGGCACAACACACAGATATTCCAACCCCGGCCATGTTCTCAGAGCTGTTTGCTGGGAATTGAGTTCAGGAAGCTCTGCAACTGGGAATAAAACTAGGTCCATGCGTGGAGCAGTGAGGACCCTGCTTGCTATTCCCTGGAGAGCCTTCCTGGGTGACTGGGCCCCCTGTCTGAGGGACTGAGTGATCAGTCACCTGATGTCTCGGGAGAAAGGTCAGGCTTTATAGTGCACACCTGTAACTTGGCACTCAGGAAGTAGAAGCGAGGGGGGATCAGAAAACCAAGGGCGGCCTTGGCTACCTAGGGAATTGAGGTCAGCCTGAATGCTACATGAAACATTGTCTCAAAAAAGAAAGAGAAAAGAGGGCCAGAGAGATGGCTGGGCTTGTACAGGTGGCTGATGACCTGAGGTCATTCCCAGGAACCCATGTGGTGAAAGGAGCAAACTGACTTATTCTCCGACCTCCGCATGTAGGTGGTGGCACGTGCGTGCCCCACACATACATGTAAAATAATGTAAAATAGCACTTTAAAGATTTATTTATTATTATATGTAAGTACATTGTAGCTGTCTTCAGACACGCCAGAGGAGGGAGTCAGATCTCGTTATGGATGGTTGTGAGCCACCATGTGGTTGCTGGGATTTGAACTTAGGACCTTTGGAAGAGCAGTCGGGGCTCTTAACCGTTGAGTCATCTCTCCAGCCCCAAAGTAACACTTTAAAAAAACTGGAGAGAAAGGCAGTATGCGGGAACTAAATGTGTGGATGGCAGAGGAAAATGGAGGGCAAGATCTGAATATCCCTGTATCAAGCGCAGTTCTAAGTATGTACAATATTCAGGAAGGAATATCAACAGGCATGGGACTGCACGAGAGGCCATATTGAATCAGGGGCATCTGAAGGCTTATGACAGGATGGGGTAGCAACCCAACATCTGTGAGACATGGGGTCTAGAAGAACATACAAAGAACTGTTGTCTGTTGGCATCATCTTATCACAAGGCTAAGCATTTTCCCCCATGGAAAACAAGAAGGAAAATGAAAGTCAGGGGGAAATAGCAGCACCTAGCATGTTATAGGTCCTACTATGTGTCAGGCACTCTCATCAATTAACTCATTTTTTTTCCATAAGGGAAAAGGGGTGAGGAGATGGCTCAGTCATTAAGAGCACTTACTGTGCTCCTTTTCCAGAAGACCGAAGTTCAATTCCCAGCACCCATGTCAGACAGTTCCCAGTTTTCTGTAACCCCTGATCCGGCAGATCTGATGGGCACTCATGTGCATAACCCACTATGTAGGTTACGCATGCACACTTACACAGAATTAAAAATAATAAAAATGTACTGGAGAGATGGCTCAGGAGTTAAGAGCATGTGTGGCTCTTGCAGAGGGCCTGAGTCCACAAGGTGGCTCACAACCATCTACAGCTCTGGCTCTGGACAATTCCACAGGCGTGCATGTGTCGCACATTGTGCACATGAATGTCATACATATAAATCTTTAATAACAATGACAAATCTTAAAAGACTTTCATAAGAAAAGTATTATTTCTATCTTGCGGATAAAGAAACTGCACTTCAAAGACTACTTAATGTTTTTTAAAGCCAATCAGACTGCTCAGAGGGTAAAGGCACCCGATGCCAAGCCTGAATATCTGAACTCACACAGTAGAAGCAGAGAACCAGCTCCCCAAAGTTGCCCTCTGACTTACACACACACACACACACACACACACACACACACAAAGTGTACATTTATTTTATCATATGTGTGTGGGTGGGTGCTTGCTACATCGTGATCATGGAGAGAGGACAGCTTGTGGGAGTCGGTTCTCTCCTGTAATGTGGGTCACGGGTATTGAGCTCAGGTCATCGGGCTTGGTACCAAGCACTTTGACTAATTTAGCTATCTTGCCAGCCCAGTATCAATTAATTTGCCTGAGGCTGTACTCAAGCTAGCAGAGCCAGTATTTGAACCCAAATTACAGGCATAAAACCTTTGACTTTCCCCCAGGCAAAACACTCCTTGTGGGGATACTCAGCGATGACTGCTAGGACAAGAGTTTTGAAGAAGAATGAACAGTGCGGGAGTCTAGGGATGTATGTTTGTGGAGGAAAAGAGACTCTGACCCGCTTCTCTGCCCCTCAGCTCTGGTCCTTCCTCCCTTGCAGATGCGATTCATGCTACTGTTTAGCCGGCAGGGAAAACTTCGGCTACAAAAATGGTACCTGGCCACCTCAGACAAGGAGAGGAAGAAAATGGTCCGAGAGCTCATGCAGGTCGTTCTGGCTCGAAAGCCCAAAATGTGCAGCTTCCTGGAGTGGAGGGACCTCAAAGTTGTCTATAAGAGGTGAAACTCCCGTCCATTTATTTCTAGATACTCATGAATTGCCCTGGAGTTCACTGTGGGTTAAAACGGCTGAGAAATAACTCTGTAATCGGGGAGGGTGAGGAGCAGAGGCATCTGCCTCTACTGGTTGGTCATGAAAGCCATCTTCCTTCCCTTCCCTAGTTCATCTTGACATTGCTATTCCAGCCAGGATGGTCCTCTGTTCATATAGTGCTTACCTCATGTCCACAAGGCCCTGGGTCTGTCCCCAGCACGACATAAACCAGGTGTGAAGGCACATGCCTGTGATCCCAGCTGCACTTGGGAAATGGAGGAAGGAGGCCCAGAAGCTCAAGGTCACAAGTTCAAGGTCACCCTTGTCTATATAGTGAATCCAAGGCTAGTCCAGCCTTAGTCACTCAAAAACAAAAAAGGAAAGAATGAAAGAGGAGAAAGGAAGGAAGGAAGGAAGGAAGAAAGAAAGAAAGAAAGAAAGAAAGAAAGAAAGAAAGAAAGAAAGAAAGAAGAAAAGAAAGTTAAAAACCAAGAGGAAGAAGCAGGTAGATCTCTGTGTCTTGCAGTCCAACTAGCCTGGTCTACTATGTAACAAGTTCTGGGCCAACTAGGGTTGCACAATGAGACCATGTCTCAAAAATAAAAGAAGAAATTACTGTATCCTATTTTGTTTTCTGACACGGCCTCTTGCATACACCCTGAAGACTCATCTGCCCACAAATATGACCCTCCCGGTCTCATCTGCCCTACTGAGCACCACACCCACTTTCCCAAACACACCCCTTCTGGTTCCTTGGGGTCTGAGCCTGTAAACTGGCTCAGGTTTATACTGAGGCCAACCAAGTGGGTCAGATAGCAGAAAGGAGAGGAAACGAATTTTGTGTGTTTCTGAAGCTTTCTCATGGAAAGAGTGTTAGTCTTTGAGGGTCAGTGTGCAGTTGGAGGATCTCCTGCTGGTGGGTAGCTTGAGCCTGGAGCTCCAAGGTCCTAAAGCCAGCACCTAACTGTGTCTCCCCGGCTCCGTCCTCAGATACGCCAGTCTCTATTTCTGCTGTGCCATCGAAGGCCAGGACAACGAGCTGATCACACTGGAGCTTATCCACCGATACGTAGAGCTCTTGGACAAGTACTTCGGCAGCGTGAGTCTCCCCACGAGCTCCCGTTCCCATGGCCAAACCATTCCGTCTTCCTGCCCTGGAAGTCTCAGTGGGAAGGTGGTGTCAGGGCACAGGAACTGTAATTAATCTTCCCTTGTAAGCTCTAAGCCTATTAGCTATGGCCCTTAATCAGCTTGGGGGTATGCCTCAGTCAGTAGAGCTCTGGCATGAGGTGGAACGGGAGGGAGAAGAGGAAATCTGGCACTGAGTAGAGGCAGAGACCAAGGGAGTATATCCACATGTGCACTGAGAGGTCAGAGGACAAACTTGTGTGTTGGTCGTCAGGTGCCTTCCACTTGGTGGAGCTTCCTTCCTTCCTTCCTTCCTTCTCTTTCTTTCCTATTTACTTATTTATTTTAGAGTCTCACTATGGGGTTGTAGAGATGGCTCAGTGGTTAAGAGCTCTGACTGCTCTTCCACCAGAGGACAAGGACCCGGGTTCAATTCCCAGCGCCTACAAAGCAGCTCACAACTATCTGTAACTCCAGGTCCAGGAGATCCAACCCCCTTACCCAGACACATATACAGAAAAAACACAAATACACATAAAAGAAAAATAGATAAATTACTATTGAGGATCTCACTATGTAGCTCTGGCTGGCTTAGAACTTGCTATGTAGACCAGGCTGGGCTCTGCCTTCTGAATGATAGGATAGAAGGCGTGTGTCAAAGGTTTGTTTTATTTATTTTTTATTTATATGTGCATGTATCTGACTAGGTATGTGCATGTGAGCTCAGGTGCCTGCAGAGGTCAAAAGAGAAGAGGGTGTAGGCTTGTCTGGGGCTGGAGTCACGGGTGCTAGTGCACCTCCCCACCTAGGTGTATGGAATTGGACTCAGGTCCTCAAGGGCAGCATGTCCTCATAACTCCTGAGCCGTCCCTCCAACTCCCACCTTGGTTTGGTTTTTGCTTGTTTGTTTTAGTGCTTTCTGTTTTGTTGGTTGAGGCAGGGCCCGGCACTGGCCTTGAACGCCTTGATTCAGCCTGGAGATCTTCACGTCTCTCCTCCCCCATACTGGGATTACAAAGAAGCATCAACATATCTAGCTTTTTTTAACATGAGTCCTGGGGACCCATTTCCTCAGGCATGAGACAAGCACATGGTACACGCACGTACATGCAGACAAAACATTCATGCACGTGCAAATAGATGAATAAATCTAAAAGGTTTTTTTAAAAGGTGATAACCCAGAACCCCACCTTCCCAGAGATTTAGAACTTATCTGGTGTGTGGCCTTGGTTGGATAGACGGTGTAGACCAGAGGTGCGGTGAATAAATCTAAAAGGTTTTTTTTAAAAGGTGATAACCCAGAACCCCACCTTCCCAGAGATTTAGAACTTATCTGGTGTGTGGCCTTGGTTGGATAGACGGTGTAGACCAGAGGTGCGGTATAGGCATAATGTATAACACTGTTAATGAAGTACAAAGCCACATTGGATTTTACTTCAAACAAATTAATTTGTTTTGCTGGTACGGAGGACAGAACACAGGGCCACATTCCTACTGTCGCTCTTCCCTCCATCATAGACTATATCTCCACTGTTCTTGTTCATTTTTTATTTATTTGTTTTTCAAGACAAGTGTTTCTCTCTAGCCCTGGCTGTCCTGGAACGCATTCTGTAGACCAGGATAGTCTTGAACTCACAGTGATCTGCCTGCCTCTGTCTCAAGTTCTGAGATTAAAGGAGTGCACCACTGCCCAGCATTTAATTTGTTTTAAGATTTTTTTTTTAAACTACATTTATTTACTTGAGGATGGCCAGTCACACTCATGAATGTGGAGGTCAGAGGACAACTTTTAAGGATCTGTTCTCTCTGACTCCCATGTGGGTCATATCAATCTCCAAAGAGTCATCTCACTGCCTTACTTTAAATTTCTTCATCATCATCACCACCACCACCAGGGGAGGCATGCTTGCGCTGGCGTGTGTGTGAAGAGGACAACATTGTGCAGTGAGCTCTCCTCCACCTTTATAGAAGTCCTAGGGGATTGGACTCTGAACTCTGTTTTTCAGGCTCGCGTGACAATAATGCCTTTACCTGCTGATCAGTCTACCCAGCCCTTTTTTTCTTTTTGGTTTTCAAGACAGGGTTTCTCTGTGTAGTCCTGGCTGTCTGGAGCTCACTCTGTAGACCAGGCTGGCCTAGAACTCAGAAATCCGCCTGCCTCTGCCTCCCAAGTGCTGGGATTAAAAGTGTGCACCACCAGGTCCCAGTTCCCTTTGTGGTTTGTTGTTGTTGTTTGTTTATTTATTTATTTATTTTCCTCCTTCCCTTCTCCCTCTTGCTCCAGCCCCGCTTGCTCTGGGTCCTGCTCACTTGAGCCCATAGGGTTTTTTTTTACAGATGGTTGTGAGCCACCATGTGGTTGCTGGGATTTGAACTCATGACCTCTGGAAGAGCGTCAGTGCTGTTAACCGCTGAGTCATCTCTCCAGCCCTCCTTTTGTGTTTTTAAGACAGAGGCGCACATGTGCACCCTAAGCGGTCTCCAACTCACTGTGCCCCTGAGGATGACCTCGCACTCAACAGTGTGGCTACCACACCCAGTTTACGTGGTGCTGGGGCCTGACCCATCATAAGCAATTGTCTTAGTTACTGATCTACAGCTGTGAAAAGACACCAAGACGGGGGCCACTGTTGTAAGAGAAAGCATTTGACTGGGGCTTGCTTTATAGTTTCAGAGGTTTAGTCCACTGTCATCATTGGGGGACATAGTGGCATGCAGGCAGGAGCTAGAGCTGAGAGCTACATCCTGATTCATAAATAGGTAGATGTGGAGGGAGGGAGAGAGATGTCTGACAGAGACAGAAAGACAGAGACTGACTCTGGGTTTGGTGTGAGCTTTAGAAACCTCAAAGCCTACCCCTAGTGACACACCTCCTCCAAAAATCTTATGTATGTATGTATGTATGTATGTATGTACATCCCAAATGCTTCCCTGATCCAGAGTCCCTTCTCCCATCCCTCCTCCCCTTCTTCTCTGAGAGGGTGGAGCCCCCCTGCTTATCCCTCCCCCCCCGCCCCCCCCCCCCCGGCACATCAGATCTGCAAGATTAGGTGCATCATCTCCCATTGAGGCCCAACAAGGCAGCCCTATTGGGGAGTGGAGTACACAGCCAGGCTATAGCTTTAGGGGAGAGCCTCTGCTCCACTTGTTGGGGGACCCACACTGAGAGTGAGCTGCACATCTGCTACACATGTACCTCGGTCCAGCCTGAGTATGCTCTTTGGTGGGTGGCTCAGTCTCTGAGAGCTACCAGGGATCCAGGTTAGTTGAGTCTATTGGTCTTCCTGTGGAGTTCCTTTCCTCTTCATGTCCTTCCCCAACTCTTCCATAAGAGTCCTGACCTCCGTCCAGTGTTTGGCTGTGGGTTTCTGCATGTGTTTCAGTCAGCTGCTGTTACACCAGCATTCAGCCAGCTAAGGTCCCTTCCCAGCCCTAGTTAATCGATCGGTTTTGTGATACTGCAGATTGCACATAGACCTCACACATCGTCACTCTGTGCTTGACCACTGAACTGTGTCCCTGGCCCGTTTCTTTCCTTTTTTATTTTGAGACAGGATCTCACTAAGTTGTTCAAGCTGACCTCGAACTCATTCCATGGCTCAGGAATCCATCATCTTAAAGAACTGAGATAAGAAACCTCTACCTCCCCACATGCCTTATGGGGTTCTCTGGTTTACGAGTTGACTCTACCTTTTCTGGATGGGGAAACTGAGGCTCAGAGACATTCCATGATGTGCACAACAAACTGCATATTAATGGAGGTTACCTTGGGTCTCCTTAAGCAAAGGCCATGGTGTTCTCCTCTGCCCCAGAGTGCCAAAGTTAGAGGCTAGCTCAGGATCTGGCAGAAACCATATTGTATATTTTAAGAGGAAAACCACAGCAACCACAGACTTGTAACTCCTGCTCCAGAAGATGAGGCAATGAAAGCAGGAGCAGGCATGGTGACCTGTGCCTGTAATCCCAGCACTCAGGCTGAGGCAGGAGGATTGGGACCTCAAGGCCAGGCACTGAAGACTGAGGCCTGGGATGGTTTTAGACTCACCAAAGGAACTCACTGTGGGGCTGAGGATGTGCTTCAGATAGTACAATACTTGCCTTGCATGCCCAGAGCCTTGCACCACATAAAAATGGTATGGAGGCACATGCTTACAATCCCAGCATTTGAGAGGTAGAGTCAGGAGGATTGGTTCAAGAACAGATGCAGCTATCTAGGGGGATTTAAGGGCAATCTGGAGTACACGAGACTCTGTCTAGGGGTGTGAAGCAGACGGGATGGAGGTTGGGGTGTACCTTGATGCTCAGCTCTGACTTTTCCCCCTTCTCCCAGGTATGTGAGTTGGACATCATCTTCAACTTTGAGAAAGCCTACTTTATCCTGGATGAGTTTCTGATGGGCGGAGATGTCCAGGACACCTCCAAGAAGAGTGTGCTCAAGGCCATTGAGCAGGCTGACCTGTTGCAGGAGGTACGAGTCAGGGACAGTGAGGAGGAGGAGGAGGAGGATCACTGTGGCCGAGGCGATTCCCCGCCCCTCCGACACCCTGCCTGGCGACGAGTGGGCCCCCCTCCCTGTGGCATCTGGCCCCCATCATTCCCTGCTGTATAATTTGTCCTGAGTCCTGAACCCATGGAGCAGTAGGTGGATGGGCCAGTCACCCTCTACAGTTGTCCCCTCTCACAGTCCAAGCTCTGACTCTTCCCAAGACCTAAGATGTCTGTCTTGTTCTGGCCTAGTCTCCTTTGACTTAATGATTTTCATGATAGTAAGGGTTGTTTAGAGAGTTAGAGACTGATTCATAGTGGATAAGCCTATCTATCATCTATGTGTCTGTCTGTGTGTCTGTCTGTCTGTCTATCTATCTATCTATCATCTATGTGTCTGTCTGTCTGTCTCTCTATGTGTATCATCTATGTGTCTATCTATGTGTCTGTCTGTCTATATCTATCTATCTATCTATCTATCTATCTATCCATCTATCATCTATGTGTCTGTCTCTCTATGTGTATCATCTATGTGTCTATCTATGTGTCTGTCTATATCTATCTATCTATCTATCTATCTATCTATCTATCTATCATCTATGTGTCTGTCTATCTATATCTATCCATCCATCTATCTATGTGTCTGTCTGTCTGTCTATATTTCTCCCTCCATCTCTCTGTCACTGTCTCTCTCTCTCTTTCTGACATGAGGGGTCTGTGTATGTACATGTGGGTAGAGGCTAGTGGCTGAAACCAGGTATCTCCTCAGTCATTCTCTACCTTATTTCTTCAGTTTCCCATTGAACCTGGAGCTCATCCATTCAGCCAGACTGGTCGGCCATTGAGCTTCAGGGATCTACCTGTCTCCACCCCCTCCCCACAAGCACTTGAATTAAAGACCCAAACCTCCACTCCAGGCTTTTCTGGAGTTGCTGGGGATTTGAACTCAGGTCTCCATGCTTACATGACAGATATGTGTCTTATCATGACTGAGCAGTTTGTCCAGCCCCACCTAATCCTCCTGTGTAACATGTATACACACATACACACACCCCTTTTGCTAACTAACATCTGTGGGGACACGGGGCTGGCCCGGAGGGCGTCTGTCAGTTCTCCCTGCTGTCTGGCATCCCTACCCTCTTCCCATCTCCGCTTGTCCCCTCTGCTCTGCTACTGCTGAGCCTTGGTGCAGGGAGATGAGTCACCGGGACTCTGCAGTGACAAGCAAGCCAGCTTGAGCCGGCTCTGAGGAGGGGAAGAGATGGGGTCCACGAGGGAGGTCACCCGTATAGGGGAAGAAATGGCAGAATGCAACTCGAGGTCACCCCACTGGTCCAGCTTCCCTTCATCCTCTGTCACACACACATGCACACAGATACATGTGTGTCCCCTGGTTACTAGACACTAGCGACTCATCACTCTGAAGTCTGCCTTTCCTTCCCTTAGGAGTCTGGTACCAATGGCTTCCTGCCTTCTCCACTCTGAGAGGCACGGGCTAAGTTTCCACACTACCTACCCCTGGAGACTGGGTTCCTTCTGCTCCTGCCCCAGCTTTGTGCCTCTTACCCGTGGGTTCTGAAGCTGCTCACCTGCTCCCCCAGTTCCTAGCCTTAGATTCTGGGTGAGGACTTGGCCTCTTCTACCCTCCTTGCCACTGTGGGTGCTGGGAATGGTGTCATGAGGCCAGTGAGCACCCCCACCCCGGCAGGGGGGCTTACAGCACTCCAGCCTTGGGCTCATACCAGCTTCTCTCCCCCACCCCTGTGTGTCTCTGCTTCCCCCATCTCTGATCCCTTCATCTCACCCACCCTGTCTACCCTTCCTGGTGTCTGCATCACCCTTGTCTGTCTCAGGAGGATGAGTCGCCGCGCAGTGTCCTGGAGGAGATGGGCCTGGCATAGCCCCGCCAGCCAGCCAGCGGGGGGCCCTGTGGAACCAGGGGAAGCCAAGACAAGAGTCAGCACTTGGGGGCTGTTTCTCACCTCTCCCCCAGACCCCTTCTCTTGGAGGGACTCGGCTGCTTCTCCTTGGCCACCTTACGTACTTTAGAAGGAGCTGTGGCTCCGAGGCTCTGGCCCTTTGTACAAACATTCCCTCCCTCCAAATCTTCCTTCCCTCCACCCTCTACCTTTCCCAGTGAAGGCTTTCGGAGCTAGAAGGGAGGAAAATGTGACCTGGATGAGGGTGCTCAGTGGCTTTTGTTTTCCTTCCTTTGAAGAAGCAATGTCAACCCCAGCCATCCTTCGACCTCCCCGTGTCCTGTATGGCTGTAAATATATAAATATGTCAGGTTAAAGGGAAAAGGTTTCCAGGACTCTTTTCTCCCCTCTGCCCCCAAACCTACCTCCACGCCTCCCCATAACTAGCCAGGGCACCTTCTCCGCCTGGGAGGGCCCTCTCCTCTCCAGCCCCCACTTCCTCCTGGGCTCCAGGGCCCAGCCAGAGTCAGGGACGGAGCCACAGAGTTAATGTTTTTCTAACCTTGCTACTTGGAGGGAAGGGGAGGTTGGGGGAAGGGCCTGCTTTCTGGGACACTGACCCTGTCCCCTTGCTCCATTCCACATTGTGGGTGTGGCAGGAGCCAAGCGGGTGGCGTGGACCAAGTGGCTGCCTTTATTTCCTTTCTTCTGAAATAAAAGGAAAAAGTGTTTCTGGACTTGGCTTGCCTCTGGCTTTGTTGGAGAAGGTGGACATCCACCCTGAGAGGTCAAGGGCAGTTTCCTGCTAATGTCTTCCCGGGAGTTGCATCTTTGTACTTGGGAAGAAAAACTAAAAATAGAAGATGCCCAGCTGAATGTCAGATAGACAAGTTTTGTTGTTTTAGTTTTGAGGGTGTATGTTATTATTGTTTTATATGCTAGGATAATCAAGACCTTGGCTTCTGCATTCAAGGGAAGTACCAACTGAGCTATAAGCCCTGTCTTGTTCGGTCTTGCTTTTTGAGACAGGATTTTGCTTACCTAGCTCTGAGTGAACTGGGACTCGGGGATGTTCCTACTCTCCACCTTCAGGGTGCTGGAGTGACAAGCATGTGCCAGCCACGTCCCAACCCAACAGATGCAGTCAGGGTCTGGGCTGGCCTCAAACTCAATATGGATGGGAGGATAAACTTGACTTTTCTGATCTTCCTGCCTCTGCCTCCAGGGATGCTGAGATCACAGGTGTGTGACACCACGCCCTGATTGATGAAAGATATTCTGCATGCTGGGCAACGCTGGCCCAACCCAGCCACACGCCCAGCCGTGACAGTCAGTTTTGTATTTTGTCACACTAGGGATCAGAACCCAGGGCCTCTTGCATTCCAGGTCAGTTCTCTATCACTGAGCCACAGCCAACAGATGAGTGAACAAGTGTACCCATACACTATGGAAAGGTTATTCCGGAAGGAGGAAAGTACCTACTGCTTATCTGGAATTGGAAGTTTCAATGAGTGTCTTTTGCTCTGTGTAGTGGCCCCACCCCCCAAAATTTTACACACTGCTTGTACACACTACATAAACCCCAGAAAGGACAAGTCCTGATGTCATAGGCTCTCTTCTAATAAGGCCACGTGGAAGGTAGCCATTTGCCTAGTTTAATTTTGTTTGGGGAGGTAATTGAGAAGAAATGAATGGTTAAAAACAGGGTATAGGGGCTAGCCCCTTCTCTGAGAATTCAGGGAACTTTGAAGGGAAGGCTGGATCACTGCAGGTAGGGGTATTTACAACAGATACCCACAGAGGAATTTGTATGGTGCCATTTTTCTTTGGGGCCCTTGAAGCTCGCTTCTCCCGGCCAATTGACTCTTTTCTTATTTGTTTTGTCTTTGTTTTTTCTGACCCTGAACTCACTTTATGAACTGACCTAGGGGCCAGTGCATATGAAGCAGGCATGTTTACCAACAGAGCCATGTCCCCACTCCCAACAACTGACTCTTGTCAGACTCTATCCTTTCCTGGGTCAAACACTGGGAACAATGACTCAACTTCTGGCCACAAGGTGGAAGTGGAAAAAGTAGGGGCTCTATTTTGTTTGAGTTTTTTATTATGTCTATTTGTTTTGTGGGTGGGTGAGCATACCAAGGTGGGCATGTGGAAGTCAGGAAGAGAACTTGTGGGAGTCATTCCTCTCCTGTCACGTGGAAGGAACCCTGGGATTGCACTCATGTCTTGCTTGGCAACGTGCGCCTTTACCCACCGGACCGTCCCACTGGCCCCAAAGGTGTGTTCCTTACTAGGCATTACTAGAACATTCCCTTTCCAGGTTCACCTTCACGCCTTTCTCCCACCCAGCCTGGCTTTAGTCAGAGAGTTTGAGAGCCTGCACTGACCGGCGCTTCCCTCACCGCCCCTTGGAGAGGACCAGGCAGGCCCAAGGGGACGGGTGAATAACGGAAAACAAAGTCCTAATAAAATAGTCACTTTTATTTCTTAGCAAAACTATTTCCTCCGTGAGGGGTATTTACAACAGAGACGGAGAAGTGGGTAAGTTCACAGCAATTTGGAGAAGAGGGGAGGCTCCGGGGGCCCCAAGGCTGGGAGACGACAGACACTTCACACGATTAAATAGAACAGCTTTTCCCCATTTGAGACCTGGAAGTCACTAGGGAAACTAGATGGGTACGAGGCCCCTGGAGGAAGTGGGGGTGGAAGGGGACTCGCACAAACCACACACCCGAGCAGACCCCAGGGAAGTCTGACAGGTCCGGTGCCGACAGAACCCGAGGCGGGGCCTTGTGGGGCGGGGCCGGGGCGCATGCAAACACCGAGAGGGAGGAGGAGCGACACGGAGGGGGGCGTGGTGGCGCGCGCCGCTGAGTGCGGGCGCGCGGGGGCGGGGCCGGGGCGGGTCACGGGCGGTGCAGCAGCACGTGCTCGATGTAATTCTCCAGCTCCTCCTGCTCCTGCAGCCGGCGCTCCTCCGCGTCCGCTTCCTCCTGCGCGCGCCTGGCCTGGGCCTCCAGATCGGGATGGTGGCGCGCAGGTGGCAACGCGTGATGGAAGTGACGGCGGCGCGAGGATGCGGGCGGCTGCAGTGTCCGCGGCCGAATGTAGTTTGGGAAGGGGTGATAGGGCCCCGGGGGAAACACCTCATCCTCCTCCCGATCCCAGGGTGGGAGCACTTCGTTCCAGTCCGGCAACTCATCCCGGGCCGTGGCGGGAGGTGGGGGCTGCGGGGAGCGGACATGGGTCGGGGCTGGAGCAGCCCTGGGGGGCGGCACGGGCTCGGGAGGGGCGTTCTTCTTCCGCTTCCGTTTCTCCTCCACCTCTTCGATGATGCTGACCACATCGTCTGCTGGCAGGTGGAGTTTGGTGGACAGTTCAATGAGACTATCGATCGTCTGCGGATCCATCTCCTCGTCGTCGTCATCCTCCTCCCCGCCCTCCTCTGCCCCCTCAGCATCCTTCCGCCGATGGCCTGGCGCCTCCTCCTGGGAGCGCTTGTCCTCGGCTCCGGCTTCCCCGTCTTCCTCCTCGGCGAACAGGAGCGCGTTCTGCCGCGCCCTCTCCGCCTCCTCTGCCTCCGCCTCCGCCTCCGCCGCCTCCTCATCCTCTTCCCCCACAACGTCCTCCCCACCACCGCGTCTCTCCTGCTCCGCCTCCTCCTCCCTCTCGTTCTCCCGCTCTTGCAGCGTCTCCTGCAGCCCGCGACCCCCCAGATCACGCTGCCGGGCTCCGCCCTGCAGCAGATACTGGAGCAGCAGGTCGGAGGCGAGATCGGCCAGCCGCTCTTCTTGAGCCGCGGCCTGCCGGGTGGCCTCCGCCTGTCTCCTCCCTGCCTCTACCTGAGCTAACCCTTGCTGAAGCAGGCGCTCTCCTGCCTCGGAGCCGCCCAGGAATGAGCCCTCGAGCCGGCGCACCTTAGGGAAGGGGCCACCTAGACTTTGGTACGCCTTGGATAAGGGTGTCAAAGTCTCACCTAGATGTGTTTTAGGGGAGGACACTCCTTCCCCGAACTGATGGGTTTCGGGGAGGGGAGCGCTTTCGGACATTCGAGCCTGGAATTGAGAAGGGACCGGGGGCGACAGAGGAGCGCGCTCCGGAACGCGCGCCTGGAACTCTCCCCAGGAAGCGCGCCATACGCGCTCTGGCCCGGGGCTCTCCAGATTGACTCGGGTCAGCGTGTGCGTGCGGGTTTCAGTCTCTGCTGCCGCTGTCTCTTGCTGGCGCTTAGCATTGCTCGGACTGAAATCTCGAAGTTCTTGGAGCAAGGATGCTAGCGCCTCCAGCTCTTCCGAGCGGTCGTCCGCCTCGGGATCGTTGTCCTGAGTCTGAGGGCGAGGGGGGGCCACGGCGGGCGCTTGGATTTCTGGTGCCGGGAGGCTATGGGTCTGACTGCGCACGGACTCGGTCAGCAGAGCTTCTGCTGCTTCTTCGGGTGTTCCCTGCTGGGAACCTCCCGGGACTGCCGGGGGCGAGGCCGGACGGTCCAGTGCCTGCAACAGTACCGAGGCCAGCGCCCGGGGATCCACGCCCTGGAAGAGCTCTTCCTGGTCCTGAGGCTCGGAATTCCGAGCAGCTCGGACCTCTGGGACGCTGTCATCCTTTGGCCCGGACACTGCGTCCTCAGCTACCTGCCCATTATGCTCAGAGCCGAGGGGAGGAGGATAAGCATCGGAGCGCCCGGGGGGCGCTGCTCCCAATCCCTGGATCAGTAGAAGGAAACAGAAGAGGACGGATGCCGGCAACGTGAAGGTTTTCATGACCAACGGGCTGCCAGAGACTGAAAAATAGAAAAATTCAAAGAAATAGAGGATTTCTATAAGAATTCCCCGCTTTCTATTTCTGCATTCCCTCCCCCCACCTTTAAGGAGGAAATCCGGGGTTTCCCTCATTTCTCTAACCTTACCCGAAGAGAAACGTTTAGCAGAGAACAAGAAAGATGTGGCGATCTCTGGGGTCGTGCAAATGGGCAGAGAATGCCCGCAATCCTCGTTCTGGGTACCCAGTGCCTCCTGTCCCACCTTCCCTAAGTCATCTCTCAGCCAGCGCCCGCGTACTAAGCAGCAATGATAAGCGGGAGGGGGGGGATGTGTTCCCTCCCCACAGGACTCCCCGGATGGTGCGTGGGTGACTTCATCAGCGACAGAAAAGCAGAGACTCCCCGTTTACCAAAGACCCTTCCCGCTATGCTCTCAATACCCCATAAGGAAAGAAAATCCTCCCTTCACGCCCACGAGTGAAGACGGTTGGAGGGATGGACAGCGGAGTATTTACCAGCCGGTGTCACGACGGCGGGAGGTGGAGAGAAGGGTCGGGGCAGGGGGAAAATCGGGACCGGTCCGCCCTGGCTCCGTTCCGTGGCTGGAGTATGAGCGATGGTCGAGGGCTGGCGTCCTAGGAGCTGGGCTCAGCTGGGTCAGCAACAGCGCTCTCGCTCCGGCTTCAGCACGCTGGACAGCGCCCGCGCCGCCACCGCCTTATAAAGGAGAGCGCGGGGGTCACGTGGTCTAGCCCCGCCCCATTGACGTCAATGTTCATTCATGGGGAAGCGGGCGGGTGCCTGGTGGACGGTAGAAGTTCAATGATTGGAGGATAAGCGTCGCTCCCGGCCTGCACCTGCGCAGTAGGGCCCTCGGCTAGAGGGGCGTGCGCTAGCCGAGCTCCGGGAAATGAATGAATGAATGAATGAATGAAATGTCGAGGCGGGCGGGGCAGGGGGCTATGAATGAATGAAGGAGGGACGAGGAGAAAAGGATGAATGAATGAATGTAAAAATGAATGGAAGGGTGGGTACAGAGGAGCCAGAAGGCGGGAGGGTGGGTTACAAAGCACTTGCGGCGCGGAGCCCGCGTTGCTGAGCTGAATAGGAAGAGGGCACCGCCAGCATCTAATTGGGCGCCAGTAAAAGATCAGTACTGCATGGGGGAGGGGGGACGGTAAGGGTTTGAAAGCCGGGGAAGGGGCCCGGCTCCCTACTCCGCCACAGTATGGTCTATAGGGAGCACGCCCAAGGACGACTTGAACCTAAGAGGAGGGGGTGGATCTGTGGTGCGGGATGCCCGCCCAGGGTCAGCGCAGATGGGTGGATCTTGCGGTTTGGGTAATCACCTTGGAAAGGGCCCTAGTCGAAAGAGAAAAGGGAAAGATTGACGGTGTATGTGCCTCTGGGTCGTGTCTGTTCAAACCAGTTCGTGTCTGAAGGGGGTGGGGAAAAAAGGTGTGTCTGTCCTTCCGGCCAGCGGACTCGGCTGTGGTTGTTAGGGGGTCCCTGTTGTGCCTCTTTTTAATCCAACTCTCCCAAACCCTTCAGCTTATTTCCCTCTCTCCCACAGCCCCCACCCAAGGACATTTGGAGGGCGAGAGCCGACCAGGTGGGGAGGGGGTTGAGCAGGTGGAGAGGGTGACTCAACTCCATTTCTCTCTACCGCTTAAAGGGGAGGAATGAACGCGACCGGAGGGGGGTGCACTGCAACGTCAGAGATGGACCCTCTCAGCCATCAGACCCTTCGACCGTATCTCCTGCCCAGAGGGGTTGGGGCTGGGGGCTTGGACAGCTAGAGGTTCCGGGAGTGGGGGGCGATGACGCAGAGATTGCGCAGAAAATCTATCAGCCAGCCGGGTCCGGTGAAGGGAGACCAGACGTGGGCGGAGGTGGGATGGGAGGACGGAAATGGGGAGGGGGTAGAGGAGAGGGAAAGGTGGCCCCGGGAGCTGCTACTGCAGGAATGAAGGGGAGGGAGGAAGGCTGGAGGGGGCTGCGGTGCAGGCGGAGAGCAGTGCGGGGGCGTGGGCAGGGAAAGGGGGGGGACAATGACACACAGCAGACACACAAGGACTGCGGACACAGGGGTGTTTATAGGCACACGCAAAGACCCCCGCACCCTGACTCTTTGGAAACCAGAATGGGGAGGACATCTCGAGGGTCTCAGAGTCTCTCTCAAAGTCAGCCCCCTCATACCATCCTGCCTCTGACCCTCATTTTAAGCCCCTAGCTCGTGCACGCGCAGTGGCGCGCGCGCACACACACACACACACACACTCACTCACGTGCTTTCTCTCTATATCCAGCAGTGGCTTCTCCCTTCCATCAGTGGCTTGACTTTCCCAGAAGAAACCCCATCAGCTCTGCGGAGAAAAGGTGGGGTGAGAGAGGAAAGAGAAGAGATGGGGGCAGGGGGAGGGAAGGAAAAGAACCTGAAGCAGGTTGAAGGAGCAGGCTAAAGGAGAAAGAAAAATAAACAAACTTGAGAACCAAGGTGACAGTAGAGATTCCAAAGAGGGGGGAGGGGCTAAAGACACACCACCAACAACAACAACAACAAGAACAACAGCAGTATCTGACACCACACACACACACACACACACACACACACCTACCAGAGCCTGTAACTAGAACCCCCTCCTTCCCTTTTCCCTCCCCATCTTCCTTCATCTCAGCCTGGTTCCCTGGAGCAGTGGGCTGGGGTGGGGGGGGGCGTTATGCTCCTTCTGGAAGGTGAATCAGAAAGCTGGTGGTTCAGAGGAGGGGGAGGGGAAACCTTTGGAGAGTGAAGGGAAGGGGGAGAGAGCTCGACAAAGGGGCTTCCTGATGGGAGTGAGACTCTAAGTTTGAGTTCCAAGGAGAGGAGACAGACACCTAAAGAACTCTATACCTGTGTGTGCTTGCATGCAGACACAAGCACCCTCGTGTTGTGTGTACGTGTGTGTGCTTCTCTGGACAGAGATTAAAAAGACCCAAGGCAGAGAAGAAAAGGAGAAAAAAAAAAAAAACAGGGAAAAGCAAGTGAATCGGGTTGAGACTGGATGGATATGGTTCCAGTTTAAATGGGGTGAGGGGGCTTCTCTTGCCATTTGCCTCTTGTGTGACTGTTGGCATATCAGTGAAATTCTAATCTCTTTGGATTGTAGGCACGCCCTGCTGTTTGGGGTCTTTGTATGCACCCAGATCTGGTGCCTGGCTTTGTGTGTGTGTGTGTGTGTCTTTGTGCATTCCTGGAGCTCCTTTACTGTCTATCGGAGTGTGTCCATGCCTGTGTGAATTTCTCTGTATTTTAATATTTCTGTCCCTCTCTCTTATTCTCTATGAATCTGGAGCAATACGTCTCATAATTGAAGCCACCTCTCTGAAGCCCCCACATCCTTATCCCTGGCTCTTGGGGACATTCCCTATTTCTCTACCACCAGTCCCAACTCCCCATCCTTACTTTTTTTGGAAAACCAAGGAACTGCTCAAAAACCTCGTATCTCAAGACTCTTGGTCATCATAGGAAGGGAGAAGGCAACCAGATCCCAAAGGCAGGGGTTCGGTGATTTCATTACATAGGTCTGGACCCCTCCTGCCTTCCTGCCCTTCAGACTCTACTGTCTCTCTTCCTGGTCCTAGTTCAGCTCATTCCCACATCACACCTCCCCTCCAGATGATCCATGCCCTTCATAGCTTCTCCCTTTGTGGTTATTTTGTTTTGTTGTTTTTGAGAAGTAGCCCGGACTGGCCTCCAACTCACTCTATAACTGACTGAAGATGACCTTGAATGTCTGACCAGACTGTCGCTCCCTCCTAAGTACCAGGGTGACTGATAGGCTCCACAGTGCCCAGTTTATGCAGAGTTGGGGATTGAACTCAGGGTTTCATGTATGCTAGGCAAGCGCTCTACCAACTGAACTACATGCTACCCACCCAACCCCTAGCCCTAAGGTTCTGCTGCTCCTACACGGGGAAAAGATCAAGACAAGGGGTCAGTTCCTAAGGTTGGGGAGAGGAGGAAGATGTCAAGGAAAAAGATGATCTGGGGAGCCACTACTGTAAAAGGCAGAGCTAACATGAAGCCCTGGAGGGGCCAGCACATGTTTGCTCTGACTTGTGTATATAGCCCTGTCTACCATGGTATCTGAATCTCTCATGCATTCCAGGAGTAGAAGGAGAAGGTGAGGTTCAGCAGAACAATGATTGCGGAGTTGAAGGCTTGGAAAACCAGGGATGAGGGCTACGGGAAGGGCTTTAGGAGGTCTGGGAGAGAGAGAGAGAGAGAGAGAGAGAGAGAGAGAGAGAGAGAGAGAGAGAGAGAGAGAGAGAGAGAGAGCAGGGGCTTCATCAAACCACCCCAACTCCTGCAGCTCACCCAGCCCCCCCTTCTCTGCTCCCCCTCCCCCCAACCGTGACTCACCTCTGCAGCCTTTTATTTCGTCAGCCATGGGAAGGGGTGGAAATTGGCAAGGAGAGGGGGACTGTATAAGGAGTCAGGGGTCCCTACTGTGAACTAAAAACAAAACCAAAAAGATGTTAAAGACCCTCGGAAACGGTCGGACTTAGAATCCATTCTTGTTACCCCCTAAGCCAACCCAAAGATGGAGAAGTCTGGAAAGGAACTTGGAGAGAGGGTCAGGAAGGGGGCCAGCAGGGGCTTCTGAATGATACACGATGGGTAAGGGGATTCTCACTCTGATTTTTAGTCCCAAGGTCCCATTCCATTAGACCCCCCCACACACACACGCACTCCTGAGTGGGGGAGGGGAGACCCAGCAAGCCGGGGGAGGCCATTGCCGCAAAGATGAGTCACCAAGCAAAGAGAAAAAGAGACAGAGATGGGAGAGACACAGAGAGACAGCTAATTGAGAGACCTAGAAAGAGAAACATACCATATACATTCGTGTGTGCACACACACAAACACACACACGCACACATTTGCACTCACACATACCATAACGGTGATATTCACAACTAACAAGAGAAATTGTGGCTTCCATAATCTTGCTCCAACCCCCTCCAAAATCCACCTGTCACACGACACAACCCGCTCTTACCGAGTTACTCTCCGACTCTGAGACACACCTACTTGACAAACACAATGTCACACTTCACTTAGCACAGTCACCCAGACTTAATGCTGAGGATGTGCCCAGAGTGACAGCAATTTGTGCTGACAGCCCCAATTCCTTTTTTTCAGGGTGGTGGGAGAGAGGGCTGAAAAAAAAGAACCTTCATAAAACGTGACTTCAAAAATCAACACGCAGTTTCGGGGACTCACAGCCCGCACTGTGCACACGCGACAATACACATAAGTAGCCTGCCTCCCCATCCACACGAACCCAGTAACATTAAGCATCCTCATAAAAAGAAAAGACACTTGGAGTACCTGTTTCAGGGGGATACGTCAGGTTTGATGCCCTGAATAAATCCCACCCAGACACCCCTTGGCTCGCACACATATGTACAGAAACACCGACACACAAAGACACCCATGGGCGCACTCACACGGACGAGAACCACCTTGCGCTGCCTCGCCCGCGTCCGCACTTGTTCTGGCGCCCCCGTGTGGTAGGATTGAGGATCGCAGTCTCCGCCGCTCAGGAGCGGGGAGGGGGGGGGATGAGGTGGGGGAGTGGCACCCAGGTTCTTTTCACCTCCTCCCCTTCTCTGTCACGCTCTGCCCACCCAGAAATGGGGGAAGTCAGAGCGCCTGAAAAGCACGGTCCAAAGAGGTGGGAGTTAGACTCCTGGATCCTGAGGTTAAGAGAGGCTGATCTTGGATGACAGAGTGAACTTAGGAGACAAATCCACAGAATTTAGGTAGCAATTCATTCCTAAATCTAGGAGAAATAGAGGCCCCGGGCTAGCCCAAACACAATCTAGGTTCTTTCTTCTGTTTGGAGGAGGTGGGGGAGTGCAACGGACAGCAGCCTCCCCCCCGCCCCCACCCCCCTGTCCCCTGCCCCAGGATGTCATTAGCCCAATTGCTACTGGGCTTAGAGATCCTCTTGAATATAGGATGCTGTTGAACGTCAGCTTGGGGTGGGGCAGGGAGGGGGTGTCATCCTTCCCCATGGACAAGAAGAGAAACATACACATACAGAGGAAGAAGGATCAAAGACCCTTTATTGTTATGTGGCCACAGTGAAAATGCACAGAAAGATGACACAGCCAGGTTGAGGCAAAGCAGAAGAGCTTCAGGGGCTGAATTGGAATGAATTAGACAGCAATGGCTGCCCCCTTTTGCGAGCATTGAAACCTCCTGGAGCCCTCCACTGCCCACACCTTGGATTCCATCTCCAGCAAATTCTGTACTGGAGGTAACATTTCCCTAGCAACTGTTCCCTGGTCCAACAATAAGTTCAAGCCGACAGCATCACCCAGAGAGGGGTTTTGCGCATGCTCAGGGCTCTCTTAGGTTATAGACTCTAATGAGGCTCCTGGCAACTGAGAGTGACTTAGTAACCACTCAGATCTTTCTGAGCTTGTTCTCTCCCTCTAGCCAGTGTGGAGATCCAGCAAAGGAGATCACACTCTCAAAACACAACAGGTACTTTTCATATTTAAGCAGAAAGAGTCCAGGCTGAGGCTGGGGTGTAGCTTAGTTGGTAGAGAGCTTTTTGCCTTGAATGCATGAAGCCCTGACTTCCATCCCCAGCACCCAGGCATAAACTTGACCTCTTCAGGCACGCCCATAACCCCAACATTTGGGAGTAGAAGTAAGAGGATCAGGAGTTCAAAGCCATCCTCAGCTTCATGGCAAATTCAGACCAGCCTGGGATACAAGAGACGCTGTCTAAGAAGAAAAGACCAGGCAGTGGTGGCGCACGCCTTTAATTCCAGCACTTGGGAGGCAGAGGCAGGTGAATCTCTGAGTTCAAGGCTAGCCTGGTCTACAGAGCGAGTTCCAGGACAGCCAGGGCTACACAGAGAAATTCTTTGACTTGGAAAATAAAACAAAAGAATCAAGGGGCTGGAGAGATAGCTCAGCGGTTAAGAGTTGGCTCCCAGCACACACATGGAGGAAACTCAAAACCATCATTCCACTTCCAAAGAATCTATCATCCTCTTCTGGCCTCCTCGGGAACTCCATGCACATGACTCACAGATATGCATGCAGACAAAATACCCATACACGTAAAATAAAGATACGATTTAAAAAGAATTAAAATTAACTTTTAAAAGAGGAGGGGGAAGGAGCAGTTAAAAGTACTTGTTCTTGCAGAGGACCAAGTTCAGTTCCCAGCACTTACATAGTGGCTCACAGCCATCCGTCCATCTGTAACTCTAATTTCAGAGGATCCAATGTCTTCTTCTGACCTCTTCTGGCACCAGGCACAAATATGGTATATACAGGCAAAACACCGATACACATGAAATAAAAGCAATCTTCAAAAGATTTATTATTAGATCAGAGGATAGGGTCTGCAAGATGGCTAGCGGACAAAGACTAAGTGACAACCTGAGACTGAGCCCCAAGACCTATATAGAGAAACACGTACAATCTAAATGTCATACGTGTACAGTGCCATATGCATGCTCTCACACATACACAAACTAAATGTGAAAAAAAACGAGGGGTGTTTTTTTTTTAAAGAGTCACCCTTTTTCCCGAGGGGGCAGAGCTAGGGAATGGCAGGGGCGGGGCTGACATGGGATCTGCAGGAAAGGAGGGGGTCTAAAGAGCTTCGCTATCCTTTCTGGAGGAGAGGACTTAAATGTCCATCTCTCCAGCAGGTCCTGTGCGTGTGCAGTGAACCCTTGACCAGCCCAGTCCTCCCAGGCTGGTCTGACAAGCCAGCCAGCTGTGGGAGCATCTGGGATGTCAAGTAGAGCTGGAGCAGTCTAGGCACGTGGCTGCTCGCTGCAGGTGCCACTGCTGCGGGCTCTGCTGAAGGCAACACTGGGCTTCCCCGCCCGGCAGAACTGGGGGAGGGGCGCAGGCATAGCATGCGCTGTCGCCTGCAGTTCCAGGCCTCTGGTCTTGAATTGTAGCTGTCGATCACACCAGCCATCCTAGATAGCGGTGGTCGTGCTGCAGAGAGAGCGACAGCAGCAGGAGGACCATGTCTCAGCTTGCCCCGCACGAAGATGGTGGGCAGCGATGTTGACCATAGCCCGGCTAGGCCCGCAGGAGCCTCCACTGGTGAATGGGGCTAAAGGATGTCCTAAAGGGGACCACTTACGAAGGTGTACTGGGAGGCCAGAGAACTGACTGATCTTTAGCAAAATTATCACTCCCACAGTCTCTCTCAAGTGGGCCACTACACGGAAGGTTTGGCTTAATGGATGGAGGTGAAGTGAAAGTCTGAGTCCCCCAAAGTAGCAGGGATGGACCAGTCAGAAAGATCCTACCTCCTGGATCCCCACAGAAAGATGGGTGCATTTGGAGTAGGCAGGAGACACAGCTGTTTGGGCCCCTGGGTCTCCAAAAAGGGATGAACCGGAGGGAGATGGGTCAAAAGGTTGAGGGAGGGGAGGGGAGGCATGAAGGTTCAAATGAGGATATTTTAGACTCTTGAAGAATTGACAGGGTCATTTATTTGGCCATGGAGATGGGATGCCAGGCCATCCGAGCATCCTTTGTCCTCACCAGCTCTGTGATTAAGAAGTATTTCTTCAGCTGGGACTGGGGAGCAGATGGTTGCCTCGGATGAGCCACACCCAACTTGGCCCCCGTGACTGGCTGTGAGCAGAAACAGTGCAGCATCCTAAGCCACTCCCAGTGCAGCAACCTCAGGGTACCACACGCGGCCTCTCCTGCCAACAGGGTCTTCTCCAGCTTCTTCAGGGTCTTGGGGCTCGCGCTGCGAACTCCAACACGATCTGAGGTCCTACGTTGCTAGGGGGCTCCCTCCCAGCCTCCACCCGGGTCATCACGGTGGGTTCACCTGATCATGGGTTCACCGAGCACAGACTGACAAGTCTTGGATTCTAGGAGACCAGTGGAGCTGGTGGAAGAGCCATTTCCTAGGACTCCTAGCTCTGCAACTGCAAGACCATCGAGTCCAAACCATCCCCATGCCCCTATCTCTGACTCTAGCCACAAGACTTACTCACACCTCAGCTTGTTACCTACCCTAATCTGAGCCTGTCTGTTTCCTCTCCTCCATTCTCCCTTCTGACCCTCCTCCCTCTGTTCTGTCCCCTTGGAGACTTCTCTACTGCCTATTCCAAATTCGTCTGCCTTTTTGTAGGGAACTACAAACTATTCTCTTCCCATTTGGAGTTCTTCCTTACTTCTCCTCCTCCTCCCTTTCTGTCCCTCTTCTCCCCCTCCTCCTCCTTCTTCTCCCTCTCCCCCACGCCTTTTCTTCATCCTCCTTGGCCTGCCCTGGAACTCACTATGTAGCTAGACCAAGCTGGCCTCGAAGTTAGAGATCAGCTTGTGTCTGTCCCCAGAGTGCGGGCCTTCAAGCTTTGTGCCACCACACACCCAGCTCCCCTTTTCCCCACCCCCCTTCTTCCTGGACCACTGCTGATCTAGGAAGCAAATTCTCCACCACAGTCCTCCCCTCTTCCTCTTCTCTCCTTCCTGCACTACTGCTCACATCTCCCACATAACAGCTTCTTTACACATCCATTTCTCCAAGTCTCCTACTGAGCCTGCATGCTCTTGGTGGCCAGTTCTATTTTCTCTGCCCAGAGACAAGGTCAAAGAGAAAAGACCCTCATCCCTGAGTCCTGATGACTGCCAAGTCCAGACCCAGTCTCCTCCACACAAACCACACAACCAGTTAAATCCTCCATGCTCTTTCAGCCAATTATTACCTGATGAAACCTCATTAGTCAACACCCCAGGGATGCAGACCAGTGACTTGGTAAGTGATAGTATTAGCTTGGCTGGTATTTATGTGCTGATTTTCTTTAAAGAGTATAACCCTGGCTTTAAGGAGGGGAACCAGCTATGGCGCTGAGAGGTGTTTGAGGGAAATACTGTTGTTTGTTTTTTTTAAGTTTATTTTTTATGGGTACTTTTTCCTTCATGTACGTTTGTGGACCAGGTGCCAAGTACTAGGCATGTACCCAAGGGTATCAGAGTCCCAGGAACTAGAATTACAGACGGTTGTGATCTTCCTAAAGTGAGTGCTGGGAACAGAACTGAGGTCCTCTGTGAGAGCAGTATGTACTTTTAACCGCTTAAACCAGCCATTTCCAATCCATGGGCTGTGGGTGTGGTTCTTTGGGGGGGGTCGAACCACACTTTCACAGGGATCACATATCAGGCATCCTGCATATCAGATTTATGGTTTATAACAGTAACAAAACTGCAGTTATGAAGTAGGAATGAAAATAATTTATGGATGGGAGTCATGGCAACATGAAGAACTGTATTGAAGGGTCTCAGCATTAGAAAGGTTGAGAACCATTGCTTAATCCATTTCTCCAGCCCCTTAAAAATTTGTTTTAAAAGAGTTTCTGCTCCCTCTTTCTTGTCTGGGTCTTTCTAATCTGCCTCCAGACAGGTCAGCTTAGATAAGGTGAAGCAATAACTTCTAAGCTAAGAAACTAGGCTTAAAGCAGATCAGAGCTCCCCCTGGAGCCTCCAAAGACCACAATGCTCTATGTGAACAAGATCTGTACAAGACTCAGACCACCAACATCCTGTCGTAGAGGAGGGAAGGATTCATAAGGCCTTGCCCCTTGAGGATCTATAGAAGCTAAACGATTGCTACAGGAGGGTGTGACAGTTTCTTCAGTGGTGTAGCAGCTGGTATGTCACCTATGCTCCTGGAAATAAGTACTCATTCATCTTCAGTAAACAACCCTGATGAAGCACATTGTTATACACACACACACCATACACACACACACACACACACACACACACACACACACACCACTAAGCCATGAAAATAGGAGAAATAATTGGGAAGAGGAAGAGGATGAGGATCATGGTGTGTGACAGCTACTTTCAATAGTCCATCTGTCACATCCTAGAATTGCCTAGGAAGAAAGTCTCATGGACTGTCTAATCCACATTGTCCTGTGGGTGTGTCTGCATGGGTTGTCTTAATTCTTCATTAATTCATACATAGGGGAAGTCCCAGCCCACTGTGGGCAGCACCATTCCCTGGGCTGAAGATCCTGGACTGTGTAAGAGCACTGAGTGCGCAGGCATTCATTTCTCCATGCTCTTGACTGTGGGTGTGATGTGAGCAGATGTTGGCACCTCGACTTCTCTGTTGGGATGATCTGTGACCTGGAATCATGCACTGAAGTGAACCCTTGCTTCCCTCAATTGGTTTTTATCACAGCAACATAAACAAAACTAGGAGCAGGCAATGGGAAGAAAGAGGGTGATGGGGAGAGAATATGATCAGAATACATTAAGCTAGACACATGTGCAATGACTGAAACTTATTATTGTATATCAATAATATATGATAATATTTTTAAAAAAATACCCAAGTGTAGCAGCACTTGCTTTTCTTTAATCCTGCCACTCCAGAGGCAGAGACAGACCAATCTCTATAAGTTCAAGGTCAGCCTGGTCCACATAGTGGCTTTCAAGCCACCTAGGGCCATATTATTAGTCCCTGTCTCAAATAAATAATAAAAATTAACAACTACAAGATTCAATTTTTTTAACAATAGGAGATTGATGTTTGAGAAGGTTAAGTTCTCCAACTCCCAGGTTAGGGGAGGAAGCCTCGTTTTGCTTTACCTGGGTCTCTAAACCCAGCCTAAAGAGAAGAGACAGAACTAGGGGACGGGTCCCTGTCTGGAGTCAAAGGATCTGGATAGGCCACACTGGTATAGAGCCAGAAGTGACATTCTTAGGGAACCCACCCTACCTCACCTACTCCACCAGCCATTGCATATGAACACACAGACCTGCATGTCTAGAAACCCCACGTCCCCTTCATTCATAAAATGAAGAAATTAGCTATTGGTCCCTACTTGTATCTTCAGGGATCAGCAAAATGGCTCAGTGGTCAAAGGCACTTGCTGCCAAGCCCGGCAGTGTGAGTTTGACCCCTGTGATCCATACGATGAGAGAAGAAAAGTATTTACAGTTTTAGACCACCTGAACCAGCTGCGCTCTGCTCCTGGAGAAACTATAAGCTGGCAGATTCATGGAGACTGGACCATTAACACTCCAGCATCCCGTGGGGCGAAGCACGCTCAGCTTGGAACTGGGCCTCATCTGACTAATTGAAGATATTAGGCTCATGTTGCTTTTAGGATGAGCAGACTGTTCCAAAGGGCGCTTCTCGGATAAGACTGTTTGGGTGTAGGAGGGAGAAGTCAGGGCGGGGAGTTCCCAGAATCCCAAAGAAGGAAAAACTTCTTAATCCATTCCTCATGCTCCTTCAGTATCAAGTTATTTCAATGGTTACTACATTTTTTTTTAGAAATCTATTGTAGGCATAAATTTTTCGCAACCTACTTATAATAAGGGTTCAACCTTCCCTCTAGCTCACCACCCAGCAGAGTTAGTGGAAGAGAAAACTTATTAGGATGTGGGGAAAGTGGACCTGTTTAGCAATAGTTCTTTGGGGGTAAGCTTAACTTCCTTTCTCAGCAATTCAGTCCTGTAGCAAACACCAAATACGACTCAGCAGCTACAGACCAGTCCTTTCTGCAGGCTGACACCTGGCACGAACCAGCAACTGTAGTTCAATCTTGACAGAACTGGCTCACCAACCAGCCTGAGGCAAGGCCATGCATGGTAGAGGCAAGCTGCCCCAGGAACATCACCAGCAGTTCTCGGTGAGTTTTTCTTTGGTGTCACCACGACTGGAGATCAACAACACTGTGTAAGGTGAACCAATACATGTTCATCGTTAGTGAGGAATAGCGAGGCGGAGCAAACCAAACCAAGGCTCAGTGCTCCTCTCCCACTGTCTGTGGGGTCATAGTTATACTCCTTCATCAAGGGCCCTTTCACATGTTCACTATGTCAAAACATCCTTTCACCTGTGTCTGCTTCAGGAAAACATTCTTTAACATGTATGCTTTAGCAAGACCTCCTTTCACTCGTGTGCCCCAGCAAGACATCATTTGACGTAACTTTCCAAAGAAACTAGAAGTTTCCACTTTAATCCATTTTATGTCTAGGGTGGGATGGCTGTATGGATGCCACAGATCGCATGTGGAGGTCAGGGGACAATTTGCAGGACTCTTTCTATCACATGGATCCTGGAGGTTAAATTCAGATGGTCAGACTTGGTGAACAGATGCCTTTACCCACTGAGCCATCTCACCAGCCCCATTTAGTTACTTTTTTATTACGGGTGTGTATGTGTGTGTGAATATAGTGTGTATATGATGTGTGTTTGTGTGTGTAGTGTGTGTATATGTGTGTATATGTATATAGGTGTGTGTGTTGTGTGTGTGGGTGTGGGTGTATGTGTATGTATAGAGTGTATGTGTGTGGTATGTGTATGTGTGTGTGCTGTGTGTATCTGTGGGTGGATGGGTGTGTATGTGTGTGTGTAGTGTGTGTATATGTATGTTTGTATATGTATGTGTGTGTGGTATGTGTGTGTATGGTATATGTATGTATGCATGTATGTGTAGTGTGTGTGGTATGTGTGTGTATGGTGTATGTATGTATGCATGTATGTGTAGTGTGTGTGTGATGTGTGTGTATATCTGTGTGATGTGTGTGTATATCTGTATGTATGTCTGTGTATGTGTATATCTGTATGTATGTCTGTGTGTGGTATGTGTATGTATGTGTGTGTATGTATATGTATGTGTGGGTATATTTGTGTGTTGTATGTGTGTGTGTACACTCATGGACCAGATGATAACTTGCTTGAACCATTTCACTTTCCACTCTATGGGTTCCAGGACTGAATTCAGGGCATCAAGCTTAGAGGCAAATCTCTTCACCCACTGAGCCAGCTCACCAGCCTCATTCCCTCTACTTTTCCTCCACTGTTTCCAAAATGGCAGACATAAGCATAGAGCCTAAGGTCCCTGAACCCGAGAGGTGAGTACTGGTTACTGATGGGGGAGGGGCCCAGAGCGAGCCGAGCTATGGCTTAGTGCTGAGTACCTTGCATAACTCTCTGAGCAGTTTCCACCCTGCAGGAGAACACTCTCCAACCTGACACCTTGGAACTAACTCTCTTGGTTTTCTGTTATTGTTGTTTGGTTGGGTTTTGTTTTGTTGTTTTTGTTTTTCTAGGTGGGGTTTCATTCTGTAACCTTGGCTATCCTGGAACTCACTCTATAAACCAGACTGGCCTCAAACTGAGAGGTTCCATCTGCCTCTGCCTACCGAGTGACTGGATTAAAAGCATGTGTCATTGCCATCTGGTGGAACTAACTCTCAAAGGGCGTCTAAATAGACTCAAAGGCAGCCCCGGCCGCAGAGCAGAGAGAGATAGCTCAGGAGGACACGGGGCCAAGCCCCAGATAGTGTAGAGTTACTTCCCCACCCCGCTCTTATCCTAGCACTCTTACATCATCACCTTCACTTCATAAATACCAATGATGGCTCCTGGAGAGGGGGATGAATGGAGTCACTGGGCATCCATATCCACCCAACCCCTCTCCCATTGAGCCACATACTTCTGGAATATTGGTATCCCTGAGGCTGGTGACTTCTCAGCACTGGGGAAGAAAAAAAGAAAGAAAGAAGGAAGGAAGGAAGGAAGGAAGGAAGGAAAGAAGGAAGGAAGGAAGGAAAGGCATGAGGTGAAACCGGCTAAGATGAAGACACCAGCCATACAAACAACCCAAAAATAGGAAGGAGCAAGAATAATGGGACATTAGACAGACAGGAGGCCGGGAGCAACAAGGGAGCAGTGTGCCAAGGAGATTCCCATGCAGAGCCTCAGACATGACACCTCATGACTCTCAACCCTGCAGGTGCAAGGATAGCTGTTTAAAAAAATACAAAATTATTGTGGTGGTTGTTTTGGTTTGGTTTGGTTTGGCTTTTTTGAGATAGGGTTTCTCTCTGCGTAGCACTGGCTGTCCTGAAACTCACTCTGTAGACCACGCTGGTTTGGAATTCAGAGATCTACCTGCCTCTCTGTCTCTTGAGTGCTGGGATTAAAGTCATGAGCCATCACCACCCAACTACAAAAGACAATTTTTTGCTTGTTTGTTTTAAATTATGGGGCTGAAGAGATAGATGGCTCAGTGCTTAAGAGCCTGTCACTCTTGCAGAGGACTGTGTGGTTGGTTCCCAGAACTCCCCATAGTGGTTCCCCATCATCTGGAACTCCAGTTCTAGAAAATCTAGCGCCCTCTTCTGGTCTCAGCCAGCACCAGCCACATACAGACAAGCAGGTGAAACACTCACACACATAAAATACAATAAATCTTTATTAAAAAATGTTTAAACCCCTCACTGAGCCAGATGGATCTCTGGGAGTTTGAGATCAGTCGACATTATGAGTTCCAGGTGATCCGGGGGCTACATAGTGAGAACCTGTCTCAAAAAGTGTGTGTGTGTGTGTGTGTGTGTGTGTGTGTGAGAGAGAGAGAGAGAGAGAGAGAGAGAGAGAGAGAGAGAGAGAGAGAGAGAGAGAGGGAGAGGGAGAGGGAGAGGGAGAGGGAGAGGGAGAGGGAGAGGGAGAGGGAGAGGGAGAGAGTAGTTCCAGCAGGGTGGCAGTGATGCATGCTTTGATCCCAACACTTGGGAGGCAGAGGTGAGTGGATCTCTGAGTTCCAGGACAGCCTGGTCTACAGAGTGAGTTTTCCAGGGCTACACAAGCAAGTAAGCAAACAAACAAAAATCCCTCTCCAGGGAGACCATGAGCTGAAAAACCATGCTACTGCATGTCCTTTCTGCACAGGAATGTCAATAGGAAAGGGCTCAAGTTAGAATGGAGACTGGAAGAGATACCCTGCAGGCAGAGAAAGGGTTACAGGTAAAGCAGGGCCGGCTGCAAGGTTGGGAGAGGCAGGCTTTAGAAGATGTCACTCAGGAAGGTTGGGAGAGGCAGGCTTTAGAAGATGTCACTCAGGAAGGTTAGGAGAGGCAGGCTTTAGAAGATGTCACTCAGGAAGGTTGGGAGAGGCAGGCTTTAGAAGATGTCACTCAGGAAGGTTAGGAGAGGCAGGCTTTAGAAGATGTCACTCAGGAAGGTTGGGAGAGGCAGGCTTTAGAAGATGTCACTCAGGAAGGAAGGGAAGATGTTGAGAGAGGGGCTTCCTGGACGCCCAGCTCCCTTCTCAGAGTGAAGGAGTGAAATAAGAGATTTTGAAGAAGTTGTCTGTTTGGCAAGGCTCTCCTTGGGCACGGAACCCCAGGGACAAGTGATAACAATATGAAGTCCAGTGGACACAGCTCTGATCTTCGTGCTGGCTGGGGAACTGACTGGATGAGAACGGAAGATGATTCCTTTTTATTTTATTTTGTGTGTGTATGTGTGTCATTGTCTTGCCTGCACAGATGCCTGTGAACGAACCACTTGTGTGCCGGGTACAAGTTGAGGCCAGAAGATGTCAGATGCCCTGGGACTGGAGTTGCAGACAGACGTGAGCCCATGCCCTGTGAGTGTGGGGAATTGAACCAGGTCCTCTTACAAGGGCAGCAAGTGCTCTTCACCACCTTTAATCCTAACACTCAAGAAGCAGAGGCAGGGGAGTGGGTAGACTGGGGCAGAGGCAAAGGCAGAGGCAGGGGCAGGGGCAGGGGCAGGGGCAGGGGCAGGGGCAGGGGCAGGGGCAGGGGCAGGGGCAGGGGCAGAGGCAGAGGCAGAGGCAGAGGCAGAGGCAGAGGCAGAGGCAGAGGCAGAGGCAGGCAGATCTCTATGATTTCCAGTGCCACCAAGCCCCACCATAAACATCGAACAGATGACAAAAGTGATAGCTTTTGACATTCTAATTAAGTATGAAATGTGGAGGCTACATTGACTATGTCTCCTCCTCCTCCTCCTCCTCTTCCTCTTCCTCCTCCACTTCCTGCTCCTCCACTTTCTCCTCCTCCTCTTCTCCTCCTCTATCTCCTCTACCTCCTCCTCCTCCGCCTCCACCTCCTCCTCTTTCTCTTCCTCCACTACCTCCTCCTCCTTCTTCTCTTTCTCCTTCTCCTTCTGCAATGTGTGTGTGTGTGTGTGTGTGTGTGTGTGTGTGTGTGTGTGTGTGTGTGATTCGTAATGAATCTCACAAGCTAGTGCATGGTAGACAAACACCCTGGCTCTGAGACATCCCCAGAAGCTACTGCAGTTTAAGATTAGCCAAGACTTTGTGCGAGGCAGGAGAGAAGGCCTTTGATTCAGCAGCCCTGTGTTCCGGGTCCCCTCGAGGCCATGATGCATTATGAATCACAGCACCACCCGGTGTGTTTTCAATGCGATTTGGAATATTTCTCAGAACACTGTAGGCGGCCGGTGGTTATGGTGGGTGTGAAATGTCCCCCCAGGCGTATGAGTTTGAGCACTTGGTTTCCAACAGGTTTGGGGCCCTGACATGATGGGGTGTGCATTTGAAACCTACAATAGTTGCTGTGACAAGACAAGATATTTGAAAAACATTAGGAAGAAGGAAAGAAGGGTTTCTTATGACTCACAGTATGAAGGCACAGTCTATCACGGGGGCAACATTATAGCTTCAGACTTTTGAGACATCTGGTCAGGAGGTAGAAGTTTGGAGAAAAGCATGTTTTCTCCTTTGTATTCAGCCTTGGACCCCAGCCCATGCGATGGTACCGCTCACATTGAGACTTTGTCCTCTCCCCTTAGTTAAACTCTTTGAATAACTCTTCATAGACATACTCAGAGGAGTGTCTCCTAGGTGGTTCTAGATCCAATCAAGCTGACAACAAAGAGTCGCCATCATGGACTGTATCCCTCGAAACTGTGAGCCAATGGAAACCCTCCCTCTCTTAAGTCGCCTCTGTCTGGTATTTGGTCATGGCAATGAGAAAAGTAACCAATGCAGTGGGATTGCTTACACGTTTTACTGATGTGGAAAGCAAATTCTGAGAGTGTCCATGGCTTGAGCTAGCTAGATCCCACTGTCATTAGGATCAGAAATATCTCCTAAAGTCCCACCATGTATTTGAGGCTTGGTTGCTAGCCTGTGGTACTACTGGAAGGCGGTACTGCTTTAGGAGGCATAGCATAGTGGAAGAATGTTAGGTCATTAAAGGGAACACCCTTGAAGAGGGTGTATTAGCTACTCTTCCTATTGTTGTGACCAAAGGCCTGACAAGGAGCAACTGAAGGAGGAAAGACTTATTCTGGCTTGCAGTTTGGAGTGATACAGTCTATCATGGTGGAAAGTGTGAGGCCATTGGCTACAGTACCTCTGCATTCAGGAAGCAGAAACAGAACAAGATATGGGGCCAGGTTATAAAACCTCAAGGGGCACCGTCAGTGACCACTTAGTCCAGCGAGTGACCACCTCCTAATAGTTTCAAAACCTTTCCAACAGCAGCACCAGATGGTGATCACGTACTGAAACAGATGAGCTCAAGGAGAGCCATTTCACATCCAAATTCCAAATGTATTAAGAGTCACCTCCAGAGGGAGCTTAGTGGTGCGTGCCTTTAATCCCAGCTCTTGGGAGGCAGAGGCATGCGGATCCGAGTTTGAGGCCAGCCTGGTCTAAAAACTGAGTTGTTGCAGTGCAGGCCGAGCCACACAGTGAGATGCTATCTTGAACATACAAAACAGACAAACAAAAACAAACCAGTCACAGTGCCGTGGAACACAGCCGTAGCCCTGGCTTCCCAGGAATGTAGGCAGGAAGATCCAGAAGTCAAGATCATATTCAGATATGTAGGGAGTTTGAGGTCAGCCTGGGCTACAGGAGACCCAGTCTCAAACGTAAATCAGTAGGGACTAGAGAGATATCAGTGGTTAAGAGCACTTGCTGAACACTCTGGAGGACCGGAGTTCAGATCACTGGCCCTGTGAAATAACCAGGGAATCCCGCAAATACCTATAACTCCAGTTCCAGGGGACCTGGCAGCCTCTTCTAGACTCTGTGAGTGCATACACGCCTGCACACATGCATGCACACATACACTCCCACATAGACACATATGTGCACATACACAGAAATTAAAATTTAGAGACTGCTAAGAATCTAAAAGTTCTTTTCTGGTTTGCTTTTGCTTTGCTTTGCTTTTTTTCCCCCCTTTTAATAGAGACAGGCTTTCGCTATGTAGCCCAGGCTTGTCTTGAGCTTATGATCCTCCTGTCTCATTCCCTGCCCCCCTAAAGGCTGGGATTACAGACATTCAGTATCACACCAGCTATTTCATGCTTTTTTTTTTTAAATTACATTTGATGGGACTGGAGAGATGGCTCAGCAGCTAAGAGCACTGACTACACTTCAGAGGACCTGGATTTGATTCTGAGTACCCAGAACTCACAACCATCTGTAACTCAGCTCTAAGGGATCTGATGCCCTCTTCTGGCCTCTGTGGACACTGCATGTATGTGGCACACAAATAAACATGCAGGCAAAAATACCCATACACATAAAACAAAACAAAATACTTTCATGCTTTTAATCCCAGCACTTGGGAGGCTGAGGCATATGGACTCCTATTCCTATTCAAGGCCATCCTGATTTATAGAGCAAATTCCAGGAAAGCCAGGGTGACACAGAGAAACCCTGTCTCAAAAAATCAAAACCAACCAACCAAACAAAAAAATTTAAAAATCCAATAATTTAAAAAATTATACTTGCTTAATTGTGGGGGAGGGGGCACCCGTGGGCCACAGCACACATGTGGAACCCAGAAGAGACTTTTAGGAATTGGTTCTCTTCTTCCATTTTACAGATGCTGGGGATGGAGACCAGACTGCTGGGCTTGGTGGCAAGTGACCACCAAGTACCCACTGGGCCATTGTGGCAGCCCTCATAAGCTTAAGAAGAAAAATAGAGTCTCGTGTAGCCTAGGTTGGCCTCTGGGTCTTTATGTAGCTGAGGATGAGTTTCAACTTCTGAGCCTCCTGTTTCTACCCCAGTGTTGGGATTACAGATACGAACCACCATGCACCATTTAGAGTATGCAGTGGAATGGCCATCTTTTCCATCTGGGATGGAATCTAGTTGAGCAGCCTAGCCACAGAGCTATAACCCCAGCATCCCTCTGGGGATTTGCAGCCTTTACAATGAGCTCACCGATAAGACAAGAGAAGAGTAGGGATGCTCATTTTAATCCCAACACTCAGCAGGCAGAGGCAGGTGGGTCTCTGAGTTCGAGGCCAGCCTGGTCTACAGAGAGAATTCCAGGACAGCCAGGGCTACACAGAGAAACCCTGTCTCAGAGAAAAGAAAGGAAGAGAGAGAGAGAGAGAGAGAGAGAGAGAGAGAGAGAGAGAGAGAGAAAGGAGGGAAGGAAGGAAGGAAACCAGAGACAAAAGGGTTAAGCAAGTGGCACATAGCCACAGAGCCAAAGTATGTCTAAGCGCCTGACTCAGAAAGGCAGCACTTAGAGGACCAGTCTGGATGGCGTAGAAGGCAATGGATCATCGCTGTCAGGCTCACTGGTGAATCACGACGTCTCTCTTTCTATAAAGAGGGCCAAACACCTCGCTTCCAGTAAGGGCTGAAGGCAATGATGCACAGAAAGGACTTGGTGCAGTATTTCTGGCACACGGGCTCAGGTAATGGGAGGAATTATTGTTGAGCCAATTGGAGCAGCTATTCTTCAGCGGAGCCTCATTACAGCCTGATCGTCATAATTCAGCCCTAACGGAAGCCGCTCCTGTTTATTCCGTAGGCAGGATTGTCCGGTTCTAGGAACACCCGTGGGAGGTTCGTGAGTCAGAGGGACGGCCATCAGCCTTGGTGGTGAACTCTTAGGACAGGGTCCTGCTGATGTCACCTCTGCCTCGGTGTATTCATTAGTGGTCATTCCCATCAACATGAGAAAAATGACTGACACAAATTGGGATATTTGTTTGTTTGTTAAGACAGGGTTTCTCTGTAGAGCCCTGAGTGTCCTGGAACTTGCTATGTCGACCACGCAGGCCTCGAACTCAGAGATTCCCCCTGGCTCTGCCTCTGGGCTGGGATTAAAGATGTGCGCCGCTGCCTCCTAGCTTACATGCTTAGCTTTTAAAAACATGTCTTAGAAGTTTTTTCGTCTCTCTCTCCCCCCCCCCGTCTCCTCTCTCTCTCTCTCTCTGTGTGTGTGTGTGTGTGTGTGTGTGTGTGTGTGTGTGTGTACACAAGCACTTTCAGTGTTTATGTGGGAATCAGAGCATAACTTCCAAGACTCTGTTCTCTTCCTCTGTCATATAGGCTCTGGGAATTGAACTCAGGTCATCAGGTCTAGAGGCAAGCACCTCTACCCACTGAGCCATCTTATCCCCTTTATCTTTGGGTTTTGAGAAGGGGTCTCACTGTGTAGCCCTGATTGGCCTGGAACTTGCTATGTAGACCTGGATGACCTTGAACCCACAGAGATCCATTCCCTCTGCCTTGGGAATACTGGGATTGAACCTGCTCCCTGCCACTCCAACCCTTTCGTTCACCATTTGTAAACCTTGGTGCCACCACCTAGCAAACAATTCTGCCAGCATGCTGTCATAGATTAGCTGAACTCTCTGATGGAAGGTCTATCTTCCTTCACTGTAAATGTCCTGAGCCATAGTTTCTCAAGGCAGGCTGGCTGAGCAGTGAAATGTTCCCCAGTTAGGGCCTGGATGGACGGCTCAGTGCTTCATAGCACTTCCTGCTCTTACAGGGGACCTAAGCTTGGTTCTCAGCATCCAGGTGGCAGCTCGCGCTCACATATAGCTCTAGTTCCAGAGGGCTGGACACTCTTCTGGCCTCTGTGGGTACCCGTATTCAGACCCATACACATACACAAAATCAATAATATAAATCTTTAAAAGACCTGTCTCAAATTAATAAGTTGCTTCTTTGTTCATGTAGTGCAAATGAGACTTTTTGTTTGTTAGATTTATATACATACATATATATATATATATATATATATATATATATATATATATATATATATTCTTCTTCTTCTACTTCTTCTTCTTCTTCTTCTTTAAAAAAAAAAAAACCAAGATGAGGTCTGACTATGAGCCCCGGCTGGCCTTAAATTCAGTATCTTCCCACTTGGGCCTTCCTAGTGTGGAAATGACCAATGTGTTCCACTTCACCCAGACCTATCCATTACTTTCAGATGGGGACATGTTTAACATATTGAAATATAATACACTGTTTGCATTAATACTCAACTTTGAATAAAGGGGTGTTTGCAAACAACACAGAGGGATATGGGGGGTTTTTGTTGTTGTTGTTGGGTTGTTTTGGTTTTTTGTTTTTGTTTTTGTTTTTTGAGACAGGGTTTCTCTGTGTAGCCCTGGCTGTCCTGGAACTCACTCTGTAGACCAGGCTGGCCTTGAACTCAGACATTTCTCTGCCTCTATGTCCCGAATGCTGGGATTAAAGCTGTGTGCCCGCACTCACTGCCAGGCAGGCGTTGGGGACCGTCAAGGCCTGGCAGGTGGCAGGCTTGGAAGGCAGTCTGGAAATGGATAGTGAATTGCACTGAGAAGTTCTTCTCCAGATAGGAAGCTGGTCTCTAGCAAAATCCAGGGCTGAGAGGCCTCCTGCTCTGTGAGTTCCACAGGGCTGTAATCTCAGCACTCAGGAAGCTGAGGCAGGAGATTTGCAAATTCAAAACTAGCCTGTGTGACAAGGTGAGATCCTGTCTTCAAAGTAGAAACCAAACAATCCAGACAAACAGGGCTAGCCTTTGATCCCAGAACTCTGGAAGCAGAGGCAGGCAGATCTCTGTGAGTTTGAGACTAAATTGGGGCTGTCTATTGGACCCTCCAGATGAGTTGGACTGGTCAGTCAGGAAAGGAACAGAGAATTGCCTTTTGAAAAAGAGATCGCCCTCTGGTGGCTACTCCAAGGATGGCAGGGAGAGAAAAGGTCCCTGAGAAGAGCCTAGAAGCCGAGCTTGTGGAGCCTTGTGGAGTTCAAGTATATTTATGTTAGTCTTCCAGACTGCAAGCAAAAAAGCACACAGCGATGTGGCATCCTGCTCACTATTTGTTGAGGGGGAGACCTACAACAGCCTTGAACTCTGGGATATAGGTGGACTGGCTGGTTTTGTGTGTCAACTTGACATAGGCTGGAGTTATCACAGAGAAAGGAGCTTCAGTTGGGGAAATGCCTCCATGAGATCCAGCTGTGGGGCATTTTCTCAATTAGTGATCAAGGGGGTAGGGCACCTTGTTGGTGGTGCCATCTCTGGGCTGGTAGTCTTGGGTTCTATAAGAGAGCAGGCTGAGCAAGCCAGGGGAAGCAAGCCAGTAAGAAACATCCCTCCATGGCCTCTGCATCAGCTCCTGCTTCCTGACCTGCTTGAGTTCCAGTCCTGAATTCCTTTGGGGATGAACAGCAGTGTGGAAGTGTAAGCTGAATAAACCCTTTCCTCCCAAACTTGCTTCTTGGTTATGATGTTTGTGCAGGAATAGACCCTGGCTAAGAAAAATTGGTACCAGCATAGTGGGTATTCCTGTGACAACCTGACCATGTTTTGGGGAGGACTGTGGAAGGACTTTGGAACTTTGGGCTAGAAGATCCATTCCATGTTAAGAGCTCTGTGGTATGTTGTGTAGGAGCTTGGAAGATAATGTTGAGAACAGCGTAGAAGATGGAGGCCTGGCTTGTGAAATTTCAGAGGGAAGATTAAAGACTCTTATCAGGGCCATGTTTTGATTGTGAAGATTCTGTGGTTTTGGTTAGCTGGGGCTGAAGAATCAACTGTGATTAACAAGATACCAGAACCACTAAAGCAAACCTTTGTGTTACTGGGACTATTGATGCTGGTTAGCTGGAGCTAAGAAATTAGCGGTGATTAAGAAGAGACCAGCATCACTGAGGTGAAATCTTCTGGGAAGTGTTTTCTGAGAGCACAGAGGCTGTGTTCCAGAGATAGCCATGGTTGTACTTTGTGCTGTGCCTGGCCTTGGTACTGTGTAGGAGTCACCCAGGTGGTACTGGTTTTGAAGGCATGAAGGGGTCATGAAGAGCAGCTGAGGCTCAGCACTGTGAGAGGCCATGGAAGGCCATTGGTGAAGGTGCAGCCTCAGTTGCAATTGATGGCCCAGGACTGAAGGTCATGCATAGGAGTTGAGGCTTGGCACCATGAAGAGAGCCTATGAGAGGCTATTAGTGAAGCCTGGTTACAGCGGAAGACAGCAATGTTTTGGAGATGCCAGTGCCATGTGATGACCACCAAGAACAGCAGCAGCAGTGGCGTACAGGCAGCTGGAGCCTAGAAGACAAGGTGTGTGCTACAAAGCGCAGAGCTGGAGAAGTGACCCAAGCCCTTGGAGGAGACCGGACATGGAACCATTGGAGTTTGAGTTTTGTTTTTGATTGTGACTGTGCCCTGATATTTTCCCCTTTTGAAGGAAGAAAGGATTTTAGTGGAGCCCACAGTTAAGAGACTTTGACTTTTTAAAAGACTTTGAATTTTAAAAGATATTGAACCTTTTAAAGGGATTTAATTTTTAATATGTAAAGACTGTGGGACTTTTAAAGTTATTTAGATCTTGGGGATGAATAAGAAAGTAAGAGTTGAGGCTTCATAGTGATGTGTTTGTGTATCAGCTTGACACAGGCTGGAGTTATCACAGAGAATTAAAGTATTTAGGATCAAAGAGCAGAACCTGAGCCATGAGATGGTGGCATCATTCTTTCTCACTATAAACGTGTCCACTGGAGACATGAGCTTCAGGGCTGGGATTCTCAGGGTTTATGCATTTGAATTAATGTAATTCGGACAATGCTTTGGTTTGGCATTGATGCCGGAGGGCAAAGATGAGGGAGTCTCACCCCCATGCCCTCCATGTTAGCTTGTAATTTGCTGCCTTGTCTCATTATACATTGCTCACTGGGCACATACACAAGGAGTAGTCATTCTGTAAAGTCCGCTGGATCCTAAACCAAGGAGTTTAACTCCAGGGCCCAGCTAGACTCCAACAAGGCCCAGGGTATCCTGCTGAGAAGAAGGGAGAGGCCCCTGGGGACAGGAGGGACACGGTGCTCATGTCAGGAGCCAACCCTCATCCCGCAGCTGGGCCTAGTGAGGGGACACTTGGGCCTGTGCAGGGCCCAGCAGGATGAATGAGCTGAGGGAGAGGCCTTCTGCTTTCCACAGGTGAGTGACGTCCCAGCTTGGGAGATGCTTGGGAGAAGGTACAATGGTTGTCTAGAGCCGAGCTGGGTGACAGGGAGAAACGAGGACACAGGTCCCGCTGTCAGAGTCAATAGGACTGGAATACCTGCATATGCACGTGGCAAGATCTGACCCTGGCTCTCAGAGCTCTGTTCTGAGGGCTGCACGTGGAGCTAATGGGTACCTGGATCTTGGGATCTTGCCGCATCGTTGTACTAAGCCTTCTCTCTGCTGCAGTCATTCCCTATTCCCCTCCCCTCAAATGATGTCTCCGTAGGGTAGAATCTCACAGGTGTTTGTCTAAGCTGAAATACCCTGTCATGGTGACTATAGATCCCCTGACAGACACTAGAATATGGGCCTGCAGCTCAGAGAACCAACACTGAGACTCATTCCTCGCTCCTCATTTGCCTCTGATCTCACAGAACCATGAGCCTGGACCAGTTAGCTCTGCAGTGTCCGAATGTGTGAAGCTGGTCTTGATATCAAGCTATTCTTGGGTTGAAGAGATAAAAATTCATGTGACGTATACTTTCTTCTTCCCTCCTCCCTCTTTGGAGTGTGGGGGTTTAGTCCTCTTGGACTCAGCCACAGCTACCTTCCAACCCTCCTGTACACAAGTCCACACCACCAAAATGATACACATGCGTCCAGCTGACGTAGATGGCCCTAGCTTTTCATCGGATCGCCAGCTCTGTCCACTACGGCCCATCCCTCTTCTATCAGCTGGGAACTAGAACCAGGATGGATTTCTCAACAAAGATGTAGGAGGTGAAGACAGGAAGATCAAAAATTCAAAGGCATCCTGTCCTCACACACTGAGTTCAAAGGTAGTCTGGGCTTACATGAGACCCTGTCTTTATAAAACACACACACACACACACACACACACACACACACACACACACACACACAAAACCCTTACTATCTGAAATTATGGAATTGCCCAAATTTTCATCTGGGAACAAGAGAAAATTCTCCTGAATACATTTTATAGGACAGCAAACATCAGATGACAAATATAGTTACATTCCAATTACACTCAAACAACTTGGTATTATTATTATTACTATTACTATTATTCAAGACAGGGTTTCACTGTGTATCTCAGGCTGGCCTACAACTCAGAGATGCCCCTGTCTCAGTATCCCCAGAGATTTCAGGTATGAGTCATCATGCCCAGCTGACAAATGATCCGCCAGTGAACAAACAGATGGAGAGAAAGACCATGCCAAAAAGGTGCAGGAGGGCAAGAGACCCGACATGTAGGTGCAGGGGAAAGCGGGCCCCAGGAGGGCTGCCCAGCAGGGTCCAGGGCAGCAAAGATAAAATATAGATTTAGTAAGTATTAACTCAGGAATTCTAGGGAGTGTGTGTTAGCCATGTGGAGTTAGGGAGTGAACCACCATTGAGCTGTTTAAGGTTTTTAAAATGTAAGGCTGTGTATTGTGTCTTTCATTCGTGAATCCAAAACATTTGGGTGGGTGTAGAGGAGGCACACCCACCCACTAGGGAGTTCAGAGTGGATTAATATAAGACGCTATAGCTGTGGCCACACATAGACCCTTAAGACATCAGATCTTACCTCTCATCATACCCATGCCGTGGTCGTCATAGTGGCTGTGAACTCCCACCAACTCTAATTTTGTCTCCATCCCTAGTTTAAGCCTTATATTCTCTTTTAACATAACTTTTTATTAACTTTTGGAGGGAATCTTATACATGCATACAAAGTAATTCAATTATATTGACCTCTCACCTGGCATCCATCCATCTTGTACCCCTCATTCTCTGAACTTCCTGTTCTCTCTCTCTCTCTCTCTCTCTCTCTCTCTCTCTCTCTCTCTCTCTCTCTCTCTCTTACTCATCAATTCCAATTTGTGGGATCCCCATACTCATGGCTGTGGACCCACCCATTGGAGAAGGTTTACCTACCAGGGTCGACATCCTTAAAGATACCACCTCTCCCTTCAACTATCAACAGCTCCTAATCGAGAGATGAGATCTCTGGCTCCCTCCTCCTCCCATGCTGGCTTGATCTCTTGCCAGCAACCACAGCTGCTGTGAGTTCCAGTCACATGCCAGTCACGTGCTGTCATGCCCAGAGGACACCGCTTTACCCCAGTCTACCTGAACCTCCAACTCTTAGATCTTTCAGCTCCCTTCTTCCTAGATGGTACCTGTACCTAGACTGAGTGGCTTGTTCTCTACACTTTGATTAGTTAAGTTTCTGCGTTTGCCATTGTCCGAGACACAAAGGAGCTTTTCTGATAAGGTCTGCCTGGGAATCACACTAATCTATGTGTTTGGAGATACAAACTGAAAGGGCAGTTTGATGGTATGTCCATTTAGTGATGTAACAGTATGTCCACCCTTAGGGTCTACAAGCTCCCCCAAACTCTTGGTTCTTGGCCAGATTTACTAGTACCGGGGCATGTGTTTTCTCCTGTTTTGGTAAGGATAAAGACTGAATCTTTGTGCGCGAGCGATGTGTAGGAGTATTTGTGTGAATGTGGATGTCCTCAGACTCCAGTACTGACTGCCCTGCCTCCTTGTCTGAGAGTGGCTCTCTTGTTCACCAGTGCATATACCAGCGTAGGTGACAGGTGACCTTCCCTGGGGTCTTCTGTCTCCATCTGCCGTCTCCATGTTGGATTCATGATCTTCTTGCCTCAGCCTCCCAAGTGTTGGGAACACAGACATGCTTTCCAGGGAGGGCAGATCCCAAGTTTGGCTTTTGCTCATGGTGTTCCAGCGTCTCGCTTCTCCTTCTTAAATCCTGTTTATGCTTCAAAGCTACCCTTCCACACAGGGTCCCTCCTCAGCCCTGTTCTGGAGCCTGCCAATTCTTATTTGTTGGTTTGGTTTAGTTTTTTGAGAGAGGGTTTCACCCTGTAACCCTGGCTGTCCTGAAACTCATTCTGAGGACCAAGTTGACCTTGAACTCACAGAGATCCTCCTGGTCTGTGGACCCAAGCAGACCGGCGACCCCCTGCCCCCCGCATGTGTGTCTGTCTTGATAGAGCCAGAGCAGATAGAGGACCACAAGGGTTCAAGCCCAGCCTAGGGAGGCTAGAATCAATGTCACCAGACACAGCAGGGCTGGAGGGCAAGATAGAGAGCAAGACTAAGAACCCAGGTATTCAGGGCTGGCAAGATAGCTCAGCAGGCAAAGGTACATGCTGCCAAGACTGAGGACCCGAGTTCAATCCCCCAGACCCATATAGTGAAAGGAGAGACCTGATTACCTCAAGCTGCTCTCCGTTTTGCACACATTTGCTGAGGCGTGAACATGCCACCCCACAAATAAATACATGCAATACAAATATTTTTTAAAAAGAACCCAGATGTGTAAGCCCTTTCCTTCCCTCTGGTCCACCCTCCCAGTCATGTGGTATTTAAGTCCTAGACTCCATTTAGGATCCCAGAAATTCCTATTTTACCTCATTAGGATTGTGGGAAGCAGAACACCAACAGCCAGGTCTGTCTGGTTCCAGGGGTTTGGGGACTCACCAAGACCCAAGAGGGAAAAGACCCACCGAAGCACGGCAAACACTTGACTCCGGAGCAGGGGGCTGGAGGGGGCTTCCATACTTTAGAGGGGAGTTGCACAGTAGCAACCCACAGACTAAGTACATACACACCCCTTAACTCAATCCTCTGACTTTGACCCCTGGGCCTTGGGTCCCCCCCACTTCTGCCCCCCCCACACACACACATTGAGCCACGTGGACAATGAACTGTAAACCGAGGCAAGGCAAAGCTATCCCTCCAGGGAAGGACCTGGGGTGTATCCAGGAGCCTAGGGCAAAGTTTTTGAATTCCATAGGTAAAGAGATCTGAGATGTACTGTGACAACTCCAGGGCCTTTACAACAACAAGCCTTGAAAAACCCATAGTCACTGTCTGGGTTTAGTTAAGGTCAAATTCCCCAGGCTGTGAGCATCAAGAGAAAACTGTGCATCTTGGGTGGGCTCTAGTGACCAGCTGTCGAACCTACTGTACTCCGTCTTCAGGCACAACAAACGATCTTACAATCCTGAAGTCAGAGCAGCGGGGACAGTACACATTGGACCTACACACAATCTGGCTAAATAACTGTCATTCGTAGAAAGGGGGTGGGTAGAGAGAATCGGGAGAGATGGCTCAGCAGTTATGAGCGCTTAACTGCTCTTGCAGAGGACCTAAGTTCAATTCCCACACCCATGTAAAGTGTCTCGTCACCACCTGGAGCTCCAGATCCAGGGGATACGATGCCCTTTCCTGGCCTCCGCAGACTCCTGCTTGTTCTTGGACACATGTATGCATATGTGTTCACACATACATGCACACATGAGTACACATGCTCACAAATAAAAAAAATGTTTTACAAAAAACAATTTTTAAATTTTAATCACGTGTATGTGGTTGTGCGTGGTGGGAGGGTAAACAGAGGTGCCCTTGGAGGCCAGAGGCTGAAACTTACAGACGGTTGTGAACTATCTGACCTGCGTGCTAGGAACCAAACTCAGGTTCTCAGAAAGAGCAAATCATAATTTTGTAATGGCTGAGCTATCCCCGCAGCCCCAAAATAAATCTTTTACAAAAGAGTTGGGGGAGGGCTAGGGAGATAACTCAGTCAGCTAAGTGCTTGCCTTGCTGAGTTTCCCTCCAGAACCCACCCGTGTCAAGAAGCTGGGGCTGAGCCAGGCAGTAGTGGTGCAGCCTTAATCCCAGCGCTTGGGAGGGAGAGGCAGGTGCATCTCTGTGAATTTGAGGCCAGCCTGGTCTACAGAGCAGGTTCCTGAACAGCTACGGCTACACAGAGAAACCCTCTCCTGAGAAACCAAAAGGAAAAGGAGGAGGAGGAGGAGAGAAGAAGAAGAAGAAGAAGGAGGAGGAGGAGGAGGAGGAGGAGGAGGAGGAGGAGGAGGAGGAGGAGAAGCTGGGGGTTTCCCAGGCCAGTGAGAGACCCTTCAGAATGGCATCTGAAGTTGACCTCTGACCTGCGTACACACAATTCACCCATTCCCCTGTAAGTGACTTCCTCAGCCAGGCTGCTATGAATATACCCACTGGCTCACCAAGCCAGACTCGGATGGGATGATTCTTTTGCCTTTTATTGCTTACTTCCTCAAATCCCCTGCTGTCTTCTTTTTGTTGTTTCTGGGGTTTGTTTGTTTGTTCATTTAATTTTTTTTTTTGTTTTTTTGTTTTTCGAGACAGGGTTTCTCTGTGTAGCCTTGGCTGTCCTGGAACTCACTCTGTAGACCAGGCTGGCCTCGAACTCAGAAATCCACCTGCCTCTGCCTCCCAAGTGCTGGGATTAAAGGCGTGCGCCACCACCGCCCGGCTTCATTTAATTTTTTTAAAGATATCATGTCTCGAATGACCTTGACCTCCTGCTGGGGTTACTGGAGTGGAGTGGTCACGTCATCGGTTCATACACTGGGAAGGAGGAAGGAACTTGCAGGCTGTGAGCAGGGAGGAGTTCAGAGGCAGGAGATGTACAATTGGTGACCTAGTCACACACATTCTTTGGTGTGCCTATACAGGTCAAAGGGCTACTTGGGGACGTTTGTTTTTTCCTCCCATGATGTGGGTCTGAAGACTTAACCCAGATTTGACAGCAGCAAGTGCCTGTCCCCTGAGGGCCATCTCTCTGACCCTAATTTGTCTTCTCTCGAAGCTAAGGATCAAACACAGGACCTTAAGAATGCTGGTCAAGCTGGAGAGATGGTTCAGCAGTTAAGAGCACTGTCTGCTCTTCCGAAGGTCCTGAGTTCAAACCCCAGCAACCACATGGTGACTCACAACCATCTGTAATGGGATCCAATGCCCTCTTATGGTGTGTCTGAAGAGAACTACAGTGTATGTAGTCATATATATGCACACATACATACACACAAACACACTAATAAATGTAACAAAAGGGGTGGGGACTGGAGAGATAGCTCAGAGGTTGAGTGCTTGGTGCAATCGCAGAAGACCCCAGTTTGATTCCCGGCACCCAAGCAGGTGGCTCTCAACCCAACTACCTGTGACTCCAGTTGAGGCAGGATCTGAAACCACCCTCTGTCCTCTGTGGACATCTGCAACCATGCACAATGTCCACGCATGCATACTGATAATTGATTTTTAAAATAAGAATAAAGAGGGGAGATGTATCCTAGTGGGCAGTGTACTTGCTACCACACAGGACTCTGGGTTTGATCCCCAGCACCGAATAAAGCGAACATGATAGCACACAACTGTAATCCCTACAGTGAGATCGAGGCCCGCCTGGGCTACATGGGACACTGTCTTTATATATATGACTCATGGACTCAACAGTTACAAACATCCTTTTATTGAAAGTGAGGCTGGGGAAGCTTAATAATTTATCAGGCAGGGGACCCTCAGAAGTCCATGGGGTCAGTGGGAAAGTGGAAGACTCCAGGGACCTCCTGAGGGCTGTTAGGGCCAGCACACTCCATCCAGGCATACAGACACACTCAGGAGATGAGAAGGGCAGGGTCCCCTCTCTCTGAGAATGGCGACCCAGGTTGCCCAACAAGGCACAGTGGCAGAGAAGGCAAGGCAGACTGGTTGAGTGTCAGGGGTCAACAAAGGACACCATGATGTAGCGAGTGCCCCGGGTGGTGGGCAGCCCCTCATGGTAGTGCGTGAGGCGGCCAGGGTGCAGCAGAGCCCAGCCCTTCCTCGGGGATGAGATCCTGCAGTCATATCGCAGGAAGCGGCAGCCACCGCCCTGGGGAGAGAGAGCATGAAAATAAAACCAAGGTTGGCTCACATGGTGATGGGATGTGGTGGGGGAGGCTATGTGGTTGTTAATCTGAACTGCCAACTTGGCGGAGTTTAGAGTTATCATAGTAACAAACCTCTGGCAATATCTGAGTGGGAGGCTATACCACTCCTGGGCATATACCCAGAGGCTTTACCTGCATGCAATAAGGACACATGCTCCACTATGTTCATAGCAGCCTTAATTATAATAGCCAGAAGCTGGAAAGAACCCAGATGTCCCTCAACGGAGGAATGGATTCAGAAGATGTGGTATATTTACACAATGGAATACTACTCTGCAATTAAAAACAACGAACTCACGAAATTCCTAGGCAAATGGTCAGAACTTGAAAATATCATCCTTAGTGAGGTAACCCAATCACAAAAGAACACACATGGTATGCAGTCACTGATAAGGGGATATTAACCCAGAATCTCGGAATACCCTAGACACAATTCGCATATCAATAGATTTCCAAGAAGATGGAAGGAGAGATCCTGGTCCTGGAAAGACTGGATGTAGGGGAATGCCAGGACAGAGAAGCGAGAGGGGGTTGAATGGGGAAAAGAGGGAGGGAAGGGGGCTTATGGGACTTTCGGGGAGGGAGGAAATGGGAAAGGGGAAATGATTTGGAATGTAAATAAAAAAACTTAGAAAATAAAAAAGACTAATTATAGAAAAAAAAGAATTCTGCCGGGCGGTGGTGGCGCACGCCTTTAATCCCAGCACTTGGGAGGCAGAGGCAGGTGGATTTCTGAGTTCGAGGCCAGCCTGGTCTACAAAGTGAGTTCCAGGACAGCCAGGGCTACACAGAGAAACCCTGTCTCAAAAAAAAAAAAAAAAAAAAAAGAAAGAAAGAAAAAAAAGAATTAATGAATGATTTGAAACCTAATTTCTATAATAGCTGGCCAATCATAGGAACATCCTTACCTGACTTCTGGTAGGAAATTTTCTAATAACAATAGGTTAGTCAGGATTTATAAATAATCCAAAGGAGCGCTATATGATCTACTTAACTTCCTGACAATAAAGTGTTATTTTTTAGGAAAAAAAAGTATCTTAGTGGGAGTTTTTTTAGAATGAGTTAAAGGGGTTGGGCAGGGAGAGCCACCCTGAATCAGGGTGGTGCCATCCCACGGGCTGGCATCTAGAACTGAATAAAAAGACAAATCGAACTGGGTGCCAGGATTCTCTCTGCTTCCTGATTGTGAACACAACATAACTAGCAGCCTCAAGCTCTGGCCATTATGCCTTCCCCACCCCTTCCTCCCTCCCTTCCTTCTGTCCCCCTTCCCTCCCTCCTTCCCATTGTTTTGTCAGGGAGTGTGTGGCAGCATCAGGGATGTCACCAACAGGGTCCTGGGGAGTCGGAGGAGGAAGGAGAGCAGCTGTGCTAGTTGGGTTTTTTGTCAACTTGACTCAAGCTGGGACCTCAGGGCCACAGGAGCCTCAACTGAGGAACCCCCTCTGTCAGCCTGTCAGGGCAGTCCTTGACTGATGATTGATGTGGGAGGGCCCAGCCCAGAGCGGGTGGGGCCATCCCTGGGCTGCTGGTCCTGGGGTGTCTAAGAAAACAGCTAAGCGAGACAGTCAGCAGCAACCCCTGGCCTTGGCATCAGCTCCTGCCTCCAGGCTCCTGCCTCGCTTCCCTCCATGATGGACTGTGATGGCGACACTTAAGCAGAATAACTTCCCTCCCTAGGTTTCTTCTGGCTGTGGTGCTTTGTCACAGCAGTAGAAAGCTAATTAATACAGTGGCTGAGCCAAGACATGACAGGAAACTACTGAGAAACTCGAGAAGGCCCAGCCAGCGGTTGGGGAAGGAACTAAGACAAGATGGTAAAATGAAGGGTGTGGAGGAGCCCAGCAGGACCCCCAAGACAGCAAGGACCCCAAACTCACCTCATAATCCACCCCTTTGTGGTTGAGGGCGACATTGAGAGTGAAGGTGGACGAGTCATGGTGTGGCCGAAGCGAGGGCTGCTCATCTGGTCGGTAGCGAACCACGAAGTTCATCACTGCCCGTGTCTGCGGGGACATGAGGTGGAAGACATGGGAAGGGCAGGCCACGCCAAGGCTAGCTCTTTGGATCTTTCCATGTAACCCTGGTGTGTAGACCAGGCTGGCCTCGAACTCAGTTCTCCTCGGTGATAAGCATGTGTGTGCCACCACGCCTGGGTCTGCTTGTCCTCCTCCACCCTGGGTCCCTCCCTCCCCAGCAATGTGGTTACAGATGTGTAATACCAAGCCCAACTTTTTACATGGGGGCTGATGGCACACTCAGGTCATCACACATAGGCAACAAGCCCTTTACAGACTGAGCCATCACTCCAGTCCTGTTCCTCCCCATTTTTTTGAGGCAAGGTGTTATGTAGCCCAGGCTGGCCTCAAACTCACTATGTAGCTCCAGGTGACCCTGAATTTCTGATCCTCCTGCTTCTACCTCCTGAGTGCTGGGATCACAGGCCTGTGCTGTGCACCTGCCTCCAGTTATACAGTGCTGGGGATGGAAGCCAGGGCTTTGCGCACGCTGGGCGAGCACTCTAACTGACCCACCTCTCCAGCCCCCCTCTTCTGTTTTGAGACAGGATCTCCCTGCACAGCCCACACGCTCTCCTCAACCTCTTGACCTTCCTGCCTCAGTTTCCCAAGTGCTGAGGTTACAGGCGTCAATATGCCCTGCCAGTGACTCTTCTAATAGCACAGCAGCCCAAGCAGGAAACTTAACTTCTTCCCAAGTCCATCTCTACCCTGGGCCCCAAGTCCACAGAGCCTTAGTTGCAAAAAGGACTGAGAGCAGGGTGTCTGAAACTGGGGTACAAGAAGAGGTACAGCAGTGGTTGGGATAGCCCACCTTGGTGTGGTAGCCAGGGAACAGGTACTCCGTCATGGGCCCCACATATGTCCTCAGCAGCTGAAGCCACTGGTCCTCATACCCAACCTGCTTCATGTGGATATCCACAGTGGGAACATTCTCATAGCCTCCGGCCAACCTGGAATCCTGTGGGCAACAGACACTGAGACACCCACATCCCTAGGCTAGCCCATTCTCCCTCAGGGACAATGCCAGCTTCTTCTTGTTGGTTCCCAGTTGTTTTTGTTTGTTTGTTTGTTTTGTTTTGTTTTGAGACAGGGTTTCTTGATGTAACCTAGGCTGACCTGGAACTTGCTCTATAGACCAGGCTGGGCTTGAGCTCAGAGATCTGCCTGCCTCTACCCAGAGTGCTGGGATTAAAGGTGTGCAGGCCACTGCCCAGCCAGAGTCTCTTTTCTGTCCCTGGCACCAGAAGCAGTTTTCTCTTCTATTGTCAAGTCAGATCCACTGGCTGCTGGGCCTTTCAGTCCCTGCTGTTGTTAGCTCGGCTGTGAACCCACACCACCTTCCCATGCTATCTAACACCTGTAGCCCAGGAAAGAAGCACCCTTTATGTTACAGTTAACCTTGACTGTCATCTTGATGAGACCTAGGTTCACCAAGAAGACAAGCCTATGGCATGTCGGGGAGGGGTCATCTAGCTAGGGTTAATGGAGATGGGGAGATCTGACCACTGTGGGTGGCACCATCCCCTGGGCTAAGGTCCTGGCCTGAAAGTGAGCTGAGCACCACTCATCGCTCCGCTTTCCAACTACGATGCAATGTGACCGTGCGACCAGCTCTCTCGCACTCCTGCCGCCATGCCTTCCTGCCAGGCTGTACCTGTGCCTGCAGACCGTGAGCCATAATAGACCCTTTCTTCAAGTTGCTTTGGTCAGATACTTTTCTCCTGGCAACAAGACAAGTAACTAGCATACTCTTCATGAGCCCCACCCTTTGGATCCCCCTCTATCCCCCAAGTCCCCTGTTCCTTTTCAGGCCCACCCTGTCCCCCTTGGGAGCCCTCCGCCCTCACCTCGTGCCGGCCTCCAGACCACTGGCCATAGTGTTCCACTTCCTCCACCAGCTCATCACACATCTGCTCGGTCAACAGTGGGAACCAGTACACATCTGGGCATGGCTAGGGGCAGAGCAGGGCGGCAAGAGACAAGGCGCGGTGAAGCTCCCACAAGTGGGGCAAGAGATCAGCAACAAGGACCGGGGAGGGGACACAGGAGAGGATCTATGAAGGGGTGACCCAAGCTCTCTAGGTCACTGCTGAAGGAGGGGTGCTCAGAGAAGAGGCTTCAGCAGAGCAGGGCAGGAATAGGGTGCCTGGAGCCCCGGCATCTAGGACAATCATCTTGTTTGGTCTTCTTTCCTCCTTTTTGAGACAGGGTCTTTTGTAGCCCAGGCTGTCCTCAAACTCACTACGTAGCTGAGGCTGGCCCTGATCCACCTCCTCCTTTCACTTCCTGAATGCCGAGATCACAGGCGTGCAACTTCAGTGCTCAGTTTATATGGTGCTGGAGACTGAACCTAGGGCTGGGTGAGCACTCTACCAACTGAGCTCCAGCTCATTTACTTATTTTTAGACAAGGTCTTACTATGTAATCCAGGATGGCCTTGAACTTGTTACATGTCTGATGCACCCCTGCAACTCCAAATCCTCATTATCTTCTTGCCTCCACTGCCATCAGCATGTACCACACCTCTGTTGGTTTTTATGAGCGGGTGGGCACAGCTGTGTGGGGGTGTGCGCACGTGCGCATATTTGCACACGTGGAGGTCTGAGGCTGACATCAGTTCTTTCACCTTATCCATTGAGGCAGGATCTCCTAATCGAACCCAGAGCTTACTGATGCAGCCAGTCTGGCTAGTCAACTTGCTGAGGATCCTTAGTCTCGGCCTTCCCAGGCTGGAATTGCAGGTGGGCCCCACACCCATCTGGCATTTCCTTGGGCTCTGGAGATCTGAACCAGGTCCTCATGCTTATGTCCTAAGCGCTTAACACTGAGTTATCTCTCTGCCCATCTTTTTTTTTTTTTTGAGACTTGGTCTTACCATCTGACCACGACTGGTTTGGTACCCATTCTGTAGCCCAGGCTAAGCCTGAAACTCTTCATCCTTCTGCATCGGCTTTCAGACCTTTAAGATTACAGGCCCTTAACACTTAGTGTGGCTGTTAGCTTCCCTCTTGCCTGAACAGGAAACCCTCAGTCCCTGGGAGCTCAGCTTAGAACCCACCAATGCCAGCAGCGGGTGTTTCACATAGGCCAAGGTCCTGGGGCAGCTTACCTGTTCCACCAGCCCCTCCCCATCCAGGGCCCGGCTGTAATTCTCATGAATGTACTGTTCTCTCCAGTCCTGTAGGAAGGGTGAGGGCACTTGAGTGGAGCCTTCTCCACGCCTACCCTTGGGTTGTCCCTCCCCTGATGGGCAATGGTGGGAGGGGCTACTGGCTGGAAGCAGGGAGCAAAGATCCCCTCTTACCACAGGGTTGTCGAAGATCTGCCAGAGGTCCGGGTGTAGGTGGTCTGTGTCATAGTGAGAGGTAGCCAGCAGCCGGCCAAACTCCTGCTGGTTGCTGAGGTGGAGGAAGATGCCCTGGAGTGGGGTAAAGGGTGGGCATGCGTGAGGAGGACATCAGGAGGCTGTGGACACAGCGTCGAGTCCCCAGACTGGGCAACCCATGCCAACCACCCCACTCACCTTGTCCCGGACGCTCTTGCAAAACGCCATATCTGGGTCTGTGTCACTGCTGGAGAACACCTCCTTTTGGGGCAGCTCTGTCCTCAGGGTCTCCCCGCGGATCACATATGCCTGGGATATGTAGGGTACATTCCACATGCCCCTGCAGGCACAGGTATGATCAGCCAGGTGGACAACCCCTCATTCATCGCAGAAGCTCCTTCTTGGTCCCCCAGAATCCCGAGCCTGAAGCCATCGTATCGCCCTCCCCACAGCAGTGGCCTGTCTGGTGACTGTAGGAGACTGTGACATGGGACCTAGGGAAGGGTCCCACACCTGCACAGTACACATGGGTGGGACTCACACTCGCTTCCGCTGCACCAATTCCACGTAGTCTTCGGAGCGGGCATAGTACTCATCGGGGCTCAGGGCACCCCAGAAGTTGGACCAGAGCTTGCCATGGCGGGAAAGCATGGGAGCTATCACCTTCCTATGGAGAAAACAGGTGCGGGATGGGCCTCTGTCCAAATGTCCCACCCAGGGGAGAAGGGACGCTCCCAGGGTTGTCTGGTGCCCCATGCATGGGTGGAGTTGGTCACCTGTTTTGCTCAATCAAGATACGCAAGGTCTCCGGGTTCGTAAGGACAGCATCAGCATCCAGGCTAAAGTAGAACTCACACTCAGGGTTCTGCCGACAGCTATCCCTGGAGGGGAAGACCCAGGAATGGAGAGGTGAGCCCAAATGGAGCAAGGAGGCAGGGCAGAGGGGATGGAGGGATGAACGGGCTCTCCCGGGTCTGAGAAGAGGTCAAGAGTCAGTGCCTTCTTCCTCAGAGGATGAGGGAAGGGGGCAGAGTGCGACAACGGCCCAGGCAGACTCACTCACATGGCCATGTCCCTGGCCTCCCCTGCACTCAGGGCCTCCTCTGGCCCCACTAGCTTTACAGCTGAGAAGTGGTCCTGGAGCTGTGGCCAGGCATCTGCGATGTGAGGCTCGTGGTACACCTCCTGAAGATGGATGGGGAGAGGGATGGACTGACAGTCTGGGCAGAGAGGTGGTACAAAAGGGATGCAATCAGGGAGGACAGATGGGAGGAGGTATAGGTACAGTGGGGTAGGGGGTAAGGGGGTACCCCCCATATCTCACGTTGTTGTGAAGGAAGAGAGAGATCCTGTCCGGGGGGTAATCCAGGAGCAGTAGGCGCTGTAGGAACCGAGGCAGGAAGGGAGTAGGCTGCTCTACAAACACGGCCAGAAGCACCCGCGGGGGAGGCTGGAAGACGCCATGGACAAGGTTCACAGGAGCCCGGACTTCTCTCTGCCCCACAACCCTGGCCAGCCAGTCACTCAGTGCCCACTGTGCCAGGTCAGGGTGCGCAGAAGCTCTGCCCGAGAGGCTGCCCAGCTTACCCTCTGCCTACATCTCAACTCTCCTCACCTGCCCCCCTGGGAGTGTCCTCTGGCTCTGGTTGCAGAATCCACAGCCTCCCTGGGGAGTCCAACCATTGGGGACATAGTTCCCTAGGTAGTTGAGCTGGAGCTGTTGGGACAGGGGTGAGTGGCTAAAGTGGAGGTGTCAAGAAACAGATGGGAAGGACATCGGGCTCAGGAAAAAGCACTGTGAGGAGGCAGCCGTCCCAGCACCTTTGGAGAAAACTGGGGGAAGGGGTCAAGGAGGGCTGGGGTACCAAGGCTTGAAAGACACAAGGGCTGAGGGCACTGGGGTACCTTAGTGGGACCGTTTCCATGGACCACAATGGGAAGCGTGTCGTAGGCCACATTTCGGATGCGCACACGATTCTGGTCGAACTTTAAGACCACTTCATCTGGGGGCAAAAAGGAGAAGGTTTTCAAGAGTCCTTTCATTTGGGAACCACGAGGCAACAGGCTCTTTAAGGTATGAAGTGACGGGGTCCCAACTCCTCTAGTGGACAGAGTGGTGTGTATGCCCAAAGTTCCCTGGACTGTAGCTTAGTCAGGGTGGTGTTTTCTGCTTTCTGTTGTTGAGCTGAAACTTTATTATAAAAAATTGCGTATTTATTTATTTTTAATGTGCTTTTTTTTTTTTTGCCTGCATGTATGTCTGTCTGTGTCAGAGCACCAGATCCCCTGGAACTGTAGTTGTAGACAGTTGTGAGCTGCCATGTGGGTGCTAGGAATTGAACCCAAGTCCTCTGGAAGAGCAACCAGTGCTCTTAACCATTGAGCTATCTCTCCAGACCCCTACTTTATTTTTTTTTTAAGTTATCATATAATGTATTAGAACAGAGCTGGTGAGATAGCTCAGTGGATTAAGGCTCCTGCTACCCAGAAACCACACAGTGGAAGGAAAGAAGAGTGTCTATAGCGTCATCCTCTGACCTCTGCAGGAGCCATGGCACTCCCGCTCCCCTCCCCTCCAAAACAAATACATGAGAAAAAAATTGGGGGGGGGGTCCTTTTTTTCCTTTTGTTATGGGTCTCACTATGCGGCCTGTAACCTGAGGTCTTCCCGTCTCAACCTTCTGAGATCTGAGATTGGAGACAGAAAACCACACTTGCCTTTTCTAAGTCTGACCAGGCTGTCCCCGCTTAGAGAGCGCTACCACTCCACCTGAGCAACCTGGGATAACTCACTAGGCTAAGGGAGTCAGTTTCCTTTCCTAGCAAAGGATCTTCCAAAGTTGGAAGCCAGGGAACATACTCTTTGCAAATGAAATCACAGTGGTAGGTCTCCTGACTACCTGGGTACCTTCACATAAGCTTGGTAGGCACCAAATGCCAGTTTTTCTTTTTGTTTTTGGGTGGTGCTCTGTATGCAAGGCAAACTCTCTACCACTGAGTCACGCCCCTAGCCCCTCCCTGGGGGATTCTAGGCAGAGACTCTACCACTCAGCCTCAAGGCCAACCCCTCACTGGGAGATACTAGGCGGGTTCTCTACCACTGAGCCACGCCCCTAGCCCCCTCCCTGGGGGATTCTAGGCAGGGGCTCTACCACTGAGCCACACCCCAGCCCCTCCCTGGGGGATTCTAGGCAGGGGCTCTACCACTGAGCCACGCCCCAGCCCCTCACTGGCAAATCCTTGGTACTCTGCTGCTGAACCACATTCCCAGCCTCACTACCTTAGCACGCATGCTTAGGCATTGGTTAAGTTTGCATATTGGTCAGCTGTAGATCAACCCAGTTCTGGCAGGAACCCATACCTCATCACCCACCTCTAATCCCAGTTCTCACCTAAGGCTCCATTGAGGTTCTGGAAGATCCGGGATTTATGGTCCAGACTAAGTTTGAGTTTCTCCTAGATGGCATAAGATGGAGCAGTGAACCGAGATGGGACAGGTGACACTATATCTCTCTCTCTCCAACCCCCTTCATGCCTTTCCTCCCATTCAACTGGGGTTGGGATGGGGGTTCCTATCCCTGAGTCTCCCTACCCGCAGCCCTGGGTCCAGGTACAGCCGAGTATAGAACAATTGATCATCATCGTCGTCTTTGTATTTCCACTGGCGGACAATCTGATGGATGGTGGGAGCAAAGCCAATGAATCCTGGGGGTGGGGCACAGAAGTGAGTTAGGCCTCCGAGACTCCCGGGGTCCCCCACTCAAGGACCCAGAGCATGCAATGCCCGCTCCACTGGGGGAGGGGACAAGTCTGCCTTGGGAAGATTGCCACTCACCACCAGAGTTGAGGAAGCGCTTCCCCGTGCCCACCTCAGGGTACTGCTCTGCCAGCCCCCACTCAGGCCAGCAGAAGCTCTCAGCAGAGAACAGCAGATGACTGCCACTCTGAACAAACTTCTTGAGCAGCTCTGTTGGGCTGCTTGCCAGGATCACGTCATAGCTGGGCAAAGCAAAGGGAGGAGAGCCGCGAGGAACCTCGGTCTCTGTCTCTGTGTCTCTGTCTCTGTCTCTCTCTCTCTCTCAGGTTTCCCTCTCTTTCCACCCCAGAGCCCCTTACCTGTCCACAAACATGATGACCATGTCTTCCTGATCTGCGTATTTCTCCATTTCCTTCTTGAGCCACCTGACCTTCTGGCCTCCACCAACTGTTCGAGCGACATCACCCCCTCGCCACTCCTGTCCCAGGCCCAGGGTCTGCAGGAAAGATCCCAACCCCACACCGTGGAAGAGGTTCAGCTGGCCAAGATGAGGAAACAGGACCAATCCCCACAACCCCTGCCCTGTCCGGATGGAATTTCTCCCATGGGTCCCCCAACTCACCCGTACAGTATAGTTAAAGAACTCCGCAGACTGCAGAAAACGCCGGTACCCCTCTGTCTCTGCCGTAGCCACAGTGATCACCAACAATTTGTCTGTCACAGCCAAGGAACTGGCACTTAAGACCCCCGGCCTGATGCCCATGTGTTTATCCCTCTATATCCCATCCCCTCCACCTCCATGTTACTTCACTAAAGTTCTTTCAGTACATTTGGTCTCCAGAAGTGAGAGTACTCTCGCCAGGGTGAGAGTAACATACACGAATGGGGCCTGGGGTGTTCCTGTCTGTCTGAGGAGGCTGGAACCCCTAGTTTTGCATGAGGAGAGGCTGGACACTCCCTCCCAGGCTGGCAGACGTGTCGACCCTGCCCACTGGCCTCCCCGTTTCTCACCTGGGTTGACAGGACTGGCGCCCCGGGGTCGATCGGAGGCAGAAGTTACGGGGGGCAGCGGCGACAGCAGCAGTAGGAGCAGGAGCAAAAGCCGGGGTTCCGGGCCTGACGCAGCCATGGCTAGCTTCACGCTTAGGCTACCCCCAGGCCCGCACCGGGGCTGAGCTGAGCGCCTTGAAGCCGACTCCCGGGGAAGATTCTGGGAAAAGGGGAAGCCGAGCCCGCGAAGAGGAGGAGCTGTGCTCGGGACTCCGCCCTGGAAAAAAGGCGTAACCCGAGGCCACCGAAAACCCGAGATGCAGACGGCGAGACAAGGCAAGGATTGTCCGGCGGGCGCGGGCTGGAGGATGGGGAGGAGCCGAGGGTCTGGTCCCGGGCACAGCCGGACTCACACCGGAGGAGCCGAATCCCCCAGGGAGGGGAAGTGACCTTTTGAGGGTCCAGGCGACGCGGGGGCGGGTCTTGACCACAGCTCTGACCCGGAGGCGAGGCCTGGGGTGGCGCGCGGCGGGGGCGACGGGCTCGGAGGGACCGGGAAGCCTGAGGCGGGATCGCGCGGACATCCCCGCGGCTTCAACAAAGCCACCGAACCTTCCTCTCCTCTCCCGCAGCGCGGGGACACGCACCGGGGCTGCTAAAAAGCACAGGGACAAGAGTGCGCCCCTAAAGACCACCCGCACCATTTTTAAAAAAGTGACCTTTTGCAGAAGGCTCTCAGATTTTTTTTTTTTTTTTTTGGAACCACACACAACGCGACCGGAAGAAGTAGGTTTGCCCCTATCAAAGATGGCGGACTAGCTTGCTGGTCTCCAAGGGAACATCACGTACTGACTTCAAGCGGGAGGGGAATGACTGCGCATGCGTACGTGTGCACGCCCCCGGAAGGGTTGTGCTTAGAGCAAGGGTCGGTGGTTAGTACGCGTGCGCAGTAGACTCTTCTGTCAACTGTGTTGCGCCCATGGTGGAGAAGAAACCCTCCGGTATGTGAGTCGTCAGTGGTTCGTCCTTTTGTGCATCCCAAGTTCAAATTCAGCCTTACATCTCCACGCCTAGTTTTTCACGTCAGATACCTTCACAGGTCCCCTCGCTTAGCGTTGGAGCAGTCTCGGAACCATTCATTCGTGGTTTGTGACTGCTTGCTTCAAGCCAGATGCTGGGGATAGAGAGGATGTCTTGTCACTCCAAAGCCACCTCACCTCAGCTTCTGGGTTGTTTTGCTTTTTTTAATTATTATTATTTTTTTCCAAGACAGGGTGTGTACCCTTGGCTGTCCTCAAACTAGCTCTGTAGACTAGGCTGGCTTCAAACTCACAGAGATCTGCCTGCCTCTGCCTCCACAGTGCTTGGATTAAAGGTGTGCACCACCATCTCCCCACTTGCCTCCAGCTCCTGGATGTTGGATGGAGGGGACAGAGAAGCTTAGGAAATCAAAGGGCTTGGCTTTGGGTACTACACACACACACACACACACACACACACACACGCACGCACACCACTCCTTCCTTTCTTTTTTTTTAATGTAGCCTAGGCTGCCTATGTAAATTAGGCTGGTCCTGCCTCAACCCCTTGATGTCCTGTAGTCAAGTCTGTGGTTTGGGCGGGGGGGGGGGGTTCTGTTTTGAGACTGGCATGTTATGGGAAGCACAGCTCTGTGTTTGGATTAGAAGCACCAGGAGTGGGCAGGTGAGATGGTGCAGTAGGTAAAGGTGCTTGCTGCCAAGCCTGACCACTTGAGTTCAGAGCCCAGGATTCACATAATAGGAGAAAAAAGCTTCCATAAGTTGCCCTCTGACCTATGCACGTGTACTGCAATAGCTACATGTGCACAGAAACACCCAGAATAAATGAATTTTTTGAAGAAAGATAGAAATACAAGAAAAAGAGGTTAGGGAGGTGCCTCCGTTAATAGGGTGCCTGTCTAGCATGCCCAAAACTCTTGTTCCATCCCCATCATTACATAACCTGGTGTGTGTGCACAGGAGGTCATTCAAGGTCATCCAGCTATACAGGAAGTCCCAGGCTAACCTGGGTTTCCCGAGATCCTATTGAAGGTTGTTGGGGTGAGAAAGGGGCAGCCCAAGAGCACTATCAATAAAAGAAGAGGGACAGGCAGAAGTGGCTAGAGAGCTAGAGAGGAGGCAAAATGTGGAAACAGAAGTACAGCCAACAAGATAGGAGGACAACTGGGACCTGTACTGGGAAGACTTTTTTAGTCCAAGGAAGGTAGTCAGTGCAGTACGGGGCATAGGCATGCATCTCAGGCAGAAGGAACGTTCTAGAAATGTACACTGGATTTTGCCCTGCTGAGTCGCAGGTGTCATGAATATGGAATCCAGAAGTCAGTACTGTGTCAATTCCCAAAAGCACTATTTATTCTTTTCTTTTTTTTTTTTTTTTGTTTTTTTTGTGTTTTTTTTTTTTTCGAGACAGGGTTTCTCTGTGTAGCCCTGGCTGTCCTGGAACTCACTTTGTAGACCAGGCTGGCCTCGAACTCAGAAATCCTCCTGCCTCTGCCTCCCAAGTGCTGGGATTAAAGGCGTGCGCCACCACCGCCCAGCTATTTATTTATTTTAATTTGCGTACGTGTGCTGCTATGTGCAAGTGAGTGCAGGTATCCACGGAGGACGGAATTACAGGAGGTTGTGAGCCACCCTGGCGACTGACGGTCCTGGGGCCTGGGAACTGAGCTCTAGCCCTCTGCAAGAGCAGGGAGTGCTCTTAACCCCTGAGCCATCTGTCCAGCTGCAGCTTTGTGTGTCTCCAGTTACTCCTGGAACTGGGAAGACTTAGAGTCAGCATGGAGGACTGAAAGAGGCTTCCCAAACTGGGAGAAAGCGGAGTGGAGAGCTGGGAATTCCCCACAGCATAATGACGGGGCCGGGAGACTGGGCTCTACACGCTGTCAGCGCAACTTTCCTTCTTTCTTGACCCCAGTAACTCTCTTGGCTCTATCTAGTTCGCTCCCAGGACCCTGGACAGCGGCGGGTGCTGGACCGGGCAGCCAGGCAGCGGCGCATCAACCGACAGCTGGAAGCATTAGAGAATGACAACTTCCAGGACGACCCCCATGCCGGCCTCCCCCAGCTGGGCAAGAGGCTGCCTCAGTTTGATGATGATGCAGACACAGGTGAGATGGGGGTTGGGGGGAGAACGAACAGAGCAGTGTCCTGAAGCTCCTTGCAGCCTGTAAGTGCAGATAACGCCAAGGACAGGAGATGGGAATTGCATCTTTATTGTGTTTTTAATTTCCTTACATTTCCTTATTTTGTGTGTGCAGGCATGTGTGTGTGTGTGTGCATTTCTTCACACACTTGCATGTGGAGGTCAGAAGAAAACTTACAGGAATTTGTTCTCTCCTTTTACATTATAGCTTCCAGAGTTGAAATTCTGGTCACTCAGGTTGCTGGGTTCAGCAGCAGGTGCCCTTAACTACTGAGTCATCTTAGGGGTCCCTGTTTCTTTAAAACTGCAATTTATTCGGAGAGCAAGCAATCTGAGAAATCAATTTATTGCTATTCTAAAGAGCCATCTTCTAGCCTGCAGGGGAGCCATTGCACACATGTGCATGTGTGTTCACAAATACACACACACACACACACACACCTTTAATCCCAGCACTAAGGAGGCAGAGGCGGGTGGGTTTCTATGAAGTCAAGGCCAGCCTGGTCTACAAATAGAGTTCTAGAATAGCTAGGGTTACACAGAAAACCCCTTTGTCAAACAATCAAACAGAAAACCTGTTCAGTAGGCAGGTTATAGACAGAGACAAAAGGTTGTCAATCATCTAGATTGACATTTGACTTTCCCATCTGTGTCGGGTGTCAGCCACACCTCTGAGACTTGTGATGGCCGTGGCTCTCATTATCATCCCGTGTTCTTGTCCCTTACTCTGCACATGTCTGAACTGGGCTCCAGCACTTCTTGAACCACTGAGTCACACTAGTGCCTCCTGTTATCATCTTTGTACTTCAAGGACACCTGACAGGGAGGGAGGGAGGGAGGGGTTAGCTCAACAAACCAATCATGAACAGCTGTATACACTAAGCTAGAAATAACATGTATGTGCCTGTTCTCTGGTCTGTTAATAGTAAGGAGGGTTTTATTCCTTTGTTTCTTGAGAGAGGATCTCTCTATGTAGACCAGACTGTTCTGGAACTCACAGAGATCTGCCTGCTTCCACCTCCCAGGTGCTGGAATCAAAGGTGTGCACCACCACGCCCAGCAAGATTTTTTTAAGCTTTAAACAATCTCTCTTGTTTTATGTGTGCATATATGTGCATGTGCGTGTGTGTAGAGATGCATGCCATGGCATGGCATGTGGGTGGAGGTCAGAGGACAACTTTCAGGAGTTGGTTCTCTCCTTCATAATGTGAGTGCCCGGGTTTGAACTCAGGCTGTCAGGCTTGGCAGCAAGCGCCTTTGCCACCATCTTGCCGGCTCAAGTGTGTTTTTATACTACAGAGCATAAGATATTCCTGCCCTTGGGCTTGAGGGAAGGGAAGACTCGCAGTAGGGAGGTGACTTGGGAATTACTTCTGGCTTTGCCAATGACTAGCTCCTGTTTTGGGAGCATCTGTCTTCCCTGTCTGTGCCTCAGTTTCTTCATGTGTGTGGAATAAAACAGATGAAGTGACCAGGTATGATGTCATATAGAGACCCAGCACATAGAAAGTTCGAGGCCAGAGAACTGCCAAGGACTTAAGGTCAACCTGGTCTATAAAGTGAGTTTGAAGTCAGCTTGGGGTAGGTAGTGAGACCTTGTGTCAAAACAACAAAAAACAAAAGACTGTAATCTCAGCACCTGAGAGGTAGAAACAGGAGGCTCGATCAAAGATCACCCTTTGTCTACATAGTGAGTTCATGGCCAGCCTGGGCTACATGAGCTCCTGTCCCCAAAATGAAAAGATAGAGTAGGTTGGACTTTAAGTCGCTGACAATCAAGCAGGATTGGTGATGTAAGGGTTAGTGCAGATGTAGGCAGGGAGGGGCAGACCCCGAGTGTGGTGTGGGTGGACATCTCCAATGTGACTGTCACAGCCGCTGTCCAGCAACTTGGTGTCCTTCATCCCCTAGGAAAGAAAAAGAAGAAAACCCGAGGTGACCACTTTAAACTTCGCTTCCGAAAAAACTTCCAGGCTTTGCTGGAGGAGCAGGTGAGAGAGGGGTCAGCCTGGGCTCTGCGGATCCTAGAGAGAGCAAAGGGCTAGTGAGCCCCTGCTCTTCAGCGTCCCTAGTGGACATCAGCTGCATTGCAGAGACTGGAGAATTCAAGATGCCTTTCCCCTTCGTGTTCCCACAGAACCTGAGTGCATCTGAGGGCCCCAACTACTTGACAGCCTGCGCGGGCCCCCCATCCCGGCCCCAGCGTCCCTTCTGTGCTGTGTGTGGCTTCCCATCCCCGTATACCTGTGTAAGCTGTGGTGCTCGGTACTGCACAGTGCGTTGCCTGGGCACCCATCAGGAGACCAGGTGAGCCCGAGCCTAAACCACCCACACCTACAGTCGCATTCCAATAGCGTCCCAGGACCTCCTCTTTCTCCAATGGGCTTTTCTCTCTCTCTCCTCTGCAGGTGTCTGAAGTGGACTGTGTAAACCTGGCATCAGGAGAGGAAGTACCCCCAATCCTCCCCAACCCACCCCAGCTCATTCACAAAGGACAGAGAGGGAGGAACTACTCATTCACCTGGCAAAGCTGTGTCCTGCTGACCAAGGAATGCCACATGGACCCCAGGGACTGTTGTGCGGGGTGGGTCCAGCCCACAGAATGCAGTGATAATAAAGGCCTGGTGAAAGGAAGCCTGCTACTCATTCTGGGGTGTTTGGAGGTGGAAGTCAGGGTTGATGGTCAGGACTGCATAGGCTCTGTTTTTCTTGTAGCCCCCTCTGTGTCGTGAGAGGTTTATGTCCCATTCTCCAGTTACTCTCAAATCATTTCTGCTTTTCTTAGCTGCTGCTTTCGTTTGGTTTTTGAAACAAGATCCTGGGCTGGAGAGATGGCTCAGCGGTTAAGAGCACTGATTGCTCTTCCAGAGGTCCTGAGTTCAAATTTAAGCAACCACATGGTGGCTCACAACCATCTATAATTGGATTTGATTCTGTAATGGGATCTGATGCCCTCTGAAGACAGATACAGTATAATCATATACATAAAATAAACAATTTTTAAACAACAACAACAGCAAAAAAATCTACAAGGCCTTATATAGCCCAGGCTAGCCTTGAACTCACTATATAAATAGACAAGGATGGCTGAACTCCTAATCTTTCTGCCTCTGCCTCTCAAGTGATGTCTTTTAAACAGTGCTTTGTTACGTGTGTGTGCGTGTGTGTTCCATAGTGAGTATGTAGATGCCAAAGGACAACTCTTCGAGGGAATCAGTTCTCCCTTCTACCCTGTTGAGACAGGATTTTTATTGCGTCTGCTCCTCCCTTGTGGACTCAAGCTGCTGGCCCACAGCTTCCAAGGGATTCTCCTACATCCATCTCGCTGCAGGCGCACTAGGATCACAGATCTTAGTCATGGCGTGTGTGCTTTATGAATCAATCGTGGGTTGTGAGGCTTTCGAGGGTAGTGCCTTCACCCACTCAGCTGCCTCCCGCCCATGTCTAGCGTTTGGAAAGCCTAAGGGACTGTGTGTCCTCCTACAGATGGACCCCAAGAGCAGGTTTGGAGGGTCCAGCAGGGAAGCACAGCCACTCATGTACCCTTGACAAAAAAAAAAAAAAAGATTCCTCTTGGGCTAGATAGATGACTCAGTGGTTAAGAACACTGGTTGCTCCTCTAGAGGGCCCGGGTTCAATTCCCAGCACCCACGTGGCAGCCCACAACGATCTGTAGCTCCAGTCCTAGGGGATCTGCTGCCCTCTACAGGCCATGAGGCTACTTCATGCGTGGGGTGCACAGACGTACATGCAGACAAAACACATACACATAAAAAATAAAGGAAGAAAAGATGTTTAAAAGCTCCTCCTTAGCTGGGAGCAGTCATCTTCTTTACCAGAGCTCTGAGCTACTTCTGAAAGCTTTATCAAGTGGCCAAGGAGGAAGGGGACACCACCTAGCCAGCTGGGCCAGCTGCATCAACCCTGGGGATCCGTGTCCTGTGCTGACTCCACTCCTTCACCCGCTGGTGCTTACACTATTGGGTTTTCCTTGTTTTGTTTGTGACTTAAAGTGTGTGTGTGTGTGTGTGTGTGTGTGTGAGAGAGAGAGAGAGAGAGAGAGAGAGAGAGAGAGAGAGAGAGGAGACACAGCATGAGTGTACAAGTCATGGGACAACTTTGAGAAGTTAGTTCTCTTCTTCCACTAAGTTGGTCCCTGGGATCAAACTCACGTCGTTAACCTTAGCGGCAAGCATCTTCACCCACTGAGCCCTCTCACTGGTCGCATTTCTTGGCTATGAATTTAGTTTGAAAGGAGGTGGGTTTGTTGTTTGCTTGTTTGTTTTGGTGTTTTTGAGACACGGTCTCTCTATACAGCTTTGGCTGTCCTGGAACTCACTCTGTAGATCAGACCTGCCTGGAACTCAGAAATCTCCCTGCCTCTGCCTCCTGAGTGCTGGGATTAAATGCGTGCATGACTGTGACTGGCTTGAAAGGTATTATAATTTCTTTTTTCTGCTTCTGAGTTTATGTTTTATCTCTTTTCTCCTCCCTTCCCTCCCTTCCATCCCCTCCTCTCTTCTGCCCCCCCCCTCTTTTTTTTCTGAACCTCAAGGCATTGCACAGGCTAGGCACATACTCTACTGCTGAAGCTCACCTCCAGGCCTCCGTCAGAGGATGCTGGGGAAGCACTCGGCCCCTGAGCTCCATCCCCAGTTTACTTTTTCTTTCTTTCTTTCTTTTTTTTTTTTTTTTTTTTTTTTTGGTTTTTGTTTTTTCGAGACAGGGTTTCTCTGCATAGTCCTGGAACTCGCTCTGTAGACCAGGCTGGCCTCGAACTCAGAAATACACCTGCCCCTGCCTCCCAAGTGCTAGGATTAAAGGCATGCGCCATCACCTCCCAGCCCCAGCTTACTTTTTATTTTGTAATTTGAAACAGGATTTCACTAAGTTGTCCAGGCTGAACTCAACTCTAGCTCCAGCAGGCCTTGAGCTCGTAATCTTCTTGCCTCTGCCCCCTGAATAGCTTCAATTACAGATTGTATCAGCAGCAACCCTTTAAGTAATTTCAGTTTTGAGCTAGCTTCAAGGGCTGAGTGACTGGGCAGGTGGGGTGAGGACTGGGGAATGTTTCAAAATTCTGTGAGAGGGAACCAGATAGTTCTGTCTGAGACTTGACAAAATGGGGCCAGTCAGGCTGACTCTTGTCCCTGATGCTACTAGTGTGCAGGGATACTTAAGATGTTGGAAGTGGGGTATGGAGAATTGTCACCAGCATCGGACCAAGACATTCCTGGGAAGCACAAGGGAAACTTAGAGGTTCCTATTGCTGGTGGTGCTGGCTGCTGAGATTGGCATAGTGTTTGCAGGATCCCAGACTTGCTACTTGTCTAAGTGGATTGCAGGCTGTAATTGCAGGCTGTAATCACCTAATCCTTGAAATTACCCTGCTAAGTACACAGCAGGAGCGGTCCTAAGTATTTGCTGGACAAATGACCTTAATTAGCTACTAATGAGATCCAGCAAGGTTTTTCGAGGTTTTTGAGACAAGTTCTTGCTAAATTTTGGGTTGGTGAGATGGCTTAGTGGGTAAAGGCATTTGTGACTTGTGGCTGAGTCTGACAACCCAAGTTTGATCCCTGGAACCGACTCCCACAAGTTGTCCTTTGACTTTCACATGTATGTAGTGGCACACACATGTACGTATGTTCTCTCTCTCTCTCTCTCTCTCTCTCTCTCTCTCTCTCACGCACGCACACACGCACACTAAATAAATACATACTTTTTTTTTTAAAGTTGCCCTTGGCAAACTCAAGGAGTCCCTAGGAGGAGAAGGAGGAAGAATTGGAGGAGGCTGAGGGGTCAACACTGCAAGAACATGGCCTAAAGAATCAACTGACTCATGGGGCTCACAGAGATCAGGGAGACTGTCTGGGTCTGACCTAGGTCCTCTGCATCTATGTTGTGGTGGTTTGAATATGCTTGGCCCATGGGAGGTGGCACTACTGGGAGACGTGGTCTTGTTGGAGGAAGTGAGTCACTGAAGGGATGGGGTTTGAGAGCTTATGCTTAAGCTCCTCCCAGGGCAGAAGAGATCCTCCTCCTGGCTGCCTGAAGAAGAGTCTTTCCAGATTGTCGTTAGACAATATGTAGAACTCTCAGCTCCTCCAGCACCATGTCTGCCTGCACGCTGCCAAGCTTCCTACCATGATGATAATGGACTGAACCTCTGAAGCTGCAAGCCAGCCCCAATTAAAAGTTGTCCTATATAAGAGTTGCCTTTGCCGGGCAGTGGTGGCGCACGCCTTTAATCCCAGCACTTGGGAGGCAGAGGCAGGCGGATTTCTGAGTTCAAGGCCAGCCTGGTCTACAGAGTGAGTTCCAGGACAGCCAGGGCTACACAGAAAAACCCTGTCTCGAAAAACAACAACAACAACAAAAAGAGTTGTCTTGGTCATGGTGTCTCTTCACAGCAATAGAAACCCTAAATGAGACAGTTATGTAGCTTGGTGTTCTTGTGGGAGCAGGGCCTGTCTCTGACTCTTTTGCCTGCCTTTAGGACCCTTTTCTTCCTACTGGGTTGCCTCATCCAGCCTTGATGTAAGAATATGTGCCTAGTCTTATTGTAGCTTGATTTGTAGTATCTACCTGATGTCTCTAGGCCCGCCCTTTTCTGAGGGAAGGTTGAGGGGGAGAGGATGTGGGAGAAAGGGAAGATGGTGGGGAGAGGGGAAGGAGGAGAGACTACAGTGTAGTCGGGATGTCCTATATGAGAGAAGACTAAATAAAAATGGGTGGGGGGAGTTACCGTTGGATGAAGCACACCTTTAATCCCAGCACTCTGGAGGCAGAGGCAGGCAGATCTCTGTGAGTTCGAGGCCAGCCTAGTCTACAGAGGAAATTCTGGGACAGTCAGGGTTACACAGAGAAAAACAAAACAAATACAAACATCTCCCTCGGTCTTTTATAGTGACCACAGAGCAGCTGAAGAAATAGGCACTCCTCCCAGCAGCCACCGCAATACTGTTAAGTGACCAGCTGTGCAACTCGCTTTAGGTTTTCAGAAAGGAAGGGAAGAGAAGAGGCAGGCAGGGGAGTCGGTGTAGATGTATGGATTTAGTTACAGGAAGAAGAAAGGGCCACTTGCCAAAACCCAGAGGCAGACCCAGGTCACCGGACAGTGCTGCACAGGGGCACCCACTCAGCTGAAACCCTGTCCCTGGTTCTCTGACAGGACTCAGGGTTTCTGTCTACTGGCTTCATTGTGTGTGTGTGTGTGTGTGTGTGTGTGTGTGTGTGTACATATGTACTTGGGTATGTGTGTGCAGATCAACCGTGGGTGTTCGAATATTTAGCTTCTACTATTAACTTGACACAAACCCAAAATTATCTGAAGGAGTCTCAATTGGAGAACTGCCTGGATCGGATTGACCTGTGGGCACCTCTGTGGGGGCATTTTCTTAACTGTTAATTGATGAGGGAGGGCTCAGCCCACTGTGGGCGTTTCCAGCCCTAGGCGGATGGGCTTGGGACATGTGAGCATCTGTGCCCTGGGAACTAAAAGCTAACATAAAGCCCCTTTTCCCTAAGTTGGTTTTGGTCACAGTGTTATCACAATAGAAAGCAAATGTGCCTTCCTCTGACACTTTGACATTTGTTGAGGTACAGTTTGTCACTTTTACCTAGATCGCCAGTCATGCTGGGCTGGCCAGCCTGTGAGCCCCGCTTTCCATCTCCCCAGGGCTGGGATTACAAGCATAAGCCCCTACACCTAGCCTTTTTTTCTTTCTTTCTTTTTTTTTTTTCTAGAGCTGGTTTCTCAGTGTAGCACTGGCTGTCCTAGAACTTTCTCTGTAGAGCAGCCTGACCTGGAACTCAGATATCCATTTGCCTCTGCTTCGGGAATGCTAGGATTAAGGGCATGCACCACCACTGCCCAGCTAGCTAGCCTTTTGATTTGGATTCTGGAAATAGAACTCAGGTCTTCATACTTGAAAGGCAATCACTTTATCAGTTGAGCTAGCTCCCTAATTAAGCTCCGCTACTTTTCATAGACATGGTCTCCTGTAGCCCAGGCTGGCTTCAGACTCACCATATAGCTAAGGATGACCTTGAACTCTTGATTCTCGTGCTTCTGCCTCCCAAGTGCTGGGGCCACAGGGGTGCACGACCACTCCCAGACTCGTTTTATTTAACCTAACCAGGTGCCAGTTGTACTTGGTCCCAAAGGCTCACACTAAGCTGTCCACAGCACGCCAACCGGCTGAGTTGTACACGGACCTTCAGAGCCTCTTTCTGGATGATATTGTAGTTTTTCCACAGAAACGTGTCCATATCAGGCCGGGCCCATTCTTGATGAGCATTCTCAGGTCTAGGTGAAGAAAACAAACAAGACACTGTCCCAGGGATTCCCTTTTGAGGAGCCTGTACCATGCTTTGATGTCTTATTCTCTGAGATTCTTTAAAATGCCAGTATCCATAATCTTGGGTATCATTTTTTTTCTTTTCTTGTTTCATTTGGGGGTTTTGTTTTTTGTTTGTTTGTTTTTGTTTTTCAAGGCAGGGTTTGTGCCTGTGTATCCCTGGTTGTCCTAGACTCAATTTATAGACCAGGCTGGCCTTGAACTCACAGAGATCCGCCTTCCTCTGCCGCTGGATGAGTGCTGGGTTAAAGGCGTACATTGCTGAGCCTGGCTGGGTACCATTTCCTTATGAGCTCCTCTTCTGGACCTTAATACAAGCTTCTGCCTGTATTAAGATATCTCTGGTACGGGACTGAAGAGATGGCTCAGCAGCTAAGTACCCTTCCAGATCTGACAGAAGATCAGAGTTTGGTTTCCAGCACCCCCATGGGCCAGCTCACAACCTCCTGTAATCCCAGTCCCAGGGGATCTGGTGCCTTCTTTGGGTCTCTTCAGGCACATTGTGAGGGCACACACACATTCACACAAAGACTGCATCTTTTAAAATATCTTTATTTTAAACCCCAAATCGACCTCAAGCACGCACGCACACACCAACGCCTGTTCTAGATCAACTGTGCCTTGGTGAGGCTGTGAGAAAAATAGGTCAAAAGTCAACAGAGAGGAACTTTCAGCAGGTCCGGAGCATCACAGCTATTAACAGTCTCCTGAGGTGGGTGACTCTGAGAAGTTGTTAGCAAGTCCCCCTTTCAAATCCTTTTGTTGAGAATGTGTGTGTGTGTGTGTGTGTGTGTGTGTGTGTGTGTGTGTGATCTATGCACAAGTCTGTGTGCCCATGAAGGTCAGAAGAGGGTTTGCAGCTCCCTGCTCCATCACGCTGCACCTCATTCCCTTGAGACTGGATTGAAGTCAGAACGCCTCAGAGCACCTCCCTAGCAGTGCTTGGGTTGCAGGAGTGTGTCCATGGCCTGCTTTTTACATGGGTACTGGGGATTTGAACTCAGGTCCTCATACTTGTGTAGCAAACACTCTTAACTCACTGAGCTATCTCCCTAGCTCCCTGGAACACTATTTCACTAGATGAGACAGCCCCAAAGGGAGCAGACTTGACAGCCTATGGCTTGAAAATGACCCCTGGAGCCCCCTGAACAATCACAATATACATTTATTTATGCACATATTTATATGGAGTCACGTGTTGCAGACACCTCCATCCCCTTTAGTCCAGCCATAGGAGGCCACGTAATTTGCTCCTGAAGCTTCTGTTCTTGGGAGAGGCTGGAGTGCCAGACAGTGTGCCCAGAGTGGGTAGTGGCTTCCAGGCACAGGGTGAGGCCTGGAAATTTGGCCTGTCCTGAGGTTATTAACTGGAGACTGGTCTACCTGAAGGTCCTGTAGACAGTGGGACAAGGAACGGTATCCACCAGGCCAGAGCTCCTACACGTAGGCATTTTTGCCATATTTACCAAAGCTGACATCACTTTCGTTCGAGGTGGCGCGGGGTATCACAACTGTAGAAGGCTTGTAGGGAAGCCCAGTCCTGTGGGATGAAGAGGAAGGCAGGGTTACAGGGGTCATAGGATGCTGTGGTCCTCACTCCACATCCTCCTCCCACTCATCCCCTCACCTGGTGACCGGGTCCTCCTTGGAGGCACAGCAGCAGGTGGAGAAGACGCAGATGCCACCCAGGATGGAGAGCAGGGAGGCACTCCAGCCCAAGTAGAGGGCGGAACCCAGTTCATACCTGGAGGAGAGGAACAGGTGAGTGCCAGCCTAGGGGAGCTTGGGCTGAGACCTACCCACTGTCCCCAAGGCAGGGTTCCTCACTTACTTGGTCCCAGCATACAGGGGGTTGAAGAAGTCGGTAGTGATGTTAACGGCGTACCACGAGATAGCCACCATCCCACAGGATCCTGGAGAAAAGGTCAGAGGATGTAGTCCTAAGTGCCCCTCTCATGGCACAAACCCACCTCATCTCCCACAAGTAAATGAGCGGTGAGAGGCTTGAGAGACAGGCAGAGCAGGAGCAGGAGCATCATGTCTAAGAGTAACGCTTCCTTTCCTCAAACTGCAGTCGTCTGGTCACACAAGTCCCAGGGGATCTTTTTGAAGACAAGATCTTATGAAGCCTAGGCTGGCCTTGAACTCACCATATAGCCTGGCATAACCTTGATCCTGTTACCTTTTGAGTGTATAGTCGTGAACTACCACACTGTGCACTAGCCTTCAATCGTTCTGATGGACTAGGATTTAAACAGATTCCCCGGGAGATAGGGAGAAGGGCCATGCCTGGGTAATAAAGATGGTGAACTTCTAAGATGACCAACCTCTTCCTCCCTTCTGGACCTGGCAGCTTAAAACAAAGGTCTTGTGGACTTTCTTCTCCTGCCAGCACAACCCCGCCAATAGACTGACTCAACAAACAGTCCAACACCCGATCAGGATATGTTACACAATGATTGAGAGCCAATCAGCTACCCTGTCTTTCTTCAAACTGACCAACCCTAAATTAGGAAGCCTCTTCAGACTAAGAAAAAAAAAAAACAAACCTCAGTCCTTGACATGATACTGGACTTTTGGCTTCTCCATCCCCCTCTCTGCTTTGTGAAGTCTTTCTCTGTGTGTCTGTCTACCGCATGGATGTGTTTCCTTATCCCCAATAAAAGCTTTTCTTCAACTGTGGATTCATCTGCTGTGTTCAAGATTTTTCTGCTGCTATCTGTCCAGCATGAGATTTTTTTCCCATGCCTTAAATAATTCTTTAACTGGCAGAGAAAACGACCCAATCATGATGCGCCCCCCCAAGATGGTAACAATAGCCATCTTGGAAGGCCAGCTGTCCAAACAGTCATCCCTGTGGGTTATCCCTCCCCCCAGCAAACTGGCTCAGGGACCTTTCCAAGTCTTGAGCTCTAGAAAATGGAAATATCCACCATGCCTTGTTTTATAAAAAAATACTATTATTATTATTATTATTATTATTCAGTGTATGTATGTATGCACATGAGTGCAGGTGCTCATATGGAGGTCAAAGGAAAACTTTCAGAAACTGTTTCCTCCCATCCACTCTGGGGATCTCTGGATCAATCTTGGGACATCACAAAGTGCCTTTACTCACCAGCCCTGCATGGTTTATCATGAAGAAATGAAATGTGTGCAGAGTTGTAAGAAGCTGGACAGAATAGGCCATCTGTACATTACTATGAGTGAGCATGTGTATATTGTGTGTTATGTATGCTGTGTGTATATGTATATGTTGTATGTATGTGTGATTGTGTATGTTGTGTGTATGTGTGATATGTAAGTACACATATGTGTGTATATGTGTATGTTGTGTGTGTGTATGTGGCTAGGTGTGTGCACGCACATGCATGCCCTGACTCTGATCCCTCAGCCAGCCATAAGCTCTGGAAGGAAACAGTCTCTCAGGTCTGCCTGGGTTTTGGCTCAGATGGGAGCAGAGACAATCCTCTCTTGGACACTGAGTTGTGGTCTAGAGATCTGCAGAGTACAGACAAGGTAGAGGGCGGGGAAGGAGAGGCTAGCCCCGAGAGCAGGAGCTGAGGAGGCAAGCCTTGAGACACACCCCAGCCCATGTGTTCCCTCTCTCCCCCGTTACCAGCAAGTATGTGGAAGGCCCCTGCAATGGCCAGCAGCTTGGCCTTCCTGGAGAGATCGATGTTGCCCACGTTGGTGCAGCGGAGCCCCACCATGCCTAGAAAGAGGCCCAGGAAACCCAGGAGGATGGCGGTGATCATGAGAGCTCGGCAGCCCTGGACATACCCTGGGGAGTGGAGGGGGTGGCGTCAGCCTTTTCTTCCAGGCTCTCCTGCCGGTCTTTTGTACCTAAAACTCCTAGCGCGCGCGCGCACACACACACACACACACACACACACACCACCCGCCCCTTCAGGATCCATTCCAGCCTCCCTCCTCCTTCAGGATCCACTCCAGCCTCCCTCCTATTTCTCCTGCTCCACCTTGCCTCCTCCTCTCATGTAGGCATAGTCAGGCCCCAAACTTGTTAAAGGAGGTAAGCACGACCTTCTGATCCTTTTGTCTCTGCCTTGATGGTGCGAGGGTGACAGGCACACCCCCAAGCCGGGTTTATATGACTCTGGGGAGGCAGCCCACGTGTCCCTGGGGGCGGAGTGTAAATACATCTATTATCCCTTTCTCTAGAGGTCCCAAGAACAAACCAAAGTAGGACACCACCAAATGTCACGTTGGGGGACGAGTTTATCAGGCCACCTTACAGAGAATGGACCCACCCAGCATGGATGATGGCTCCCATAGGCACAGAACTGAAGCCCCTCCCTGAGATCTTAGGCCTCATGCAATTAGGGAAGAATTGCAAATGATTGGAGAGGTGATTAGACACTCAAGTGAGGGTTCAATGACTCTTCCATCCTCTCCTTTTTCCTTCCTTCCCTTTCCCTTAACCCCCCCCCCCCCAAGACATGGTTTCCCTGTGTAGCCCTGGCTGTCCTGGAATTCAATAGACCAGGTTGGCCTCGAGTTCAGAGATCTGCCTGCCTCTGCCTCCCAAGCACTAGTTAAAGGCATGTACTACCACTCAGTTATCTATCTGTCCATCCCATCCGTCTGTCCGTCTACCCATCCTTCCATCTATCTATCCATCTATATATTGAGACAAGATTTCACATAGACTAGATGTGCCTTAAACTTGTTACATAGCTAACTCTTGACCCTCCTGCCTCAGCCTTGGGTTGGAGCTGAGTTTCTTCCGAAGTAACCAGCAGGGGGCAGCAATGATTCAGAGCAGAGGGTAGAGTACTATGGAAGATGAGAAACCTGGGTCTAGGAACCCATCCCAGTCAGTTCAGATCATAATCTTTTGGTGCCTTGGTTTCCCTTTTCTCAAAGCCAAAGGGAGCTGCCGGCTCCTCTCCTGTTTTTGATGGTCGCCAAACACTCTCAGGAACCTTGTACCCCTTCTCTGGGTGGGGCCCATAGCATGCATGGTGCAGAAGGCAAAAGGCTTGGGTCTCTGCCAGGAAGAGATCGAAGTAGCCTGGAGTTAAGAGGTAGGGAGGGGGGACAAAGTTCTCGGAGAGGACATTATGACTCCCAGCCACACCTTCTAGAGAGTTCTCCCACTAATTCTTAATGAGCAGAGAACGCTAATGGACAAAGGAAAGATGACTGAAGGGCCTATGGGTAAGTGGATCCAGCAAATGGCCGACTAGTATAGCAGTAGCACAGGTATAAAGTCATAATTGGTTGTTAGGCCTGGCTTGGTGAGCTATGCCTGAAATCACCACAGGCCGCAAGAGGTTGAGGCAAGAGGGCTGCAAGTTCTAGGCCAGCCTGGGAATCTCAGAAAGATTGTCTCAAAATAAAATATAAAAAGAAGGTTGGCACTGTGGCTCAGAGGTGGAGCATTTTGCTTGCAATTCCCCAGTGAGGGCTTGGGGTGGCTCTTGGTGGTATAACACCATCCTAGACTCCTCCACTGAGTGACAAAGGGTGGCTCAGTGGTGGCATGCTTGTCTAGTATAAATGTGGCTCTTAGTTTAATCTCTAATACTAGGTGCGGGGGTGGGAGATCCCTCGTGGAACTCAGCAGACCACAGAACAATAATAAACTGGTCCTCAGCTCAGACACAGTAAATTGAAATGACAGCTTCCTCTCCACTTCCTCTGCCTCTAGGCAGGCTGCTTAACTCTACAGAGTGGTCCAGCTTTGACCAAATGAAGTTAATGGTGTAAACACATCTGAAAAGCATAGATTGCATAAGGGAAGGGGACTGTCCATGTGAAAGGAAAAGCTAGGTATGGTGGTACACACCTGTAATGCCAGCACCTGGGAGGCTGATGCAGAAGGATCTTTTCCAGTTCAGGACTACACAGCAACGCCAGGTCTCAAAACACTGTGTATGTGTGCATACACACGCGCGTGCACACGCACACACACACACACACTCGCACACACATGCACTCATGTACACGCACACATGAATACACACACATGTGCACATGCACACACGCGTCCACATGCACACACACATACACCAATCCAAACCAAAGCACATGACCATCACCCCCAGCACACTCCCATGTGACTCTCCTCCAAATTCAAGTTCTCTCACAGGCAAAGAGCAGCAACCCCATGTGAGGCCCCTCTCCGGTGGCCAGGCTCACAGCAATGCCCTCTGCACTCCAGGGATGCAGCAGACTGGCCAGGTGCTGAGTTGACTCTATGCGTGGTGGTCCCCTCTGACCACTTATTGCTGAGTTTGTGGCCCAGAACAGATTCAGGTTTTCCAAATGTTTGGGTCTGGAGCATGATCAGAGGTCGTAGCAGCTCACTCCCTCAGGAGAGCTGGGGAAAGCGGAGTACCAGAGATTCACCCAGATGCGATCTCTGCTCAGAGCATCTTTCAGATATGACACCAGTTCACAACGTTCTTTTTCCCACCCGGGGCAGGTTCAAGATTCCCCTACCCACTCATCACCAGCAGCTGGGCTCCCAGAAAAGCAAGACCAGAATCTAGTGGCAGGAGCAACCAGAGAGGGTTCATGGTCCTAGTCTCTGTAGTGTGGGGAAGACTAGGAAGTCTAGTGGCTGCCGGGGAGGTGGTGGTGTGGACATACACATGTAATCAGTTTGGGGAGCTACTGCTTGGTTTGAACTGGTGCATGTATTATGTGTGTCTGGGGATCCCATGGGGGAAGTGATGATAGGGGAGGGAGGGAGGTGAGAAAGAAAGGGGCAGGAGAAGGCACCAAAGAAGGACTTGGGCCCAAGTTAGGGCTGCAGGCTTCAGCCATGTAAGACCATCAAACAGAACAAACCAAAATAACAACAAAACACACTCTGAGTCCCAATCACATATGGGGCATCTGCATAAGCACCTCTCCAGCATCCATTTAAACTTCCTAGTAGACTCCCTTCCAAGACAAACGGTCGAGTCCAGAGCCCTGTGGAACCTCAGCAGGTGAGGTAGACTCCCGGACTGTGGATGTTTGGGGAGCTACTGAGGCTGGCATTCAACCAACAAGATGGAGTCTGGGTCTCACCCCTGCCAACTGAGCCAAGCCTTCCCAGAATAAACCACTAAAATACAGTCAACATCCCGTACGTACCTGCACAGTGTTGTTGCCTAGAAGCCTCATGGCCACCAGCACACCATGAATGTTACTCTTAGCTTGCAGGTGGCTACGACCAAATTCATTCCATCATTTACCTGAGGCCTAGAGCTAGCAAAGGCCGGATGAATCACATCTGGGGGTCTTACTGAGCTGGTCGAGGAACACACATTAGGGCAGGGAACTGTGTGTAACACTCACACCGGCTCCATTCTGAACCATGCAGTAGCCTTTGCTGTAGCTGCCCCAGAACCAAGAGCTTCATCTGAAATTCTCCTCCCTTTCCTCAAGGGCCTCTCCCCCTAGCCCCCCAACCTCTCTCTGTCCCCTAGAGCCTCCCTTGCCCCATACCAGAGAGGGCCAGCATGGACGGAAAGTCCCAGCAGTTGGAGACTCCCAGGGAGTCGGTGGCACAGCTGTACCATAGGTTCTCAAAGATGGTGTTGGTGGTGATGACGTTTCCATGGACGGTAGACACTCTCCAGTAGCTGTTTGGAAGGGTCACCCCCAGCATCAGCAGTCCCAGGGCTGACATGAAGAAGCCGAAGGTCTCCACAGCCACCGACATGCCGGGTTGCAGGTCCCCCAAGGGGGCTTGGGCCCCAGGGATTGAGATAGAGGTGGTACCTCCAGGTGAATTCTAGGGGCTTAGGCCCGAAAGAGACGTTAAGGAAGCCTGGGGAGGGAGAAGGCTGAAGGTCAGCTATTCCAGCTGCGATTCTTGTCTTCTGGAGGTCAGGTCTGATCGCCTCTGCCCGGTCTCTGGGAGGCTCTGCCGCTTCCTGGCAGGTCAGAGGAATGAGCCAAGCCTGCCCCGTTCTGCAGCTGTTGACTGTGATGGAGGGAATAAATGGGCCAAAAGTCCACCCCCTCCCCCGGCCTCCGGCCTAGCCCGGGACTCCCCGCCCTAGGAGTGGGGAGGCTGGACTTACTAGGAGACTTAGGGATACAGCCAAGGAGCAGCCCCCAAGGGAGGCATTAGGAATCCAGGGGAAGTGGCCTGTCACCATGGCCAGGGAATGAAATTAGAGGAACAGAGTTTTAGGTACCCAATAGACCAGAGTGTATACAGAAGAAAACTTCTAACAGACCTACTACAGCCTTCCACGATGGACTAAGAGGACATGAAAGCAACCTAGGACGCTGAAGACCCTACAGATGGGCCAAGGACGATGAAGTTTGATTGGGGGGGGGGGTCGACAAGACCTCTCAAACCGCGCCAACCTGGCTCCTACTAGACTCCAGCACTATCATAGGGATAGGGCCCTGGGCTTGACTTTTTGGCTCTCAGCCTTGTTGACACAACATTATTGGCTTTTGGGTTGTAATGGGAGTTGGGGCTACAGATCATAGCTCCTGGGCACACTCTCATTGCCCCAGCGGTTGCTTGGATCTGACTGCTACAGAGCTGAGGTGAGGCCACCGAATTCTACTTTCCTCCAAACTTCCTGAACTTGAATTGTCCCTCCAACTGACCTTTGACCCATCGGCACCCAGTTTGATCTCCCTGCCAAGGGCCCAGGGGCCCAGGGATGGCAATCATAGGCCCGAGACACCATTCTGGTTAATCTCTCTACCTGTCCACTTACTGGGAACTATTACCAGCTCTATTAATTATGATAATGGAAAGCTCTGGGCTCCCCACCCCAACCAAGCACCTGTCTGAACATAGATTCCCTTCTTGGCTGCTTCCTGGTCTTGTTTGGCAAGTTGGCCCTTTCCATGTGAGGCAGAGCTCTGCCCACTGTGGCTCCCCATCCCTTTTCTGAATCAGGCTCCTCCATGCTCCCCTCAGGTACCTCCTCCCACCCCCCAGCGAGCCTGCCAGGGGCTGTGGAATGACAAGAATGCAGGGAAGCCAAACAGGCCCACGCAGAGCCTGGCACAACGGGCGTGGGGTGAGTGCCGTGAGACCTCTGCCTCCCATCCCACAGGCGGGGACTGGGGTATCCTGTGCCCAACAACCCCACAATCCCTACCATCTTCACACAGCTTCCTCTCTCACCCTACGTCACCCGTGTCCCCCGAAGGAGAAAGATTGGGCAGAGGAAGGGGAGGGGGCAGGAAGACAAAGGGAGGGAAGGGCGGAGGTGTTTGGAGGAAGCCCAGTGGGGGCCCCCTGCAGTGGAAAACTCCCAGGCAGCTGTGTGGGTCAGAGGAGACCAGAGTCATAAATCCCAGCTCGCTGTCCCTCTGTTCACTGTTCTCTCCCATGATTCTGCCGTGTCCTCTAGAGGTTCCTTGTTCCTTCCAAGTGGATTCAGGATGGGGGAGGAAGGAAGGGTGTGTCTGAGATGCTGGCAGAGGAACCTGGAGTGGGGTAGGGAGGGCCGCCGTGCACCCGGTGAACCTGCTTCTCCCTTAACCGATGCTCGTACACAGAGCTTCCCAAGCCAGGGCCCAATTTTATTTACACTCATTGAAAAGCACGACAGGGTTAAAGGACAGGTGCAGGGGTGGGAGGCTGGGGGTCATGGACACTGCTGAGGTGGACAACAGGGGTGCAGGAGAAGAGGGAAGGCGATGTGAGGATGGACAGGCCCCTCTTCCAGTGTCCCCAGGGCTCCCAGGCGTCCAGGGGCAGAGAACAGGTGAGGCTGCCTTCAGGATTTGGACTTGGAGACAGCCAGTCCAATGAGTCCAGCCAGGCCCGCCACACCCAGGGCCATGCCACCGACGATGGCCATGCCTACCAGCCCATCTGGAGAAGAAAGAGGGAGGTGTGAGCAGACCAGTCCCACACCAGGACCCTGACCAGACTCCTCCCCACAGAAGAGGGGTACCTGTACCCAGAGTCTGCGGGCTGGGACTCCAGGGCTAGAGACCCTTGGAGGGTAGGTTTGAAGGGGAGTGTGTGTGTGTGTGCTCCCAAGGACCCTGGCACAAGGGAGGAGGAAGGACTGCCAACAAGAGGCCTGTCACCTTTCTTCATGGCCTTGTCAATCAGGCGTTCCAGTTCCTTGGCCTGGTTGTTCTGGGGCTCAGTCTGCAACAGTCCTCGCACGTACTTTAGAGCCTTTTCATACTCCTGCGATCAGAGGAAAGGCACACCTCAAACCACACGCTCCTCGGGATGTGCCTCCTGCCACCCCCCATCCAGAGGTGGCCTCCCCTGGCCTGGCAGCTCATCCCTCCTCCTCCTCCTCCACCCGTTACAGCCCCACCCCACAGAGTAGAGTTCACAAACAGCCCAGCTGTGGGGGAGTGATAAGCTAGCAGAGATAACAGCTCCAGGCATGGGGCTGCACCCCAACCTGACGTCAGCATGGTCCCCACACCCCGATACTCTCTCACCTTTCTTCAGAGTCTGCCCTGGGATTACTCTAAATCCACACAGCCACTGTCACCCCAGCCCGCTGCCCTTGGTGGCTTCCTGAGGTCCAGGGCTCTCTGCGTGGGAGGTTCAAGAGGAACGTGGGTCGGGAAGGGCTCTGCAGCCTTACCTTGAGCCGGTAGTTGCCTACAGCCAGGTAGAAGACGTAGTCCCGCTGTTCCTCTTTGCTCCCTTTGGGCAACAGCTCTGGAGGGGGGAGGGGAAAGGGAGAGAGGAGAAAGATGGAGTCTCTTTCGAACACTGTTCTATGGGTCCTGCTACGCTGACTCGCTCTAGGATCCTGGGGAGGTCACTGTCCTGGACCTCCGTTACCAGTTTCTATCACCCCCAGCTTTCCAGTTACAGGCCCGAGGCCAGCGTGAGCCTGCCAGACACCTGCGGTGGATGCCAGGGACCAGCACTGCATCTGCTATGGATGGGTGCATTCCACTGGCCAGCCATGGGTCCTACGGCAGGTCACCTCCTCCTGGCATTCATCTTGCTGAGGATGACCGGACTTCTAACCCTGCTGCCGCCTCCTGAGTGGTACAGGACATGGCTGGCTTATGCAGTGCTGGGAGTGGAATTAAAACAGTGTTTCACACACAGCGGACATACACTCCATACACTGAGCTTTGGTTCTGAGACAGGGTTTCTCTGCTGTGTAGCGCTGGCTGTCCTGCGACTCGCGCTATAGACCAGGCTGGCCTCGAACTCATATATCCTCCTGCTTCTGCCTCCAGAGTGCTGGGATTAAAGGCACATATCAACACTCTAGGCCCACAACTTGCCCCCTTTTCTTAACTCAGCTTCCCTGAATGACCCTCGCCTGACTTGCTGTTTTATTGTGTGTGTGTGTGTGTGTGCGTGTATGTTCTTGTGAAGGTATTAAGACAGGCATGAGCTATGCTGTCCAGGCTCATTTCAATCTCCCCATGAGGCTGTCGCGGCCTCTCTGGCGATGGAGTCACTGCGCGGCAGCCCCACTTCGGCACTAACTAGCTGTACGGCCCTGCAGCCTCCCGAGGGTCGTCTGCGCTGTCCCCAAACAAGACTCAGATGCTCTGAGACCACTGCCACTGTTGTGCTCTACTGTGAAAGCAAGCTAAAAATCCAAACTGATCAAAGTAGGCGGACAGCATTTGTGTTTACAAAGATCCCAGAGCTGGTGGCACCCCTGAACTCCCAGCACTAAGGTGCTTGAAGCGGGATTCACAGGTTGAAGCCCCGTGAGCTATTTACAGATCCTGTGTCAAAATCGAAAATGACTAAATGATGCAGCAATCTTTTGTTACTGCAGCACTGTCCCTTGATAGCCTCTGGGATTATGCCAAGGTGGCCCACACATTTCAAAATCTACGGATGGAAGGTCCGTCTATAAAATCAAACAGTATTTGCATAGAACCTACCCAAAGATGCTTTTTTTTTGAGACAGGAGCTCATGTAGTCCAGGCTGACCTAATTTGGCCAGTATGTGCTGACTCTGGCCTTGAACTTCCGATCTTCCTGCCTCCATCTCCACAGTCAATGTTCTGCTACTGAACTACATCCCCATGCCTTCACCTTTGGAGTGCTGGGATCACATGGCCTTGATACTACTAGCCCCTCAGATATTTTACATCTCTAGAATTTTCTAAATTACTGCTATCCAATACAATGTAAATGCGATATTAACAGCACTTAGTAACTGAACCACAATGTTTCGTATATATTGTGTGTGTGCAGATGGACGCACGGAGGCCAGAGGATGTCTGGTGTTTTGCTTTCACCCTCTACAGCATCCCCTAGAGAAAGGGTCTCCAACTGAACCTGGGCTAAGATTACAGCAAGCCATCTTTCGCTCACCCTAGCTCTGTTCTCTATACAGACACTTGTGGCCACACTAGCTTTTGCTGTGGGTGCTGGGGATTTGAACTCAGGTCTTCATGCCTGGATAAGATGCACTGAGCCATCTCCCCAGCCTGAGAACATTTTTCTCCCACAGTATTTTCCATCTGAATGAATGTTCAGATGTTGAAATTGGGGATATAGAGAATCAATCTAGCCCTTTGCTGCTGTGAATTTACTGGTGATTACTGAGTGGCGGCTGTGCTATAAGGTGAGGGTTCCATGTTGGAAAGGGTCCTGGAGGGGTGAGGTCAAGGACAATAGAGGGCAGACTGGCTGGCTGGCGGCTGGAAAGCGGGAGACCCAGCACCTTACCCTCCAGCAGCATGATGCCTCTACGGATGTCGTCATTGTATTTGCTTCGAACCAGGCACCAGGCATATTCAAACTGCGTGCTCTTGGACACAGAGCCAGCTGCCTGCTCAGACTGAAATTTCCTTTCAAAGTTCTGTCATTAGAGAGAAGAGTAATCATTTAGAAACAAAGGGCATCCACCTTTCTCCAGCTAACTTAATGTCTAAATCCCAGTTAGACCACATTTTCCTATCTATTCAGTTACTAAGTGCCTTTTCCTTGTAGATCTTGGTACCCCGAGGTCCAGCTTCTGTCATCTCCATCCCTGGGTCCCATGCTCTGTGCCCTCCCCTTCAGAAGGTCCCTGAACCCAGCCCTTAGTGGTACCAAGAGGAGCTGCCACCTGGCGGCAGCTGTAGGCACTGCTCCCAAACCAGCTGACCCCAAGTGGCTGAGGCGTAAACACACTGTCCCAGAGCTAAACGACCTCCTACATGGCCTTTTCCTTGCGGCCCCTGGTCCCGTCTCTCCCTACTCTTTTGGGCCTGGATCTGCCTTACTTTAATTCTAGGAGAGGAAAGAAAACATCCTTTCGCTACAAGGATGCGGTGAAAATAGCGCCGTGCAGGACTAAACACTAGCGAAAGTTTACACCAATGACTATGCGACTTCATCTCTGCACGAGTACCCCAAATTCTCAGCTCTGCATCACACTAAGACCCCAGGCCTAGGTCCGAGTAGCTGAAACCCTAGAAACTACAACTCCCGTCGGGCCCAGGGACATAGCGCAGATTGCTACAAGAAGCAGGATGCCGCAGAGGCTGCTGGGAGCCGTAGTTTGGCTTCCCCAGAAAGGCGAAACCGGCTCTGTTCGGCCTCGGTCAGCTCTCCTCAGGAACTGCCCTTTCCGATTCTGCCCTCTTCCTTCCTCCGGCCCAGACCTTACCTTCAGGTCCTCCACAGACACCAGCTCGTTCAGCACGGCCTCCATGGCCGCCGCCCCTGCAAACCTCACACTAAGGTCTCTACTGGGCCACGGTCTCCATGGTCCAGTAGCAGGGACGGAGAGGCACTTCCGGCATCGACCTGTGGAGGCCCCGCCCCTTCCTTCTGTGCCCTGGGGCCAGCCCTGGGGCTTGCGCCTACGCTGGGATCCTTTGCTCTTTTTGGATTCCCCTGATGTCCTAGATCTTCACATTATTCTAGGAACCAGTCTAAGAACCCCTCACTCTAGGACTCTGGATTATCTTCAATGTTTGCAATAAAATCCTAATGAGTACCAGGGGCCGGAAGGCTTCAGTGTAACACAAAGCAAGAGGAATTGGTAACTATACCCTCCCCAAGTCCCACGCCCCACCCCACTTGGGTCACGTGACCACAGCGAACAGACACTCTTAATAGGATACTGAAGAAAAGCTGATGGGCCAGGAAACACAGTTCAGGGGTTAAAGGCCCACGGGTGCTCTCTTGCAGGAGCCATGATCAGTTGTCAGCCCCCACATGGTGTAGCTCACAACTGCCTGGATGCCTGCTCTAAGGGGACCCAAGGCCCTCTTCTGACACATATGCGTACACATCATTAAAAATAAAATAAAATTATCCCTTTCAGGGTCAGATCTTTCAAATATGATTTAGCAAAACCATCTTCTTGGATTATGGGGTCATATGTAATAACCCGAGGCCTTTAGCCTGAGGAGAAGAAAGAACCAAATGCTAATTTCTGGGATTTTAGTATTGGGAGCAATGATGGTTAGGGACATTTTTGGATCTTTCATCTTTACCTTTGGTCACACGCAGAATTTAAGATTCATAGCAAAGACTCAACACACTTTTTTGTTCGTATGGTTTTTTTGAGACAAGATGTTACTATGTTGCCCTGGCTGGCCTTGAACTGAGATCGGCCTGCCTCTGCCTCCCAAGTGTTGGGCTCAGAGTTGTATACTACCACAACCAGCAGTTTAATGAAATTTTGTTGAATAAAATATGAAGAAAGTTATCACCAACACCCTTTTTTGTGGTTACACAGCTTTAATTGCCCCCCACCACCGCCCCGTGTGTGCATGCTCATGCATGCATGCATGCATGCATGCGGAGACCAGAAGTCAGCCTTGTATACTGCTCTTTAGGGGCCAACCACCTGGTTCCTCACTTTTGTTTTTGAGACAGATTCTCTCACTGTCTTTAGTTAAGGTTACTATTGCTGGGATAAAATGCCATGATCAAAGCTACTTGGGGAGGAAAGGGTTTATTCAGCTTACACTTTCACATCACAGTTCATCATTGAAGGAAGCCAAACAGGAATTCAAGCAAGGTTGGAACCTGGAGTCAGCAATTGATGCGCAGGCCTTGGAGGAATGCTGCTTACTGGCTGGCTTGCTTTCCTTGGCTTGCTCAGCCTACTTGCTCACTGTCTCTCTTCTCTCTTTCTTTCTCAAGACAGTGTGTGCGTGCGTGTGTGCGTGTGCGTGTGTGCGTGTGCGTGCGTGCGTGTGTGTGTGTGTGTGTGTGTGTGTCTGTCTGTCTGTCTGTCTGTGTGTATCCTTGGCTGTACTAGAATTAGCTCTGTAGACCAGCCTGGCTGACCTTGAACTCAGATCCGCCTTCCTCTGCCTCCTGACTGTTGGGATTAAAGGCACACGCCACCACCCAGCTCAGCCTGCTCTCTTATGGAACCCAGGACCACCAGCCCAGGGATGGCACCAGCCACAATGGGCTGGATCTTCCCCCTTTAGTCACTAGTTATGTAAATGCTTAGAGCCAGATCTCATGGAGGCATTTTTCTCAACTCAGGGTCCCTCCTTTGAGATAACTCTAGTTTGTATGTCAAGTTGACAGAGGACTAGCCGGTACACTCACTGTCCCCTGCCCTATGATTCTGAAACCTCCAGCAATCACAGGCCCTCTGCATATGCTGTCCTTGCTATTCAGAATCTATCCTCTACCCCTGCCCTTGCTTATTGGTTGGTTCATTAATTCTTGATTGAGCATTTTCTAAGTGTTGGTCACTATTTAAGTACGGGGATTGGCACTGATAAAAATAAAACTTCTGTCCTTATACATCAATATGGGGAGGAGCAAAAAATTAATAAAAAGAGTTGGGAATGGTAGTGCACCAAGTACTCATCCTCCTGCCTCCACTTGGGATGATGTCAGTTCTATGTCATTGTCCAGGAGCAGACTTGGCCAGGTGTGAGGCTAGAGGCCTGGGCCTCGAAGGAGTGAGGGTTGCAGTTTCTCGGGACCCTACTCTCTTCTCTGGGCTATGGCTGTTAGTCCTTAGACAGAGGTATATGTCTGAGGTATCCCATGTTCTCTTTGCCAACATTGTCCAATTTAGCTACTTTGGGCCATTCTCCCCCTACAAATAGCACAGAAGACACTGTATGTCTTAATAAACTTGTTGGCACAATCACCCATTTATGCGAGACCTCCCAGCCCGCCACCACTGGCTTTCCTTTCTTTCCCTTAATACCTCGCCACTCAGGACCTTTATCTGATGCATGCAGGAGGCAGAGGCAGGCAGAGCTCTGTGAATCTGAGGCTAGCCTGGCCTACACAGTGAGTTTCCAGTATAGCCAGGGCAATGCAGAGAGACTCTGTCTTAAAACACCAAAATAAAATAAAATAATAAAATAGAATAGAAAACAGCTTGCTCTTCCAGAAGCCCTGAGCTCAGTTCCCAGTACTGTCAGGAGGTTCACAACCTCCTAGAAGCGCAGTGTTGGGGACTGGATGCCCTTGGCACCTGACATGTACACAGAAGCACATACATACGTTCATATATTTAAAAGTACATCTTTTTAAAAATGAAAGCAAACAAAACCCCAAACATTGTAGCAAAGTGATAAATATATAAAATCTGGCTTCTGACCCAAGGTTCCCAGGATCCCTGGCTTGGTTTGTTTTAAGACAGGGTTTTCACTATGTGGCTACATAGCCCTGGCTGACCTGGAATGATCTACGTGGCCCAGAATAATCTCAAACTCATACAAATCAACTGCCTCTGCCTCCAAGGGCTGGGATAAAAGGTGTGAGCTACCACACCCAGATAGGATCCCTGATGGGGGTCATGGGAGCACCGTAGTCCTGAATCCCTTGGATCTTCCTGAGGAATGAAAACGATTTCCACTCTCATCAAATGGGTCTCGGCAGGTCCTGGTTAGCTTTCAGGATGGAGGCTGGTCACAGAAGAACCCAGTCCAGGTGAAAAGCTTGAAACTGTGTGTCTCACCCACCCATCATTCACTAGGGAAGGGAGAGGGCTGGAGGGAGTCAATAATTAATCAAGCGAAGCCTCCCATAAACGGCTCTCAACTGTGGAAGTCAGAGCTCCTGTGCTGGTCATCACGTGGAAGTATCATGAAAACCGTGCATGAATTACTCTCTGTCCCCACACACAGCTCGTGAACCTCTTCCAATGCTGAGTTACACCTTTTCCTAAGAAACCAGAGATACCAAGTGCATCCTTGAGTGCCTAGCTGTTACAGCTCTTACCCACACAGACGCTCTCAATGTGAAACCCAGAAGTACCAGGGGCAACCTGGGGTCTGTGAGGGGCCAACGTCTGTGTTCAGATGCCAGCTTACGTTGAGACAGTGTCACCCCCAAAATAGGGTTCAGGAAGCGGAGCACCACCTGGGATCCGGAGAACTCAGGCGTGGGTAGATGTTTTGGGAGAAGTCATTTTCTCATTTAAACGATGGGGCCTGGGGCTTGGGCTCAAGGTGCAGTGTTGTCTAGTAAGTATGTGACCTGGGCTTGGTCACAAGATGGCTCAGTCAGTAGAGAGGCTTGCTGTCAAACCTGATGACCCGAGTTTGGTCCCCAGGACCCATATGGTGGAAAGAGTCAACTTTCAGCACACTGTCCTCTCATCTCTGCACTTAGACTGTAGCATATGTGAACTGTCCAAAACAGACCAACAAATGTGTGTGTGGCGGGGGCGGGGGTACCACCACAAAGGAAAACAAAACCCACGACGGAATCTGGGGAATTGAAAGCCCGAGGAGGAGGACATGCAGGGACTCAGAGAGCAGAGTCCTGGCACAGTGACATGAAGGAAGGGTCAGCACGGGTAATTGGGAGAGTGCTCCAGGCTCACAAGGGCACAGGCACACTGGCTGTGGTGGTCGTGAGCCCCACACCCTGCTATTCAGGAGCAGAGAAGAAGCTCGACAGTCCAAGGCACACCCCAGTTAAAGAGTGAATTCAAGGCCAAGAGACCTTGAATGAGCTCACACCTCAAAATAAAAAATAAAGGGGGTGGGGGGGGAGAGAGAGACGGTTTAATGGTTAAGAGAACGAGACCCAAATTTGGTTCCCAGCACCCACAATTGTTCCAGGGGATATGACATACCCTTCCGATCTCTAAGGACACCTGCACTCATGTGCACATACACACATACACACACACACATACACACACACACACACACGCATACACGTAATAAAAACAAAATAACTGGCTTTATTTTGCATGTATGTTTTGTTGGCATGCATATATGTGCAGCATGTGCATGCCTGGTGCCTTCAAAACTCAGATGAGAGGATCAGATCCCCGGAAGCTGGAGTTATGGATGGTTACAGCCCATTTCGTGGGTGATGGGAACAAAACCTAGATCCTTTGTAAGAGCAACAAGTGCTCTTAACTGTGAAGCCATCTCTCCTGCTCCTCCCCCCCCCCCAATAAAATATTTAAAGAACAAAACTAAACTACAGCTGGGTATGGCAATGCATGTCTTTAATTCCAGTACTCAAGAGGCAGAAGCAGGAGAGCCTTTATGAGCTCAAGGGTAGCCTGGTCTACATAGTGAGTTCTAGGCCAGCTAGAAGTACATGGAGAGACCATCTCACAAACAAACAAACAAACAAACAAACAGAAGGCCGAGGATAGAACTTGCTATAGGGTACATGCCTAGAATCCCCCAGTGAGGAGCTGGGGGCGTGGCTCAGTGGTAGAGCCCCTGCCTAGAATCCCCCAGTGAGGGGCTGGGGTGTGGCTTAGTGGTAGAGGCCCTGCCTAGAATCCCCCAGGGAGGGCCTGGGTGCGTGGCTCAGTGGTAGAGCCCCTGCCTAGAATCCCCCAGGGAGGGGCTGGGGGGCGTGGCTCAGTGATAGAGCCCCTGCCTAGAATCCACCAGTGAGGGGCTGGGGGCGTGGCTCAGTGGTAGAGCCCCTGTCTAGAATCCCCCAGGGAGGGGCTGGGGGCGTGGCTCAGTGGTAGAGCCCCTGCCTAGAGTCCCCCAGGGAGGGGCTGGGGGCGTGGCTCAGTGGTAGAGCCCCTGCCTAGACTCCCCCAGTGAGGGGCTGGGGCGTGGCTCAGTGGTAGAGCCCCTGCCTAGAATCCCCCAGGGAGGGGCTGGGGTGTGGCTCAGTGGTAGAGCCCCTGTCTAGAATCCCCCAGGGAGGGGCTGGGGTGTGGCTCAGTGGTAGAGCCCCTGTCTAGAATCCCCCAGGGAGGGGCTGGGGGCGTGGCTCAGTGGTAGAGCCCCTGCCTAGAATCCCCCAGTGAGGGGCTGGGGGCGTGGCTCAGTGGTAGAGCCCCTGCCTAGAATCCCCCAGGGAGGGGCTGGGGGTGTGGCTCAGTGGTAGAGCCCCTGTCTAGAATCCCCCAGTGAGGGGCTGGGGTGTGGCTCAGTGGTAGAGCCCCTGCCTAGAATCCCCCAGGGAGGGACTGGGGGCGTGGCTCAGTGGTAGAGTACCTTCTGAGCTTATGCTGAGTTCCATCCGTAGCACTGAACAAGGACTTCAGGAAGTCTGACCGGCAGAGTTGGTGAAATTGTATGAGAGAAGACCAGATTGACAAACAGGTTTTTGCCTTGGCACACCTATTCAATAACTCCTTGGTGTAGGTAGGCCTTCTGAGTCACAGGGAAACAAGTTCTAGAAAGTTCTGTCACCTGTCCAATGTCACACAGAATTTTTCTTTTATTTTTGATTTTAATATTATTGGATTTAACAGTTTGTTATGGTTATCATTTTAAAATACAGTCCATTATCATCAGTTTTTGTTATGTATGAAGTCAGAGGACAATTTTGTGAAGTTGGGTCTCTCCTTCCAGCTTTACAATGGTGGTGGTGGAGGTGGTGCTTGTGGTGGTGGTAGTGATGGTGGTGGGGATGGTGTCAAACTCATGCATCAGACCTGGACCTGTTGAGTAAGCTCTTTCCCCGCTGGGCCATCTTTCCAACCCTGGACCTGGAAGTTTTAGCCCAAGTCCTTCCTTAAAGAAGGTCTTCTTTCTCTTTATTTTTTCCCTCCCTCCTTCTCTTTCTTCCCAGTCTCTAGCTTGGGCTGGTCTTGAACTCACTAAGTAGTTGAGGATGACCTTGAACTCCTGATCTCCCTGCCTCTGCCTCTCAGGGACTAGGATCACAGGTGTGGAACCATCACCCCTGCTTTACGTGGTGCTGGGGAGTAGATCCAGGATTTCACACACGCACGCCAAGTGAACGTTCTATCAATGAGCTACACCCCCAGCAGCCTCCTTTTCTATTTGCTTTGAACCAAAGCTGACTTCATTTCTACACCAGGTTCTTATTGCCACTTCGGATGTTAAGAGACAAGAGGGGATGTGCTTGGAGCCTGGAGAGATTAAATCCAGGCAGTTGGCTGTCCCTGGCATTTGTATAGTTTGGAAGTGCTGCTCTGTGCTTCCTGCATATTCAGGTAATGTTTATTCCTTCTCAGGTCTCTGATGGAACGGAAGACGAGATAGTTGTAGTCTCAGAGTTAAATTATAAAGGATCTAGAAAGCGTTTTAAGATCTAAGGAGATGTTTTTTGGGATGTGATACATACAAATTATGAAGGTTAGAGGAAATTACAAATGGATGTCTTAAGGTTGGTAACTATAAATTATAAAAATCAGAGGATTTAAATGTTTAAGATGGTAATAAAAAATGATTTAGATATAGAAATCTGAACTTACCAAGACAGGGTAGATAATAAAATATTTTATCTAAAGACTGCCAAATACAAAAAAGACTGGACTTTTTGAATGTAACTCTCATTTAATCATTTTTGTTCCTTCAGTATGTTGTTTATTATTATAAGAGAAAGAGCCTTTTTATTTAGACAAAAAGAGGGAAACATAGTGGGTTAGTCTAGTCCTGCTATATATTCAAATGCTAAATTCTGTACCCCAAGATCTGGTTGCTCCAAGATGAGGAGACCCTCACATATACCAGCTTTTGTTATGCAAACCTTGCCCCCCAGGTTATCCCTGATTGGACAATAAAGATGCCCACAGCCTGGGCCGGCAGAAGAAAATGAGCAGAGCAAAGGTCCCTGGGCTTGGGGTCCAAGGCCTGGAACCACAGGAGGGGAGGGGACACGGGGAAGGAGGAAGCCACCATGGGTAGATGGACCGTCAGCGTACGGTCGTGAGGGTCAGCCAGTTGGAGTAGGAAGCCCAGGCCAAACATGACAAGTGATGTCTCAGGTTAGTGGCAGGGAAGTTGACAGAAATACTGAGGGTTGACTTCTGCCCCGCTCTAATGCTTTATAAATATAAAGGGTTTGTGTCTTTTATTTGGGAACTTTATGGTCTAAGTGGGGTGAAAATTCCCAAAATAGTATTTACCACAGAGGAACCCAAGTAAGAGGTAGTCAACACAAATCATTACATATGGTTTGGTTCCTCCTCTATAACTAAACAATTGCCTCACTCTGTAAATTTTTTGTCTTCTTTTCCTGACAGGGTCTCACTGTGTAGCCCTGGTTGGTCTAGAACTTGCTATGTAGCCTAAGCTAGCCTCAAATTCATAGAGATCCACTTGCCTCTGCCTCCCTGGGATTAAAGGTGTGTGCTACCATGGCTGGAAAATGTGTGTGTGTGTGTGTGTGTGTGTGTGTGTGTGTGTGTACACCCTGGTGTGTACCTGGAGGTGAGAGGAAAAGCCACAGAAGCCATTTCTCTCCTTTTACCATGTGGTGATCAAACTCAAGTCATCAGGCTTGGTGGCAAGCACCTTCTAGTTATCTCAGTTCGGTTTGATCGCTGGAATAGACCATGACCAAAAGCAATTCAGGGAGGAAAGGGTTTTGGGGTTTTTTTTTTTTGTTTTGTTTTGTTTTTGGCAAAATTGTCTATAACTAAAGAGAAAACAGGGAAGGAACCTGGAGGCAGCAGGCCGTGAAACAGAAGCTATGGGAAATGCTGCTTACTGCCTGCCTTGTTCCTCCTGACTAGCTCAACCTGCTGTCTTACAGAACCCAGGACTGCCTGCCCCAGGGCTGGCACCGCCCACAGTGGGCTGGACCTCCTGCATCAAAACAAAACACAAAAAAGTCTTCCAGACTTGGCAGCAGGCCAATCTGATAGAGCCATCCTCTCACTCCAAGTTCCCTGTTCCCAGGTGACCCTGGCTTGCTTGTGTCAGGAGGTCAAGAGCGAACCAGCACACAGACAAGCCATCTTGCCAGTGGTCCCTAAGTTTGTAATTACTTCTTCACTTCTACTAGCTGCAGGCTTCGTCTTGATCAGCAGGGGAGGGGGAGGAACAATGCTGGTTAACTCTAAACCCCCAGAAGGTGAAGCAGTCCCAGGGACTATTTTTTAAAGTGGTTCAGTAGTAAAGTCATCTCCAGTTCTATGGGAATGGTAAATCTGATGTCATCATCGTGGTTAGGGACACTGTGTGCCCTGTGCTGTTTTTCAGTGTGCCACTTGTGTTAACGATGGGACTAGTCCCGGCCTCCTGACTTCGCCTGGGAGGTCGGTGAGGGCAGGACCTCTGTCTGTCTGCTCTTTCTCAGCCCAGGTCAGTGCCTGAGAGTAGTGGACACTGAAGTCCTAACTATTGAGGAAATAGATTCTTGTTATTACTAACTTTAAGAACAATTATTTTTCATTTTGTGTGTATGGGTGTTCTGCCTGCAAGCATGTATGTGTGCCACATGTATGGTGTCCTCCGAGGCCAGAAGGGAGTTCTGGATCCCTTGGAAGTAGAATTATAGATGGTTGTGAGCCAGAGAGCCGTTGATGGGAATCTAACTTGGGTTTTCTGCAAGAGCAACAAGTATTCTTAACCTCTGAGTCAACTCTCCATCCCCTCATTATTAACTTTTTAAAAGTTATCACTATTAGTGTTTGTGTGTATATCTGCATGCACAAGTGGATGCCAGAAAATGACATCCAATGTCTTCCACGATTGCCCCACCTTTATCTTACAAGATAGGGTCTCTCGCAGGCTTCTCTTCTCCCTCCAGCACTTGGGTTACAGATGGGCACAGTCAAATCTGGCTTTTATGTGAGTGTGGGCTGGGGATCTAAGCTCAGATCGTCACCCTTGACTGCACAAGTCTTTATGGACGGACACATTTCTCCCGTGTATGGGAGGAAGGGTCCCAATAGCCCGGGTGAGCTTTAAAGTCCTGTTTCTACTGCCTCGACTTCCCAACTTTGGATTTATAGGTGTGGATTAGCATGCCCAGCTTCATTATTAACTTTCTGGAAAGTTCTAACATAATATAGGGTAAGTCACAATGTAGTTTGGCTAAGTAATATACTCTGGGGAAATGGTCAATGAAAGGGGAAGAAAAAGAAAAGAAGACAGGCATGAAGACATTCACTCTTGCATCATCTGAGAGGGAAGCCACCAGGGATGGTTTTATTAAATCATGCTACGCAGGCTTAAACATCACATGCATATTAGTTTGGGGAATGCAGATGGGACTATTCAAAGCAAAACAAAACACTTCCTAGTTCTGGGATAAATGTGGAGGTTGATGGTCCGTGAGACTAAACTTAACCATGGTCCTGGTTCTGGCCCCCGAGCCCCTCCCTTGAGCCCACGAAGTCTGTTGTCAGTGGTTAGCGCCAGAGTGCTCGGCAAATCCTTCTGACCAGGACTCCATTTTTGGTAGTTTCCAACCTTCAGTCACCTCCCCTCTACTTCTCAGTTGCCCTGGCTAGGCGGAGAGTTAAGATGTCCTATCAAGAGTAAATCCTCTCACACCCTATTAAGCAGCTACGACACGCCAAGCATTCTTCTCGGTGCTAGATAGAACAGAACTCTTGTTCTCACGGAGGTACACCGTTGTGAAAGAGCCTGAACTGCTAATGAATACATATTATATAATCAGCCAGTTCCTGCTTCCAGCCCATCAACACAGCGCAACACAGCTACATTTCATGGCCAAAATCAGAGCGCTGATGTTCTCATTAAAAACAGCCGAGAGTAGTGGTGATGCATGCCTATGACCCTAGGGCCTGGGAGGCTGATGCGGGGAGGCGGGGGGCGGGGGTGGGGTAACCTGTGAGTTCCAGGCTGGCCTAGGCTACAAAAAAAAAAAAAAAAATCAAAGCTACACAAGACAGTGTTTGAAAAATTCAACCCTCAGGATCGACCCCACTTACCCTTGCAGCTTCATCTCTGGGCATCCAAGTCACCCTGCACCCAAGGATACTCTCCTGACAGCCTTCTTTCGTTTTTATCCGTGGCGATTTATCAACCGGAGTTTTTCATCCTGCACCGCAGCCAGGACATAGGCCCAGGGCTGTTCTCTACAGGCACTTTGGGGGTTCATCCCTTAACACGCAACACTGTAACCCTTCCTGCTACAGCTACTATGCTTCATTCATCTTTTCTGACAAAGGACTGCCCCCTGAGGATAGCCTCGGGGTAGCAGGAGTAACGGCAGGCGTTATAGAAAGCACGCTGGGGTCCCTTTGGGAAGCCTGAACTTCCGGGTAGTGCCTCCTTGGGGCTTCTCTAGGAAGTCGGCTCGGTGCTCTGGAGGACCTGGAGCTGCTCCATTGGGAAGAGTCTGCGCAGTAGCTGCCCTCTAAAGGGAGGCGGGGCCGAGCGGGACCAAGGGCGGAGCGAGAGGACAGCGCTGGCCAGTGAACGCGCGCTGCTCCACAAGGGGCGGTGCGACACTAGGAGGGCAGGGCGCTACCGATGCTGGGAAAAGGGTCTTTCCTTCCCTCAGATTTTTCAAAAGATTCTTATTGACCTATGAAATGGCTCGGCGGGTATAGGTGCTTGCCGTCAAGCCTTACAATGTTAGTTCTATTCCCAGGAGTCTTATGGTGAAACGAGAGAGCCACACATCCACCTTGTGGTGCACGCACATACACAAACTAAATAAAATGTAATAAAAATGATTTCTTATTTTAAATTAAGGTGTGTGTGTGTGTGTGTGTGTGTGTGTGTGTGTGTGTGTGTTGCATAGTGCCTGTGGAAACTACAGGTCAGTCTTGGGTGTCTTCTTCAATCCCTCTCTTATTTTGATATGGTCCCACTGTGAAGTACTGTCTAGCCTGGTATGCCAAATGTAGCCAAATGTAGACCAAACTAGCCCCCAATACACAAATATCTGCTTGTACCTGCTTCCCCAGTGCTGGAATTAGGGTGTACACTACCAGGCTGGACTCTCCACCTTGTTTCTTAAGACGGGTTTTTCTCAATGAACCTGTGTCAGAATTTGATTCAGGGGACAAACTGAAGGGGCCACACAATCTCTCCATGAAAGTGGGTCTGTGTGAATGTAACATGGGTTGGGGTTTTATAGGACAGAGAGAGACCTTAGGGAATAGAAGAGTCCATGTACAGTTTCAAAGTGGCGGTAGATATTCGTGGGTTTAGTATGTGGGTCTCCTTACAAGTCAAGTCAACTTTTCTAAGTGGAGCTTTTCAGTACCCCTGAGGCTTTTAGGCAATTAATCCTCCAAACTGGAGCTCACCAAGTAGACTGGTCTGCCAGTAAGCCCCAGTTATCCCCCTGTCTCTGCCTCGCCAGCACTGGGATTATAAAGACCTGCTCAGGATGCACAGCTCTTTATGTGGAATGGGGAATCCAAAGTCAATTCCCCAAGCTTGTGTGGCAAGCACTCTACCAACAGAGCCATCTTCCCAGCTCACAACAAATAGGTTTTTTGTAGAGATAAGATCACAAAACCGTGACTTTTGGGATGAAAGCTATCAGGCAGTTTCCTACAGTCACTAAGAAACCTGAAGCTACTTTTAGAGGCTGTCATCTCCAGCTTTTTGGCTAAGAACCTTTGCTTTACCAGACAACAGGAATTGTCAGTAGCTGAGGAGAAGTTCCTTTGGTGTTGATAGACCCAGAACCCTAAGCCCTAAAAACAAGGGCCTGTTGCTCCAGGCTTTAGAAGGCAGTGACTTTGACTGTTTGGTATACAGGTCAGGGCTTTTGCTCTGACTTCTAACCGGCAGAGTCTCTAGCACTTGGCAGATACTGTAATCTTTGGCTTCTAGCAGCAGTGAGCAGCGGGGGAGTATTCATTAATGGGTTTCGAAGTATTGGGGCCCTCAGCTCCTAGAACAGCTAGTTATAGGAATGTGTTAGAATCCAGCTGTTGGCTGCTGGATATCTGCAGCAGTGCCCCCCACCCCTTCTCCCACCATGTGCAGACACTCACCCCCCCCTACACCCACAGACAGGCACCCTGTGGAAACAGTGTGAGTCCCTGGTTAACACACCCGGAAAGTGAGCTTAGGTCACAGTGGGTATGGGTAGCCACACATCCTGCTCCCCACCCTTTCCTCCCTCCTGTTTGAGCATCGGAGTCTGGCTACACGGTCTTGCTGTGAAACCTGCCCCATCCCAAGGAACACATAAGAAAAAAGCCCCTGCTCCTGCCAAGTTGACCTCAGAGCACTTCAGAGCTCCCAACTTGCTGCTGTCTGTCTGTCCATGGCGTTGGTACTTCTGATCAACTCTTTACATCTAACTCTTCATCTCAGCATCCCCTTGTACCTGACGCCACTAATGTTCCTGTTCTCTAGCCTGGAGTGTCTGAGACACTGGCTCGTAAGGCGTGACGCCTCCCTGAAGCTCCTCCAGTGACGGATGCCTGTGGTTTGTTTTTTAGATTTATTTATTGAATGTGTATGTATGTGTGCCTGAGTGGATATATGTGCACCACATGTGCCCAAAATTGCCAGAAGAGGGTGTGGATTCTCTGGAACTGGAGTTGTAGGTAGTTGCCAGGGCCAGATGTGGGTACCAGGAACCGAACTCAGGTCCTCTGGAAGAGCAGCAAGTGTTCTTCACTGCTGGTTGTCTCTCCAGCTCCAGGGCCGGAACTTTTTTTCTTTTTTTTTTTTTAACAGTTTTCAGCCTTAGCTCTCTGCTTTTGCTCTGCTTCCACAGCATGTGACACAGACAGACAGACAGACACACACACACAAATATATATATACATATATATATATGTATATATATAAACTGTAATTAATAATAGAGCCCCTAGACTGAAAAAGGTATTGTCCAATTCTAGGTGGTGGTGGGTACACACCTTCAATCCCAGCACTCTGGAGGCAGAGGCAGGTAGGTCTGAGAGTTCGAGGCCAGCCTGGTGTGCAGAGTAAGTTTCAGGACGGTCAGGACTATACCGGGAAACCCAGTCTCAGGGGAGGAGGGTATTTCCCAGCATGCATTAGGCTTCTTCAGGCCCTACACTTGCATGTTTATTTTTTGTTTGTTTGTTTTCCCTTGTACTGAGTCAGCTGGGGATGCCGCATTGAGGTTAGCGGGACCTGAACTTGGCCAAAATGCTTGGCTCCCAGATGGTGAAGCTGTCTTGGAAGGTTCTGGACACTTTGGGAAATGGGACATAGCTAGAGGAAGTAGGTCATGAAGGACTGGTCTTTGCTTCCTGTCCAGTATGATGACTGGTCACTTCTCAACACGACAGAGTCACCTGGGAGATGGGCCTCGGAGCTTGTCTGTGACAGATTGTCCTAACTAGGTTAACTGATATGGGAATCCAGGTTTTCCTTTCTTTTTTTTTTTTCTTTTATTGAAAAAGGAAGTAAAAACATTTTACAATAAAATTGAAGATTTACATGGAAAATATTTCTGATAAAATTGAAGAAATATATAGAAAAACACGTTACAATTGACAATTTTCATGGAAAATTAAAGAGAAAAATGGTAGACATAAATAACATTGCTAAATTAATTGAAAAAGGAAGTAGAAATATTTTATGATAAAATTGAAGATTTACATGGAAAATATTTCTGATAAAATTGTAAAAAAATATAGAATAACATATTAAAATTGAAGATTATCATGGAAAATTATATAGATAACATGGTAGGCATACAATATTTCTAAGTTGATTGAAAGTTGAATTATAAACATTTTCTGATAAAATTGAAGAAGACTTACATGGAAAATATTTCTGAAAAAATTCAAGAAATGTATAGAAAAACATGTTAAAATTGACTATTTCAAGGAAAATTACAGAGATAAAATGGTAGGCATAAAAATATTTCTAAATTGATTGAAAGTGGAATTATAAACATTTTCTGATAAAATTGAAGATTTACATGGAAAATATTACTGATACAATTGGAGAAATATATATAAAAACATGTTAAAATTGAAGATTATCATGGAAAATAATACAAATAAAATGGTCGACATAAAAAACATTACTAAATTAATTGAAAGAGGAACTATAAACATTTTCTGATAAAATTGAAGATTTACATGAAAAATATTTGTTAGACTATGTTTTTTATTGGGGAATTGAGTCCATTGATGTTAAGAGATATTAAGGAATAGTGATTGCTGCTTCCTGTTAATTTTGATGTTATTTTTATGTTTGTGTGGTTACCTTCATTTGGGTTTGTTGGAAGATTACTTTCTTGCTTTTTCTAGGCTATAGTTTCCCTCCTTGTGTTGGTGTTTTCCATCTATCATCCTTTGTAGGGCTGGATTTGTGGAAAGATATTGTGTAAATTTGGTTTTATCATGGAATATCTTGGTTTCTCCATCGATGGTCATTGAGAGTTTTGCTGGATATAGTAGCCTAGGCAGGAGTTTGTGTTCTCTTAGGGTCTGTATGACATTTGCCCAGGATCTTCTAGCTTTCATCATCTCTGGTGGGAAGTCTGGTGTAATTCTGATAGGTCTGCCTTTATAAGTTACTTGACCTTTTTCCCTTACTGCTTTTAATATTCTTTCTTTGTTTAGTGCATTTGGTGTTTTGATTATTATGTGCCAGGAGGACTTTCTGTTCTGGTCCAGTCTGTTTGGAGTTCTGTAGGCTTCTTGTATGTTCATGGGCATCTCTGTCTTTAGGTTAGGGAAGTTTTCTTCTATAATTTGTTGAAGATATTTACTGGTCCTTTAAGTTGTAAATCTTCACTCTCTTCTATACCGATAATCCTTATGTTTGGTCTTCTCATTGTGTCCTGGATTTCCAGGATATTTTGTGTTAGGAGTTTTTTGCATTTTGTATTTTCTTTGACTGTTGAGTCAATGTTTTCTATGATTTTTTCTACACCTGAGATTCTCTCTTCTATCTCTTGTATTCTGTTGTTGATGCTTGCATCTATGATTCCTGATTTCTTTCCAAGGTTTTCTATCTCCAGAGTTGTTTCTCTTTGTAATTGATTTCTTCATTGTTTCTACTTCAATTTTTTAGATCCTGGATGGTTTTGTTCAGTTCCTTCACTTGTTTGTTTGTGTTTTCCTGTAATTCTTTAAGGGATTTTTGTGCTTCCTCTTTAAGGACTTCTACCTGTTGACACATGTTCTCCTGTATTTCTTTAAGGGATTTGTGTGTTTCCTCTTTAAGGGCTTTTACCTGTTGACCTATGTTCTCCAGTATTTCTTTAAGGGAGTTATTTATGTCCTTCCTGAAGTCCTCTATGATTTCCTCTCATAAAGGAAAACATTTAATTGGGTTTAGTCCATCATCATGGCAGGAAGCATGGCAGCATGCCAGCAGATGCTGGAAAAGGAGCTGAGGGCTCTACATCTGGGATGACATTGGTGTGACTTGAGCATCTCTGAAACCTCGAAGCCTGCCTCCTGTGACACATTCCTTAAACGAAACCACACACACTCCAACAAGGTCACGTCTCCCAGTAGTGCCACTCCCTGTGATCTTATGGGGCCATTTTCATTCAATTCACCACACATGGGTTCTGGGAACTGAACTCAAGCCCTGTGGAAGAGCAGCAAGCTCTCTTAACTTCTGTGTCTCCAGTCCTGGATGACCCATCTCGATTATGTGAGGTGCTGTCCCCAGGGCAGGAGGATCATAAAGCAAACAGTAGCACGAACACACCCCTCGTCTGCTGGTTCTTTGGAAGCTGATATTCCTTGCATAGGACCCTTTAGTGGTTCATAGGCTGGGAGTGTGGCTCTCCTTAAGACTGCATTAGTGGGACCTTTAAAAACTGGGGTCTAGTGGGTGGCTATTTGGGTCAGCCCACCCTTGTAAAGGGATTCGTGACCTAGGAGATTGAGTTAGGTCTTGCAAAAGTGAGAATGAGATCTTAGAAGAGAGCAAGCCTTGGGGACTGGAGAGATGGCTCGGCTGGGAAGAACACTTTCTGTTCTTGCAGAGAACCTGAGTTCTCTTCCCAACATCCACATCGTGGATGGTTTACAACTGCCCAGAACTCCAGCTTGAGGGGATCCAGTGTCCTCTCTGTCCCCTGCAGACAGGACTTTTCGATTTGGCCTCTGTTCCCCAAAATAACGACTCTGAGACTTAATTATATATGAATAAATGCCTAGGCCAATAGCTTTAGCACGTTTCTGCTAGCTCATAACTTAACGATTCCATTTAAACTAGTCCAAGTCATGCTCAGGCTCATGTAGCTGTCTCCATCAGCGTTCAAGGATTGGGGGCTGGGCAAATCTCTTACCTGACTATTTCCCAGAATCCTCTCTTTCTCTGCCGGATGTCCCACCTTCTAATCCTGCCTCAGCTCATTGGCCACAGGCTTTTTATTTTTATATTCCACACAGTACGTTATACAAAAAATTCTCTCTACATATCTGCATACAGACACTTCCATAAACACGTTCTTTAAAAGAGAATATAATATTTTGGAAGTGAGCCTGACCCCTAATATCTTCATTGACCTATGACCCGACCTGCCGTAACGTGCCACCTCCCACGTCGCAGACGGCCTTCACCAGTGGTCCTGCCTGGTCTTGACTTTCAGCCTCCCAGACTTCAAGGTCGATAAATCTGTTTGCTCTATGAGGTGTTCAGTCTTGTGTATTTTGACACAGCAACACTAAACAAATGAAGGCAAAGGAGATCTCATAACAGGCTATGGCTGCTAATTCTCCTGTCCATGATTGTGGCCCTACACACTTGGTCACTCCCTGGGTGACTATTCTACATCCATAAGGGGAACCTCAGGTGGGTAATGTTTTAACAGTTTGTGCTTGATTCACGCTTCAGTGCAATAATATTTTTTTTCAATTTTTGTACACCTTGTTTGACAAGCACATGCACGCCACAGGATGCGTGAGAAGGAGCGAGGCCAGACTCCACTAGTCAGTTCCCTTTCTACTATGTGGGATTTGGGGGAAATGAACTTAAATTGTCAGGCCTGGTGGCAAGCTCCTTCACCCAATGAGCTATCTCCCTGACCCCATTTCTTCTCCTTTTTAAATTTCTATTTAATTTTATTTGGGGGGGTGTGTTGAGACAGGATTTCTCTGTGTAATAGCCTTGGCTGTCCCGGAACTGACTTTACAGTTTAACTCACAGAACTCCACTTGCCTCTGCCTCCTGAGTGCTGGGATTAAAGAGCTGTGCCCACATCTAGGTCCTCCTCCTCCTCTTCCTCTTCCTCCTCCTCCTCCTCCTCCCCTGCCTGCACATGTCCATGCATCATGTTAGTTGGTTCACAACCACCTATAACTTCAGCTCTAGATTTGCTTCTCTCTTCTGGCCTCTTAAAGTAACACACACACACACACACCCCACAAATAAATCTTAATAAAAGTCCCTGTAGCTGGGCAGTGATGGTGCAGCCTTTAATCCCAGCACTCGGGAGGCAGAGGCAGGTGGATCTCTGAGTTTGAGGCCAGCCTGGTCTACAGAGTGAGTTCCAGGAAAGCCAGGGCTACACAGAGAAACTCTAAATCCTGTCTTGTTGGGGAGAGGAAAAGTCACTGTAATGCAAACTCAACTGCTTCTGGTTTTGGTTTGGGTTTTAAGAAAAACTGGGGAGCTCATCACTCAGGAAAGCTAATATAGTCATGTCACCCCAAATGCCCCAACCACCCCCACCCGCTGGGAAGTGTTCAGGTGCTAAGGCAGGATGTTCTAGAAGCCGGCTATGACGAAGAGCTAAGTGGAGCTGCTTCCTCTGAAAACTGAGCTGCCGTCAAGCAGGGTGAGTCTAAGCAGCAAGTGTTCTCCAGTGTCAGAGTCGTTCACGTATTTTTAAACTGCAAAGACTTTTATTGATTTAACCAGCTGAAGATGGATTGAAGGCAGAGGAAAATTGCGAAGACATCTCTCATTAGATGAGGCTCCCCACCCCCTGCCACTGTATATTTAGAAGGTTTTTGTTCAATATGGAACAAAACCCTGAGCTTTTATGTGTGTTACGGGCAGGATGGTGTACCATCTTCTATCCCCAAAGTCAGGGTGAAGTCCTAATTGTGGAATCTGATAATAGACTATATTTAGGATTTAGGATTTTCTTTCTGCCCTCACCCCTCCTCTTCCCCCCTCCCTCCATCCTTCCTTTATTCTTTGTTTTATTGTGTGTGTGGGTGGTTGGGAAGAGGCACGTGCGCATGTGCTACCACACAAGGATGGAGGTCAGAGAACAATTTGTAGGAGTCTTTTTTCTCCGTAGATCCTGGGGATCAAACTCGGGTCACCAGGCTTGGTGGCTGGCACGTTTACCTGCTGAGCCACCTTGCAGGCTTTATTTATTCTTGATGTGGGGGCTCTTGCTGCATAGCATGTGCTGGCCTGGAAATGGGTCCCTTTGCTTCAGTTTCTAGGGTGCTGTTCATTCTCCCTCATCCAGAGACCTCAGCCTCTCACACAGCAGGTGTCCTCTCTCCTCCCTCACGCTACCAGGGACAGAGGGGCCTCATCTAAGCTGTAGGTGGTCACAGAGGCCAGAGGCCAGTGCTGTGTCACCCTGGAGCTGGCATTCCAGGTGGTTGTGAACTACTCAGTGCTGGGATCTGAGCTCAGGTCCTCTGCAAAAGACTGCGCTCCTAACCAATGAGCCATCTTGCCAGGCCCCCAAAGTTCATTTTTCTTTTTAAACTGATAAATTTTAGCTGGGCAGTGGTGGTCCATGCCTTTAATTGCAGCATTTTGGAGGCAGAGGCAGGCAGATCTCTGTGAGTTTGAGGCCAACCTGATCTACAGTGTGAGTTCCAGGACAGCCATAACTACACAGAGAAACCCCATTTTGGGACAAAAAACAAAAAACAAACAAAAAAAAAAAAACAAAACAAAAAAACAAACCACCTTGTGGGTGTGCTGCATATGTGTATGCTGGTGTAGTGCTCGTGTAGTGTAGGTGTCATCCTTAAGAACAGCATCTATCTCCTTTAGAACAGGGTCTCTCCCTGGCCTGGAGCTCACCAATTAGGCTGAAGTAGACTGAAGCGATACCATTGAACCATACTCCTAGTCTCTCATTAAGAGACAGGAGGTCAGGACTCCAGGGAGTTATGTACCTAGCCTCTCATGGCGGGGGGGGGGGGTTGGGGGGGTAGGGGGTGGTGGTGGGGATTCTGGGCCTGTGCTCTACCACTGAGCCACACCCCCAGCCCCTCCCTGGGGGATTCCAGGCAGGGGCTCTACCACTGAGCCACGCCCCAGCCCCTCCCTGGGGGATTCTAGGCAGGGGCTCTACCACTGAGCCACGCCCCAGCCCCTCCCTGGGGGATTCTAGGCAGGGGCTCTACCACTGAGCCACGCCCCAGCCCCTCCCTGGGGGATTCTAGGCAGGGGTTCTACCACTGAGCCACGCCCCCAGCCCCTCACTGGGGGATTCTAGACAGAGGCTCTACCACTGAGCCACGCCCCCAGCCCCTCACTGGGGGATTCTAGGCAGGGGCTCTACCACTGAGCCACGCCCACAGCCCCTCCCTGGGGGGATTCTAGGCAGGGGCTCTACCACTGAGCCACACCCCAGCCCCTCCCTAGGGATTCTAGGCAGGGGCTCTACCACTGAGCCACGCCCCCAGCCCCTCCCTGGGGGATTCTAGGCAGGGGCTCTACCACTGAGCCACGCCCCCAGCCCCTCACTGGGGGATTCTAGGCAGGGGCTCTACCACTGAGCCACGCCCCCAGCCCCTCCCTGGGGGATTCCAGGCAGGGGCTCTCTCCTGTTGAACCACACCCTCCACCCTGTGCACGTGAGCACTGCATTTTCTCTGCATATTTGCCAGGACTTCTTGGCTGTCCTGGAACTCGATCTGCGGATCAGATCAGGCTGGCCTCAAACTAGGCCTGTGTGTTGCCACCACCACCACCACCCAACTGTCTTAGTCATTCTAACAAAGGCTTAGAGTTACCTTATTTTAATTGGCCTCTTCCCAATGGCCAATCATATTAACATTATGTATCCACTTTGTGTAAATACCTCATGTCTTTATTACCTGGACTCCCCTCCATCCTTCCCTTCACCACTCTGTTCTCCCTACTTTTTCCTTCTTCTCTTCAGGATTTTGCCCAGGGCCTTTCCACATGCTGATGTGTGGTGCCAAGCCCTTAAGGGACTGTTGTATGGCACTGTTTCTGTCACTGTGATAAAAATGCTCTGACAAGCTTATTGTGGTGGTGCACACCTTAAATCCTAGCGGGGGTTGGGGGGGCAGAGGCAGGAGGATCTCTCTGAGTTCAAGCCCAATCTGATCTACATAAGAAATTCCAGGCTAGCTAGAGCTCCATAGGAGACCCTATTTCCAAAAACCAAAACCAAAACCAAAAAAACCCCAACCCAACCCAACCCAAACAAAATCCTAACAAAGAGCCACTTAGGCGAGAAGGGTTAATCTGGTTCAAGATTTCAGACAACAGCCCATTGCAGCAGGCATACCGCAGAGGTCGGAGTTGCTGTTATGTAATCTAGGCTGACCTTGTCTTGCTAAGTAGCTTTGTGATGGCCTTCAGCTCTTCCTCCTCTGGTCTCCACATCCTGAGCACCAGAAGTATAGACTTGGGCCTCGATGCGGAGTTCTGTAGTAGTGGGGATGGAGTCCAGAATTTCCTGCATGCTAGGCGAGAACTCTCAACTGGGCTACAGTCGAGTTCTGTTGCTCTGCTGGCCCCAAATTCTTTAGCTTTTCTTCAGTGCTGTTGTTCGACTTTTGCACATATTAGGTAATATGTGCACCCTACCCCAGCGGCCAATTCCCCAGACCTTTTATACATTTTTGAGAGAATTCTACTTGGGAGACAGAGGCAGGCAGATGTGAGTCTGAGGTAAGCCTGGTCTATATAGAGAGTTCCAGAGTTACATATGGAGACCCTGTCTCCAAAAAAAAAAAAAAAAAATCCTTTTGAGATCTCAAGAACTCCTTGAAGAGTTTGGATTCTCCTGCTCCTGAAGACCTGGTACCATGGCTTTGCACCCCTGTGCTTGGCCCTTGACATTTCTTCAGATGTGAACAGAATCCCTCCATGAAGCTGTCAGGCCTGGAGATTTCCTTTAAGTTCGAGGCTAGAGTTAACAGAGCAGGGTTTGGTTTTTTTTTTTTTTTCTGCACAGTTTCATGTATCTCCGTAGTCATGACAATAACCCCTGGTCACATTCTAAGAACTAAACTAGAATCCTCACAGAGAGATTGGTAAGACGTTCTTTTCTGTGCCCAAAATAGAATCAGAGGAACCAGGCTGTAAACCAGCACTGAGGAGCACACCTGCAACCTTAGCCCTTGGGAGGTGGAGGCAGGAGGATGAGGAGATCATTTGAGCTACACAGTTTGAGGCTAGCCTGGCCTCCACACAACCCCATATCAGAAAATGATGAACTGAGGGCTGGAGAGATGGTTCAGTGGACAAGAATGCTTACTACGCAAACATAGGGACCTTAAAATCCTCAGCATGGTGTTCGAAGCTAAGAATAGCTGTTTGCATGCCTGTGACCACAGGATGGTGGGGGCAGGGGGCAGAGTTCATCAGTCTAGCTCCCACATGTAATGTAGTGAGACACCTTGTCTCAAGGCAATAAGGTGGGACAGCCGATGTCCTCTCCTCATGGGCATGTGCAACTGCACACATGTGAGCACATATAACAAACATATCTACAGAAAATTTAACAAAACAATGTACTAGGCTGTCCTTATAGCTTGGTTTGGGTCTTGGGATGTCCTTGCAGGCTCACATGTTTAAGACTAGGAGCTGATAAACTTTTGGAAGTGGGGCCTGGTTGGAGGAAGTTCATCACTTGGACCTGTAAAGGTTTAGAGCATCCCAGGTCCAGACTCCACGAGGAGAACAGCTTTGTTCCTACCTGCTTCCTGGATGAATGACTGATGCCTTGACCCAGAGCAGTCAAGAGACTGGGCTGAAACCTGAGCTGAATACACTCTTCCAGTGGACGGTCTCAGGCATTTTGTTGAAGTAACAAAAAGCTAGCACAGCAGGTTTACTTCTTAAAATTTGTGATTTGTGTGTGTGTGTGTGTGTGTGTGTGTGTGTGAGAGAGAGAGAGAGAGAGAGAGAGAGATTATGTTTGACTGTGCATGTAGGTCACAGGACAGTTGGAGGCACCGGGTTCTCCCCCTCTACCATGTGGTCCCAGGGATCAAGCTCAGGCCACCAGGCTTGGTGACAGGTGCCTTGACCTACTGATGCTTCTCACTAGTCCATTGTATGTGTATGCATGTGTATGTACCCACGCTTGCAAATGCAGAGGGCCCTGTTCTATCACCTTCAGCCTTTTGCCCTGGAGACAGGCTGTCACTGAGTCTGGAGCTGGGCTGGCACCTGACCAGCCCCAGAACTTGTCTCTGCCTCCACAGCACTGGGCTTACAGGGTTACAGTGTGGCCTTGCCTGTTTTATGTGGGTTTTGGGGATTTGAACTCAGGTCCTCCTGCTTTTGCTGCAAGCATTCTTACCCATAGAATCTTCTCTCCAGTCCCACAGCATGTTTAAAGAAGGCATGAAGAGTCACTATACTCATTGTGGCTTTGTATGGGACCTTGGTGGTTGCATAACGGCATGGAACCAACTCCTGTGGAGAATGTTGGCTCTAGGACTCAAGTGAGATTTCCAGGACAAAGACATCCCAAACCAGCCCCTAGAGTTTGCTCTTGAAACAAGAAAGTATGTGCTTGACTCCAGCACCCTCCAGCTATTTATGTCTCTTTCCTGCTGTGTCTACATGGAGTGTATCTGCTGAAATATATCCTAACTGTGGAGCTACTTTCGCGTAAGTTTTGTGGGGGGCGGAATACAAAGATTGAAAGGATATTGGGGGAGGGGAGGGGAAAAGAGCGCCTGAGCACATGTGCACATGCACAGACACAGACACACACACAGAGAGGAGAGAGAGAGAGAGAGAGAGAGAGAGAGAGAGAGAGAGAGAGAGAGAGAGAGAGGTTCAATTGCTTGCAGAACTCAAAACTATTGTCCTGGGACAGGAGAGATGGCTCAGTGGGTAGCAGACAGAGGCTCAGTTGCCTGCGCCTGCATGGTGGCTCACAACCATCCATAATTACAATTCCAGGGAATCCAGCGCTCTCTTTTGGCCTCCACGGGTACCAGGCAAGCCTGCAGTGCTTATACATGCATTCAGGCAACAAAACACTCATACACACAAAATAAAAACACTCTCAAAAAAACCACATAAAACGTACTGTCCCAGCGAAGACATCGGTACTCCTCAAATGGTACAGACCCACGAGTAGTTCCGAAGGCGCCTGCTGGCTTCAGGGACCTTGGTGAGATGACAGAGAAAGACATTTGTTTTCTGGGAAAAGCTTAAGAGATAAGCAGCTGATACATAATTTCTCACAATCACACGGAGCCTGAAAAGGGAGGCACAATGGCCAGGGTTATATTTGGTTTCTGTCACAGCGCTGTTTCTAGAAGAGACAGAAAGACAGGACAGCCTGGGCATTGTGGCAGTGCGTGGAGGTCTGAGATAGAGCCATGTCACATGACCTAGTGACACTGTTATATGATGCATCAAAACTGAAATCTCATTTAAAACTAAGTTTCTCATCAAGGGTCATTATCGAGAACATTTCTTTTTTAAATAAAATGGTTCCAAGAATACACTGTGGATAAAAGAATCACGGCTTAAAATAAAAGATTGTTAGACTCGTGTCTATACTGGGCTTCTTGCACAGTTCCTGACATTAATTTTTGTTTAGTTATTAATATTTCGTTTTTTTCATGACAGGGTTTCTCTGTGTAGCCCTGGCTGTCCCAGAACTTGCTCTGCGGACCAGGCTGGTTCCCACCTCTGAGATCCGCCTGCCCCTGCCTCCCAAGTCCCTAGGATTAAAGGTGTGCGCCACCACGTGTGGCTTTTTTGTTGTTGCTTTAATTATATTATGTTTTACCCTGTTTTAAAATCTAGTATCTCTCGTCCCTGTGGACAACTGGTCACAAATAACAGCTCACTAAGATTATTTTCAGCCTCGGAGAGACTCTCATTAGCTCCAACTTAGCTGCCTCTTTTTCATTGTGTGAATTTTGAAATAGTAAAAGGGAGAGCAATTGTATCAGATAACAAAGCAAATTACACAGTAAAATAATTAGGTATTGGAGCAGGTTCAAGTAGATTCAAGGGAAGTAGCCAACTCGAACAGGAATTTAACAATGAAGGCAGAATTTCAAAATAGTTGGGAAAGAGGTACTCATTAGATGGCGTTGAAACAATTGGATAATCATGGGAGAGAGGGGAAGAGTTTATACTTGTACTTGGATCCAACCCAGAGCCTTATATATATACTAGTTATGAGCTATACCACTGAGCCACGCTCCCTGCCCCTCATTGGAGGACTCTAGGCAGGGGCTCCACCACAGAGCCACGCCCCCAGGCGTGGGTATTCTAGGCAAGGGGCTCTGCCACTGAGCCACGCCCCCAGCCCCTCCCTGGGGGATTCTAGGCGGGGCTCTACCACTGAGTCACGCCCCCAGCCCCTCACTGGGGGATTCTAGGCGGGGCTCTACCACTGAGCCACGCCCCCAGCCCCTCCCTGGGGGATTCTAGGCAGGGGCTCTACCACTGAGTCACACCCCAGCCCCTCCCTGGGGGAGTCTAGGCAGGGGCTCTACCACTGAGCCACACCCCAGCCCCTCACTGGAGGATTCTAGGCAGGGGCTCTACCACTGAGCCACGCCCCCAGCCCCTCCCTGGGGGATTCTAGGCAGGGGCTCTACCACTGAGTCACACCCCAGCCCCTCCCTGGGGGATTCTAGGCAGGGGCTCTACCACTGAGCCACGCCCCCAGCCCCTCCCTGGGGGATTCTAGGCAGAGGCTCTACCACTGAGCCACGCCCCCAGGCGTGGGTATTCTAGGCAGGGGCTCTACCACTGAGCCACGCCCCCAGCCCCTCACTGGAGGATTCTAGGCAGGGGCTCTACCACGCAGCCTCAAGGCCAGCCCCTCACTGGGGTATTCTAGGCAAGTTCTTTAATAAAGTGGAAAAAAATGTTAAATTAATCAAAATAGTGTATGAAGGGATGTGAGCATGCGCGGGGAAGGCTGGCCATGGCAGCACATATCTGTCATTTCAGCACAAAGGAGCTTGAGGCAGGAAGATGAGGCTCAAGGCCGTCACTGAGCACAAGGGCCTTGGTTTGATCCTTAGAACCCAGGTGAAATTCCTGGGCGTGGTGGAGCGAACTTGTAAGTCGAGCAGAGGTGGGCAGATCCCTGGGGCTGCCTTGACCATCCACACGGGCCTGCTGGGTGAGCTCCAGACTGGAGAGAAACCATGGCTCAGAAAACAATGTGGACAGTGTTGGAGGAACAACACCCAAGGTTGACCTGTGGCGTCTACACACATTCATGTACACACACATTCATGTACACACACATTCATGTACACACACATTCATGTACACACACATTCATGTACACACACATGTACCCACAGAACCCCCACAAACGGCCAAATACATTTTTAAAAAAAATACATATGACCTACATCTTGAGTCTGGATCAAATTTATTCAATATGACAGTGTTTGTACTGGTGGGAACAGGCCAAACATATTTAGAAGGAATATTTCTTGCCAGGTGGTGGCGGTGGCACTCGACTTTAATCTCCACACTTGCACTTGGGAGGCAGAGGCAAGTGGACCTTTATGAGTTTGAGCCCAGCCTGGTCTACAGAGCGCGTTCCAGGACAACCGGAGCTACTTAGAAAAACCCTGTCTCAAAAAACCAAAGCCAAAAACCAAAATAAATAAATAGGAAGACAAGAAAGAAAGAAAGAAAGAAAAGTGTGGCTGAGTCTGGATCAAGTTTATTTAACATTGTAGCACTTGTACCAGCAGGAACATCATTGACTGTTGTGAATACAAACCAGTTTCCTAGAGGCCCCCACCTGCTTAACCCTGCTGCAACATTCACCTTGAAGAGATCCCGGAGGGTGTGGGAGGAGTCAGCTAGCATCCCATGCACCCTGACTACTTCCCTTGCAACAGAAATTTACCAGTAGTGACCCCGTGAGGGCTTTCAAGACCACGAAACTCATTCAACGTCAGAGAATTCACACTGGAGAAAAGCCCTAGCAAAGGTATGTCAATGAATCCCTTTCCCTAGTGCCTCGAAGAACCTTTGGTCAGAATCCTAACCTAGAGACAGTATCAGCTCATTCATTTCAGACGACATCAGCTAAGACATCTGGCCTCTGAATTAGTCACAAGGAATGGCCATGGCCACGCACAAGTAGGGGGTGCGCTGAATGTGGCTGCTTGCTCAGAGAAAGAGAGCTACAAGAGAAACTGGCAAGAAAAACCACGCGGAGGTGGCCCAGTGCTTCTCATCAGAGAACACACAGAAAAGAAATGCACCCATAAAGGTTGTGGGAGAGGCTTGAACACATCACCCAATGGCTGAGTGGTGTAGCGCCCTCATGTGGAGGAACAGGGAAAAGCTGCTGTTCTCTTCATTGGATTTAATACTAAGCTATGGGAGGTTTTCTGGGGTCGGAGAAGACTGGTTTAAAGGTATTAGCTGTAGCTGTAGCTTGGTATAATGAGTGAGGCAAGTCTATGATCCCAGTGGCTCAGCAGGCTACGCAGGAGCAAGAATGTGAGTTCAAGGCCAGTCTGGGCTACAGAGTGAGATTCAGGCCATCCTAGGCAACTCAGTAAGACCTTGTCTCAAAAATCAAAAGAGAGCTGGGGACTTGTCTCAGCAGTAGAGCGCCTGCCTAGAATCTCCCAGGGAGGGGCTGGGGGCGTGGCTCAGTGGGAGAGCACTTTCCAGAATGTGTGAGGTCCAGAGTTCAATCTACAGTACCTTACATACAAAATCTGGCGATGCTGGGGTGGGGGTGTAATTCTTTCACTAGGTACACATTTAAACGTTTCCTTTTTGACCCCAAGCCCAGATCTTATCACCATGAGTTTTTTTTTTCTTTTTTTCTCTTGGGAGGCACATCTCCCTTGTTCCCTTGGCATTGTCCGTATACTATGTGGGGCGCACAAGGTATGCACTGAGGGCTGATGTCAGAATCTGTCACAGCTTCTCCCAACTTAGCACATCTGTGGCTGGGTCCCGTGGTTATTCTGAGACACAGCAGAGGGAGGGAGGGCGGCTTTTTCTAGTTTGCTTATAATAGGGTAATAAGCATTTTGTCGACCTCACTTGAGGCACCAGGAGAAGCCTGGCAATTTTTTTTTTAATGTAGAAAACAGTTTCCAAGAGGAAGGGGAGGCCTTGAGTTCAGCTTCTCCAATGATCTTGGCCTTATCCCCCAGCCTCCACTTCCCAAGGGTAGGATGGATTACACGCGTGCACCACCACACCTAGTTTCTGTAGTGCTGGGGCTCCAAGTCAGGGGGCTTTGTGCCTGCAAGCACTCTGCCAACTGAGTCCCATCCACAGCCTCCTTGTCCCCCAATGCTTAGCTGAAAGGAACTCTGGTGTGAGCCTCTGGCTCCTGCCTTCACTTGAACAAAAGGTAGGAGAAAAAGGGGAGGGGGAGGGGAGGTAAGGAAGGAAGAGCCGAGAGAGGAGCATAGAGAAAGGCAGCACTGCCCTCCTCCCAAGAGGACCATTTTTAAACAACACAAAAGCTGTCTCCTGAGTACCACCACCCCTTTGCACCTGCTGGCTCCGGCAGCAACAAATCGCTCCAGTTCATTGTTCCAATTCATTGTCCAATTCAGCCAGCTATAGACGCTGTCTTAGAATTTATCCACACCCTGCCTAACCTGGCTTCTTGCTCTCTGGGCATTAATACTCCCCTCTCCTGACCCCCACCAATGTTTGTTTGTTTTTTTTTTTTCTAAAAGTTATTCCTCAGCTCCAGGACTTGGGCATATGGAAATTTCTAGAATTATTTATCTTTCCTGGTCTGGGCCCACTGGGCCTGAGGGGTTGGGACTAATCCCTGGGGCTGTCCTTTTGGCTGTGAAGGATCCTGCCTTTTCATTGTCGTTGTGGCTCCTGTCCATTTCCTATCATCTAAGGAGGGTTTGGGGCAACACTTAGAAAAGCAACCTGGGTTGTTTTCTCCATTTTGAACAATCGCAGGGTAGCAGCGAGGGCAGGAGGAATGTTTCAGGCCCCAAGAGAAGGATGGTACCCAGGAGACAGTAGACTTATACAAACATCAGTCTGAAAGGCTGATGTTCCAGAGTAGGTATTGTGACTCAGAAGTGCCACCAGGGACCCCAGGCTCCTTTTGCTCATCCCCTGTCCTGTCATCCCCGGTTGGTTGTCTCCCTTGGGTCTTGTGGACTCATGGATTCAAGGTGGTCCCGACCATCTAAGTGTATTAGCAGAATTGAATTACATGACCACCACTAAGTCAATCAACAGCAAAAGCAAAAAACAAAACAAAAACAAAAAAAACAAAAACAAAACAAAACAAAAAACAAAAACAAAAAAACCAAAATAAACCCCAGGTTTGGTACAGTGATACATTGCGTCACTGTGAAGATGGGCTCCCCTGAGCTCCAGGGCCATAGGGAAGCTTACTCCAAGCACTCTCTTCTTTTCCTCTGTTCCAAAGAAAGGTTTATCTTCTCTTCTTCCACAGTAAGTGGATTTTCTCCGTGTCACAACTTTCTCCTTGTGATTTTGTCCAGAACATTCAAAGCTCCAGTATCATCTTGTTACATACTATCAATTTGTCTGATTTCGGTTCAGACTTCAAAGTGGGGTGCAGGGGTGGGAAGAATCTAACTAGCCTGACTGGATTTCCTTCCATTTTTGAGTCAAGTGACTTCAAAAGTTCCTGGCCAGCCTGTATTAGATTCAGGTTCAAAAACTAGTATGCATGCACAGAGCCAGAATCTTGTAGCATATGGCACTGCCATCTAGGTAGCACTGGTTAGAAGTAGAATACGTAAAGGGAGCACAATGGAAAAAGGATATAGATAGTGTGGGCTCTGATAGCCCAGATGCCATAAGCTGAGGCTACTCTTCTGAACAGAGTGGACACATAAAAGAAGGGACCTGTGTGCTAGAGCCACTTCAGACATCTGAGCCCCAGATGACATTACAATGAGAAGAGGAACCCAGCTCGAAGACAGAACACAGGCTCCAGACACAGAGCCCTACTTAGACCATGTCCACTATTTCCAGTCAATCTAGTGGAGGTCCCAGATGTAGTGGAACAGAAATCAACCATAGCAATGCCTGACTTGCAGAGTCGATGGCATAACCAGAGGCTCTTGAATCTGCCCAACTCGAGAATCCCCTCAGTTCCCACAGCAGATATGCTAGTGTCTGCTGGTAGGAAGCTCATGTCTCTCATGGGCACGCAGGTTCCTGGAAAGCATTAGATAGGTTTGGGCAGATTGAAGATGAGATTGTGGAAACAGAACCATCTTCAAAAGGCCCCAGAGTCCAGAGAGTGGACTGCTTATCCCAGCAAACGGAGTGAAACTCCTGCAACCCAACACTAGGACTTTTGAGGTCATGGTTGCAGGGAAGATCTAGATTTGAGTCCTGGCTCCTCCACTCAGGAGTTGCCCGGATCTGAGCAAGTTGAGCGAAGCTCTCTACATCTATTTCCCTCAGTTGTAACAGGAACCCACAAAAGACTTATCCCAAAGCTTGTTGAGAGGAGTCAACGAGACACCGCAGGGACCCACAGGTCACTGTGAGCACTACCAAGTGAGGTACCTGTAAGAGAGTCTCTCACACAGATGGGGGGGTGACAGAATGACAGTAAGGGACCTCAATGAAGACACAGTTGGCTCAAAGGAACAGCCCTGCTGTAACCTCAGAAAGGGAAGTCGGGAAAGGCAGCCTGGGGCCTAGACAGTTTGTTTGGAGAAAGGATTTCAAGTATGATGCCCAAGTATGATGATGAATCCTCAAATTCACTTTGTAGTCGAGGATGACTTTGAACTCTTGAGTGCCCTGCCTCGCCTCTATCTCCTAAGTGCTGGGATTACAGGTGTGTGCTGCAAGAACAGCAAGGGGGAATGTTTACAGCTTTCCAGCCTAATGTCTTGAGTAGGCGCCTAGAAGCCTAGTATCCCCTTCGGAAAGGATGTAGGATTACCTTTCATCCTAGGCCTTTGTTCCTTCAAGAGCCTGCACTTTCTCGACTTCTGTCTCCTCTTCCTGTCTGCACTATTTCTTGTTGACTGTGTCTTGGGACAGTCACTATAGGTCCAACTGGAGGCACTGTTCTAGTGACTCAGCACAGATCACATCCTAGCAACACTTTTCCAGAGCCAGAGTACGGTACACTGGAGACAACAGATCCGAATGTGGCCTGCCCACATGCTCCCAAGTACTGGGATTACAAGAATGCACCACCACATCTCATAAGGGAACCAGGGGTTCTCTGCGCATGCTAGGTAAGCACCTTACCAATTGAGCTACACCTCCATCCCTTAACATACTTGTTTTAAAAGAAGGTTGAAAGGGGTCTGTGGCCATAGGCGAACTCGGGATTTAGAGACATTAAGAAATTTTCATAGCCAACAAGGAAGGGGGGTTCTATCCTTGGTGGGACCCAGAACTCAGCTGCATGCAGAAAGGAAGGGATGTGACCTTCGCCTGGGGCCCCCTCGGGGACAGCTCAGTGTACTCCTTCATGTCTCTGTGTTACCTCCATAAACTGTCTGCCTACTAAGTTTGGAGTAGGGGTCTAAGCGCCATGGGAGCTGAGACTGCAGCCCTCCAAGGGCGCCTTGAGGGTGGTTCGTGAGCCAGCCTCCCCTGCAAGCTGGGAGTGGTGAGTCGACACACCAGTGCCCATTCTTGCTTAGTCACCAAGTGCCCCTTCCCAAGGTCACTCGTATGTCCTAGCACAACTCTAACTAATAACATCTTTGAGCAGAGGGGAGGGAACAGGGGCTCCTGCCCCGTTATGGATTTCTGAGCTAATATGGCTGGGCTGCCTGGTGGCGGGCTTGGGGCTAAGGTAGAAGGTGTAACAATAAGACATCCCCTACCACCCTGTGTGAAAACCATCTGGAAAAGGAGAACTTTAACTTCAAAGGCAAATGGCCAGAGCCATCCCCCTACACCACAGAGTCCGTAGTGACACAGTTACCAAGGCGCGATTCTTCACTCAGTGTTGCGTACTTGAAGGATCCGTGGAGAATCAAACGACAAGACAAGGCTTTCCATCAAATAAAAACTGTCTGTCAGAGAAGAAGAAAAAACAGGTATAAATAGACCATAGATGAAGAGAGCTTTTGCAGACACCAAATCCTCACAGAAATGTGTCAATGCATAGGCTCACAGAATCCTGGAGGGCTTTCAGGAAGAGGTAGGCTTTGGGCAGGTTTGAAACATAGAGAGGCATCTGTCTCTTACCTATCATCCCAGCAAGCAGTAGGCTGGGGCAGGAGAATGGCAAGTTTGAGGTTATATAAGGTTATATAGGTGGTCCTAGGCTGTATAAGAAAGGTAGCTGGTGGCTGGAGAGATGGCTCAGCGGTTAAGAGCACTGACTGCTCTTCCAGAGGTCTTGAGTTCAATTCCCAGCAACCACATGGTGGCTCACAACCATCTGTAATGGGATCTGATCCCCTCTTCTGGTGTGTCTGAAGACAGTGACAGTGTGCTCACAGACATGAAATAAATAAGTCTTTTTAAAAAAGAAAGAAAGAAAAGAAAAGAAAGGTAGCTGAACAAACCAAGCAAGCCACCTTGCTTCAAGGTCTCGGTGTCAGTTCCTGCCTCCAGGTTCCTGCCTTGAGCTCCTGCCCTGGTTTTCTAGATGATGGACTGTGGGACAAATGGCCTCTTTTGTTTCCCAGTTGCCTTTAGTCATGGTATTTATGACAGCGACAGAAAGCAAACTAGGACTCAGCCTCGTCCTCACGCTGGGCCACGCTCTGCCCAGACATTTGGATGGGGCTCAGCAGAAAACTAACGAATACGTGCAGCAGTGGGAATCTTTGTACACTATGAATAAGGGAAAATTTCCATTCACTCCGTAATTTATCCTGGAGCAGTGAATGCAGGAAGGGAAGAAGCTCCTCGGAGGGAGGTGAGCAACCACAGAGAGGAGAAAATCACAGGGCGGATGCCGCGCCCAAATAGACTCGAACCCACGTCACAGCTCATCGCCCTGGAGCGAGCGCATCATAGGAGAGAACGCACATCCTCCGCATGTGGAAGCGGAGTTCCGAGGGGGGCCCTCTGCACCCGGCGGCGTCAGATGAGCCATTTGGAGAGAGAGCCTTTGAATGGAATGAATCTGGGGTGGTGATGGTTCGGGGACAAATCAAGTCTTATTCATCAGCTGAAGGCTTCTGTTGGCACGAGGGTGGATGCGCATCACCCATCGGTGACGAACCTCCGGGGGTGCTCCGATCTCACAAGAAGGGTACCAAAGAAGCACCTCCCCTCCTAGGACAGTGGTGGAGACTAAGCGCTCACACAGGAGAAATCCATGACGGGGGAGGCAGATTTAGGTAGTCTTGAGGGCCCCCATGCTTGTAGCAGCAGACAAGACACAGAGAGCCAGGTGTGGTGGTGCAGGCCTACAACCCCAGTACTTGGGAGACTGAGGCAGAAGGGTCACGAGTGAGTGGGGCTGATATATGACTCGGTGTGTCAAGGCAGCTTGCCACCACGAAGGACCTGAGTCCAGTCCCTGGGTCTCACCCGGAGGAAGGAGAGAACTGACTCCTACATAATGACCTCTGACCTCAACACCCATACAGTATGATGTTCCCTACCCCCAAATAAATAGCTGTAATAAAAAAAAAACAGTATAAGTAAATAAATAAACTAGTTACTATAAAGAAAGAGTTTGGGTCAAGCCTGGGCTACATAGAGACCCTGCCTCAAAACTGCGAACATAGTTGAGTTAGTAGAGTGCTTGAGTACCACTTTACTAACCCTCACAGAACCCATGCTAGCCTCAAACTAGCCATGCACTTTCCAAAAGGCTTTTCCCTGCCTTTTATCAAGAACACCTTCCCAGACGTCTCTGTGGCTTCCATGGTGTCAGATGAGGTCATTCTCCCAAGCTCCCCTGGGGCCTAGCACCTCCACTTTCAAAACACTCAACAAACCAGACTGCCTGCCTTCTAGAATGGGAGCTCCAGGAGAGCCTGGGTGGGGCTTGTGTGTTCATTCCCCAGTGGGGCTCAGGATCCGGGTTCCTGGGTCCTGGGTTCCATCCGTAGCACCACATAAACCCAGCACAGGGATGCCTTCCTGTGATCTTAGCATTGGCAGGTAGAGACTGGAAGACTGAACTTCAAGGTCATCTGCGACTATATGTTAAACGAACACAGCCTGGGCAACATAAGACCCAGGGTGGGAGGCGGGCGGAGCGGAAACAGAAAGACTAGGTTTAAGGAGTACTGGTGCCTTCAGGACAGAGAGCCCCAGAGGATACACAGGCCTGCACTGGGGACTCTTGGAGTCCACTAAGAGTCCCCAACCCTGCACATAAGAGGAGAATCTAGGCCTGTGCTTCCCGAAGTGTCCTTTTCCCTTTGGCCACAGTTCTCTTTCTAGTTTCTCTCCTCTTCCTCAGTAAAATCTAGATCCTTTTGGTGGTTTTTTGAGACAGGGTTTCTCCATGTAGCCCTGGCTGTCCTGGAACTGCATCCACAGACCAGGCTGTCCTTGAACTCAGAGATCTCCCTGCCTCTGCACCCCCCACCTCACCCCCCACCCCAGGTGCTGGGATTAAAGCTGTGTGCCACCACCGCCCGGCTCTGGGTCCTATGAGGGCTCCTGATGCCCCATCTCCAGGAGTTCTGCTTGCCTGCGACAGGCCCGGCCAGCCGTGTGCTCCAGGGCTTCTGTGGATGGTTCACGTGTAAATATCTTCAGGGCAACTGTGCTATCCGGTGCAGGGATACAAGGCAGAGGAGAAGGAAGGGCCAGTTACAAGTGGCCAAGTGCTCTTGGGGTTCTAGGGGGTTCCTGTGTCCCAAGGTTTCAGAAAAGGGTTTAGAAGAGGAAGCCGGGCCTGGTGGCCCTCGCCTGTGTGCCAGGCTGTGCTTGGTCTCTCTGGAAGCTCAGCTAAGGACTCTACACACCGGAGATAAAACGCCGTGTGGTGATGCAGGCCTGTAGTTCCAGCATTGTGGAGGCTGAGGCGGGAGGATCTTAGTTCCAGGTCAGCCTAAGTTGTACAGCCAAGGTGGCTCAAGACTGTAATCCTGGCATTTAGGACGGTATTGGGAGGAGGATCAGGGGTTCAAAGCCAGCATCAGCTATGTCGTGAGTTTGAGGCTAGCATGGGTTATGTGAGGCCCTATTTAAAAAAATACAACAAAAAGCAGACACAAACAAAGGCACAAAGCACCAAATGAAAGAGGAATATGCAAAGCCTGTGGGAGGCAGAGTCCACACTGGAAGTTCCTGAAGCCGTACCTACCTTAGACTAAACCACATGGTCTCTCAATTACCACAAGGGACAAGAGGGCAGAACTGGTAACACCACTACTTGGGATGTGTTTCTAGAGACTCTGGGGACACTGGAAAGCCATGTGAATGGGAAGGTCGGGGCTGGCGCCTGGGCAGCTGTCTAAAGCAGGCTTTGTGAGGGATATTCATGGACAAATATCGCCATCTTGTGGTTGAGAGCAGTATTGCCCAGAAGAGCAAGATGGCCGGCTCATAAATAGAGGCAGGATCTTCTCTAGTAACCTGGGGTTGTAAGGCTCTAGTGGCCTAAGAATTCTCTTTTGAGGGTGATCAATGGGGAAGCTATATAAATACACACACGCATGTTCATCTACTCAGCAAGTGTTCCACAGGTTCTCAAATGTCACCCATGATTCTTGTAAAATAGCAATAATAAAAAGTTTTCTCACACTAATATTTAGCTTTTGTTCATAACAGGGAAAATGCAATACAAAAGTTAAAAAAAAAAAGAAAAATGAGCTGGTGAGATGGCTCAGTGAGCAAAGGTCCTTGTTGCAAAAAGTCAGAAAGAGCCAACTCTTGAACGCTATTATATGCAAGCCTTCAGACATACACAGACACACAGACACACACACCTCCCAAACACACAAAGAAGCAATAGATCGGTGGCCCGAGGGGGACCCAGGAGGAGACAGGCTGCTGCAGTGTGAGCCCCTGCCGGCAGTGAACTACCATCCAGGTAGCTCTGGCTACCTTCCACACCAGGCTGGCCCTAAAGCTACACGGGGGCTGGGAATCCACTAACGGGAGCCCCCTGGTCCTCTCTGGTTAGTTCCCTCAGTCCCTTCAGCTCACACACCTGCCGAGGGGAGGGGCTGCCTTTCCTACAAAGTTACCGGGAAGATTATGTAAACAATAAACCATGCGCTGTTGCAGCCAGGTGGTGATGGCACAGCCTTTAATCCCAGTACAGAAGGCGGAGGCAGGCAGCTCTCTGAATTCCAGGACAGCCAGGGCTACAGAGAAACCCTGCCCAACAACAAAAAAAAGTGCTGTTGCAAATGTGTGTCTCTGTGTGTGTGTGTGTGTGAGAGAGAGAGAGAGAGAGAGAGAGAGAGAAAGGGATGGAGGAAGAGAGAGAGGAAAACATACATATAGAAACATATAAACAAGGGCTGAAAGGAAACAAGCTTGTCCTAGTTCATCTGTACAGAGACTCAAGTCTAGATCAGGAAGGTGAGTCAGAGTCTCATCATGCCTACGGGACCCGGGGCCAAGGCCAGGCCTCCATGCCCAACCCTGGCTAGCCCTATCAGCATATCAGCTTGCTTGTTCAGAGGGCATCTTCTTGGATCAGAGGGCTTGGGTCAATCTTCCATCAGGGTGGACCAGCAGTGGCACAGAGCCAAGTACAGTACAAGGGACAGGGACTTCTGATGCTTGGAGTCTTGTCATCTGAGGTCTCCCGTCTGTGGTCTCTTTCATGCAGCTGAGCCCTTAGGGGAATCTTTGGCTTCTCTTCTCATCATTTAGACCAGGAAGACCTCGAACTTGTGGTCTTCCTACTTCAGCTGTCTGAGTTCCGTGATTACAAGTGTGTGCCATCATGCCTGCTTCCAGCAAAATCTCCCTCTCTCTCTCATCTCTGTCTCTCTCTCTCTCTGTCTCTCTTCTCCTTCCCCTCTTTCTCCTCCTCTTTTTTTCTTTGAGACAGGGTCACCCCATGACACTCTGGCTGGCCTAGAAGTCACTATGAAGATCAGGCTGGCCTTGAACTCAGAGATCTATCTTTCTGTCTCCTAAGTGCTGGGACTGCAGGAACGCACACCACACCCATCTCTCAGCACAGCACTGGCTATGGTCTTTTTATAGTCTCTCTGAAAGCTCCCTGTGGAATAGGGGTATCTTCCAGTCGAGCCTATGATGCACCTGCAGCCTCTGAATGGGGTGTTCCAGGGGCTGACCACAAACATGGGGTTTCCTCAACCATAGCACCCGTGGGTTACTCCCAAGGGTGGTTTTCTGCTGGGTCAGACAGCAGCAGGGGAGGAGGACTTCTCACAATCTGTGGAATTACTATTTGAATCTGAGATGTCCTCACATTCTCAGTGATTGGTCCCTGGCTTGTGCTGCCGTTTTTAGATCCACTTTTAGGTGCTATGTGTGGGGGCAGGCCGGACACATGAGTGCCGGTGTTTGAGAAAACCAGAGGAGGGCATCAGAGTGGCCATGAGCTGCCGACGGGGGTGCTGGGAACCAAACCTGGGTTCTCAGCAAGAGCAGGCATTGCTCGTCTCTAGCACTTGGCTGTGGAGTTTTTAGTTGGAGGGGCCTGGTCTGTGGAAGTAGGTTACTCTGGGCAGGCCTTTGAGGATTCTCCTCACATCTGGTCCCGGTCTAGTCTGTCTCTTCCTTATCTACCACTATGAGAGAAGTCTTTGCCACACACTCCTGCCGCAGCCGTGTTCTCTGCTGGGCTTTCTCCCTGTATGACTGACTGAACGAACCCTGGAAACCAGTGGTTCTCAGCCCTTCTAATGCTGCGTACGACCTTTACTACAGTTCCTCGTGATGTGCTGACTCACCCTGGACCATAAAGTTATTCTTGTTGCTACTTCATAACTGTAAACTTGCTACTATTATGAATTGTAACTTAAATATCTGCGTTTCTTGATGATCTAAGGTGACCCCTGTGAAAGGGTCATTTGACCCGAGGGTTCACGACCCACAGGTTGAGAACTGCTGCTCTAAACCAAGAGCCTAAAGAAACCCTTCCTTTCTGTAGCTGTTTTCTGTCAGACAGTACACTTTAAAACTCTCCCTCTTTCTCTCTGTATTTGTGTGTATGTACGCCATTGTGTGTGCAGGTGACCTCAAAGGTGAGAAAAGGGTGTCAGATCCTTTGGAGCTGGAGTTAAAGGTGGTTGTAAACTACCCAGTGTGGGTGCTGGGAACCAAACCTGGGTCCTCTGCAAGAGCGTCAAGTGCTCTTAACCGCTGAGCCATCCCACCAGCCCTGTCACGGATTTTGGCTGTGGGGACGAAGGAAGTGATTCACACTCATGGCGCAGCACTTTCTCTCCCAGGCAGTGGAGGAGCAGAACTGTTGAGAGGCAGAGCCAGCCTCTCCTCTCTGGTGGCAGCCAAGCTGTCCAACAGACCCCCCCAACCCCCACTTCTACAGAACCCCTCCCTCAGACCCTCTAAGGCACGAGGTACACGTGTCATACAGTGGGTCTTCTGACTGGAACAAGGGACGTACCTGGACTGTAAGCTGGGTGGCTCTTGTGTCCTTCAGAGCTCTTCCCTCTTCTTTCCTGCTTGGAGCTAGCTTTCCTTCCTCGAGATCCCGAGGCCAACAGAAGATGGGGGAACGTGCTGCAGTGTTCTTCTGCCCCACAGGGTCTGCTTGAGGACCCTTCACAGGGTTAACTTTCAGACAGCTGCCAAGGTGAGGTAAACTCCTGAAAACATAGAAGATTCAAACGTGATCCTGTTACCTCAGCATAGAGATCCATGAATAAGCCTTCTCCCTTGGACCCAGAAGACCTGCTGCATAGAGCATAACAGTGACATCTCAGTCGGATAATCTTACCTTAAGATCAGGGGTTTTGTTGGTTTGCTTGTTTATTTGCTTATTTACTTATTTATTTTTTAAAGATTTATTTATTTATTTTATGTATGTGAGTACACTGTAGCTGTCTTGAGACACACGAGAAGAGGGCATCGAATCCCATTACAGATGGTTGTGAGCCACCATGTGGTTGCTGGGAATTGAACTCAGGACCTCTAGAAGAGCAGTCAGTGCTCTTAACCACTGATACATCCCTCCAACCCCCTTATTTATTTAAGACAAGTCTCCTGTAGCCCAGGCTGGCCTTTAACTCTGTACAGCTTAGGATGAGGGATGCTTTTTTTTTTCTGTTTTTAAGACAGGGTTTCTCTGTGTAGCCCTGGCTATCCTGAAACTCACCATGCAGACCAGACTGGCCTCAAACTCAAGAGATCCGCCTGCCTCTGCCTCCCAAGCGCATTACCATGCCCAGTACCAAGGATGCTCTTGACCCTCCACTCCCAACACTAGGGTTGCAGGTGTGTACCACCAAGCCCCGTTCATGTACGGCACGGGATGGAACCCAGGGATTCACATGCCAGATTCACTCTAGACTGAGCTCTAGCCCCAGCCCTTAGTGATCCATCCATCCTATGCCGCAGCCACAGCAAGAGATGGACACCTTTTTTGTTCTGTTTTTGTTTGACACCAGGTATCACTGTGTAGCCCTGGCTGGCCTGGACCACTCTAGGTAGACCAGGCTGGCCTTGAACTCCCAGAGATCTGCCTGTCTCTGCCTCTGCCTCTGAGTGCTGAGATTAAAGGCACAACCCATCATACCTTTTTAGAAACAGACTATTTTTTAAAATGATTTATTTGTGTGCATCTGTGTCTGGGTGGAGGCAGGTTGTACGCATGAGTGATACTTGACTTGTTGTGTAGGTGCTGGGCTCTGGTTCTCGTGACTGAATGATAAGAACTTTCAACCGCTGAGTTATCTTTCCAGGTCCTCCTCCTTTTTCCAACTCCTAATCTTCTGGCCTCAGTCTCCCAAGTTACAGGAAAACACTGGGGCAGTACCACACCCCGCTGAGGGTTAAAAGCAGGTTATAAACTATGACAGTCTTAGTGAGATTACAACTTATTTTCATTTTCTTTTCTAGACTCATTTGATTTCTTTTTAAATCCATGGGAAATCTCACCAACTACGGTTTCACACACCTGGTGGGGGCGAGGCAGTGGAGATGGGGGGATGAGGAAGGAGAGGTCTGAGGTGAGGGAGGTGTGAGGGGTTTGAGAGGAAGAACTTGAGCTCTGCTGGCTGCAAGTGGACGGTGTGGCTGGCACATGCTGGGAAGCTGCCTGATGGGGTGCTGATCAATGACCCCCCAAGGTCAGAGTCCTGGTAGGCAGTCAGGGAACAGCTGCTTCTGTGAGACAGGGTGGAGCCCTGCTCTGAGCTTAGGACTCTGGTGGCTACGGTGGAGAGGTCTGGGTCAACTGCAGGAAGATCAAGGGTGAGAGGGAGAGAGAGAGAGAGAGAGAGAGAGAGAGAGAGAGAGAGAGAGAGAGAGAGAGAGAGAGAGAGAGAGAAGAAGGAGGAGGGGAGGAGGGAAGAGGGGAAGAGGGAGGAGGGGAGGAGGGAGGAGGGGAGGAGGCTTGATATTGCTGCTGGGCAAAGAATGAATACAAATCATATATAGGAATGAGCTGAGTGTGTGAGTGTGTGACTCACAATTGTGACCCCATGCTTCAGGAGCTGAGGCAAGATAATTACAAGTTTCGGATCAACCTAGTCTACACAGTGAAACCCCGTTTCGAAAACAAAAACAAAAACAAAAAAACAAATAGCAAAAAACAAAAACAAAACTACACGTAAATTATAATAAAAAAGAGCTATGTGTTAAGCACTCTGTAATCTACAAAGTTCTTTTAATACTACTTATTTAATATATTATCTAGGCATCAAGATCAAACCCAAGGCTTTCTGTGTACTAGTCAGGGGCTCTACCACTCACTGAGCCATGCCCCCAACCCCTCACTGGGGGATTCTAGGCAGGGGTTCTACCACTGAGTCACGCCCTCAGCCCCTCACTGGGGAACTCTAGGCAGGTGACCACTGAGCCACACCCCCAATCCTTTTCTGTTATTTTATCTGATACTCATATATAAACAGAGGCTCAAAGAAGTTCACGAACTTGCCCCAGCGTGTCCAACTATGCCCAGGGAGCCAGAGCCTGATTCTAGCTAATGGCTGTGCATCACTGGGCTGGGCAGGTGGAGAGTGGCTCTGGTCAACGACACTAAAGTCATTGAGAAGCTGGAAATTTCCGCACACCCAGTGACTAGTACAACAAATGCTGCTCCAGGACTGGAGAAAAGTCCTGGCTACATTATGTGCTGACCCACGGGTTGGTCCTGATGGTGGCTATGGTGGCTCTCATCTAGTTTTATCTCTGACAGAGTTTCACTATATAGGTCAAACTGACCTCAGACTCCCACCAATACCCTTGCATCGCCTCCCAAAGTGCAGAAATCACAGGAGTGAAACCCCACACCCAGCTCGAGTCTACTGTGTCCAACCCCAAACCCTGTCTCTCCCTGGAAAAGGCTCTCCTGTGTATTCTTTAGAACGGAGCTGGCTAGCACACAGGGAGCTCACTGGACAGAGTCCAGGCTCTGTGAAGCAAAGGAGGGACACTGTTGCCCACGAACCTGCTCCTGCACCACACCGTGGCGTGAAGGTTGGCTAGGAAGCCATTGGATGATAGCCGGGAAGGGCCTGGTCCTAAAGCAACTCTTCAGGGGTTACAGAGGACACAGCCACATAGATAACACTCCGGTGATCACCTCAGGCCCTCTTGTGAGGACCATGCCAGGCTCCATGCAGATCTCAGAGTTTGGAGTGGGTGGACGGTTCAGCTGATTTTCAGCCTAGGGCGAAGGGGGCACAGAGTCCTGTGGGTCCTGCTCTTACCAGGGTTTCAAGAACACATCTGAAGCTGATGATGCGGATCTTGTTTCTATTGTAGAGGTGCCTCATGTTCCAGAAGCTTCCTGAACTGTAGACCATGAGGAATGGTAGAACCTCAGGAGCTCTGGAAGAAACAAGGGCCATCGGGTGGACTTGTGGCCCTTCCCCTCCCTTCCTTTGGTCTTATCTTTCCTCCTCTTTCATGATTTAGCTGGGCAAGTCCTTGAATTACAGGCTTATGACCCTGAGGGGTTTTGTTTGTCTTATGTAGCCCGGGCTGGCCTCAAACTCACTATGTGACTCCTGATCCTCTTGCCTCCACTCTTCAAGTGTTGGGATCACAGGCAGGAACTGTCTCACCTAGTACACATGGTGCTGGAGATGGAACCCAGAGTCTTGTGTATGCTAGGCAAACATTCTGACTGTACCACATCCTCAGCCCTACTTTTAAATTCTTGTTAGACCCAAACATAGACCAGGCTGGCCTCGAACTCACAGAGATCTGCCTGCCTCAGTCTCCCGAGTGCTGGGATTAAAGGTGTGCATTGCAATGCCCAGCTTGTTTTTGATAGGGTCTTTCCACATAGCCTTTACAGGTCTGGTTCTTACTTTGATAATCAGGCTGATGTTAAACTTGTGGCAACTTCCCACTTCTGCTTCTGGGCTCCCCATCCCCACCCCCCACCCTGATGTATTTTTCTTTATTGAATATTTCCTTTTCATTATTTTATGTGTATGTTTGTGTGAGCATATGCATGTGTTTAGGTGCCCATGGAGTCCAGAAGAGGATGTCAGATCCCTTGGACATGGAATTACATGTGGTCGTTAGCCACCCAATGTAGATGCTGGGATCTGAACTCAGGTCTTCAGCAAGTGCAGCCCAGCAATGGCGGGGCATGCCTTTAATCAGGACATGCTGGGAAGATGTCATGTAGGTGATCTCTGAGTTTGAGGCCAGCCTGGTCTAGGACAGCCAGGGCTACATAGAGAAACCCCCGTGTCAACAAATAAAAACCACAAACAAAAAACACAAAGAAAAACAACCAAACAACAAAACAAAAAACAGCTTTCTGGCTAGATAAGAAATGTTAATACTACAAATACCTACTACTAAATAATAATAAAAATTATAGCCTTATATAAACAATCAAAGACAGGGCTCCAGTAGGTTTAGTAGAACACTTACTTTGTATGTGAACATCCCTGGATTCAATTCCTACCCTGAAAAAGGGGGGGGGGAATATAATAGAAAAATTCTTCCTAATCTTATCTCTCAGACATAATCTAAATTAAAGTTATTCAAAATTTAATATTATAGCTTGAAAAACTAGTGAGCTTTAAAGGAAATGCCATTTGCATACACGAAAAGGAAGTACATTTGGTCTGGGGATGGGGTGTGTTGGGATGGTCCCAACAAATGGCTGAGTAGGAGGTCCAGAACCCATGTGCAAACTCTGGCCCTTGTGTTTATATATGCACAGGTGCATGTGGGGGCCAGAGGTCAACCTTAGGTGACCTTCCAAAGTCACTGTCCACCTTGGTTTTGTGAGTCCTGGTCTCTTGATATCCTAATTCAATATCCCTGATTTGACTGGGGTGGCTGGTCAGCCAGCTTCCCCAGCAGGACATGAGGTTCCATGAGTGCTCCGTTATGCCTGGCTTTGTTATGTGGGCCCTGGGGATGGAATTCAGGCTGTCAGGCTTGGTGGCAAGCACTTTCACAGGATTAGTCTTTTCACTCCCACCACCTTCCTTGCTTTTTTTTTTTTCTTTTTTTTTGGTGATGTGAGGGGACAAGGTTTCACTATGTCAGCCTGCCTGGTCTGGATCTTGCTGTGCAGATGAGGCTAGCTCAAATTAGCCTTCATCTTCCTGTCTCTGCCTTGAGAGCACTGGAATCACACATGTGCAACCAGCTTGGCTATTTATTTATTTGTTTATTTACTTTTAATCATGAAACCTAAAGCCTGTAATCCCAGGTCTGAGGGAAGCTGAGGCAGGAGGATGACTACAAGTTCCAACAGCCTAAGGTTACATATACAGACCTTGTTTTAAACAAACACCTAAAAAAAAACCAAGATAGGCAGTCAGATAGCTCAGCAGGTAAATGTGATGATCACTGTGAAGCTTGACCACTTGAGTTCAATCCCCAAGACCCACACGGTGAAAGGGATGGATCAATTTCTGAACCCAGAAAGTTTTATCTGACCCCTCCATGCCCTCCCCCTAAATACAGATGTAAAAACCAAAACAGAAAACAAAAAATCCCCCCAAAGCAAAAAATCCCAAACAAACAAAGCCCCCCCCCCCACAAATTTTGTCATTTATTGGAGTATTGTCCTTGTTTGCTTTTAGGGAACAGTGACGCTTTTGAGGGCAAACATGGGTAGGTACTGCAGACATGAGTCTGTCAGCCCCCAGCTGGACTGTGGATTAGGTACTCCTTATCGATTCTCTCTGACCCCGGTTCACTCTTCTTTAATAGAGGAGGACTATAGCAGGGGCGGCCCTCAAACACTACTTACTGTATGTGATGTATGTATGCTAACATCTGTGCGTGAGCCTGTATGCTACTGTAACTGTAGGGGCCAGAAGAAGTTATTACTCTCAATTTCATTCCCTATTGTCTCTGAACTTGAAGGGAGGCTAGGCCGGCTGCTCCAGCGATCCTCGCTAGCATCTCTGATCCCACAAGTGGGTTGTGTGTCCATGCTCCCTTTTTGGGGAGGGAGGTGTTCCCGGGGATTCGAGCAGTTCCTCAAGATTGTACAAGCTCTCTTACCTAGGGGTCATCTCCCCAGTCCATGGACAGCATCTAATTGCTCCAGTCGGGCCCCTTTTATGGATTCGCTCTGATCACCAGGATCCATTCTGCTATTCCGGACAAAATGAAGGAACTTAGACTGTTAACCCAGAAGCACATCACCGGGGGTTTCAGGACTGGAGAGGTGTCCGGCGCGACGCCCGATTCAGGGCCGGGCTTCCTGCGCATCCAATCCCGGGTCTGATCCTGATTTCCCCTGCCGAAAATCCTCTCCGTTGAAGGCTGATCCGAGCCGCGAACACCAGCGGAGCCACGGTTCCCGCCGCAGACTAACAACTAACGGCAGCTGCTCGTGCCTAACTACATTTCCCAGAGCTCTCAGCGGCAAGCCCGTTAGCGGGTCGGCCGACTGGGCTCGCGACCGAAAATTCATTGGCTCCGCGGTGGTGGCGGCCGGTGACCGGCAAGGTGATCATACGCAGATCTGTCGTTAACCCTCACAGCTTTCACCCTGTCCACGCGCTCACCACTCACTTCTGATGTGGGAGGAGGCAAAGCAAGACAAACAGTTGCCTGTAATGGAATCAGAACTACAATTCCCAGAATGTTTCGGTATGCACAGCCTCCTGTTTCGCCGAGTAGCAGCGGTAGGTAGCCGTTGTTGCCACAGAGACTATTCTCAGATTATTTGGGCTCCGGAAGCCAGCGTGTGAAGGAGCAGAAGCCAGATTAGGGGAACGATAAAGGACAGAATACGATATTTGAATTAAACAATGCTGACGGATGCAGTGCCATTTTTTCTTTCCACGAATGCTCAGGGCCAGAGCAAAGGGCGAATAGCCCTCTAGGAAATGCAGGAGAAACTGCCACTGGAGCTATGGGAAACGTAGTCCATTTATTATTAGCCACGCCTTTAAGAATTCAAACACAGAATTTGCCTTATGAGTAAATAGTACTCATAAAGTCCCTTCTTTATATTTACCCTCGGAGCCGTTTCAGACACTGCATTTCCTAAGTGGAACTTGTATCTGGCTAGCCTGTCTTCAGCCATCTTCCTGTAAGGTTTGTTGTACACAAAAGTAGACCAAACGAACCTGTGCCTAATACGATTAATACATACTTCATAACCTATACGGTAAGTGCTTCGGTAGGATATCTTAAAAACTACTAACGGCTTGTTCTGAGATAACCTTCAAACTAGATGTCCACTCCAAGACACAAGAGGAATGCAATCTTACACACTGAGAGAAGGTAATTAAGGAGACTGGGATCCCAAGAGACAATGCCAATCACCTGACCAGAGGGGCAAGACTGAAGTTTGGATGACTGATGGCCTTTGTTCTGTAATCTGCTGGGTAGTCCATGGGATCAGATGCCCTCTTCTGGCAGGTCACATGCTTGTGCATGTGTATGCAGTCCAGAGACCCATACCACCAGCCTTCCTGAATCACCCTCCCATCTATATTTTTGAAATAGGGTCCCTTACTGAATCTTTAGCTTACTGATTTGTTAAATGGCTGGCCAGCAAGCCACTGAGATCTCCTGTCTTAAAGCCCCCGACCCCCAGGAGTGCCTCAGTGCCTAGCTTTTGTGTGAATGCTGAGAATCCAAACTCTGCTCCTCAGATATTTTACCAGTAAGCCATCTCTCTTATCTTTGTCATTCATCCACATATATATTCACACACACACACACACACACACACACACACACACACACACACACACTCTGGCTGTGGAGACCTGTCCGTCTCTGAAATCACAGGTCCACCAGCCACCATCATGCCCGCTGCTGTACATGGAGGATGTGGATCTGAACTTGGGTCCTCATGCTCTCACAGCAGATGCTGTATTGACTGAGCCATTTTCCCAGCTCCCAAAAGGATATATATTCTTGATGTGTGGTTGAATCAGGTTTCTACTAGTAGAAACTTAGCAAAAAAAAAAAAAAAACCAAAACAAAAACAAAACTCTGTTAGGACTATATATGTAGAAGATGAGAAAATCATCTTGATTTTCACAGGTTGAGTATCTAGACTCTCTTAAGTAGACCTGGGCTTTGGAAACAAGAGGCATGTTTGCAAAGTCTGTATAAAGAAACGCATAGAGGCCTGTAGCTTTGTAGGTAGAGCACTTGGCTAACAGGAAGCCCTGGGTCCCATCTGCAGCATCACATAAATGGGGCATGAGAGAGGTGGCCTGTGAGAAGTGGAGGCAGAAGGATCAGGAATTCAAGATTATCCTCTGCTACATAGGGAATTTGAGATCAGCTTGGGCTACACAGGACTCGATAAATAAATAAATCCAAAAACCTGAATTGGAATGAACTGAGAGAAAGCAGAATGGATAAGGGGTGTTTTCATTTCAGAGCACCAGGAGCTTTTCCTCCTGCAGTGGGAACAGTTGGCTGCAACTGCAGCAGGGAAAATGACTCCCATCCTAGGAGCAAAGACTCATCAAAACCATATTATTCTTCATATTAAAGGCAAGAATGCCTTCCCTCATTTAGTGTGTGTGTGTGTCTGTCTGTCTAGTGGTTGAATTCAGGGCCTCTTTCATGTTAGGCAAGCACTTTACAGCTGAACCATTTGTCCCTAATTTGTCCTTAGCCCCACACTGGAGGATTCTAGGTAAGAACTCTACACTGAGCCATATTGTCAGCCTTCCTTTTGAGATAGTATCTCACTAAGTTGTCCAGATTGGCTTTGAATTTTCTCTGTAGACCAGGTGTTTGCCTATGTGCATGTATGTGTACCACATGGGCACACTGCCCACAGTGTCCAGAAGAGGGCATCAAATCCTCTGAAGGCGAAGTTACAGATGTTTGTGAGCTGCCAAGAGGCTGCTGGGAACCAAACTCAGGTCCTCTGTAAGAACAGCAAGCATGCCTGAGTCACCACTCCAGCCATTTAGTTTTGGTTTTTAAAACAGAGACCTAGGGGCTTCCTCCTGCCATGCAACACACACACACACACACACACACACACACACACACACACACACACACACACACACACACCATGGGTTTATGTGCTCTGTGACCTAAAACAGTCTGTTAAAAGTAATTTAGCTGACCTTATACAAAGAATACAGTGATCTCCAGCATCTTTGCCTGATCAATTTTAAGAAATGGACATTCAAATTAATGTGTAAGCTGGGCATCATTTCTATACAATGGTCAGTGCTTCAGAATACCGCCCCCCCCCATCACCTCATTGGTTCAAAGAAACATGATGCTAGTTTTTCCTGGAAGATACTTATAAACCATTTTCTGACTGGATCCTTATTTACCCTGCTGTTGTTCCTAGTGGTGCCAGTCAGTTTTCTGTTACTATAACAAAATACCCGAGGTAAGTTTAAGACAGAGAAGGTTGCTCTGTGGTTCTCCAGGTTTCATTTGGTGGTGGCTTGTTTAGGCCTGTGGAAAGAGACACACCATGGTGGAAGCAGGTGGTGAGGCAAATCTCCCCAAGGTGACCACAGAAAAGTACATGAGGGACCAGTATCCCATGATCCCTTCAAAGGACATGCTCTCCAAGACCTAAAGCCTCCTCTTAGGACTGACCTTTCAAAGGTGTCCATCGTCCAATAGCACCAGGCTGATGATCGAGCTTTTTTAACACTTGGGCCTTTGGGCCATTTAAGGTTCAAATTACAGCACTGTGGTGGCTGGTGTGTTAGTAGTTCTGGCCTTTCAGGGTGACACAATCCACTGGATCATAAGAGTGTCAAGAGCAGAGGTCTGGGATCCAATCCTATCCCTGTTTCTCTTGCTGGGTCTCCTTGGACTACAAGGGTGGTGTGACCACAGGCAGAGCAGTGCAGACAGCCAGGAGAAACCAACAGTAGTAGGGAGACAGAGTCTAGTGCTGGCGTATGCCTTTAGTCCTAGCACTGGGGAGGTAAAGGCAGATCTCTGAGTTCATGGCTAGCCTGGTCTATAGAGTGAGTTCCACGCCAGCCAGGGCTACAGAGTGGGATCTACCTCAACACTTCTTCCCCCAAATAACAACAAAATTAACATAATTAACTCTCTTGGCTCCTCCAGAGTGAGTATGGCCCTGGTGGCACCTTGATTTGGACCCAGTAGGTGTCAACTTTGGACTTCTGACCTCCTAGTCTCAAAATGAGACAAGAGATAGAGGTGGCGTTCTTTTTTATTTTATTTTTATTTTCTGTGTCTCTGTGTGTCCATGCACACTTGTGACCATGCTGAGGGTATGCGTGGGGCTGGGGGTGGGGTCAGAGGACAGTTTGAAGGGGTTAGCTCTTCCTGCTGCTCAGGTCATCAGGCTTGCCAGCACACACCATTACGCACTGAGCTATCTTACCAGCCTTGCTTGTTACTGTTAGTGACGGTCCATCAAGTCACAAGAGCGGGAGCTGCAGGGAATGCGGAGTCCAATCTTGGGGACCTCTGTCACAGTATTCTCACCAGTGGATCTCATAGATCCTGGTTTTTGCTTAAACAAGCAAAACATTTCTAAACAGAAACTTCCAGGGTCTCATATAGCCCAGGCTAGCCTGTTATATAGCTGACGCTAACGTGAAGTCCCAGTTCTCCTGCTCTCATGTCCTGGCAGCTCTGAGTACAAGCATGCCAAGATAACCAGTGTCCTTTTGTATGTGAGTGCACATGTGTGTGAAGACCAGAGGACAGCCTTGGTAACTAGTCATTCAGACACTTCATCTGTTTTTCTGTGTATGTGCCTCAGTGTGTTTATGTGTGCACACATGTGCCTTCAGAGGCCCACTTCACGTTACTTATTAAGTCAAGGTCTCTAGCTGAACCCAGAGCTGGCCTATTCCAGCTTGTCTGGCCAGCCAGCTTGCCCTGGGGATCGTGACCCTACTGGGATTACAGGCAGCAGCCATACTGGCCTGACATTTTGTGAGTTCTGAATCCAATCCTCATGCTTGTGCCAGCCAGGAGACTGGCCCCTGAGCCGTCTCACCAGACCACATCTTTATTTCTGAGAAAAGGTCTTCCATGAGCTAGAGGCTCGCAGAACAACGTAAGTTGGCTGACCGGCAAGCCAAGGGATTGCTGGTCTCTGCCTCCAGCTGGGAGTATGAGGGCATGCCACGATGCCCAGCTTTTTCACACAGGTTTGGGGGACTGAACTCAGGTCCTCGGGCTAGCAAGCCAAGCACTCTACCAACTGAGCCATCCCTTAGCCCCTTGCATTCCTTTTTAAAGACACTTTGTATTGACTTTTTTCTTTTTCAGTTCTAGAAATGGAATCAAAGGTCCCCTACATCCTAAGCTAGTGGTGTTTCTAAAGCACACCCCTAACCCGAGTGGGGTTCTGAGCACTACTATGGAGTCACACGACTTGCCCCACTCCTTTGTTTTTTTAAGGTGATTTATGTTTATGTTTATGTGTAGTGTGAATGAGATGTCCCTCAGAGCCTCGGGGTCCCGGGTGATGGCACAGTTTAGGAGGTGTGGTCTGTGGTCTTGCTTGAGGAATTGTGTCGACAGCCATGGGCTTTTGGTATTCAAAGACTAATATAATGGCATTCTCTGTTTGCTCTCTCTGGTTCATGTTTGTAGTTCAGTATGAGCCGCAGTCTCCTCTCCCTGCTGCCATGTCTTATCTTGATGGACTACCGCGTCTCTGAAACTGTAAGCCATTAGGCCTTGGAGGAGCTGCCTTGTGACAGTGTTTTATCACAGCAACAGAGATGCGTCTAATACAGCATGTGTGAGCTGTGCGTGAGAGGGACCCTGGGGTCAGAGGAGGGCACTGGATCTCCTGGAACTAGAGTTACAATCACATCACAGCTGCCCAGTGTGGGTGCTGGGGTCTGAACTCAGGACCTCAGCCCGAGAAACAAGTGCTCTTGAGCACAGATCCATCTCTCCAGCCAGATCCCCCTTTAATACTCTCTCTCTCTCTCTCTCTCTCTATATATATATATATATATGTATGTATGTAGTGTGTGTGTGTGTGTGTGTGTGTTGTGTGTGTGTTATGGGGGTGTCGTGTGACCAGTGGAGACAGGACAGCTCTGTGGGGTCAGATCTCTCTCCTTCCACCTTTAAGTAGGTTCTGGGGGTTGAACTCGGGTTGTCATACTTGGCAGCAAGTGAGCCATCTCACTGTCCCCATTATCGATCCTTTTACAGCAAAGTCCAAAAGCAGCAGCTCTATCACGTGCTCCCTCTCTGCACTTGGGGACAACCAGAGATCACATCATCCGTCTGCTTTGGGCCACTTCATCCCACTGATCACCAGTAAACAGTTCAACCTGAAAATACAGTACTCGGGGCTGCCGGAAGGATACGTTTATGCATGGTGGCCGAGACAGGCAAGCAGGGCAGCCTTTTGCTTCTGGAGAAGGGATGAGATATGTAGCCCAGGCTGGCCTTGAACTCTCAACCCTCCTCCTACCTCAGCCTCCTGAGAGCTGGGATCACCGGCAGCGTATGCCACCAGGCCTGACTCTTCCTGAGACCTTGTGCAGCTGTAGGAGAAGGGCGTGTCAGCGGCTGGATGGGATGTCAGCTGTGCCTAGGGAAGTCAGTGTCCTTTGGGAGGTGGCGGCACGGGGACACTAGGTGATAATGAGCATCTCCTCGCGGTCTCTGCTCTCCGACATGGAGTTGATGATGCTTTTTAAATACTTGATGAATTCCACCCGGACCTCCTCGGGGTCTTCCTCCAGATTTGAGTGCACCAGTCTCAGCTTGTTCAAGGGGGGAGCTCCAGGGGGAAAGGAGGCTAATTAGGCTTCAAGGCTGACCAAGGAATGAATGCCTTCTAGCTTGGGATGAGCCAGGCTTCTGGAATCCCACTTCTCTGCTTCCTCTCTCCCTCCTTCCCTCCCTCCCCTGAAGGTCTTGCAATGTACCCCAAGGCATGCCTAGAACTCTTGGTCCTCCTACTCAGCCTTACCAGTGCTGAGATTAGACGCATGCGCTAGCACATGCAGTGATGTGCTGACCGTCTCAAGTCTTAACCTGCTTGACAAAATGGTTTTAAGAAACTGCCCTTAGCTGGGTGGTAGTGGTGCACACCTCTAGTCCCAGTAATTAGGAAGTGGAGGGAGGTGGATTTCTGAGTTCGAGGGCAGCCTGGTCTACAAAACGAGTTTCAGGACAGCCATGGCTACACAGAGAATCTATCTTGAAAAAAAACTAAAGAACAAAACAAAAAACCCTGCCCCTTTGTAATAGGCAGGTCCTTGTTTAGGGTTTTTGTTTGTGGTGCTAGAGAAGGAAGCCAAAGCTTGTACATATTAGACAAGTGCTGGTCACAGAGCTGTACCCAGCCACCTCCCTGGGGGATTCTAGGCAGGGGCTCCACCACTGAGCCACGCCCCCAGCCCCTCACTGGGGGATTCTAGGCAGGGGCTCTACCACTGAGCCACGCCCCCAGCCCCTCACTGGGGGATTCTAGGCAGGGGCTCTACCACTGAGCCACGCCCCAGCCCCTCACTGGGGGATTCTAGGCAGGGGCTCTACCACTGAGCCACGCCCCCAGCCCCTCACTGGGGGATTCTAGGCAGGGGCTCTACCACTGAGCCACGCCCCAGCCCCTCACTGGGGGATTCTAGGCAGGGGCTCCACCACTGAGCCACGCCCCCAGTCCCTCACTGGTGGATTCTAGGCAGGGGCTCTACCACTGAGCCACGCCCCCCAGCCCCTCCCTGGGGGATTCTAGGCAGGGGCTCTACCACTGAGCCACGCCCCCAGCCCCTCACTGGGGGATTCTAGGCAGGGGCTCTACCACTGAGCCACGCCCCAGCCCCTCACTGGGGGATTCTAGGCAGGGGCTCCACCACTGAGCCACGCCCCCAGTCCCTCACTGGTGGATTCTAGGCAGGGGCTCTACCACTGAGCCACGCCCCCCAGCCCCTCACTGGGGGATTCTAGGTAGGGGCTCCACCACTGAGCCACGCCCCCAGTCCCTCACTGGTGGATTCTAGGCAGGGGCTCTACCACTGAGCCACGCCCCCCAGCCCCTCCCTGGGGGATTCTAGGCAGGGCTCTACCACTGAGCCACACCCCAGCCCCTCACTGGGGGATTCTAGACAGGGGCTCTACCACTGAGCCACGCCCCAGCCCCTCACTGGGGGATTCTAGGCAGGGGCTCCACCACTGAGCCACGCCCCCAGTCCCTCACTGGAGGATTCTAGGCAGGGGCTCTACCACTGAGCCACGCCCCCAGCCCCTCTCTGGGGGATTCTAGACAGAGGCTCTACCACTGAGCCACACCCCCAGCCCCTCCCTGGGGGATTCTAGGCAGGGGCTCTACCACTGAGCCACGCCCCCAGCCCCTCCCTGGGGGATTCTAGGCAGGGGCTCTACCACTGAGCCACACCCCAGCCCCTCCCTGGAGGATTCTAGGCAGGGGCTCTACCACTGAGCCACGCCCCCAACCCCTCCCTGGGGGATTCTAGGCAAGCGCCTTACTGCTAATTCATGGCTCTATGAAAACCTGTCCCAAGAGGTATATATATACATACATTAAGGTAGACACACAAACATAAGTTAAAAAAAAAAAGTCAAGGTGAATGGCTTTCCTGAGAATGACACTTAAAGAATGATCTGTTGTCTCTAAATACACATGGACCTATGCTTGTGCTGGTACACGCGCACACACACACACACACACACACACACACACACACACACACACATGCATACATGCCTCAAACACTAAAGACAAAAAGCAGGAGAAGAAAGTCCAGGGTGCTTACACAAAGCCAGGCTGCCCTTGTCTCCTCCGGAGCCCGGTTTGTGGTGGGCCACAAGCATGCAGTGACTGTCTTGGAGGAATTGTTGCTGGACAAAGCAGGAATACCACATTTCAATTTCCTTTAGGTGGCTTGGAATATCAGCGTTGAAGACGATTACCACTCCATGAGCATCCTTCATCAGGGCTGGCCAGCAGGATTCAAACCTGACATGTGGAAAGGAAGCCAGGAGAGAGCTGTAGGGCACTGTCGCTTCTCAATGTTTATTTTTATTTTTTTATTTTTTTTGGTTTTTTCAAGACAGGGTTTCTCTGTGTAGCCCTGGCTGTCCTGGAACTCACTCTGTAGACCAGGCTGGCCTCAAACTCAGAAATCCACCTGCCTCTGCTTCCCAAGTGCTAGGATTAAAGGCGTGAGCCACCACTGCCCGGTTTTATTTTTGTTATTATTGTTAATAATGTTATTACCGCATTAGGGGCTTCACACAGACAGTGCAACTGCTCTACCACTGAGCCACGCCCCAGCCCCTCCCTGGGGGATTCTGGGAAGGTTCTCTACCACTGAGCCACGCCCCCAGTCCCTCACTGGGGGATTCTGGGAAGGTTCTCTACCACTGAGCCACGTCCCTGGCTCTACCACTGAGCCAACCAACCCTGACCCTGTTTTTTGTCAGTCACCTGTTGAATCAGAGCTGTTAAAGGAAACTCACTTTGAGTCACCACCACAGTCCCAGAGCTCGAATTCGCAGCCTGTGCCTTTGTTGTTGCTGGTGACGTGTGGGTTCTCAAACTCTAGGATCCTGAAAACACAAACAGCACAGCAGGCCCCGCGGTGAGGAGGCGCGCTTCACAGCCCCCGAGGGAGGGATGGATGAGGCCTCACTGCTGCTTCCGGGACTCATGGGGCAGGCTCACCTCACACCTTGTGTCGGGTTGTATTCAGTGATGTCCGAAGATTCAGTGAGAAAGTTGGCCAGCACCGTTTTGCCGCTCTGTAAAAGCAAGAGCAAATAGAGCCGAGAGCGAGACCACACAGGTGGCCTCACCTACCATGCATGCTGGCCACCCCTGCAACCCTAGCACACTGGTGCCTAGGTAGCAAGAGGGCAAGTTCCAGGCTAGCTTGGCCTGCTAGGTGTGGCAAGATACTGGCCCTGACTCCTTGAGATCCCGAGGACAGAGAGCCCTAGCACAGCGAGAGCAGCTCGGATTGGGACCTAGCATGCCTTTCCTTACAGCCTGGCTGGTACTCAGTTAGCTTATCTGAGGACGGAAATTCAGAAACCAAACAACAAGAGCAGCAGCATTCCAGGTGTGTGTCCCACCACCTCCCCTGCTTCTCTCCTCAGCTTCAGTCAGTCTGTTACAGATACAAGGTTGTGAGGAGGTCAAGCTTAACACTGAGTCCCAGGTTTTTGGACTCCTGGCTGGGTCACAAGTCAGCAACCCACTTTTCCTTATATATTGTTAGTAATCATCTTTCCAATAAAAAGTCAACAGGGCAGTAAGACCGCCTTTCTGAGTCCTCTACTCAAACCAAGTTTCTACCTGTCCATCCATCTTTCTATTCAACCACCCACTCACCCCATCCATCCATCCAACCATTCAACCACCCACTCACCCCCCATCCATCCATCCATCCATCTAACCACCCACTCACCCCCATCCATCCATCCATCCATCCATCTAACCACCCACTTACCCCCATCCATCCATCCATCCATCTAACCACCCACTTACCCCCCATCCATCCATCCATTCAACCATTCAACCACCCACTCACCCCCCATCCATCCATCCATCTAACCACCCACTTACCCTCCATCCATCCATCCATCTAACCACCCACTTACCCTCCATCCATCCACCTGTCTACTCAATGACCCACTCACCTCTATCCAGCTATCCATCCATCTGCCCAGTTCAAACACCCACTCACCTATCCATCAATGCAACCACTCACGTCCTCTACCCACCTATTACTCAACTACCCACTCATGCCCATCCATCTACCCATCATAACTATCCATCACCCACCTATCATCATCCATCATCATCATCCATCCTTTTACCCATCTTCTCAACCACTCACTCACCCATCCATCCCCCATCCATTCATCCACCCCCCCCAGCCCCCAGCCCCTCCTCAGAGCTAGGATCTGCTCTTAAGGTCTTCTCTATGTATTTGCTCCATCCTGTATATGCCTGAATACTGCATATGCCTGGATATAAAACAAAGGTCCTCTCTCCTCAGAAGTCAATCTCTTAAACTTGAGTGAGCCCTGGTAAAACTCTACAGGATGGGAGAAAGGGTTGAGGTGAAGGATAAAAGGGAAAGAAAAGGAGGAGAAGGGGTGGAGAGGTTGAGAAGAGGCAGGAGGATCAGGAGTTCAAGATCATTCTAAGCTATACGAGATCCTGTTTCAAAAAAACCCCAGGCCACCAAGCAACCAAAGACAAAGCACAGAACTCTCCGCAGTTATACTCTGTTCTCTGAATTGCTTGTTTAGAGGTAAGTACTGGTTATGTAGTTCAGGCTGGGTACCAAGCTTCCTGCTTCAGGCTTGAAAATGATGAAATTATGTGTATCCCCACCTGCAGATTTGTAACATATTCTGCAAACTTTCTCCAAACTACAACCAAGCTGTCCATTTTATGTTATTTTACTTTATTTTATACAGGGTTTCACTATGTAGCCCTGGCTGGCCTGTAACTTACTATGTTGATCAGGCTGGCCCTCAACTCAGATGTACTTGTCTCTGCCTCCTCGATGCTGGAATTGAATGCATGCACCATTATGTCCAGTCTGTGTGTGAGTCTGTGCATGTTGAGTCCCTGTGTCCACAGAGGCCACAGGCGTCAGGTCTCCTGGCACTGGAACCCATAGGCAGTTGTGAGCCAACTAGCATGGGTTCTGGAAACCAATCTCAGATCTCTCTGCCAGAACAGTATGAGTTCTGAATCACCAAGCCATCTTTCCAGCCCCTCATTTCTTTTAAGCCTTCTTCTCCTCTCTGCCCCAAGCTAGCCTCAAAACCACTATGTGGCCCAGACTGGCCTCAAACTTGTGGCAACCCTTCTTCTCTTGCATGCTGAGGAGACAGGCCTGCACCACCACCACACATGGCTCAATCCTTTTTTGCTGCTGTGTATACTTAGCAACTTCCCTACCTCAAGATTATCATTTTTTTTTCTCTGACAGGTTTCATGTATCCCAGGCTGGCTTCAGACTTGCTATTGTAGCCAGGGGTGTGGTCTTGAACTGTCAATCATCCTGCTTCTAGCTTCCAAACACTGAAACTGAGGTATGTACCACCATGAAGGTTTTATATGACGAAGAGGATTGAACCCAGGGATTCCTGTATCCGAGGCAAACATTCTATCATCCAGCTACACCCCCAGCCTCCTTAGAATGTACAGTGGTTCTCATGTTTGGTTCACGGGCCAATTACCTCAGATGAAGATCATATTATTAAAAGTTACTGTGTACAAAATCTGAATTCTTACATTCTTCCCAGACCTGAGGCTGAAGTCAGTGGATCTGGAATTCAACTCCAAGTCCCTATACAGAAAACATCTAGTTTTCTAATCCCATGGACATATTCCTTTTGCACGAAAGGTTCGGCGGGGGAGTCATGGGGCGCCCCTCATTCCCTCAGGCCTTGAGAACTGGGTACCTCAATATTCTCCACTTCTTGGGTGGGGTGAACTGGATGGAGGCCTGGCAGCTCCGCTGGTCACGGTAGCGCCAGCTGCCGCTCTCAGTGGGGTTGCTGGTACCAAGTTGCACCTCCTGAGAACAACCCCAGTTCTAGGGAGCCTCGAACCCTGGCTCACCTCGCAGGGACCCACAAAGAGGATCTTAGCCTTCAGCATCGCTGTCCGTTAAGAAGAACCCGCGGAAGCCCACCGCCAAAGCACGCTAAGCTCCCCGCCGCATCGGCCAGTCTGGGCCGCACGCTCTGATTGGCTGACCGGTTTCCACGGCGACCGGGAATAGCTGCGCAGAAGTCCAAGAACCGCCTCCAGTTCCGGGAGTCTGGAAAGGTGGGCCTGCGATGGAAGCTGAGGAGGACCAAAAGAGTAAACGCAAAGCTGGATCTACTGACTGCATTGTGAGCTTTCTGAAAGGGTTGGGAGAGTCAGGCTCTCATTTGCTTTATTTTTCCCAGTCTTCCTGAACGCTCCATGGATTAAGGGAGCTGTTAAGCTTGGCTGGAAAACAGAACCGTCATTTTGTTTTCCTTTTATTTCCGCGGGTGGATGCTGGAGATTGAACTCAGGTGTTCATAAATTCTAGGCAAGCACTCTGCCAATGAACCACATACCCAGTCCAGCTCGCTATGTAGACCTTCCGGCCTCGAACTCACATATATCCCCCTGTCTCTGCCTCCCAACTTTAATACCATTAAAAGCGTTTGCCACCACTCTCGATCCCCAACTTTATTTTCAATTTAAAGGGTTACATCTATCTTTCATCTATCTGTGTGTACGTGCATCTGCCGTGATACATATGTGAAGATAAGAGGACAAGCCACAGGACTCAGTTCTCTCCTCCCACCATAAGGAGTTTAGGATCCATTTCAGGTGGTGGTACGGGCCTTTTCCCGATGAACTACTTTCCAGTCCTGCCATTATTTATTGTGCTGCTGAGATTGTTCTGGGCCACGGGGAGCTTCTTCAAGCCAGTGTCTGTGTTCTTTTGACATTTCAATCATTCTCTTGAGTTTTTTCATATTAAAAAAATAGTGTATGTGCCCACATGCACACACAAGCGTGTATACAAAAGTGCAGGTGGTTGTGGAAACCAGAGGGAAGTGCCCTGGAGCTAAAGTTATGGAAGGTCAGTTGCTCAAAATGGGTGCCGGAAACCTAACTCGGGTCTTCTCTGAGAGCAGTAAGTGCGTTAACCGCTGAGCCATCTCTCCAGCCCTGTCTTTCATACTTTTTAGTACCATTGTATTAGTCGAGGGTGGTTAATTTTGCTCTTGGTCCAGAGTGGCAATATATTATATACATTCTTTTGCATGCATTGAAAAGAAATAAAAGTTTCAAAAGACAAGAGACTCCTCAGAAAAATTGTTTCTTTACACAACCTGGAAAATTTGAAGGGAACTTTGTGCTTTAGAAAAAGTTGGTATCAGGTCCTTGGGCAGCAGTGTTTAGAGAGGGGACTGCTTAGCTCCTATCCACCTCAAGTCTTCTTTTCAGATGAGAGGCAAACTATACAGTGTGTTTCCCCTTGCTGGGTATATTCCTATAGAGTCGTGTGCCTGTGCTCTATGTGTGTGTGTGTGTGTGTGTGTGTACACACATATGCTCGCCTCTCTTTGTTCCTGTGGAGAACAGAGGTTGGCTTTGTATATTTCCTTTCACTCTCCACCACCACCGCCCTCCTAGATAAGTCCAATAGTGAGCCTCGAGCTAACTCTTTCAGCTAGATTGCCCATCGCCTCTTCCCCGTCCAGTGCTGCCACTAGGCTTTTATATGGATAACAGGGATTAGAACTCAGATCCTCAGGCTTGTACAGAATCTCTGCCATCTCCAGAGTCATGTTTTCATTTGTGTCTAAGCTGGTACTTGGAGATAAAGTGTGTGGTTTGACTTTAAGGAAGGGAAAAAAAAAACTAACACAGTGTAAGGAGCCTGTGTCCAAATTGATAGCAGCAAGGAAACTGGAGCTACAGGCTTTGTCCAGTACTCCAGCTCCCCTCCCTTTCTCCCATCATTCTCGGTGCGTATTCACGAATGTGTATGCACATGTTTGTGTTTGTGTGTGCCCATGACGATACATATACATGTACGTTTGCGTACATGCATGTGTACAGTATACAGAGCGAGGGGTAGATGTCTGGTGTCTTCTATCGCTCTCCGCCTTTTTTCCCCAAGATCTTCTATTTTGCTTGCATGTATGTCTGTGCCTCATTTGCATGCAGTACCGGAGGAGGTCAGAAGAGGGCGACAGATTCCCCCTGGAACTGAAATTACAACTAGTTTGTCAATCGCCATTCCGGTGCTGGGAATCAAATTCCAGTCTTCTGGAAGAGCAGCCAATGCTTTTAACTCTTGAGTCATCTCTCAATTCCCTTCACCCTAAGTTTTGACATAGAGTCTCGTACTGAACACGGAGCTCGCTATTTCTGCGATCTTGGCTGATCCGCAAGCTCTTCTCACCACCTCCCCAGTCCTTAGACAAAGGATGTTTGCCCCTGTGCCTGGCTTTTACACGGGCAATAGGATTGAACTCGAGTCTCCATGCTTGTGTAGTAAGCACTTACCTGCCAGGCATGTCCCCAGCCCTCCCATCTCCCCTCTAATGAGCAAAAAAAAAAAAAAAGATGCATTGTCTCCTTTGTGTGCAGGGATGGCTTGCCTCTTTTCCGCTCCAGCTCCGGCTGGTCCAGAGCTAGCCCAGGCTGGCTGCTTCAGCTTGGGTGTTTATTTATGACACTGGGAAGAAGTTGCGATGTGTTCTGTCCTTTAACGTTTCTAGAAAAAGTCAGGCCCAGTGTTATTCTGGCACTCAGAGGCAGAGGCGGGAGAATCATGAGTTCAGAGTCTCAGCTATAGAAAAGTTCAAGGTCAGCTCGGGCGGGGTACGTTAGACTTCATCTTTAACAACACACCTGCAAACGGGGTTGCACAGATGGCTCAGTAATAACGTTCGTCAAATAAATAGGAGAACCTGAGTTTGTCTCCTTAGCACTCATGTAAAGTGTCAGGGGTGGCGGCAAAGCGCCTGTAATCCTACTGCTTGAGAGACTAAGGCAGCAGATAGATCCCTGGAGCGAATGACCAACCTGTCTTGCTGAATCAGTGAGTTCCAGGTTTCTTGAGTGGCCCTGTTTTAAATATATAAGTTAAGAGCACTTGCTGCTTTTGCAGAGGACCGGATTTTGGTACCGAATGTGGTTTTCTGTCACCTGTAATTCCAACTTCAGAACATTCAACACCCCCTTCTGTCTCCTCAGGCACCAGCACCCATGTGCATGTGTGTGTCTTAGTTTGCTTTTCTTTCTTTCTTTCTTTTGGGAGATGGGGGTTGGGGGTTGGGAAACAGTTCGAGAAAGGGTTTCTCTCTGTATCCCTGGCTATCCTGGAACTCTGTAGACCAGACTGGCCTCCAATTCAGAGATCCACCTGCCTCTGCCTCTCAAATGCTGGAATTAAAGTTTCTAGAGCTGTGATAAAACCTGGGTCAAAATTAAGGCGATATAGGAAAGGGGTTATTTTAGCTCACAGGTTCTATCCATCATTGCTGGAACTCAAGGCAGGAACCTGAAGGCAGGGCGGAGAGCAGAGACTTCGGAGGAAGGCAACTGACTGCCTCGATGCCTTGGTTTGCTCAGTAGTTGTGTGTGTGTGTGTGTGTGTGTGTGTGTGTGTGTGTGTGTGTCGCAGGCCCACCTGCCTAGGGATGGCACCACCCACAGTGGACTGGGCCCTCCTACATCAGTCAGTACTGGAGCAGTGAGTTTTTGCTACACTGCTTTGCCTCCTGGCAGATCACTTGCATATACCTATCAAGGAGCTAATGAAAGACACACACACACACACACACACACACACACATTAGCTTATTTTTAAAATGCCTTGGCTACCTCAGTGGCTGAGCACTCCTAAACCTTCCCCTGCTACCTCAGGCCCAATCATGGAAGTGGCCAATGGCCACTTACATGGTCTCAGATGGCTGGTTGGCTTTATCTCCTCTGCTCCTGCATCCCATCCTTCTATTCTGAGTCATGGCGATTCTGTGCCGTTCCTCTCTGCATCCTCACCAGTGCAACTCTAAGGGTCCCGTCCCATGCCCAGACATTGGTCATTGGCATCTTTAATTAATTGATCAAAAACCAATGGCAGGCAAGGACTTTTAGCATTTGAACATGCAGATTCCTGATTGAATCAAAGCATTGGAAGCAATCTCCAGCACAGTACTTAAGAGAGTACCTCACAGACATGGCCACAGGTCAGTCCCATATGGACAATTCTACAGCTGAGGGTCTCTTTTCCCAGGTGACACTAGTTTGTGTTAAGTTGTCAAAAACTAACCAAGGCAGGCATACACACACACATACACACACACACACACACACACACACACACACACAGATTGAGACAAAGACACAGAGACACAGAGAAAGAGAAGAGGGAGGAAGAGGAGGAGGAGGAGAAGAAGAAGAGAATAAATCTTTAAAAAGAAATAAGGTGAACAATGATAAAGTAAGACACTGGACACTACATTTGGCCTCCACATTCATTCATGCTCACAACACCTGCATACACACATGTACTCATTCATACAACACACACATACACACACACCGCCAAAATTGGAAAAACAAATTCCAGTTCTTTGAAGGACTCCATTTATGTTTGTTGCACAATAGGCACTTAATACAAATTAATTTTTTTCTCTTTCAATACAGACCACCGCAGAAATCCTTCGCAAATGTATTCATTGATTCCAAAGGCTTTTTAAAAAGGTTTATTTATTTTATGTATATGAGTACACTGTAACTATCTTCAGATACATTGGAAGAGGGCATCAGATTCCATTACGGATGGTTGTGAGCCACCATGTGGTTGCTGAGAATCAAACTCAGGACCTCTGGAAGAGCAGTCAATGCTCTTAACCACCAAGCCATCTCTTCAGCCCCACTACAAAGTTTTACAATATGTTTATATGTGTACATGTGTGTTTGTGCATGTAAGTGCAGGTGCTTGTGGAGGCCAGAAGAGGGTGCCAGAGCTTCTGGGGATTACAAACAATTGTGAGCTGCCTGTGGTGGGTGCTGCAAGTGCAGTAAGTGCTCTTAACTGCTGAGCCATCTCTCATCCACTGGCCCTTTATGTAAATATTTAAGTTAATGACAATGAATGTTACTGTTACTTTAGTCTTGCTAAGGCATTTTGGTTTTCATTTCCAGGTGAGAGAATTAAAAAGGTGAAGTGTTTTACTTTTCTTGGCTATATACACTATTTGAATTTGGAATTATTATTATCATCAGAAATTAAGATTTTCATTTTATTCAGATGAGGTCAACTTCCTATGTGGGGTACATGACTTGGTCCTGAGGGGCACTGTGGCACCAGCAGGGGCAAGAGGTGGAGGAGCTCAGCTTCATTTCCCCCTGATTCTGTGATCAAAGCCATAAAGTCTCTCACTTGAAGGAAAGAAGTTTGATGTATTTTAACTCTTTTCTATGAATTGCTGAAAAGACTTAATATAACCACCAGTCATAAAGTTCTGTCATTTGAGCTGACCCTTCATGGTCCAAATGACTGCACATGCCAAAGAAAAAACTGTGGATTTCCTGTGACTTGTGAGAATAAAAATGACCTTCAAGAATTTCTTTGTATAACATAGAAGTTTTCAACCTATTCACTTCAGCTCTCAAAGATAGAGATGACCATGTAATGGTTTGTAACCTGGATCTGTTTCACTCTCTATAACTATTTGTCATCTTTTAAAAATAAAAAGAAAGTGGGAGGGATTGGGGGCATGGCTCAGTGGTAGATCACCTGCCAAGAATCCCCCAGGGATTCTGCTCTACCACTGAGCCACGCCCCAGCCCCTCCCTGGGGGACTCTAGGCAGGGGCTCTACCACTGAGCCACACCCCAGCCCCTCACTGGGGGATTCTAGGCAGGGGCTCTACCACTGAGCCACGCCCCCAGCCCCTCACTGGGGGATTCTAGGCAGGAGCTCCACCACTGAGCCACGCCCCCAGCCCCTCCCTGGAGGATTCTAGGCAGGTGCTCCACCACTGAGCCACACCCCCAGCCCCTCACTGGGGGATTCTAGGCAGGGGCTCTACCACTGAGCCACGCCCCCAGCCCCTCACTGGTGGATTCTAGGCAGGGGCCCTACCATGAGCCACGCCCCAGCCCCTCACTGGGGGATTCTAGGCAGGGGCCCTACCACTGAGCCACACCCCAGCCCCTCACTGGGGGATTCTAGGCAGGGGCTCTACCACTGAGCCACACCCCCAGCCCCTCCCTGGGGGACTCTAGGCAGGGGCTCTACCACTGAGCCACACCCCCAGCCCCTCCCTGGGGGATTCTAGGCAGGGGCCCTACCACTGAGCCACACCCCAGCCCCTCCCTGGGGGATTCTAGGCAGGGGCTCTGCCTCTGTTATACTCTTAGCCCTCTTTTTAGTTTAAATTAAATTAAATTAAATTATTTTAAGACAGGTCTTACTATGTAACTTTGACTGTCATATGACTTGGAACTATGTAGACAAGGCTAGCCTTGAATTCACAGAGATCCACCTGCTTTCATGTGCCACCATACCTGTCTTTACTTTTTGTTTAAAGACAGGATCTCTCTAAGTTGCCTGACTTTGATCTCTAACTTGGACCTCACCCTATAGTTCAGACTGGCCCTAAAGGTTTTTGTTCTGTTTTGTTGCTTTCTTTATTTTCAAGACAGGGAGGGTTCCCTGGCTGTCCTGGAACTTGTTCTGTAGACCATGCTGGCCTCGAACTCAAGAGATTCACCTGCTTCTGCCTCCTGAGTGCTGGGATTAAAGGTGTGCACTACCATTGCCTGGCCATTGGCCTTGAATGACCGAGTTACACCAGCAGACTCAGTTCAAATGTCCTCCCATGCCTCACCCTCACAGAGATATTGTTTGGCTGGGCAAGATAGCTCGTCCCACAAAGTCACCAAGTCTGATGACCTGAGTTCAATCCCCAGGACTCAGATGATGAAAAGAGAGAACTGATTCCTGAAGTTGTCCTCTGCCCTCCACATGTGCACGTCCTTATTCATATATACACATACAAAATAAGACTTTAAAACAAAACGAAATATTTTAAATGCAGAACTTGTGCAGTTTTGATTATTGATATTATTATTTGATTTATTTGCATTCATGTGGTTGTGCACACTGTGATACTTGTGAGGTCAAAGAACACCCTGCAGGAATCAGTCCCCATGTAGGTCCTGGGGGTCCGACTGAGGTGGTCAAGCTTAGCTGAGAGTGCCTGAACCCACTGAGCCATCTCATTGGCTCCTTGTTTCTGGTCCAAGCAGGCTGCTCCAATTGTCCCTCTGCTGGATGTTGTAAAATCTTGATGTGATCATGACTTTTTCTAAGTGGATCTGTTGCTTTTAATTACCTGCTACTTACTACAAAGTATCTTCCTTGATCTCTTTTCATCTTTTTTATTTTGTTTTGATTTGTTTTGTTTTTCGAGACAGTGTTTCTCTGTGTAGCCCTGGCTGTCCTAGAACTCACTCTGTAGACCAGGCTGGCCTTGAACTCAGAAATCCGCCCGCCTCTGCCTCCGAAGTGCTGGGATTAAAGGCATGTGCCACCACTGCCCGGCTCTTTTCATCTTTTTAAAGGACAGAGTCACACTACATAGCCCTGGCTGGGCTCTACGGTACTCCGCAGGCTGGTCTCACAGAGATCACCTGTCTTTGCTTCCCAAGCGTTGGGATTAAAGGTATGTGCCACCATCTCACCCAAAGTCACGGTGTTGAAAACTACCTACAAAGCCACATTTCACGGACCAGTGTGTGGATGAAATCGCTTGAAGAAAATTCCTGTTCCTTATAGACCTGCCAGGCTGAAGGAAGACATGCTAGAGTTGGGGGCAGGGCTCAGTGGGGAATAGGGCTAGGTGGTTTTGTTGGTCCCTGGAGGAAAGAATTTGTGGGAAATGACTCCTTTCCCACACAAAGGCATCCAACCACCTGAGCAGACCTTAATCTCTGAGAAGCCCCTGGGAACCAACCCAAACACTCAGTGCTTCCTGCTTCCCGAATCCCTATCTTCAAAGCCTTGCTCCTCCCCTGCTATCTGGTCAACACTCACAATGGGGTTTGGACAGGAGACAGGTTTCCTCATGCCTGAGGCACATGGTAAAGTGGAGCCAGGGGCCTGACATCTGTGGCTTTGCTCCATTGGTGGCTCCTGGGAAAGGGCCCTTGCTAGGCTGTGATCCCTCCTTCCTCCACCCTCTGTGAAGAACTTACTGGAAGCTTAAGGCTTAGTCATGCTTCTAGTCTGCAAACCAACGGTATCCATCTTCAGCTCTAGGCAGTTTTTACTTTATTGTTCTGTTTTCTTCTATTCTATTTGATTTCTATTCTTTTAAAATTCTACTGTATTCTGGGTTTTTGTTTTGTTTTGCTTTGTTTTTGTTTTTTGTTTTTTGTTTTTGACTGAGACAGCCCTAGCTACCCTGGAACTCACTCTATAGACCAGGCTGGTCTCAAACTCAGAGATCCTCTTGCCTCTGCCTCCTGAGTGCTAGGATTAAAGTCATGCATCACCATGCCCAACTTATTCTTATTATTTTTTTACTTCTCTCTCTCTCTCTCTCTCTCTCTCTCTCTCTCTCTCTCTCTCTCTCTCTCTCTCTCTGTGTATGTGTGTGTTGCACGCACACATACATGCTGGGATACACATGTGAAACTCAGAGGACAACTTGTACGAGTGTATTCTCTCCTTTTTTTCCACACATGTCATGCAAATCAAACTCAGGCCGCCAACCTTGGCAGCAAGTGGGAAGTGCCCTTATCCACTGTGTCATCTTGCTGGCCTCAAACTCACTGCATGATTAAGAGTGAGGTTGAACCCCTGATTCTCCTGTCAACACCCACCAAGGGCTGGGATTCCAGGTTCATGCAGTCCTGGGGATAGAACCCAGGGCTTCCTGCATGGCAGGCAGGTGTCGTACCAAATGAACCACAGCCCTAGGCCCTGTTTTGTTTCTTCTAAATACTAGACTTTGGGGAAGGGCAAGTCTTGTCAGAGCCTTCGTAAATCAGGACTAGTAATCCACGTGTCATATATGGTTATGAAGAGATTGGATAACATGTATAGGCCAGCAATATGGCTCAGTGAATAAAGGTGCTTGCTGCTAAGCCTGGTGACCTGAGTTCAGTCCTCAGGAGGACCCTCGAAGCAGGAGAAAACTGACTGACTCAGGAAAATTGTCTTCTGATCTACACACACACACACACACACACACACACACACACAAATAAGTTTAAAAATGTAAAAACTTAGACAATGTGTACCAAGCTGCCTTACACACAGACAGGCACGAATGCACTTAGGAAAAATAGCCATCAGCTCCCCAAACAAAACAAAACAAAACAAAACAAAGCAAAACAAAAGAACAGCAGCAGCAGTGGCAACATAACCAACTATAAAATGGTTTGACCCATCTTATAGTTGTCAGAAAAGCTTCATCTACAACCATAGTGCTGGGTGCCCCAATGGTTAGCTCTGAGACACTGATGGCTCAGCAATATTAGATTTGTTTGGTGTTGGTTGTCTCCCCGTCTTCTCTGGTTTCCTTTGCCTCTCTGTCTCTGCCTCTCTCTCTGTCTCTGTCTCTGTCTCTCTCTGTCTCTGTATGTGCATCTGTGTATATGCAGGGGAACCAGTCTGCATGCGTGTGTGTGTGTGTGTGTGTGTGTGTGTGTGTGTGTGTGTGTTACTGTCTATTGTAATGCAAAGTGTGGCCCCTAAGACCTGAAGTCTGCATGTAGCCCTGTGACCCTGCCCCCCAAGCTAATCTGATTGGTAATAAAGATGCGGACAGCTAATAGCTGGGCAGAAGAGACATAGGTGGGATTTAGGTTTCCCCAGCCTTGAGGTTGGAGGGGAGAAGAAAGTGCAGAAGAGGAGGAAGAAGAAACCACCATGGGTTAAGGCTCAAGAGAACTGAGGGCTGGCCAGTGGGAGTTTAGAGCAGCCTAGATGAAACATGGTAAGTAATAGTTCTTATATCGGTAGAAAGTGATTCTAATAGCCCCACTCTTGTGTTGATTAGGGCTTATTATAAATAGAAAGACTGTGAGTGTGTCTTTCATCTGGAAACTCAGTAACAAAGACGGGGTAAAAACCCCAGGCCTGAACTCCAAGTAATTTCTATAACATGTGGAGGTCACTAGTCAGCATCAGGTGTCTTCTTTAGGAACCAGCTACCTTGTTTTTTTCTTTAAAACAGGGTCTCTTCCTGAGACTTGGGTGTCAGTGCTAGGCTGACTGGGCAGCAAGTCTCAGGGATCTACCTGTCTCTACCTCCCCAGCTCTGGGATTACTGGGATCTAACACCAAAACTGGCTTTTTTTTTTAATGTGGATTCTGGGGATCAAACTCAGCCAACCAGACCTCTACACTTTAGGTATTTAAAAAAGTTTATTTAAAGTTATTTTTTGAATCATTTGTATCTATGTATGTCTCTGTGTATCTCGTTTTACAGACAGATTGGTCTCTCCAGGATTGTTTTTGGCTTTTGAGATAGGGTCACTTGAAGTAATCCTGTCTGGCTTTGAACTCATGATCTCCCTGCCTCAGGGTGTAGCAGTTACTATATCACGCTACCACTGCAATGTTTCATTTCTTTTCTCCTTTGTGTGTTTACTTTTTTAAAAAATTTGTGTATCTGTGTGTGCTTGTGTCTGTGTCTGTTCACGTGAGTGTAATGCCTCTGGTGTGTGAAACCACGAGAGAACCTTAGATCCCATGGCGCTGGAGTTACAGGTGGTTGTGAGTATCTTACATAGGTGCTGGGAACAGAACTCCCGTCCCCCGGAAGGGCAGCAAGCTCTCTTAACTGCTGAGCCATCTCTCCAGCCCTCGATACCTCCAACTCTTAGTTCCACTCATAGGACCAAGCCCTTCCTTTTCTTTTTACAGATGTATTCATTCGTGTATTTCTGATTATACATATTCGTTGGAGTATGAGCACACGAGTTTGCACCCGGATGCTAGAAAAGGGTGATGGAAGTCTTCCTCTGTCATAACTCTACGTCTATTCACTTGAGGTAGAATGTCTCACTAAACCTGGGGCTTTTTTTCCCTCCTACGCTGAAAGCCACCAAGCCTCAGCTATCTCCACCTACCTCAGAGCTTGGGTTCTAGGTCTGGGTTCTAGGCTTACGCAGGAGGACGTAGGACTCGTTAAATAAAGGTTGGAGTTTGAAGTCCAGTCCCCATGACTGCATAGCAAGCGCTCTTAGCCAGCCAGGCCTCCACACTTTAGATATTTAAAAAAAAATTTTTTTTATGTCACTTTTGAATCATTTGTATCTTTGTGTGTCTCTGTGTATCTGTACGAGTGCAGGTACACAAGAAGGCCACAAGAGGGCGTCATATTTCTCCTCCCCACCCCCTACCCCAAATCTGGAGTTACTGAGAGCCACCTGACATGGTGCAGGGAACTGAACTCCTATCCTCTGCATGAGCACTATGCACTTTTAACCACCAAGGCTTCTCTCTAGCCATTCCGCATTAGATTTTTATAAATGGGGATTTTTGGCCCAAGTCCATAATAGCATGCTGTTTGTATTCCCGGGCCGGTCTTTTTGTAGGAGAATAGAAAACCCCAGAAGAAAAGCATGTAGGATCATTGTGAATTAGAAACTTGGAAGAGCCAGGAAGTGACTTGATTGCGCTGTGTAGAACAATCAAACATAAACCAATTAACTAAATATGCTGCAAAGAGCTGGTTGCTCCAGGGAGGTTTCATATGTTAGGAGAGAATTTCTTTGAACATCCCCCATTCTGCCCGTGGTCCAGCTGTAAGGGTGGACAGGATGCGGAGCTCCAGGATGCCAGACAGATCGTAATTCAAGGCATGCTCCCCTTGAAACGGACTTTGTAAGCAGCGTGAAGGATGCAGGGACAGACAGACCCCTTTGCCCCCCTGAGAAATGACCCACTGGAAATCCAGGTCCCCACCATGTCTGCTGGCAGATCGGGATTCCCTAAGCGAAGACTTGAGGCCGTGAGAAGGATTCGTCAAATTGCTTTTGACAATGACCGTGAAAACAAGAGAAGTTAATTTGAACATGAGGAGCATGGGATAGACGAAGTGGCGCGGTTCTGGCCAGATGGCTGCAGGCGACTCTTGCGTTCATATGGGATGTGTTATGGATCCGGGGAGAGGCTGAGATGCAGACACTCCCTGGTCATCCGAGTGTGCAAGCCGTGGCAGCTGAGCCCTTGTGCAGAACTACCCGTGTAACGGCCATGAGAGCTGTAAAGGGCTTTGCATTTCCACCTGAACTTTGAACCCATCAGCTCATTGAAAAAATGAAAAATAGTCCGGTGGAGTGGCACAACGCATTTTCCTCCAGCACCCCAGAAACAGAGGCAAGGGGATCTGGGTTGGAGGTCAGCCTGATCTACAGAGTTCGTTCCAGGACAGTCAGGGCTACACAGAGAAAATCCCACTTGAAAACAAACAAACAAAAAAAGAAACAAAAAATTTAAATACTGATTTGTGTTTGTGTGTGGATAAACATATGTGTGTACAATGGTGTATGTGTGGAGGTCAGAGGACAACTCATGGGAATTGATTCTCTCCTTCCTCCACGTGGGTCACGGAAATTAAACATGTTGTCAAACTTGGCAGCAAGCCCCTTAACCCACTGAGCCATTTTACTGGCTCCTCACTTAAAACAGCCTACGCAGCAGGTATCACTATTGTGGTGTCTGTTTGTGTGAGTGTGGTGTGTATACACGTATGTGCGTATTCATGGAGAGGCCAGGGAACCATCTCAGTCCTTGCTCCTCCAATGCTGGTTAAAGAATTTTCTTCTTTTACATTTATTCCTCTCTCTCTCTCTCTCTCTCTCTCTCTCTCTCTCTCTCTCTCTCTGTGTGTGTGTGTGTGTGTGTGTGGTGTGTGTGTCATGGAGCACATGTGGGGTGAGAACACAGCTTGCAGGAGTTAGTCTCCCCTTCACCAGATGGGATCCAGTTACTTAGGAATCGGGCATCAACCGTGGTGACCAAGTAGCTTTATCCACTATGCTATTTTGCCTGTCAACTTAAAAAAATTTTTTTTTTTGAGACAGGGTTCCCCAAACTCTGTAGACCAGGCTGGCCTGGAACTCACCTGCCTATACCTTCCAAGTGTTGGGACTAAAGACATGAGACACCATGCCTGGCTTCTTTCTTTAAAAATTAACTAATTAATTAATTATATATGTATGGGTGTTTTGCCTGTATGTATGTCTGTGCAGTGTGTTCAGAATCCATAAGAAGGCATCAGATCACCTGGAACTGGAGTCTCAGATAGCTATGAGGTACCATGTGGGTGCTGGGAATCAAACCAGGGTCCTATGGAAGAGCAACCAGTGCTCTAAGGAAAAAAAAAAACCCAAAACCCCCAAAAAAACCAAAGTAAAAAAATTTAACCACTGAGCCATCTCTCCAGTCCCACCTGGCTTCTTTTTACTTAAACATGTTTTATATTATTATTATTAGTGTGTGCATTCATTTGTGTGTGTGCATATGTGCGAGTGTTTATGTGCCTGTGTATTTGCCACAGCCCTCCTGTTGAGACCAGAGGACAGCTTATCGGGGTCAGTTCTCTCCTTTTAACCTTCAGTTTCTCCCAAGGCTTACCCAGGAACCATCTGGCTGTTTCTCATTTGTTTTTGACAGTGTCTTTTACTGACCTGCAATTCTCAAGCAAGTGATGGTGGATGGCAGGCAAGCCCAGGGATCTGCTTGGGGGAGAATGCACCTCTAACAGCACAGCAGAGAGACAACTGATTTTCACCTCTTCAGCTGTGTGTGTGTGTGTGTGGGGGGGGGGTCAGAAGACAACTTTCGGGAGTTTCGGGGGGTCTTAATCTCAGGTCATCAGGCTTGGTGGCAACTTCACCACCTGAGCCGTCTTGATGGTCCAGAGTCTTCTTGTTTTGTTTTGGTTTTGGTTTTTCGAGGCAGGATTTCTCTGTGTAGCCCTGGCTGTCCTGGAACTCACTCTGTAGACCAGGCTGGCCTCGAACTCAGAAATCCACCTGCCTCTGCCTCCCAAGTGCTGGGATTAAAGGTGTGCGCCACCACCGCCCGGCTGGTCCAGAGTCAAAAACTACCACCAACGACTTCAGCCACGTCCAGTCTCATTTTGTTTATGTACCACCAGCCTCTTTGCTTTTCTGGCATTTCTTTCTCTTGTTGTTGTTTGAGACAGGGGGCGGGGGGGTTGAGCTCTTCTTTGAACCTTGACCCTCCTGCCTCCATCTCCCAAGTGCTGGGCATGGGATGACCAACCACTGTGCCCAGCTCGTCCATAGTTCAGAGCAAATGCCAGACATCATGCTATCTCCCCACTAGCTACATGTGCTTCCAAGAGAGATGCTTCACACCAATGCACAAGCCCAGTGCCATTATCACACTTAATAAAATGGCTAACGTTGTCTTAATGTTATTCAATCCTAAGTCTGTCTTCAAATTTCTCTGCCGTCAAGATGCTTTCTGTTGATTTGTTCAAAATTAGGACCTGAACAAAGGCTGTCAGCTTGTATTTGGATACGAGTGCACACATACTCATGTGTGTGTGCTTGCGCACGTGTGTGCGTGTACCCTCCAGTGAGCGTGCATAAATGAGTGTGTGCTTGGGCACACATGTGCCGTGATACACTCGCTCTTCAACCTTGTTTGAGACAGGAGCCTTTGTTCACTGCTCTGAACTCCACACCAGCTGCCCATGAGCTTCCAGGGCTTCTCCGGTCTCCTCCTACCTCTCCACAGGAGCGCTGCGATTCCAGATGTCCAGTCCAGCTTGCAGCCTTGCATGGGTTCTAAGGGCCTCGGCTCAGCCCTTCCACGCTTATGTGGCAGGGTGCTTTACCCACTGCGCTGTCTCCGCAGCCCCAGAGGTTCAATTTTTAAAGTCTCTCTGCTTCATTTTAAAATCCTTAAAAAGTTTTGCAATGATTTTTAGCTTTATAGAAAAGTCATAAGGTGGATACAAGAGTTCTCATCTACCCTCACCCGGTTGTCCCCTGATAATAAAATTTCACATAATCATAGTACATTTGTCAAAATTAAGAGATTGTGACTGAGGCTGGAGAGATGGCTCAGCGGTTAAGAGCACTGACTGTTGTTCCAAAGGTCCTGAGTTCAAATCCTAGCAACCACATGATGGCCCACAACCATCTGTAAGGGATCTGATGCCCTCTTCTGGTGTGCCTGAGGACAGCTACAGTGTACTTACATATAATAAATAAATCTTTAAAAAAAAGAGAAAGAGAGAGATTGTGACTGAGTGGTTAAGAGTACTACTGCCTGGCTCTCTCAAAGGACCCAAGTTCAATTCTCAACACCCGTGTCTGGAGGTTCACGACAGCCTGCAACTCCAGCTCCAGAAGGATCCCTCTTCTAGCTTCCAAGAGTAGGGTTCAATGTCGGATTCCTATTGCTTGGCTCTCCAGAGGGCTGAAGTTACAGTCCACCACACCACTTGCCTGTAGGAATGTTGTTAGGAAAATGTGGTGGGACACCCCTACCCTGGTCACTCTGGTCCAATATAGCCCCATAGGTACATACAATGCATATGTATCTTCTTGCGTGGGTACCTCAATGTGTTTGCAAGTGTGCATGTGTGTGCAACACATATAAATAATACAAAATAAACCTTTTTTTTGTTGTTTTAAAGAGGTTGTGTCTGGTATGGTAGGGCACACCTATGATGTATTCTATATTCAAGAAGTGGAGGAAGGAGGGTCTGCTCAAGGTCAGCCTTAGCTACATATTAAATCGGAGCCCAGCCTCAGCTAAATAAGACCCTGTCTCAGAAACACATAAAAAGCCTGAAGCTATGGAAGTGAGAACCTTTCACTAACTGAAGAAATAGACCACAAATATACAAGAATAACAACAAGAAAAACCACAAAGAATAGTCTAGAGTGTAAATCCAAGGGGAAATTGATGGTAGATATTTATTCATAGGCACTTAAAAAAAAGATTTTATTTATTTAATGTGAGTGCACTGTCGCTGTCTTCAGACACACCAGAAGAGGGCATCAGATCCCATTACAGATGGTTGTGAGCCACCATGCGGTTGCTGGGAATTGAACTCAGGACCTCTGGAAGAGCTGTCAGTGCTCTTAACCTCCGAATTAGCTCTCCAGCACTCATAGGCACTTCCCAAACTAGATTATTATTTTATGCTTTTAAGTTTCATAGTTGATAAAGACTTGAAATTACAAAAAAACAAACAAACCCCCAAAAAAACCTTTTAATGAGAGAGAGAAAAATAAAACCAACTGGAAAAAGGGAGGTTAACATTGATATGTATTTTATTTTATTTCATTGGCACAAAGTCTTGCTGGGTAGCACAGGACAACTGTATTAACTACTTTACCTGTTGCTGTGATAAAAGTACCTTGACCAAAGCAACTTAAGAGAGAAAGGGTATATTTGGCTCACACTTTCAGATTATAGCCCAGCATGGCAGGCACAGCAGGGGCTTGAGAGAACTAGTCACAGGCACCACAGTCGAGAGCAGAGAATAACGAATGTACACATGGCAGAGAGTAATGAATGGATGCGTACATGTGCATGCTCAGCGGGCTTCCTCCAATCTGATATAACCCAGGATCTCTGCCTAGGGAATGGTGCCACCCACAGTGGGCAGGATCCCAGCCTAGGGAATGGTGCCACCCACAGTGGGCTGGGGCTTCCCACTAAGCAAGACAGTGCCTCACAGACCTGCTCACAGTCCAACCTGACCAAGAAAATCCTCACTGAAACTCTCTTTCCAAGTGATTTCAGATTGTGTCAACTTGACAATCAAAAGTAACCATCACAATGGTCAACCAGTTCACCGCCTTCTTGTATCTTTGTAATTATTTATTTTTGAGATAGTCTCAAACAGATTTTTAATTTTTACTTTTTTATTATTTTATTTTATCTTATTTCTTTTGGGGGACGGAGTTTCACGTAATGTAGGCTGGCCTCAAACTTGCTATTTTGCCAAGAAAGACCCTGATTGGATCCTTATGCCTCCCTCTCCTGAGTGCTGGGATCACAGACGTGTACCAGAACACCTGGGGTACGTGATGCTAGGAATGGAATCTTAGGCTTCGAGCTTGCTAGGTAAGTCCTCTAGCAACTGGTCTCACCCCAAACTCTCAGGAGCTGTCTTCTGGTCATCTAGTTTCCTCTAGGCACTAGGCAAAGAGGCCGATTTCTACTTAACAGAAAAGCTCAGCAAAGGAGCCATTGCTTTCCTAGGTGCTGGGTCGAGTTTTGGGAAGTCCAGGCAAAGAAGAAAACTCAAGACAGGCTCTTCCGTGATACCCACAGTCGGCTTGTGTTTTTCCACAGTCAAGCACAGAGTACCGGGTGCAGAAGCAAGAAGCGCTTCGGGTTTGGCTTTGCTGTTCCCCGCGGAGTGCACTCCAGACCATTATCCTGTTATTCTGAGACCTGAAACAGCTGGGAGCCGGTGATGCATCGGGGAGAAAGCAGAGGAGAGGCTTCCCTCAGCCTCCCTGAGACCAGCGGAATCCGTGTCTGTTATGGGGCAAGCTGGGGCCGATGGTGATGGTTGGGAGAGATTCCTGTTTTAGATTAACAGTAAGATTTATCATGCCAAGAGGTCACTGTTTACCTTGGCCTTGGCTTGCTCACTATTTACTTCTCCGTTCAGCGGCTCTGCTGACTTCAGCAAAAGTGAACGGTTGCTTTCTGTGGGCTGGAGAGGATGCTGGTGAGATTTTCTTATCAGAAGAGCTGGCAAGCTAGTATTTGCAAAAACTGCTTCTCTCTCTCTCTCTCTCTCTCTCTCTCTCTCTCTCTTATTCTCCTCCTCCTCCGTCTTTTTCTCCTTCTTTCTCTCCCCTTCTCTCTTTCCTTCTCTCCCCCCACCCCAGTCTCCCTTTCTTTCCTCCTCCTTCCTCTCTCCTTCCCCCTTTCTCTCTCTCTCTCTCTCTCTCTCTCTCTCTCTCTCCCTCTCTCTCTCTCCAAGTTTTTGGCTTTGTTTTGTTTTGTTTTTAAATTCTGGACCTCATGATCCCCCTGCCTCAGCATCCTGACTGCTGGGATGACAGTTCTACACCACCACATCTAGCTGAAAGAATATTTGTAGTTTGTTGCTGTTGTTTTCTTGTGGTGCAGGGTATGAAACTCAGTCCCCTTGTATATGTGTATGCTGGCCAAATATACCACCATGCAGCTGCTAGGTCTCCAGCTAGGATCAGAAGCAGACACATTAGGCTTCACAAAGTGCACTTGTCCAGCGAGTTCAAGGCTCTGGTCATGATTCCCACCCCCAAGTCCTCACCCCACCCCCTTTGCATAAGCAACAGGCTCGTCATCAGGGAAGGAGAGGAAAAGGAGATCCTGGACAAGTCACTTCTGTCTGTCAGTTAGGGACACTGCAAGCTCTGACCTGCCCACGGAGGGCAGTGTTGCAGGAGGATGAGGATCTAAGGGTGTGTGTGTATGTGTGTGTGTGTGTGTGGGCCAGATGACTGTATGGACTTTCTCAGGCATCGCCTACTTTGTTTTGTGACAGTCTTTCACTGGGACCTGGGGGTAGGCTGGCTAGTCAGTCAGCCCAGGATCCCTCCTCCGGTCTAATGCTGGGATTACAAGCCTGCACGGCCATGCCCTGATTTTATTAATTTTAATTACATTTTATTTACCAAGTGCTTGCATATATGCCCTGGTTGTATGTGTGGAGGTCAGAGGATGACCTGTGGGAGTCTCTCCTTCCACGTATGTGGTCTGGGGATGGAGCTCGGTAGCTCCGGCCTGGCTGCCACTGACCTCACCAGCTCCCAGTTAACTTTTTGAGGGGTGGGGGCTTAATCTAACTCAAATCCTTATGCTTTCAAAGCAAGCACTGTATCAGCACCCACATCTGTTCTCAGCTCCAGGCTTTGGATGTTAGATTTCCGGGGCTCTTGGAAAATGAACAATGGCTTCCGCCTCTCCGAAAGTTTTCCCATGTATTTCAGGAATGCTGGGAACACAATTTGGAAACACAGACAAATGCCCGTGTGGAGAACTGATCAGAGGCCCCTGGGGCAGTGCCGCGGGGGCGGGGATGGCAGCTGTAGCAACAGCAGTTGTGAACATTCTAGTTTAGAGAATGCATTTGTCTTCTGCTGGCTTCTCCCAGGCTGCTGGAACGTCCCTAAATTTCTGCTCAGCACTTAGAGAGTTTATCCTTTATTTTAAAACTTTGTATTTGTTTGTTGTTGTTTTTGTTTTTGAAGACAGAGTCCTTACCTAGCCCAGACTGGCCTTGAACTCACTGTGTATCTGAGGATGACTCTGAGCTCCTGATCTTCCTTTCCCAACCCCCCCCCCCAAATGCTGGGATTACAGGCATGCACCACCACACCGGGCTTTACTTTATCTTTGAATGGAATTCTGACTGGAGAGGTGGCTCATGGGATAATGGTGCTTGCCGCCTAGCCTGACACCTCCACTTAATCCCTGGGAGCTACATGGTGGAAAACAAAAAAGAACTAACTTTCACAAATTGTCCTCTGACCTCTACACATAGGGTCTGCTGGGTGCTCTGCCCTCTCTCCTCAATGAAAAATTTAAACATTGAAAAAAGGTCATATAAATCACACCTTCTCAATAGGATCTCCTGCTTTTGCTTGTCCCTGTCTCCCGAGTGCTAAGATTATAGATACGGACCATCATAGAACAGCAAGGATAACAAAAACAATGGACCAGAGGCTGGGGATATAGCTCAATTGATAACGTGTTTGTCTGGAGTGAATGAAGAGTCTCAAGTTCAATTCCCAGCACCACGCACAAACGAAGATGCATTGAGTTTGGCCCTCTGGGAAAGCCTGGGTTCTGCATGTGAGTCTATTGGCTGCTCCCACCTGTTGGGATACCAGGTGCCCTTCAGTTAAATAATAATACGCGTTAGTATTTATTGATGGCTGTAATATTTCAGGCACATGGTTCCAAGTACATTGTCTGAATAATTCATTTCATCCCCTCAGCAAATCCATAAATTAGAAGCTGTTAATATTATTTTGCTTTAGGGAGACAAAGTCTCATGTAGCCCAGGCTGGCCTCAAATTCTTTATGTAGCCTAGGATGACCTTAAATTCCTGACACTCTTGTCTCCGTTTCTTTCTTTCTTTTTCTTTTCTTTTCTTTTTTTTTTTAAGATAGGGTTTTTCAAGGCAGGGTTTCTCTGTGTAGCCCTGTCTGTCCTGGAACTCTCTGTAGACCAGGCTGGCCTCGAACTCAGAGATCTGCCTGCCTCTGCCTCCTGATTGCTAGGATGCTGGGATTAAAGGTATGTGTGTGCCACTACTGCCGGGCTCCAAAGTTGCCTGCCTTGAAAAAATTTTCAGATGCAGCACCACCCAGCAGTGGGGGATGGGAGCTTGGGGAAAGCATCTGTGGTATCTGCTCTCCCTCCCCCAAAGAGAAGAGCTGCTGTCAAGGCCCATTGCACAGCACCAGTTGTGTGACCTTAGAGGAGTCACATAACCTCTCTGAGCATCCTCGCCTATAGCAAATCAAAAGAACACACCCACCGTGCCTTGTGTGCGTATGCCATAATGAAAGCCATGCTCTTGTTTGCCAATTAATAAAAAATACTTTAGAAAATAATAATGACATGGCCTGGGCTCACAACCTAACCTAGCACTCACACAGCCTTGAGCTGCAGTCTTGGCGCTGCACAAACTAGGCATGGTGACACATTCATGTAATCTCAACAATCAAGGAAAGGAGACACGCCAGGCTCGGAGGCACACACCTTTAGTCCTGACGCTTGGGAGACAGAGGCAATCTGGTCTGTGAGTCTTTGTCCAGCCTTGTCTATGGAGCTAATTCTGGGACAGCCAGGGCTACACAGAAAAACCCCATTTTGAAAACTCCAAGCCGGGCAGTGGTGGCGCACGCCTTTAATCCCAGCACTTGGGAGGCAGAGGCAGGAGGATTTCTGAGTTCGAGGCCAGCCTGGTCTACAAAGTGAGTTCCAGGACAGCCAGGGCTACACAGAGAAACCCTGTCTCAAAAAAAAAAAAAAAAAAAAAAAAAAAAGAAAAAGAAAAGAAAGAAAACTCCAAACAAACCAGAATGAGACTTCAAAGAGTTGTGTGTACCCACTGCCATCTTGGAGACAGGAGTAGACTGATGATGTCAGAGCATGACATCATCTACTAAGTTCATACTGCACATGCTGGAGAAAAGCTCGTGCTCTTGTGCCTCTGTGTGGTGGACGTATGTGCTCCTGCAGGTGTGTTCATGTGTTTATGAAGCCCAGAGGTTGATGGTAGATGTCTTCCTCTATTCGTTACATCTTACTTTAATTGCATTGAAGTGTGTGTGTGTGTGTGTGTGTGTGTGTGCTTCTCTTCATCTAACACTTAAAACCTGAGGCTCAACACCTTTATCCACTGAGCCATTCCCCAGTCCCACATTTTACAGATGAAAACACCTACTTCCAGATCTCACTGAGCCCGAGGCCAGCATGACCCTAAGTCTTTACTGGGATGTACCCTGTATGACACTAGGTGAGACAGGAAACCTGGACTATGTTCTGTTTTCGCAGGCTAGGAGCCTGTACTGGCTCTCCTGAGGGCTGAACAAACTCTTAAGATGATCCAACCCCGCCAAGAGTGGGTAATCTCCAACCTATAAAATGTTTTTGATAGAGAGGCCTGTGCTTAAGGGATTACAGTAGAGGATTAGGGGCATGAAGAGAGGGGGAGGGGAGGGGGAGGGAGGGAGAGAGGGAGAGAGAAAGAGAGAGAGAGAGAGAGAGAGAGGGAGGGAATGCTAGGGATCAGATCTACATCCTTGTACATGCTGGGCAGACAGTCTACCACTGAGCCATGCCCCCAGCCCCTCCCTGGGGGATTCTAGGCAGGGGCTCTATCACTGAGCCACGCCCCCAGCCCCTCCCTGGGGGATTCTAGGCAGGGGCTCTACCACTGAGCCACACCACAGCCCCTCACTGGGGGATTCTAGGTAGGCAGGGGCTCTACCACTGAGCCACAGCCCAGCACTTTGCTGAGAGGATTCTGAACAAGAGCTCTAACTCCGAGCTACATCTTCAGGGATCTCCCCTCACCCTGTGCCCATCTAAGACTGGTTCTCCCTATATAGCTCAGGCTGGACACAAAGTCTTGTTCCTATTGCTTGGGGCTGGAATTACAGTCTCCCACACCATCTGGCTGTAGAACTGTTGTTAGAAAAATGTGAGCCACCCACTCTGGTGACTTGCTATCTGGTCCAATGTAGCCCCATAGATACATAACCCATATATGCCTGCTAGCGCGGGTACCCCAACAGATCACACTCAACTCTCTTTACTTTCTTCCTTGAATTGCCCATCCTGTCCTGAGATTCCCTCCAATCCCAACTTAGTTCTTTGGTCTGTTACCAAGACAACGTAGCTACATATCCCAGGCTGGCCAGTCCTCCTGCTTCTAACTTCCTAGGGATGGAATCACCGGTCTGCACCTCCAGGCTCAGCCTGGCTCTGTTTTATTTGCGAACTGTCCACCTTTCCCAAGTTCTCATGAGTCTTGGAGGCTGGGCTAGTCTTCACAGAGTAAATAGCCCTTTCGTGGGATGTGTGACTTGGACCTAGGACCTTTTTTCACACTCCCCATCCATGTCTCCCTCAAGCTCTGAAGGATTTAGAGGACCTGCTCTATGGGGAGGGGCGTTTAGCGTCTCCTCCCAAAGGAATCTGAAGAGTGCTTCGTGGGCACTGGTTGCATTCAAAAAATGGTTAGTTAGGTCACAGCCCCCTCGTCCCCTGGATCTGAAAATACTGTCTTCCAACCTTCCCTCCATGCCTTGACTAATGAGAGAGACCAGAAAATTCCATTGCTATCAACTGGCCCGTGCTGTGGGTGCTACTATCAGAAGAGGAACTCCGTTTGTACTTTCTGAGTTATTGTTGACACAGGGGCTCACTATGAAGCTTAGACTAGCCCAAATTCACAATCAGCCTGTGGAGTCTTGGGATTATAGGGGTGCATCACCACACTAGCTAGAATTAAGTGTGTGTGTGTGTGTGTGTGTGTATGGGGGGTTATGCACACTCATGTGCATGGGTTGAGGCCAGAGGGGCAACACAGGGTGCCTAGCTCTACTCTTGGTTTCATTACCTTCAGTCAAGGTTTCTCTCACTGAACCTGGAGCCAGGACAGAAGCCCCAGGGCTGGAGCTCTAGGGATTGGGTTAGATGCCTTGCCTGGTTTTTTTATACACGGGTGTCAGGTTTCTGTAGCACACACTTTTACCACAGAACCATCTACCTAGCTTAACTTTCCTTGAGTCTCAGATTCTACCTCTGAAAAATGGAGATAGTGACATCTCACAGTGTCATGGCGTTTGATCAAAGACTGGGTACCGAAGAGGGACTGAATCATCCTTCACTTTCTATGGAGAGTTCAAAATGTGTATAAGGGCCCACAATGTAAGATTTGGTGTTCGGAAATATGTGCGTCCCTGTGGTATCCCCGGTTTGTTAGACGCCTCCTCAGTCCTGGACCGCTGAGGGTTAAAAAGAAAGACCCACGCCCCCTTTGACTGCGCAGAGCCCACCTCGCTGAATTTGAAAAGGCGGCCCTGGAGAGGCGTGGGCGCCCCCCAGACGACTTCCACCTCAGACCCTGACTTCTCGCCATCATCGGTTGGCTCCCTGCACTCCAGCCTGGGGCAACAGGGTCAGTCCAGCCGTCTGGGGCACTCCTGATCGTCCCCTGGCTCCCGGGACCCTAGGTCCCCGCGGAGAGCCGTGCAAAATGAAGCTGGTTTTGCTGTTACCATGGGCGTGCTGCTGCTTGTGCGGGTCGGCGCTGGCCACCGGCTTCCTCTACCCGTTCCCGGCAGCAGCCTTGCAGCAGCACGGCTACCCGGAGCAGGGCGCCGGCTCCCCCGGCAACGGCTACTCGAGTCGCCGGTGAGTAACGCCAGTGGCCGGGCCTGGGGGCGCGATGGTTGGATCCAGGGACAGCGGGGGCTCGGAAGAGCCGTGACCCGATACTAGTAACGCAGGACAGTGTGCCAGGGGCGCGAAGGATTGGATCCAGCGACATCGGACCATTGACCGGGTGCTGGGGGCGCGGGATAGCGAACCAAGGACTGGCTCGAGAGACTGAGGGGTCCCACAGAAGCGGTGGTCGAATGTTAGGAGAGCAGAGGCTCGACGGGGTGAGGGCCAGATCGAGGGACAACAGGCGATCCGAGGAGTTGAGGTCTGTTGGTTGTTGGGGTGGACAGGCATCGAGTTTGGGGCGCCGCCGAGCTAGATCGCTGGGCAGTGAGGATTCTGAGGCGCAATGGCTGGGGACTGGGGGCGCAGGAGCTAGATCAAGGGACAGGGAGGACTCCGAGGAGTGGTGGCTGGGTGTTGGGGGATTCGGGACACGGGGGCGTGAGAATTAGAGCCAGTGCGCGCTCCAAGACGCAGAAACCCCATGCTGAGTGCTATGTGCTTGGGGACGCACCACAGAAGCGAAGAAGCGAAATGGCCCAGTGATTGTGAGGAAGGACATCGAGCTTGTACCACGAGGCCTGTGGGGCACGGAGACTGAAAGCGAGATGGGGAACAGTGGGGTGGCCTCCGAGGCACAGTAGCCCGGTGCTAAGGACGCAGGCCTGGGGGACTACGGACGCCTGGAACGCACCGTAAGACCGTAGGAGCCTTGTGGTCGGGTGCAGGGAGAGGGAATGGATATTGTGATCATTTCCTGGGGACCCGGGGCCTAAGGAGTCCGAGGAGCCAACTTGTGTCAGAGGGGCTCTGGAAACGCGGGGCCCCAGCTTTGGTGGTCTCCGGTCGCGCCTACTTCGTCCTTTCCCACCATGTTTTTGTTTTGTTTTGTTTTGTTTTCCCTGTGCCCATCGGCCCTGGACTTCGAATGGAGGTGGCACCGACTTGCATTCGGGAGTCGTAGAGGGAACTCCTGGGACTCACAAGATTTCGGGTTCAGTCCCCACGGAGTTGCCATGCTCACCTGCGCGGCCTTGGCTTTGTGTTCCACAGTTCCCAGAGTTACCAAGGCCATGAGTCCTTTTGGCCGCTTGGCGACACTGGAGAGCCCATTCCATTCGGTCTTTGGGGGCCCGAGGGACCGAAGAAAGTTTGGCTGTCCCATTCACTCTGGGACAGGGTACCCGCCCCGATCCCACGGCTCCGCTGTGGGCTTGGTGGAGGCGCGGGGTCACTCAGCCCTCAGAGTCTGGACCCGTCTGCTGCTTCCATCTCCCGCCAGGTGGCGCGCTGTCCTCCTCCGATGGTTTAGCTCAGTTACACTGGTTTTTGAATTCTCAAAGAAAAGGCAGCGCACCCAAATAAATGTTACTGAGTTGTTTGCTAATCTTACAGAATTTAGCTTTCCCATTTGACGATCCCTCCAATCCTCGCATCTGTACTAGCTCCACGCGGTGTATTTTGATCCTCACACCATCACAGGATTAAGGAACTAAGTTACTATTTTATTGCTCTTGTAGAGGACCGGAGTTTGGTTCTCAGCATCCACTGCATGGGTCTCCTAGCATCACCCCCGGCCCCTTGCCCACATCTCCAGCTCCAGGCATCTGAGGATCTCTTCTGGACTCTGAGGGCGGGCACTGCACTCACACATGGGCATACACACACACACACACACACACACACACACACACACACACACACATTTTAAAAAATAAAACTGTCTTTTAAATTGGGAGTCTCGCTCTTCGAGTTCAGTGTCAACACGCAGGATTGACCGCCATCTTCATTCTCCAAACATGTTCTGTCGTCGTCTCCCCCAGCCCCCCGCAGGCCCCCCCCTCCGGGGGAACTAGATCCCAGGTCCTATTGTCAGTTTACCTGTGATTTTATTTTGTTGGGAAATAACTTTCTAGAAGCTGCTATTGTGAGAGAGCTCCAAGCACTCACAGAAGTATGGACTGTGCACACTTCCATATGTGAAAATAGCAGTAAGTAAGCTTTGGAAGTTGTAGACCATTCTGTATAGTGTGAGCTGTGATTTCATTTTGGAACAAAACTGAACATGGGTGCTGGGGATTCAAATGGGTCCCAACGCTTGTGCAGCAAGCTGCCTTACCCATGGAGTCCTCTCTCCAGCTCCCTTTAAAACTTAAAATCTGGGCTGGAGTCTCACTAAGGTGCCTGGGCTGGTCTTATACTTGTGGAGCACAGGCTGGCCTCAGTCTGGTGACCCTTGTGCCTCAATTTCCAAAGTAGCTACAGTTACAGGCATGTACTGTTATGCCTGCCTTGGAAAGTAGTTTTTCTGTGTGTTTGTGATACTGGTTTTGAGCAGTTATCGAGTATAGAGAGAGTCTTGGGACTAAACCAGAGGACTAGCCCGCCCCCCGCCCCCCTCCGCCCCCCCTCCCCGCATACACACAGTTCCCCTAATCTCTAGATTTGCATCTTGGGATTCAGCCAAGTTCGGATAAGTAGATACCAGACTCAATGACCGTGACCGGGAATTTTATCAGCATTTCCTAGCAAGGAGAGTGGAACAATTTGTACTGGGAGCCACGGATACTTCGGGGATGGAGGATCCCTTTCCTTTGCCAAAGTTTGCTTGCTGGGGCAGGAGAGGTGGTTCAGATGGAGCTGCAGTGCTGAGCTACTGTGCCCGCAGCACCAGGGGTTGGGAGGCTGAGACAGGAGGATTCCTGGGACTTGTCAGTCAGCAAGGCTAGCTGAGTTATTGAGCCCCAGGTTCAGTGAGAGACCCAGTTTCAAAAAAGTAAAGTTGAGAGCGACAAAGAAAGAGACCTGGCTTGACCTCTGCCCGCTACATGTTGCACACCCCCCCCAAAACGTGCACAAACACAAGTTCACGTGAAACTCGATTGCCTTCATTTTATTTGGAAATATTTTCCAAGAAGTTTCTGTTAGAAGGATTCTCCAAACACACACAAAGGTTTGCCTGCAATTCTATTTTCCAAGTTTCTATTGGGAGAGAGCTCCAAACACCCACAAAAGTGTGGACTTTGTATGCTTCTGTATGTGAAGACAGACGTAAACAAGTTTCATACATTGTAGAAGAATCTGTATGGAGAGATGTCATTTATGCAACAAAGCGGTGCCACACAGCTTCCCCCACGACCCCTATAGTACAGGGACCGAACCCATTGCTTTTATGTTAGGCAAGTGCTCTACATCCCTGCCCTTTATTTTTATTTTTATTTTTTTAAAAAAACCCTGCTAGCTAATTTGTATATGTCTGAGCGTGCCGTCTGTATGTGTGCTGTGTGTGTATGTGTGTTTGGGTGAGCGACCCTTTGCATGCACATATGATGGCCAGAGGAGAATGCCCCAGATCTGTACCTCTCTGCCTTATTTTTCCACAAGACAATCTCTCACTGAGCCTGGAACAGGGCTGGTAGCCATCGATGCCCAGGGACCTTCCTGTCCCTACTCAAGTCCCCAGTGCTCTCCCCTGTGCTGGGCTTAAAGATGTGTTCCCCCATACTGGCGTTTTATGTGGGCCCTGGGAATTCAAACCCAAGTCCTTATGCCTGTGCCGCAAGCCCCCTTAACCACTGAGACCTCCCTCTCCAGCTCCTTTTGAAACTTCCTAATTTGGGGATAGGGTCTCTCTACAGTGCTTGGACTTGTCTTGGACTTGCTATGTAGTACAGACTAGCTTTAGTCTTGTGATCCTCCTGCCTCAGCCTTCCAAGTCACTGGGATTAAGGGCATATACTGTTGTGCCTGGCTTGGAAAATAATTGTGTGTATGTGATACACTTTTTAAGCCATTAATTATTATATGGAAAGTCCTGGAGCTAGACCAAAGTGACAGCCCCTCCCTATAGATTTGCATCTATAGATTTGCATCTGTGGATTCAACTAACTTTGCTCTGTGTGTGTGTGTGTGTGTGTGTGTGTGTGTGTGTGTGTGTGTGTGTTGCTGAGAAAGGAACCAAGGCCTCAGCAAGGCCAACTCTACCAGCTGAGCTATATCCCTAGTCCTTTTGTTCTTTTCTTTTCTGTTCTCTTTTATCATTTTTATGTGTGCATATGTGGGTAGGTATATGTTTGCATGTGTGTGTGTGTGTGTGTTTCTCTTCGATATGAGTGCATGCTGTCAGGACTCACTGTCAACCACTCTTCCATGTTATTTACTGAGGCAGGGTGTCTCAATCAAATCCAGAGCTTGCTGATGTGACTGATCTGGCTACCCAGCTTGGTTCGGGGATCCCTTGTCTCTGTCTTCCAATGCTTGTAATTACAGGCTGGTCACCATGCCACCTGGCATTTATGTGGGTTCTGGAGATTTGAACTCCAGTTCTTGTGTGTGTGTGTGTGTATGGTGTTGGGGGGCTACGGTGTCTAACCACTGAGCATCTCTTTGACCCTATTTTGCTTTTTAGAAACAGGGTTTCATGGAGCCGCCAGAAAGGACACCTGGGTATGTACAAAAAAGGGGAAATCCTGTTCCACCCCTGGTCTCTCTTACCTCCAAATACCACCATCAAAACTATAACAATCGATCTATCCACTGATGCCGTCTGAGCCCCCATGACCCAGATCATCCATCTGAGTTGGCTCTCTCGATCACCTCTGTTAGAATCCCAATTGGAGTTGCTTTGAGAAAACTACAAGAAAGACCTTGAATTTTTTGAAGGCCATTTTAAGTGCAGTCTTAGTGGTCTGTTGGCAGTCTCTCAGTATCCTTGCCACCTGATATCGTCCCAATGAATGACCTTGTACAAGCTGTTTAATCTCCGTGAGAGGGGATGCAAGGATTTAAGGGTTTGACAAATACCCATCTAACCTCATTCATTCTTACATGTTCCCAATTGTTTATGTGTGTGCGCATATCCACATGTTGATATGTACGGGAGTTCACACGTATCTTCAAACGCCCCATGTGGTGGACAGAGGACAACTTTGTGTACCCCTCTTAAGACAACATCTATATTGTTTTTTTTTAAGATTTATTTATTTATTTTATGTAAGCACACTGTAGCTGTCAACAGATACCCCAGAAGAGCATCAGATCTCATTACGGATGGTTGTTGTGGTTGATCGGATTTGAACTCAGGACCTTCGGAAGAACAGTCAGTGCTCCTACCAGTTGAGCCATCTCTACAGCCCCCTATACTGGTTTTTTTAAGAAAGGGTTTCTTACTGGCCAGGTTGGCTGTCCAGTGAGTGCAAGTACTTATTTGTTTCCCTGGCACAGGAATCTTGAACATGTACCACCACATACGGAGTCCCCCCTCCCTTCACAGGAATCTGAGGATTATCGCTCTTGAAAGGCAAACACTTTACGACTAAGTATCTCCCAGACCCCTCTTTTTTTACAGGACCTCATATAGTCCAGGCTAGCCTCAAAATACTCAAAGCTGATGCTATGCTCCTGATCCTCCCAGGGTTGCGAATGCCCATTCACACACCTGGTTCATGCACTGCTTAGGATTGAACCCAGGGCCTTTTACACACGGGCAAGTGTTGCACAACCTGAACTGCATCCCCAGGCCTCTCATTTGTCTTTGTTCCCTGCTCCCATCCGGAGAGTCAGACCTGCTTAGTCTTGTGCTCAGTCTCTATCTGAGATCGCCTCCTCCGCTCTTGCTACTGCTCATTGTCCCTTGCCCTACTTCAGGCTGGCCAGCCCCACCTGAGGGGCAAGGGCCAGGCAAGTGCTACTTTCTCTCTCTCTCTCTTTCTCTCTCTCTCTCTGACTTTTTTTAAGACAGGGTTTCTCTGTGTAACCTTGGCTGTCCTGAAACTTGCTCTGTAGACCAGACTGACCTCGAACTCAGAGATCTGCTTGCCTCTGCCTCCAGAGAGCTGGGATTAAAGGTGTGCGCCACCAGCACCCAGCACAAGCTCTGAGCATTTCTAAATCATAACTTCAGTGATGCCAACTGCTATAGGTGATAGGGTTTCAGCGTCTGATATATCACAGAGGGAGTTAGGAGGCATATGCCCCTCAGTTTCCTCTCAGAGATGATGATGAGGAGGAGCCTTACTTAGGAGAAGACCTCAGGTTACTTGGGGTATTTGTTTCTGTTCTTTAGGATTTCAGTTGTAGGACCAGGAAAGATGATGGCTTAGTGAGCTAAAGTGCTTGCTATGCAAGCCCTTGGCCCTGAGTTCAAATCCCCAGAAGCTGCATAATAAGCTGTCATGGCCATGTGTGTCCCTGTACTCCCAGCACCCTGGCAGGTAGAGACGATAGGCTCACTGGTGCTGAATTCCACACTCCCATGTGCATGTACACACATACTCTTCCCCATACACAAAAAGAAACAATTACATTGTGGCTCAATGTGCAAAGTTTTTGCCCATTTCCTGACTGTCCTCTGTGCAGGCGGGTGGAGCAAACGCAGAACCTGAAACCATTTTGTGTCCCACTGGGAAATTGTCTGGCAGGTCTGTTTGGGAAAGGTTCTGAGCCTCAGTGTGATGTCAGGGCTGTACTGTCTCCCCACTTCTCTATCGTCTTCCCTCTCCCTCCCCCCCCATTTTACCTCCTTCCTGATCCTTCTGTCTCCCTCTCCATCTCTACCTCCTCAGGAATGATCAGCATTGAGGACTTCTCCCAGTACAGTGGCCAGGTCCCCACTCTCAAGATGTGGAGATCATTTGGAGGTGGTTGGTTTTTTCCTTCCACCATGTGGGCCCCAGGTATTGAACCCAGATCTTCAGTCTTGGTGACAAGTGCCTTTACCTGCTAAGCCATTTAGCCAGCCCCTGGCTTTTTTGGAGGGTGTGTGTGTGTGGGGGGGGAGGGGACAGGATTTCTCTGTGTAGCCTTAGCTGTCCTTGAACTCTCTCTGGGGTTCAGGCTGCCCCGGAACTCAAAGATTCACCTGTCTTTGCCTCCAGAGTGAAGGAATTAAAGGTGTGCAGGACCATTGCCAAGCTAGTCCCTGGTTTTTTAAAAGTCTGAGTTCTGGGGGTTCAAACTCAAGTCCCCAGGCTTGCAAGGTAAGCACTTTCATGGCTGAGACATCTCCCCAGCCACTCAATATTCTTCTCTTTAACTTTATAAGTGATATCTGATGGGACAATGAAATACCCTCTGATGGCCTGAGTATTCACTGAGGAGATATGCCACCTCCTGCCTCCGCCTGGCCTTTCTAGGATGGTATTGTGTAATGCTGTTTCTGGAGAGATGAGAACAGACTTCTACATACCCAAAATACAGAACCAGCAGGGACCATAGCAAAGGCACAATCAAAAGTCCAACTTGGTGAACCAATGAGTTAATTGTAGTTCCTTATCACAGGAAGATGGGTGAGGAGTTAATTACAAAAACATGAATAATTCAAGGCATCTGCATCCCTGAGAGCATGGGTGATGACTCATGAAAGATGGAGCTCTCTGGATAACTTGCAGGCAGATCACCAGGCTGGGTAGTCTCCTTTACTCAGCAGTCTACTGCTTATAGAACCTTGGGTGGGGAGGGGCATTGTGAATCTGTTAAATTTTAGGAACTTCCAGAGACTTGTGTGTTTACTTGTTTACTTCCTGAGTTGTCAGAAGCCTCCTTTTTGAACTTACTGAGTTTTAAAGAGCTTCACTCAGGATGGAGTATTAAAATTGGAGGAAATTGCTACCCAAGAGACAGTTTTCTTGTTTCTCACTCCATCTTGGAGCCTCTCAAGTCTACCTTGGTTTCCCCTCTCTACCTCCTACTGAAGGTTATTGTCCCTGGATTCTAGATGCATGATTCGGGGAGTTAAGGGTGGACTCTCCAACCCAAGGCATCCTGACTGTGGTCCCTGCCCTGAGCTGGCAGTGCCAGGGCACACTCAGAGAACACCTTACTGGAAAGTTGTCATTTAGCCTGACCCTTGCATTCCAGAGCCACTGTGATACCCTTGGTGGCTTGGAGATCCTGAATCACCTGGCAGGACTTCTCTGTATGGGGCCTCCCACAGGGGGCCTAGAGCCCTTGGCTGATGGGACCGTAACCCCACAGTTAGTGGCTGCACATGGGCAGAAACACATGCCTTGGAGTTGGTAAAAAGGGAGCCGTAGGTACACACACTTTTCTTCCAGGACTGGAAACCTGATTCTTTTTTAAAATAACATTTACTGGGGCTGGGAAGATGGCTCAGTGATTTAGAGCTCGGTCTGGCTGAGGACTAGAGTTCCATTCCCAGCATCCTGTGGGGTAGCTCACAACTGCACGCAATGTTAGCTCCAGGGGATCCGGCGCCCTCTTCTGACTCCTTCAGTTATCCACATATTCGAGAAGAAACACAAAGAGAGACACATAGACATACACAGATTTTTTTTTTTTTAAAAATCAAGTTACAATTATTTATTTAGGCATATGTGTATGTGCGTGCTTGTAAGCTTGTGTGCTATGAAGCTTGTGGAAGCCAAAGGGCAATGTGTGGAAGTTGATTAGCTCCTTCTACCATGTGGGTTCTAGGTATCAAACTCAGGCTGTCAGGCTAGGTGGCAGTCACCTCCACCCACCTAGCCAGATCACGGGCCTGCCACCTCAGTTGTTGAGGCAGTGGCTCTTATTGAGCCTGGAGTTCACCAATTCACCTGGATTGGCTGGCCGGTGAGCCCCAAGGGTTCTCCTGGCTCTGCCTCCTCAGTGCTGAGGCTGTAGGAACACACCAACCACACGTGGCCTTTTACTTGGGTTTTGGGAACTGAGCTCAGGTACCCGTACTCCTGCAACAAACACCTTACTGACTAAGCCATTGCCTCCAGCACAGGATTAAAAAATATTTTTAAATCACACAGAATGGTCTCCATAGGTGTATCTGGGCTTGGGGGAGTGGGGGAACCTTCCTGCTAAGCCCTAAGGTTTCTGATTCCATCTCTTTTCTGTATTCCCACAGCTTGTCTGTTATTTTAAAAATCTGTTCCCAGAGAAAGCATCGCTATGGCAGGAAAAATCCCCACGAGCTTCTCTTGGCTCTTGTTGGCCCCACACCTCATTGCCACTTGGAGAGTGTGTGATCTGGACACAGACCAGCCACTCCTGGGGCGGTGACCCGAGCCTCCATAATGAACTGTTAGAGGATTTTCAGGAATGTTCACACAAAGTGCCCAAGGGAGCAAACCTACACACCATATACTGTTCTCTGAGTCTCTTGGGGGTCCCGCCCTTCTGGCTGCCCCTCCCTTTGGAACAAACAACATTCAGTCCAGATTAACCGGTCATAATTGTGGACAGGTGAGTCTTCTGGCTTCTTGCAGCTCCTTGTCCGACGCTGTTAACTTGAGTTGGGAGGGTCAGAGCCGCCTAAGTTCTGGCAGCCCTAAAAAAGCAATGAACACCCGTCCCTCAATCTGTCAGTTAAAAAAGCCAATTCAATGGTGAAAACAGAAAGAGATTAATTCAGGGTTGGTGAGATGGCTCGGTGGACAAAGTTGTTTGCTGCCAAGGCTGACAACCTGAGTTCCCACATTGTGGGAAGAAATATTAACCCCTGTAAATTGCCCTTTGACCTCCACTCATGTGCCATGGAAACATGCACAGTGTTTATGGCATGTGCGAGAATTCTCTCTCTCTCTCTCTCTCTCTCTCTCTCTCACACACACACACACACACACACACACACACACACATACACACATACACACACACATACACACACACACATACACACATACACACACACACATACACACATACACACACATACACATACACACACACATACACATACACACACACATACACACACACACATACACACACACATACACACACACATGTACACACACATGTGCACACAAACTACATGCAAAAAAGAGATTTATTTAGCTGGCCACGTGGGGAAGGGGAACACAGAGGTCCCTCCATCCCAAATTCTGTCTTTGGTATCCTGACAAAGCTTTGGGGTTAAGTCAGGGCAGAAGGTGTGCGTGGCCAGCTAAGCAGCCCCAGTAAAGCTGTGCCCCCACCACCCTACCCCCCATCACTTACCTACCATTGTCTTGGCTCCAGTCTCTCCCTCAAAGATGGTTTCTACCTCTGACTGGCACCAGGCTCCAGCTCTTCTCCCAGCGATTCCTGGGGAAATTCCAGTTTCTTGGGGACCATTGTCTCAATAACCCAATAACCAAAGGAAGGGGCACAAGTGTCTCTTTAAAATATCTTTGCAGGGTAGTGGTGGCGCAAGTCATTAGTCCCAACACTCACCAGGCAGGGAGTGGCAGGTGGATCTCTGTGAGTTCAAGGCCAGCCTGGTCTACAGAGTGAGTTCCAGGACAGCCAGGGCTACACAGAGAAACCCTGTCATAATAAAACCTAAATAAACAAACAATAAAATAAATAATAAATAAAATATCTTCATTCCTAGCTGGCAGTGGTGGTGCATGCCTTTAATTTCAGCACTTGAAAGGCAGAGGCAGGAGGATGAGCCCCAGTGTGTGGAGAGTAGATGACAACCTTGGATCTCTCCCTTTCACCTCGTGTGTTACACGGTCTCTTGTCTGTCACTGTTTAAATTGACCTGCCAGATTCCGGGGTTCTCCTGTCTCCACCTAACAACTTCCTGTAGGAACATCAGGATTACAGAGCGTCCGACTGTGTCAGGCTTTGTGTAGGTGCTGGGGATTCAAACTTGAGTCCTCGTGATGACATGGCAAGTGCTTTATCCTCTGAGCCATTTCCCTGCTTGGAGCCTTGTGGATGATTCAGGCTTTCCACATCCTTACGATGTTCCATGAATTCTAACCTGATGCCTGATAGAGGGACCTGGTGGGCTGACAGTTTGTGTTTTGTGAGCACCCCAATGCTTGGGCAGTTTCTTCTTGATTTGGTTCCACTGACTACATCCAGGCAGGTCACCTCTGGCTTCTGACACATCTGTCTTTTCTGCTCCCCTGGAGGGCCCTGTCTGTAGTCCTCTCCCTGGGTCCCTGTGATTGACTTGGTCATATGGCTGGTCCTTGGACTCCAAAAGGTCTTGACCTTTCTGGGCACCTAGTTCTGGGGTGATGCGATCCTCATCTGCTGAGGACTATGTTGGCCTTGTCCCTCTCCTTTGTTTTGCAGCTGTTGACGACAATTCCCTCAGATCCTGAGAATTTGTTTGTGTGTATATGAGTGTGGCGCCTGTGACTATGTGCTCCCGTGTAGAGGACCTTGGGTATGCTGATCTATTGCTCCCCATCTTACTCTTTTCAGTGCTCTCTTGCTGAGCCTGGAGCTAGGCAGCCAGCCAGCCCCAGTGATTCTCCTATCTCACCATTGACCCAGCACAGTGTAGGGGTTGGGGGGGAGGGGCAGATGGCCATGGTCACGCCCAGCTTTCTACATAGGGCCCGAGTAAGTATCTGAACTCAGGGCCGCACGCTTGCATCACAAGCACTCTTGCCCACTAAGCCATCTCTACACATCCAAATTATTCCTCGAACGCCTAGCCACCTGAGTTCCATTTCCATTACTCACATAAAGGTGGAAGGAGAGACCCAGCTCCATGCACACATGCATGCGTGAGCGTGCACACACACACACACACACATAAAGTCAGAATAAAAAGTTGGTCTTTTTTTTTTTTTTTGAGGCAGGGTCTCTCTATACAGCCCTGGCTGGCCTCCAAATCACAGAGATCCCCCTGCCTCAGCCTCCTGAGCGCTCAGATTAAAGGCCTGTGCTATCAGGCCCAGACTATTTTTGAGAAATTGTTTTAATTATTTTAAATTTTGATCAGGTGGTTTTCTAGGGCTTTTGAGGGAGAAAATTTTATACTCCTGTGGGCGCATGCGCACGCGCGTGCATTTGTATGCGTGCGTGTACATGTGAGTGCGCATGTGCACCAGAGCCTTGCTTGACTCAGGAGTGGTAGTACACACCATGGGACTAGTAGAAAATTGCACTATACCCACCAGTCAAGTTGAACTTGTGACTCCCTGCCCACACTGCCTGAGTGCTGGGATTACAAATACATGTGACTAAATCCAGTTTTACCTTTTCTTTTAAAAAAATAATATTTATTTGTTTGTTTGCTTGCTTGTTTTTGAGATAAGAACTCAGTATACAGACCAGGCTAGCCTCAAACTTAAGAGATTCATTCATCTCTACATCCCAAGTTCAGGGAGTAGAGGCATATTTCACTATGCCAATCAAGTTTATCTTATTTTTAAATACGTGTGTGCGTGTGTGTCTGTTTGTATGTATATGTGAAAAAAGGTGTTGGATCCCTAGAGCTGGAGTTATAGGTAGTTGAAAGCCGCCTGATGTGGGTACTAGGAACTCGGGTCTCCTGCAAGAGCAGTAGGTGCTCTTGAACACTGGGATCTCTCTCTAGCTTCTACTCCCAGTTTAATGTGGTGTTAGGAATCAAACCTAGGACTTCATGCATGGTAGGCAAGCACTCTAACCGCTGAGCCATGGGCCCTAACAGGTAATGTAGCAAGGACTGAGCAAGCCCAGGGCTTGGACTAAAGCAAAGCCCTGTTCTGGTTTGTCATGCTGGGGATGGAACCTAGGGTTTTAAGCGAGCTAGGTAACCACTGAGCCACGCCCCAGCCCCTCACTGGGGGATTCTAGGCAGGGGCTCTACCACTGAGCCACGCCCCCAGCCCCTCCCTGGGGGATTCTAGGTAGGGGCTCTACCACTGAGCCACGCCCCCAGCCCCTCACTGGGGGATTCAAGGCAGGGGCTCTACCACTGAGCCACGCTCCCAGCCCCTCACACTGGGGGATTTCCAAGAAAGTTCTTGACCACTGAGTCTTGTTCTAGCCATAGCAGTTCCTTATTAATTCAGTTTCGATTGACAGAACTCTGCGGGGTTCACTCTTCAGACTGAGTTATGCAGAAGCTGATGAGCTTATGGGGCTAGAAATGAAATGGGGTTCTCAGGAGCTGGGATCCACAGCTCCCTGACAGTGTGAGGGTCCACCTAGACCTTTGCAGGAAAAACGGCTCACATCTACTTTTGTTAAAAAAAATTTTTTTTCCTCTTTCCATAAAAGCGATAACACTGGAAGCTGTCTGCCTGCTAGTTCTGGTCCTGGAACGGCTCCACATGGGGACAGCTGTCTCAGCTCAGGACACAGGATCTACCGGAGATTAATAACAGAGCTCAGCCAAGTCCACGGGGAGCACAGCCGGCTAGGGTTACCTTGCACCAGGAAGTGTGCCTGCCTTGCTGACAGCGGGTGGGGAGCCTGCAGGATGGATGGGATCTTGGGGCGCCAGGGGGTGGCTGGGCAAGTCAAACTCACTGGCTGGCCCTGCCAAACCCACCTCCCACCCCTTGAGATGCAAACTGATTCTCCCAAGAGCCGCTGGCTTCCTCTGGACCTGAAACCCTGCAAGAGCTGGTTCTCTGCGAAGTCTGTGAGGAACCAGAAATGGAAGCCAAATGTTGGTGTCGGGTAGAGGAAGCTGGTGGGTGTCTGTGGCTCAGCAGGCTAGGCAGCTGTGAGGGCGCAGGCTCCTGGGGCCAGGACAGATGTGTAGGTGAGACTTCACTCATGTTCTATTTTTAAAAGTTCTGGCACATGCGCATATGCATGTGCACGCCAGTGTGTGGAGACCAGAAGTCAATCGGGAGTGTTGCTACTCACGTTTATCCCTTGTATTTTTTAAAAAAGGGGCGATTTATTTTTAGTTTATTGATTGATTTAATGACTGTGTATATGTGTTCGCATTGTGTGTGTGCACGAGTGTGTATGTATGTGTGCATGCCTACTTGACTGTGCGCACTATGTGCATGCAGATGCCTGCAGAGACCAGAAGGGGGCGTCGAATCTCCTGGAGGTGGAGTTACAGGTGGTTGCAAGCCACTGGGTGTAGGTGCTGGGAACTGGCCTCAAGTTCTTTGCAAGAGCAGGGAGTGCTCTTAACTACTGAGCCACCTCTCCAAGGCCCCTCCCCCAACTCATTTATTTATTTATTTGTTTAATTAGCTGATTAATTAATTTGAGATGTAATCACCCACTAACCCGTAGCTCACTCAATAAGTCAGTCTGTCTGGCCAGCAAATCCCCAGAGATCTGCTCAACTTTGCCTCCCCAGCTCTGCAGTTATAGGTGCACGCCAGTACTCCTAACATTTCTTTTTGTTTTTTGTTTTGTTTTGTTTTTTACATTGGTTCTGGAGATGAAACTAAGGTCTTCCTGCTTCCTTATGCACTGAGGTATCATTCAAACCTGTGATTCTGCTCATATGTGTATGTGCATGTATGCGTGTGTGCCTGTGCGTGCTTACATGTGTGTATCCCCTGATCTTGCTTGCTATATCCATGTAGCGATTCTGGCTGTAGAATGTTGCTGCTAAGCTGGCAGTTGGGCGAGCATCTCTTTTCTTCCCTGCCGCTCTCTTGGGTGCGTGTTCAGAGACTGAATTGCCCAAGCATAACGCCTTTCTCAGTTTTCCGAGAGCCCATTACACAGTAGTTGTGACATCTTCTGTCCCTATAATAGTGAAGATTTGTTTGTCATTTTCTGTGGTTTTGGTTGAAACTACTTTTTAAGAATAGAATTCCACTTTCTAGTCCAGGAGGACCTTGAACTCATAATCCTCCTGCCTCAGCTTCCTGAGTGCTAAGATCAAGGCATGCATCATCATCATCATCATCTTTTTTTTTTCCTGAAATTGGGACTGGAGAGGTATCTCCATGGTTGAGAGCACTTGCAGCTCTTGCAGAGGACCCAGGTTCAGTTCCTAGCACCCACACAGTAGTTCGTAACTGTCTGCAACTCCAGTTCCAGGAAATCCAATGTTCTTTTTTGGCCTCTACAGATAACAGGTTTGTAAGTGGTAAATAGACATACATATAGGCAAACACCAATGTACACAGACAAATAAGTACAAAATTAAAAAGACTGTGTATGCAGTGTGTGTGTGTGTGTGTGTGTGTGTGAGACAGAGAGAGAGAGAGAGGGGGAGAGAGAGAGAGAGAGAGAGAGAGAGAGAGAGAGAGAGAGAGAGAGAGAGAGAGAGAGAGAACAGGGAGGCCAGAGGTTGGTGTTAGGTTTCTTTATCACTTGCCACCCCTCCTTTTAAAAGATAAGATCTCTACCTAAATCTGAAAATCAGTGATTGATTAGATAGGGCTGGCCAGCAAGCTCTGGAGATCTTCTGGTCTCCATGCCCCAAGTGCTGGGATTCCAATCACTTGCCACTGTGCCTGGCTTTTATACCTCTGCGCTTCTTGCTCAAGCTGCAACAACTCCCTCTCTGACTGAGCTGTCTCCCCAGACCCCACATGTTTTCAATTTTGACATAATCAAATATATCTGCTTTTTTCTTTTGTTGTTTGTGTTTTTAGTGTCATAGCCAAGAACCTCTCACCCAATTCAATGTCATGAAACTCTCCCCTGCGTTTTCTTCTAAGAGTTTTATTATTTTTTGTCTTTTTTTTTTAAGACAGGTTGTTGGGAGCCTTGAATTCTCTGTGTAGCCAAGGCTAGTCTCAAAATCATTAGTCTCCTGCTGTAGCTTCTCAAGTGCTGGGATTAAGATTGAGTATAGACCATCACAGAGACTGAACCAACAACCAAAGAGCATACATGGTCTGGACCTAGGCCCCCTACACATATGTAGCAGATGTGCAGCTCGGTCTTCATGCGAGGCCCCTAGCAATCGGAACAGAGGCTGACTTTGACTCTGTCGCCTGCCCTTGGATTCCTTTCCCCTAGCTGGGCTAACTTGTCTGACCTCAGTGGGAGAGGATATGCCTAGCCCTGCTGATATGCAGGTTGGCACCCATGGGGGGGCCTTCCCTTGGGGAATGAGAGGAGGGGGTGTGAGGGTGAGACTGGGAGAGAGAGGCTGCAATCAGGAGATAAAGTCAATAAATAAATAAATAGAAAAAATAAAAAATTAAAGATGGACAAATGAAAAAGGAGTGAACATGGAGCCAGTGTAGAAGCACACACCCTTAATTCCATCCAGAATTTGGTGGCAGCGGCAGGTGGATCTCTGTGAGTCTGAGGTTAGCCTGCTGTACTCAGTGCGTTCCAGGACAGCCAGAGACACACAGGGAAACTGTCTCAAAAACACACAGACCAACCCCAAACCACCTTCCATTTTGTTTTTAATTTTTGTTTTTGTTGTTGGGTTTTTGTGGTTGTTTTATCAAGACAGGGTTTCTCTGTGTAGCCCTGGCTGTCCAGGAACTCATTCTGTAGACCAGGGTGACCTTGAATTCTGAGATGTGCCTGTCTCTGTCTCCCAAGTGCTGGCATTAGAGGCGTGCGCCACCACACCTGGTTCAAGATCTCGTTTCTCTGTTGAAGCTGACCGTGAAGGAACAGCAGAGCTGTATTTAAAACATATGATGCTACACTATTAAGTCGTAACTTCAATTCTTATTATTTTAATTTAACATTTTTGGAGACAGTCTCATGTAGCCTACACTATCATTGAATTTGCTAAGTAGCAAAGAATGACCTTGAAATTCTGATTCTACTGCCTCCAATGGCCAAGTATGTTTGGTTTTATACAATGTTATGGATGGAACTCAGTGTTTCAGGTATGTTAGGCACTCTACCACTGAGCCATGCTCCCAGCCCCTCACTGGGGGATTCTAGGCAGGGGCTCTACCACTGAGCCACACCCCAGACCCTCACTGGGGGATTCTAGGTAGGGACTCTTCCACTGAGCCACGCCCCCAGCCCCTCACTGGGGAATTCTAGGCAGGGGCTCTACCACTGAGCCATGCTCCCAGCCCCTCCCTGGGTGATTCTAGGCAGGGGCTCTACCACTGAGCCACGCCCCCAGCCCCTCACTGGGGGATTCTAGGCAGGGGCTCTACCACTGAGCCACGCCCCCAGCCCCTCCCTGGGGGATTCTAGGCAGGGGCTCTACCACTGAGCCACGCCCCCAGCCCCTCCCTGGGGGATTCTAGGCAGGGCCTCTACCACTGAGCCACGCCCCCAGCCCCTCCCTGGGGGATTCTAGGCAGGGGCTCTACCACTGAGCCACGCCCCCAGCCCCTCCCTGGGGGATTCTAGGCAGGGCCTCTACCACTGAGCCACGCCCCAGCCCCTCACTGGGGGATTCTAGGCAGGGGCTCTACCACTGAGCCACACCCCAGCCCCTCACTGGGGGATTCTAGGCAGGGGCTCTACCACTGAGCCACACCCCAGCCCCTCACTGGGGGATTCTAGGCAGGGGCTCTACCACTGAGTCACGCCCCCAGTCCCTCATTGGGGGATTCTAGGCAGGGGCTCCACCACTGAGCCATGCCCCCAGCCCCTCCCTGGGGGATTCTAGGCAGGGGCTCTACCACTGAGCCACGCCCCCAGCCCTTTACTTGTGCAGCTTTCCTCGCGATGATGCGTTTGAGATTTGTCTTCTTGGATCCCCTGCTGTTGGATTTGAATTTTCATCTGTTCAGGATCTAAAGTTACACTGACAGTTTTGGAATTGGCCTTCACCAGCATCCCACATCTGTCTTTGAACCAAGTCTCTCCCTTATGCTTCTCTGTGGCATTTCAAAGATGCTGGCTTTATGGTTTACTCCCTCATTGAGGTGGAGCATATCCTTGTAGCTTTCTCAGAGTTTTGCTGAGCCACCGCGGAGATAAAGGCTAGTGTGTTCCAGTGAATTCACAGCTATTGATTTTTGCCCTTGTAGAAATTTACACCTTTTATATTTAATTGCATTTGTTTGTTTAGTGTGTGTGCACATGCACACATGTATCCATGCCATGCCATTTGTGTGGGATCAGAGGACAAATTCCAAGAGTCGGTTCTCTCTTCCCCTATGTGGTTTTCGGAAATTGAGCACAGATTGTTAGGCTTGGTGACACATCCTTACACACTCAACCATCTTGACAGTCTTTGCCTCCTTTCTTGCCAACTTAGCCATGAAGTAAATGGTATGTATATTTTAATGCCTCTGTGTGTGTGGGTGGGTGTGTGTGTATAAGTATGTATTTACATTTTTTCTTTTTTGAAATAGGGTCTTACTATGTAGCATGTATGCTGGGATTTATGTATATATGTTGAATGTATGTATGCATATGAATAGATATGCTCACTTAAGGGTGCATGTGTCTGCATATGGAGACTGGAGATTGAGGTCAGGTGTCTCCTTCGATCACTCTCCACCTTATATATAGCCAGGGCCTCTCACTTGAGGCCAAAGTTCAGCCAACTTAGTTTGGGGATCCTCTCTGTTGCCTTCTGAGTTCTAGGATTAAAGATGGCGGCTTTTCCTGGCCCAGCATCGTCCTGGCTCTGTACTTAGTTTTTTTATTTTATTATTTTTACTTGAATGTGTGTGTGTGTGTGTGTGTTTGTGTGTGTAAGGTCTATGTGTACCACTCATGCAAAGGTGCCTGTGCAGGCTAAAGGGTGTAGGATCCACTAGAACTGGAGTTCAAGGCCGTTTTGAGCCAACCAATGTGGGTCTTCTATAAGAGGATTAAGGGCTCTGACCGATGGCCACCCTGCCAGATTTGCACTTTTTAATTGACACCATTCATTGTGTTGGATCAGGAGGGCTTTGTTAGCAAATGGAATAGAGGAGAAGGAAGGCAATCTGGGGAAGATGTTGATCTGACTCTTTCTTCAAAAATCCCAGGGTTGGGGAGCTTTCCTCTGTGTGGAGGGAATTTAGACTCAGACACACTCTGCTGTGTGTGTGTGTGTGTGTGTGTGTGTGTGTTTTCTGAGTGCTAGGAACTATGAAGTGTCTGAAGCTAGGGACACCCACAGGATCTAAGAACCAAACCATGTAGGGATGCAAACTTCAGCCCAGGGATGGCATGTGGGTAGTGGGATGTGGGTAGTGGGATGTGGGTGGAGCATTTACCTGGCAGGCGTGAAGCCCAGCAGTGAAACACTGAAGAAAACTGGGCATGGTGGTGCACACTTGTAATTCCAGTTCTTGGGAGATGGAGCCAGGAGGATCAACGGTTCAAGGCCACTCTCCGGACACAATGTGTTCAAGGCCAGCGGGGATAAGTGAGACCCTGAGTCAAAAACCACAAAAGGAGATACTTCAGCTGGTGACCCGTGAGGACAAAAGGAAGTGCCCCCCCCACACACAAATCCCACTCCAGCTCTCCCCATCCCCCACCCCACTATCTCCTGGCTCTCAGAACTGAGACCCTCGCTCCTTACCAGGAGTGGGTCTGTTATCTCAAGGGTCCGGTCTGCACTCTTTCCAGCAGCATTATTATTTTTCAAGCTTGTGCTTCTGTGTTATTCACATGTGTGACTGTTCACATGGAGGCCGGAAGTGACGTGAGCTGTCTTCCCCAGTCCCTCTCCACATTTAATTATTACTTTTGAGACAAGGTCTCTCATTGAGTCCGGCTCTCCAATTGGCTGTAGCCACTGAGCTCCAGGGATTTGTCCCTCTAGCCTGACCTGCTAACCGAAGCCTTTTGTCCTGAGGCCAGTGCACAGCCAGGCTGTGGTAACTGGACCCTCGGAGGCTGGTGACAGAGCAGCAGGAAGGAAGGGGGGATGGGCTCCAGGCCTCGGAGAGCCAGAGCAGATGGTGAAGAAAAACAAGGGCTTGTTTGCCTCTCTGGGGCATCCGGTTCCAGCGCAAGACTGGAGTATTTCTGGCTGTAGCGTTTACTCACAGATGACTGTGCGTGTAGAGAGTCGGTCACCTTCTCTTCTCTGGGCGTGTACTGGAGCCTGATTGAGAGCCTTCTTGTTTATATCCCGCAGGATCTGGTTTTGTCTGGGCTGTCAGTTTTTCCAGGGCAGGGGCCATGACCCACCCCGAGGCCTGGAGGGTCCTGTACAGCATCAGTCAAGGTCCTGTTGAGTGACAGCAGGGCCGGGAAATTTCCAGAGCAGAGGGGAGTCACATCTGTCTTCCCCATCCGGTCCTTACAGATCTTCCCTGAGACTTGGGAAGGGGACAGTTTTTACATTTGGACTCTATTTATATTTACACGTTTTCAAAGCCTACAGTATTCTGCAGACTTAAGTTTGAAAACGAGTTCACTGCTGTAGTTTTTAAGATTAGAAAAAAAAAATCCATTCTTCTGTTTAGTGAGTGTGTAAGTGTGTGGGCACTTGTGCCGGGACACACCTGTGGAGCACAGAGAATGACGTTCAGGACTTAGGTCTCTCTTTGCACCTTATGGGTTCTGGGGATGGAAGCTAGGCAGAAAGCATCTTTATGCACTGGGCCATTTACAGGCTACTAGGGGTTTGGCTTGCTGGTGTGTGTCCCTTGCTGTGAGAGTAAGGGCTCTTTGTCTCAAGAAAGGACTGACACCTAGGGAATGACTGCACCAGGCAGGGCTGGAACCTATGTTTTGATATGATTGTTTGTTTTCTTATTCTGAAATGTGGGTTTCATGTCCTCCAGGCTGGCTGGGTAGTCAAGGACGACCTTGAACCTCTGAACCTCCTGCCTCTAGCTCTCAGATGTGGGAATACAGGTGTGCCTGGTTTACATGGTACTGGGAATCGAACCCAGGGCATCGGGAGTGTGGAGCAAGCACTCAACCCACTGTGCTCCATGCCCAGCTCAGAGCCTGGGTTTTCTGGTTTCATGTGCTGCACCTCCTGCCTCTTCACATCTTAGAGCCTGCAAGTGGATGGATGGGCAGCAGTCTGTTCTCAGATACAGAATATCCTCAGAGCTTGCATGAGGATGGATGGAGCAGTAGCCTGACCTCAGATACAGAGTATCCTCGCGCTAGGCAGATGATGGGGGGTGGGGGAGGGGGCAAAGTGTAAGCATGAGGACCTGAGTTTGGATTCCCAGCATCTTTGTAAAAGCTGGGTGTGGTGCTACGCACTAGAGCCCCGGCGTTTATGGAGTGGGATGCAGAGCCAGGCAGAGCCCTGAATGTGCTTGGCTAGTCAGTCTAGCCACGCTGATGAGTTTTAGGTTTGCTGAGGGACTGTGTTTAAAAAGGTGGAGAGAGATTGAGGAATGTCTCACAATTTTGTATGTATGTCTAAGAAGAAGAGATGGACTTACTTTTCTATGTAATAATTGTAAACAGTGCAAAACAAATGTCGTATTCCAAAAAAACCCAAATCTTTAAATGAGACTATTCTTAATACCAAAATGATAAAGAGAGGGAAAGGGAGGGAGAGAGGGATTGACCTCTGGACTCCATGAGCATATGTACTCAAGGGCACACACACACACACACACACACACACACACACAGAGAGAGAGAGAGAGAGAGAGAGAGAGAGAGAGAGAGAGAGAGAGAGAGAGACTACAGCAGAAAAATGAGGTGTAGTAACATTTACGGATCCAGAGACTGTGTCATTGAAAAGGAATTTATTACTTACAGATCCCAAGAGGAAAGGGTCTGACACAGGGGACACAGAGGTAAGGCAGGAGACAAGGAACGGAAAGATAGCTCAGTGGGAAAAGGCATTGGCTGATGGGCCTGATACCCGAGTTCAATCCCTGGGACCCACATGGTAGAAGGAGAGAAGAGACTCTTGTAGGTTGTCCTCTGACCTCCACATATGCACCCACGCACATATGTGCATATAAAACACATAAAATGAAATGAAAGAGTAGTAAAAGAAGTAACCATGCACACAGTTATTAGGGGTCCTACTTTACTGATTGTTCCTGGGGAGACTCGACACAAATATCCATTTACCAAAGATAGGAAACCATTGACGGACCAGAGAAGGGAGATAACCACAGTCCAGACTGCTGAACTAGTGAGTTTATTGGGGTTACTTACAGGAGCATGGGAAGACTAAAAAGTCCTGGCATCAAAGAAAACCCATCTCAGCACCAGTGACTAGTCATGGAAGCTGGAGCCCTGGAGGAGGAGGAGGAGGAGGAGGAGGAGGAGGAGGAGGAGGAGGAGGAGGAGGAGGAGGAAGGGGAGGAGGAGGAAGGGGAGAAGGAGGGGGAGGAGGAGAAAAAGCACTTTTAAGACTTCACTGGCTGAAGAGATGGCTCAGCGGTTAAGAGCACTGACTGCTCTTCCAGAGGTCCTGAGTTCAATTCCCAGCAACCACATGGTGGCTCACAACTACCTGTAATAGGATCTGATGCCCTCTTCTGGTGTGTCTGAAGACAGCTACAGTGTACTCATAATACATAAAATAAATAAATAAAATCTTAAAAAAGAAAAGAAATAAAAAGAAAAAATGTTTAAAAGGAAAAAACAATCTAAAAAAAAAAAAGACTTCACCGTTTCAAATGTGCCATTGTGAGGTTTCCCTCTACAGGGATAGAAACTTATCCCAAGGAATTCTAGCCCAAAGCCTGGCCAAGTCACCCGGGGATTGATGAAAAGAAACCTTTCTGGTAAAGGAACTGCAAGTCATTAGCGTTCAGATTTTTCATGGATGCGCCTAATTCGGCGCACTCTGCAGCCCGCGATGGATTTAATTTTCTGTTTGATCCCACAGAGAAACCCACAAGCAAGCGCGGCGGTGGCTGCCGGGACTAGGTGCGGAAGCCCGGGCTTCTCCGGCGCTCTGTGGGAATCGCCCTCGCCGGGTCTGCAGGGGTTCCTGGAAGGAAAACCCTTTAATCAGGGAGACTGCAGGGTGTGTGGCATGGAAAGGAGGGTGGGTTGGAGGATGGCTCTGCAGGGACGAATCAAGAACTTAAAACACTTGCAGATTCTCTGGGTGATTCTTGGTCTTTCTTGTGGTAGTGGTGGTGGGCCCCCATGGTGCCGGTAGTACTTGGGCGAGGCAGTCTGGGGAAAGGAGAGGGGAGAGAGGTGGGCTCCTTGAACCTTCCATCAAAGGGACATCTGCCTTTAATCAATGCTGAGAACAAAGGGGGGCAATTAATTGCCTGTAACAGACTGAGGGCAGCTTAGATTTCTCCACAGTCTGCTGCAGTGGGAGCGGGGGGGTCTCAGCTGCCCAGGCCACTGTGCGTGGGGAGGAGGCTGGAGAAAACCCGTGCTGATGCTGGTCGCTGTTCGAGTCCTGTCCCCTTACCTAAATGCCCCTACATGCCTTCCTATAGCCTCAGGCCAGGGCTCCCATACTAGCCCAGCATCCCCGTCCTTCTCTGACGGCTCTGTTCTGATCCAGCCCCCGCCTTACTTCGTACCCATGAACCAGCTACTCTAGCCTTAATAAGCTGCTCTCTATGCTTTGGGGGCCTTTTGTTTTGTTTCCAAATTCTTATTTTGTTCGTGGAAGATAGAGTAGGGAGGCCCTCATCTATCTGTCTGTCTGTCTGTCTATCTTGCAGTGCTAGGGATGGAATTCAAGGCCTATGTATTCTAAGTCCTCTGCCTAGACTGCCTCCCCGCCCACTGAGGAGCTAAGGAAGTGCTTCTCAACCTGTGGGTCGCGACCCCTCTGGTCTTAGGCAATGGTTCTCAACCTGTGGGTCAATCCTTTCACAGGGGTCACCCAGGATCATTCCGCATATCCGATATTTACATTACAGTTCATAGCAGTAGCAAAATTACAGTTATGGGATAGCAACAAAAATAAGTTTATGGTTACGGGGTCACGACAACATGAGAAAGTGTATTAAACAGTTGCAGCATTAGGAAACTTGAGAAGTACTGGGATGTGGCCCAGTCGTAGAGCACCTGGAATCCTCAAGTGAGGGGCTGGGGGCGTGGCTCGGTGGTAGAGCCCCTGCCTAGAATCCCCCAGGGAGGAGGAGCTGTCAGGGTGCCTCAACTGTACAGCATTTGCCAAGAATATGCCAGTGATGAATTGAGGACATGGCTTTATTGTTATGAAATACAGAATTCCATGTTCAGTGAGAGACCCTGTCTTGAAAAATAATGTGGAAAGTGACAGAGGTGGACATTTTGACATCAATCATCCGTCTTCATATACTCACACAGGGGCGGGCACCCACATGTACACACATATTTACTGTCCCTCTGCCAATTAAAAAACAAAGCCACGTGAGTTGTTCACCCTCTCTGTGTGCTGGAGAGCAGCTCAGTTGCCTCACTAACTGTTATCACTCCCCAGAGCGGTTTCAGCCTGCTCACAGGGACTCCACAGGGAGCAGTGTGGGCTTTCTCGATCCAGGAACCCTTGTTAGTCATTGTTGACAAACTGTGGAGGAGAGTAGGTTCTCTCACTGAGGCGGGGTGGTAAGGGGAATGGCGTTGTTTCTGAAAGCGTGTTATGGGATGGAAGTCTGGATGTGGGCCCAGCTCAGCCTGAGTGGGGGCAGTTGGGGTCCTGTGTTTTAAGATGCAGGCTGCCAGAAGACCAGGCAGGATTCAGTCATGGTGACTTCAGGAGGGATAGGTCCACCTTTCTCTCCACATGTGTATTTATCAATGTGTATCCTAAGCCAACCCTGGGTTGGGAAGCTGGGGACCAGAACTTGAGGATCTGCCCACCAGAAGTGAGAGTTGGAAGGAAGGGACACAGGAACACTCTTCCAGTTGACACCACCTGGTTGGAAGTTATCACAAAGTCCCTGTGGACCTAGAGAAGATCCCCACCGTGTCAGACATTTGCAGGGTAAGCCCAAGGCCATCACTGTATGATGAACCCTTCGGACAGTGGAAACTTGTCCCCAGAAAACTATTTGTTTGATCACTTTGGTTTTCACCTGCACAGCTTCTAGAAGAGATGTCACAGTGTTCCACTCTTTCATTTGCACATCCATGTGATGGTCTCTGAAGCTCCTCCCAGCTTCAAGGCTGTTCGTCCTGCCCTGTGGGCTACAGGAAGATGGGAAGAATCCAGAGAGGGCTAGCCCCTACGAGGTCACACAGTGATTCCATGGCAGGACCCTAACACAAGGCTTTAGAATCAGCTCCCTTGTCTTCAGCTGTAGAATCTTTTTTTTGTTTTGTTTTTGTTTTTGTTTTCAAGACAGGGTTTCTTTTTGTAGCCCTGTAGACTAGGATGGCCTCAAACTCTCAGCAATCCACCTGCCTCTGCCTCCCAAGTGCTGGGATCGAAGGAATGCGCCACCATGCCCAGCAGCTATAGGATCTTAATGTGTTCAGCCATGTCTGAATTCATAGGTTGGAAGTTTCAGGAGCCACCAGACATGACCACCTTCAAAGAGTCAGGGAAGAGAAGCTAGGCTTGGAGAGAAACAAAGGCCTCAGAAACAGCGGGATTGACTGTCTTTGCCCCCTCCCCTGCAGTCCCCTCCCCCCCTGCTGAGATTACTGGCGCTCTGGCACACCTGCCTTTTGTATATAAATTCTGGGGATTGAATTTAGGTCCTCTGGACACTTTATCAACTAACCATCTCCCCACACATAAAAACAATTTAAAACATTTATTTGGTGGTGGTGGTGGTGGTGGGGTGCAGCTACCATGGTGAGCAGATCAGAGGATAACTTATAGGGAGTCAGTTTCCTTCCTCCTTATGGGGACTCAAAGTCAGGTCATCAGGATTGGCTGCAAGTCCCTTTACCCACTGAGCCATCTTTCTTTTTCTTGATTCTGGATTCTGCTTTGGTTCCTTAGAGTCCACAGCCCTATTGTCTCACACTGACCTCCTGGGCTCACGTCTCTGGGTTTAGGAACTATAGCCTACGTGCATTCCCTGCTTCTGTTATATCACATTAGACTCAGTTCTCTGCTCCAGGCTGTGGCAATTCAACTGAAGCTTTCCTTTTCCTTTGGTGCATTTGCTTGTTTTGTGTGCACAGGCACATGTGTGTGTGAACAAATGTGTGTATGCATGACCATGTGAAGGCCGGGTGTCCATCTCAGCTGTCATTCCTCAGTCACTGTTCATCTTGGTTTTTGACACAGGGTCTCTCATTGGCCAGGCATTTAGCAGGTAAGCTAGGCTGACTGCTCAGGAAGCCCCCAAGAGCCATCAGTCTCCCCAACTCCAGGATTAAAAGCTTGTGTCAACATGTCGGGCCTGCCTGCTTGCCTTCCTTCCTCCCTCCAGCCATCTTTCTTTCTTTCTTTCTTTCTTTCTTTCTTTCTTTCTTTCTTTCTTTCTTTCTTTCTCTGTTAAGATTCAGTTAGTTGGTTTTAAGACAGTGTCTGAACAAAAAGAGGTCAAAGGGATACAAATTGGAAAGGAAGAAGTCAAACTATCACTATTTGCAGACGATATGATAGTATACTTAAGCGACCCAAAGAACTCCACCAGAGAACTCCTACAGCTGATAAATGACTTCAGCAAAGTGGCCGGATATAAAATCAACTCAAGCAAGTCAGTAGCCTTCCTATACTCAAAGGATAAGCAGGCTGAGAAAGAAGTAAGAGAAATGATACCCTTCACGATAGCCACAAACCATATAAAGTATCTTGGCGTGACTATAACCAAACAAGTGAAAGATCTGTATGACAAGAACTTCAAGTCTCTGAAGAAAGAAATTGAAGAAGACCTCAGAAGATGGAAAAATCTGCCATGCTCATGGATTGGCAGGATTAATATAGTAAAAATGACCATCTTACCAAAAGTAATAACAGATTCAATGCAATTCCCATCAAAATCCCAACTCAATTCTTCATAGAGTTAGAAAGAGCAATTCAAAAATTCATCTGGAATAACAGAAAACCCAGAATAGCTAAAACTATTCTCAAGAGTAAAAGAACCTCTGGGGGAATCAGTATCCCGGACCTCAAGCTGTACTACAGAGCAATAGTGTTAAAAACTGCATAGTATTGGTACAGTGACAGGCATGTAGATCAATGGAACAGAATTGAAGACCCAGAAATGAATCCACACTCCTATGGTCACTTGATCTTTGACAAAGGAGCTAAAACCATCCAGTGGAAAAAAGATAGCCTTTTCAACAAATGGTGCTGGCTCAACTGGAGGTCAACATGCAGAAGAATGCAAATTGACCCATTCTTATCTCCTTGCACTAAGCTCAATTCCAAGTGGATCAAGGACCTCCACATAAAACCAGACACACTGAAACTAATAGAAAGGAAACTAGGGAAGAACCTTGAACATATGGGCACAGGGGAGAATTTCCTGAACAGAACTCCAATAGCTTATGCTCTAAGATCAAGAATAGACAAATGGGACCTCATTAAATTACAAAGTTTTTGCAAGGCAAAAGACACTGTCAAAAGGACAAAGCAGCAACCAACTAACTGGGAAATGATCTTTACCAGCCCTACATCCGACAGAGGGCTAATATCCAAGATATACAAAGAACTCAAGAAGTTAAACTCCAGAGAGCCAAGTAACCCTATTAAAAAATGGGGTACAGAGCTAAACAAAGAGTTCTCACCTGAAGAATATCTAATGGCTGAGAAGCACCTAAAGAGATGTTCATCGTCCTTAGTCATTAGGGAAATGCAAATCAAAACAACCCTGAGATTCCATCTCACACCAGTCAGAATGGCTAAGATCAAAAACACAGGAGACAGCAGTTGTTGGCGAGGATGTGGAGAAAGAGGAACACTCCTCCACTGCTGGTGGAATTGCAAGCTGGTACAACCACTCTGGAAAGCAGTCTGGCGGTTCCTCAGAAAACTGGGCATGACACTCCCGGAGGATCCGGCTATACCTCTCCTGGGCATATACCCAGAGGCTTTACCTGCATGCAATAAGGACACATGCTCCACTATGTTCATAGCAGCCTTATTTATAATAGTCAGAAGCTGGAAAGAACCCAGATGTCCCTCAACGGAGGAATGGATTCAGAAGATGTGGTATATTTACACAATGGAATACTACTCTGCAATTAAAAACAATGAATTCACGAAATTCCTAGGCAAATGGTCAGAACTTGAAAATATCATCCTTAGTGAGGTAACCCAATCTCAAAAGAACACACATGGTATGCAGTCACTGATAAGGGGATATTAACCCAGAATCTCGGAATACCCTAGACACAATACGCATATCAATAGATTTCCAAGAAGATGGAAGGAGAGACCCCTGGTCCTGGAAAGACTGGATGTAGGGGAATGCCAAGACAGAGAAGTGAGAGGGGGTTGAATGGGGAAAAGAGGGAGGGAAGGGGGCTTATGGGACTTTTGGGGAGGGGGGAAACGGGAAAGGGGAAATGATTTTGAATGTAAATTAAAAAAAAACTTAGAAAAAAAAAAGACAGTGTCTGGTGTCTTTTCTCCTAAGGAAGAAGATCAGGATGAAGTCAGATCTGATCCACACCCTTTGCTGGGAGTGTGTTAGTTATCTTGGGTCCTTCATGAAGACTCAGTGCTGGGGCACTGCAGAGATGGCGCAGGCCATGAGGGGTTTGCCATGAATGCCTTGGGGCCCAAGTTTGCATCCCCAGTACCCGTACAAAAACAGGATGCCATGGCGCATATCTGTAACTCCAGGACTGGGTTGGTGGGAGGCAGGCAGAACTCTAGAACGTGCCACCCAGTCTAGCTGAATTGGTGAGTTCCAGGTTCAGTGAGAAACCCATCTCAAAACATAAAGTAGAAGCTAATAGGGGAAAAAGTCTGATGCTGACCTGTGGCGCCCACATGCACACGTGTTACAACATACACAAGCACATACCTCCATATATACACATGCACACATGTATACTAACACACACATACCTCCACATACACACATGCACACATGTACACCAACACACACATACCTCCGCATACACACATATGCACATATACACATGCACACATGCATACATGCACACATACAAACTCAGAGCCAGAGGGAACATATTTTGCTCAGATAATGTCCAAGAGTGCCAGTCATATTTCTGTCAACCAAGATGCTATTTTTTAATAAAAAAATATAGAAAAAAAGATGCTATTTTTTTTCCTCTCAGCTTAAGGAGCAACTTGACATCTCCAAGTCCCAAAGATTTTTTTTAAAGATTGAATATATATATATACACATATATATGTATATATGTATTTATATATATATACATATATATATGAATATATATATATGTATATATACACATATATATATGTATATATATGTATATATATGAATATATATGTATATATCTATATATGTATATATATACATATACATATACATATACATATACATACATACATACATACATACATACATATATATATATATATATATATATATACTGTAGCTGTCTTGAGACACACCAGAAGAGGGCATCGGATCCCATTACAGATGGTTGAGAGCCACCATGTGGTTGTTGGGAATTGAACTCAGGACCTCTAGAAGAACAGTCAGTGCTCTTAACCACTGAGCCATCTCTCAAGTCCCAAGTTCCAAAGATTTATGTGTATGTGTATGCAGGTGTGTCTGTGTGGACAATGAACATATGAGTGCAGTGCCCTAGGAGGTCAGACGGGTGCATCAGAGTCCCCGGAGCTGGAGTTACAGGTAATTGTGGGATATGTGTGCTGGGATCAGAACTCAGATCCTCTTCAAGAGAAGCAAGGGTTTTTAACTGCCGAGTCATTTCTCTAGTTTTATTTTGTTATTGTGTGTGTATATGTGTGTGTGTGTGTGTGTGTGTGTGCAGGTCAGAGGTCATTGTCAATACCTTCCTTAATTGCTCCCCACTCTATTATTTTGATATTCTATCTCTCATAGAACCTGGAGCTCACTGATTCAACTAGACTGGCTGCAAGCCCTAGAGATGATCCTAGCTGTGTTCCTCTGGTGCTGGCTTCCAGGTATGCCCTGGTCCTGGCGATATTTCATAAGGGCTTAGTGGTTGCAGACTCAGGTTCACACGCTCTCGTGGCACTCACTTCACTGCCCGAGCCACCTCCCCAACACTGATGAGCTGGGTTTTCAAGTCTATCTGGAGAGGCCCAGAGCCCTCTTTCTCTGTTTTGCTGTCTTGATCGTTTTGAGCCAGGTTTTGGTTGCTGGAAACCATTGACAGCCCATGAAAATATCAGATGTCTGAAGGAGATGATTCAAACCATTGGAAAATGTTTTCCAATTTGCAGTTCATTTTTCTGTGGAAATGACGTTGTGTGATTCAGAAGCAGCTGGACTCTGTCTGTTCTGGCGTCTGTCCATGGATGGGTTTCAAGGTTGGGCATTGTCCTCAGATTGACAGTAGATTATTTAGAGTAGAATCACATCTCTGAGTCCTTTTGGTAACACACATGGAGTGGTGATATAGAACCCATGCTATATCATGATGAAAAGAACAGGGGGAGGGGGTGCAGACAAGACAGCTCAGCAGGTAAAGGGGCTTGTCACACAAGCCCAGAAACCTTAGTTCAATCCCCAGGACCCACAGGTTGCTGCCTGACCTCTACAGGTGTTCCATAATGTGGGCCCAAGCTATAAGGAGAAAATGACTCATTTTGGCTGGTGGTTTCAGACAGTTCAATCCGTCACAGTAGGGACACATGGCAGAGAAGTTCCTTTCACACCATGGCCAACTGGGAAGGAGAAATTGACAGGAAATAAGCTGTGATAATAACTCCCACACCCTGTCCTCAGTGACCTACTTCCTCTAGCCAGGTTTCCACAAGCTTTCAAAATAGCACCACTACCAAGATTTTGAAATTTTAGGATGTAAATTGATGTATGTGTCTTTGTGCGTGTGTCTGTGCACATGAGTGAAGGTACCCTCAGCGGCCAGAAGGGGGCGCCAGATCCTCTGGAGCTTGAGTTTCAGCTTTTTTTTTCTTCCTATGGCATTTAGTATCTTCTTTGCACCTGAATTGCTCTGAAATTTACTATAGTATCGCTTAATGGCACCTTCCATAGGTTGTGTGTTTCTTCTGGTGAATTTTCTATACTCTTTGTCTCTTTCATTTTCCTCATCCCCCCTCTTTTCTTCTTCCTTCCCCCCTTTTTTCTATTAGAGTCTTATGTAGCTTAGGTTGACCTCAGACTTGACAGGTAGTTGAGAATGACTTTGAACTTCTAATCCTCCTGCCTATACTTCCCAAGTACTAAGATTACAGGTATGTGCCATCAAACCTAGTCTCTTTGTGTTTTTCTTTTTTCTAGACAGTGCTTCTCTGTGTCTTAGAACTTGCTCTATAGACCAGGCTAGCCTTGAACTCCCAGAGATCTACCTACCTCTGCCTCCAGAGTTCTGGGATTAAAGCTGTATGCCGCTGATGGTGAGGTTTTTTTTTTTAAGGATTTATTTTTGTGTATGTGTATTCTGTGTGTATGCCACATGTTTGTGGTGAAATCCAGAGGGGTGTCAGGTTCCCTGGAGTTGTGAGTTGCTTGATGTGGGTTCTGGGAACCAAACTAGGACTCTCTGGAAAAGCAGCAAGCATGCTCAGCCACCAAGCCATTCCTCATGCCCCTATTACATGTTTTAGACAAAAGGACCCACTGAGAAGCTAGCTCTGGCTCACCTGGAAGTTCTGATGCTCCTGCCTCAGTTTCTCCAGTACCTAGAGTCCAGGTGTGTGCCAGCATGCCCAGCTTACTTCATTTCTAAGAGATCAAAAGTTTTCACCCCATAATTTTACAGGTGGTACATTACTTTAGCCCTTTGAGGATATTAAGTTTGTAGATGCTCTCTCCATGCTAAGGAGTGTGGCTCAGTTGGTAGAATACTTGTATAGCATCCCAAAAGCCCTGGGTTCGAGCCCCAGCATCATATGGCAGAATAAATTTGTAATCCCAGCACTTGGGAGGTAGAGACAGAAGGATCAAAAGTTATCGGCAATCCTCACATACATAGCGAAGACGGGGCCAGCCTGTGCTACATGAGACCCTGTGTTTAAAAAAATTGTTCTCTTGTTTTATCTGGTTGGTTCCTCTCTTGTTTTTCCTTGTGATTTTACTGCCTTTGCCTTTTCATTTTTCTCTTCAAATAATATAAGTCTTGACATTTGTTTGTTTGTTTTCTATGAGTTTACTTCTGTTTATTGATGTCTTGCCTTTTGGTGTTTTGGGCAAACAAAAAAAATGGGGAAAGGGTGTGCAAATGAATCCAACTATCTGACCTTGAGGGTATACTGAAGGTCAATAGTTTCTGAGTCTATGGTGTTATATAGATAGTCCAAGCTGGCCTTGAACTCACTGTGTTGTTCAAGATATTTTCAAACCTGCAATCCTCTTACCTCAGCCTCCAGAGTGTTGATACTGTAGGTATGGACCGCCATTCTCAGTTGCAAAGCTGGATTCTTTTGTTGTTGTTCTTGTTGTTTCCAGTTTTCCATGCAGGGTTTCTCTCTGTAGCCCTGACTGTCCTGGAACTCTCTCTGTAGACCAGGCTGGCCTCAAACTTACAGAGATCCACCTGCCTCTGCCTCCTGAGCACAGGGATTAAAGGCGTACGCCACAACCACTACCACTAGGCAGTGTCTGATTCTTAGTACCAGCAGGGATAGAGACTTGACTACGGCTATCCCTTACCACTGCCTCACCTTCTGACAGTCAGTCACCTGGTTCCCCTTGCATACTGACCACACGTGTTGCTCCTAAGCTGCCCCCGTCATTAGTGCTGGTCCTGTTGGCTGCAGACTTCCGGCTGGGCTCTCCACCTCCAAATTACTCCCATCTGCTCTCTGTCTCTCCGGATGCCTCAAAACGTCTAGCCCACTGCTTCTCATTTTCTAATGTGGCTGGGGACTTATTTTTAGCTTTAAAATTTCTAGGATCTGGTGGTAGGTGGAGTGGATGGGAGCATGTTCCTGCCGGGTGTCTTAGCCCAATCTCCACACTGTTCTGTACCTCTTTCTGTTGTCCTTGGCCAGCTCTCCTTTCCTCGTACCTCCTACAGCCAGTCACTGTCCCGATAAATCATACATACCCTTGCTCCCTCACTGGGGGATTCCAGGCAGGGGCTCTACCACTGAGCCACGCCCCAAGTCCCTCACTGGGGGATTCTAGGCAGGGGTTCTACCACTGAGCCACGCCCCCAGCCCCTCCCTCGGAGATTCTAGGCAGAGGCTCTACCACTGAGCCACGCCCCCAGCCCCTCACTGGGGGATTCTAATAGGAGCTGTATGACTGAGTCACACCTCTAGTCTCTCAATGGGAAGTCTAGTGCCCTGCCACTGAGTCAAGGCCCCTGCCTCCAGGACAGGCCTGTGTCTTTAGGCCCAGCTCTCCTGACACTTCTAATTTTACAGGAATTTCTGACATGCAGCTGTCTCTTTCAGTCTTGCTCTGGCCCACGTTATCCTTCTGTGCTAATGTTGTCCCTTGAAGACCCACGGAACTGCAGTTAATGGGTTGGTCTTTTGGTGCTTAGTGGGTAGCCTTTCCTAGAGCTGACCCTGCTCTGTTCCTGTAGCTCCTGGTGCTCCTCAGAAGGTTGGGCCTCTTCTGTCCCCAGGTCCTCCAGTGGCATGGTAGGGTTGAGTCTTCTCCACGGAACCCACAGGTCAGTGACTGAGGGGACACTAGGGCTTAGAGCCTGAAGTGCTTTTTCCTCCCCTCAGTCCCTGACAGAGGGTCTCTGATAGTTCATATTGTCAACTCAATAGGCTCTAGAAGTAGCATGGAAACAAAACTGTGGCAGGACCTTGGGGCAGCAGTTCACACCCCCTTCACAGAGGCGGTTGCAAACAGCTTGTTTCCTCTTGATTATCCAGTCCCTGACCCTAGCCCACTGGATGGTGCCGCCCATATTCACAGCGGATCTTCCCACCCCAATAAAACCTCTCTGATAAGCTTCCCAGACACTCCCAGAGGTGTATGCTCTAGGTGATTCTAAAGATTAACCTTTACAGGCCAGATACACATTTCAGTGTTGACCAAGAGTTCATCTGGGTGTGGTATCACAAGCCTTTAATCTTGGGACTTGGGAGGCAGTACCAGTAGATTTATGTGAGCTGGAGGTCAGCCTGGTCTGTGTTGCAAGTTCCAGGCCAGCTAAGGACACACAGTGCGACTGTGTCTTGGAGATGGTGTGCAAAGAAACTAAGAGTTTGAAGAAAAGAGCGTGAAGTAGGGTAAAGGAAAAAAGACCAATTATTAGATATTGGTTTATTGCTGGATGATGGTGGTGCATGCCTTTAATCCCAGCACTCTGGAGACAGAGACTGGGAGATCTTTATGAGTTCAAAAACAGCCTCGTCTACAGAGCAAGTTCCAGGATAGCCAGGGCTACACAGAGAAACCCTGTCTCAAAAACACAAACAAACCAAGAAGAAGAAAAAAAAAAAGAAAGAAAAGGAAGAGAAAAGGGAAAAGATAGTGACCTATTTAGTAATTTATTTAAAGCACTTCTTGTACTGCCTGTTTGCCCAGCAGGACATCACTTGCTGCAGACACAGAATGACCTGGAGGAATAGCTAAAACAAGGAGTCATTGCCCTTAACCTGCTGATGCTTCTGTAAAATCTCACTTGCTTGCCTACCCCACCTAGAAGCCTTTCAGGAGCTGTCCTGGCTTGAGACTGCTGGTTTTGGCAAACCCTATGAGCCTCAGGGCTGGTGGGGAGGCCATCCGTACAAGGAGAAGAATGAACCTCCAGTCAGTACCATCTTTGCAGGCACGGGGCCAAACTCTTCTAGAGTCTGACCTTGTGTTTTATTCTTCTTACACAGCTAAGCTTAGAAAACTCTGGGAAAAGGTTACCATGTAACAATTATCACCACAAAGCTTTACGCTTAGCTCCAGAGAAACCCCCTAGCAAAGAAGCAAAGCCTGTGACCTTTACAATAAGAATGAGTTCTACCGGCAGATGAGCAGAGCTCGAGGCTTGGCGTCTAGAGAGGAAGGAGTGGTCCTAAGCACTAGGACATATTCCATTGGTAGACAATGTGGACTACACGGAACCTCTTTCAGAAGGATGGGTTCTAGTCACTGAGAGATGAAGTTCAGGATTAGGGCCTAAACAATTCTCAGGATATTAGTGGGGGAGGCTGGCTCCTGACAGAGTAGCTTAGGGTTGCCAGGTTGTTTGACCATTCTGGCACTCCAGGTGACCCTCTATCTTTTTCTTTTTTTCTTTTGTTTTTTTGAGACAGGGTTTCTCTGTATAGCTCTGGCTGTCCTGGAACTCACTCTGTAGATCATCAGGCTGGCCTAGAACTCAGAAATACACCTGCCTCTGCCTCCAAGTGCTGGGATTAAAGGCGTGCGCCACCACTGCCTGGCAGACCCGCTCTCTTGATTGACAGCTTTCTCCTATGCTTACTCGAAGCTGAGTTTCCTTTGCACTGGTGATGTCGCTCTTCCGTTCTCATTGATGTCCGAGTGCTTATTCTAGGAAGAGTCCCACAACAGGTGGATCTGGACCAGGCCTGATTATGACAGTCAATATCAGTTGTCGAGTTGACAGAATCTAAAATCAACTAGGAGACATATCTCTGAGTATGTTTCCAGATTGGGTTAATTGAAATCGGAAGACCAAATGGGTGGCGCCATTCCCTAGGCTGGGGTCCTGGACTGCATACGAAGGAGACAGTGAGCTGAGCGTCAGCACCCATCTCTCTGCTTCCTGACTGTGGATACAATGTGACCAGCTGCCTCATGCTTTACTGGCTGTGATGAACTGGACTCTCAGACTCTGAGCCCAAATCGACCCTCCCTTCCTTCCTTAAGTTGCTTCTGTTGGGAATTTTATCTTGACAGTACCCCCTTTCCCTCTTCTACACTGCCTCTGGCCCCTCTGGGAACAGCCAAAGCTAACACAACTGTTGCTGTCCCCACAGGCACTGGTGCCATCACACCGTGACAAGGACAGTGTCCTGCCAGGTGCAGAACGGCTCCGAGACGGTGGTCCAGCGAGTCTACCAGAGCTGCCGGTGGCCTGGGCCCTGTGCCAACCTCGTGAGGTAAAGGCACCCAGGGTGCCCAGTTCTGCCTGCCTTTTTGTTCCCTCCTTGATGCTTGGAAGGGAGAGTTGGGCACAGATTCTATGAACAGGGAGTGAGGTGTACATGGCGCCAGAGAGGGACAAGCTCTTACCTGCGACAGTGTCACCATTCGGGATTATTGCCGATGCTTCGGGGAGGGGATAGAGGAGATGGAGAGGAATGGTGGGGCTAGCGAGAAAAGTAAACTAAATTATGGGCTTGGAAATCTAGCTTTTAGAGCTGTCCCTTAACAGCCACGCCCACTCAGGGCCACACCCTATTACAGCACCCCTTTTGAGGGCACATTCCAGAACCAGTCCCCTCCAGCCTCACCCTCCTACAGTCACACGTTCCCACAGCCACACCGCCCCACCTCCAACAGCCGCGCCCTCTTGTGGCTCTGGACTCTCACAGACACACCCTCCCAAACCACGCCCCTTCAAAAAGCCACACCCCACACAGCCCCATCCCTCAAGCACGCCCATTCCCAGTCATCCTTCTTACCCTCTCACAGCTCGCTAGCTCCACCTTCTCACAACCCTGCCTTCCTAGAGATTTCCCTCGATGTCTCATTGGCTGGGATTGGCTGGGATTCGTCCGGCAAGCCTCGGTTTCCCTACCTTAAAATGGAGAGGACAGAATACTGCCTCAAGATATTGCTGGAGGAGGAGATGAGGCTCCATGATGGAGTCCCGCAGGAACCTAACTTCTAATCAACTCTGAGGCGGAGGCTTTTGATGAGTGGCGAAAGGCTTAGGACCCAACTCCAGGCGCTCGGCCCGCCCCCCCAGGCCGCTCCTGGTGCTGTTCAGGCCCGAGCATGCTGCGTGCCTGCATTCCTCACCCTGAGGTTAGGGAAGCAAATGCACGCAGGACCCCCACCCCATCCATCCCGACTCTGGCCTAGCCTTTCCCTTAGAATCCCACTTGCTCAGCCTGTCTGGCCACGTTTCAACCGCAGCATTTACATAGCAGCGTTCAGGTTTCCGTATTTCTTGTCTGTTTCGCCTCTCCATTTTTTCTGAAGTTGTGTGGAGCCCAGTTTTGGTTCTCCCCAGCCTTTGAAGCATTCCTGGGCGCCTTGATTTGTGTTGGGGGTTGGGGCTGGGGATGCGGCTCAATGCTCACTGGAATCCATAGAAGCCTGATTTCCATCCCAGCACTGCACAAACTAGGTGTGGTGGAACATGCTTAGAATCTCAGTATTCAGAGTGGAAGCAGGAGGATCAGAAGTTCAAGGTTCTCCTCTGATACATAGCATATTCAGGGCTAGCCTTTGCTACATGAGCCTCTGTGTCAAAAATTTTTAAAAAAAGGAAAAGAAGAGAAACAGAGGGAGAGACAGACAGACAGAGAAAGAGACAATGAAATAAAGATAGAATGCTCCGGGGGAAGGTTGGTTGGGTACCTGTAATCCCAGCACTCAAGAGCTAAGGTAGGGAGACTGAACTTCAGGCCAACACATCAAGATACTCTCCCAAAGAAAAAGATATTAAACTGAGTTTGGGAGGTGGTTCAGTTGGGAAAGAGCTTGCTGTATAAACAGGAGACCTGAGTTCCATCCCCAAAACCCTTGTAAAAAAGCTCGGCACAGTGGCACATGCTGGGTAAGTCCAGCACTGGGCAGGCAGAGGGAGCTGCACCCGGCTGCCCTCTGGCAATGTGGAGACACAGCGCCAGATGACTGTGAGTAACCTGGGATGGTGGTACATACATTTTGGAGGACATGACAGGTATGAGGATGGAGATGGCATTGAGCAGGGGGGAACTTAGAGCAAGAATTTGACATTTTGCTGTGTGGAACAAGAATAGGGCTTGACTGGGGGACATGGCTCAGTCATAAAGTGCTTGTCTCCCAAGCATAAGGACCCGAGTTCCATCCCCTGAACCCAGGTTAGACACAGGTTGGTGGTATACACTGTAACCCCAGCTTGGGAAGGGGCAGACATTTGGATTCCCGAGACTCACTGGTTAGCCAGCCTTTAGCCAGCCTGGATGAATTGGCAAGCTCCAGACAGGTGAAAGACCGTGTCTCCAAACCAAAACCAACAGGGATGACTGACGGGGCTTCCACACACATCCATGCATGTGGTATTGGCACACACAGCTACTGCCTTGCTAATTAAAGTCAAAGTCTACCATTAACTGGATAGCCTTCTGAGCTCAGCGCAATATGGAGGGCCCCCTACATTGGCCGGGCTTCCTTTTCACTGACCTTATCTGGGGAGTTCAACCCCCCCCCACACACACACCTCTATCTGCAGAACATCAGGTAGCCTTAGATTACAGGTTCAACTTCCTTTCTCCAGATAAGAACCCATTCAGCTAGAACCTGATATTCTTGAAATGCTTCCCCATGCTAATGAGGCATTTTGGTAGCCCAAGCCTTCAGCCAATGACCTATGCCCATCCTGCATGTTTCTATCCCCAGTCCCCAAAACTATATAAGCCCTGATCACTGCCTCCCTGTAGCTAGCCTCAGTGTGTTATCCTCCCATCCCTACCCCACTACCACTGAGAGAGAGAGAGAGAGAGAGAGAGAGAGAGAGAGAGAGAGAGAGAGAGAGAGAGAGATATGAATGCAATAAAATTAAGTACAAATTTAAAACAAATAAGAAGGAGAAAGCTATCTGAACACCAACGTCCATCTCCCCCTGCTCCCTGACTGCAGGCGCAATGAAGGGGCCCAGCTGCCTTTGGGTCCTGATGCCATTGAACCATGAGCCCAGACCAGCCCTTCCTCCCTTATGGGTCAAGTGTTATGATCCAGCACTAAGAAAGACCTGGAGGCAGAAAGGATCATTGGGACTTCCTTGCTCAGTGCCTCAGTTTCCTAGTTGGGACAGGGGGATGATCCCTATTCCTTGTCTTGCTCTGGAGTGGGGAATAGGCTTAGTTTGCTTGTGTCCCTTACAGCGAGTGTCAGGTGGTGTTGGACGCTACCCTCGGGTGCCCCCAAGCCTCTCTCAGTCAACTATTGGCAGTGGTGGGCTGGGCTCAGGAGGTATGCCAGACTCCAAGGAGTCACATGGGCACTGGGGGGTGGGTAGCTTTGCTCCACCAGGCCTCTTCTGCCCTTGGCGGACTCCTCAGCTCAGCTCCTCTGAGGTCTTTGATGGCATTCCAGCCGACCTTTTCCAGATGTGCTGAGTGAGGGCTTTGGAGGAACTCTCTAGGGCTTCATCTGCCCCCTCATTCTGCCTCTGCCAGACGATCCCCTGCTGGCCGGCCTCCTGCTTTGGTGGGGTTGCCTGGTGCTCAGGGGGGCAGCCGCCTGCCAGGCTAAATGGAGTTCTGATTTAAATACTTTAAGATGTGGGATTGCCTTCCTATCCCTCCTCTTTTTCTTCCTCCCCACCCCCTGTATTCTTCCGCCTTCCCCTCCTTTCTTCTCCCCCTCTTCCCCTTCTCCTTCCTCTTCTTCACCCTGACTGTGGAAGCTCAGAGGCTCTCGTCTGGTGATGTTCCCCACCTCCGTGCACCTGAGCTACAAATGGAAGCAGCTGTCTGCTGGTCTGCTGTCTTTTCCCTGTTGTTCTTGGTGTGTATGTGTGTATGTGTGTAGGCACATGTGTATATGCATGCAGACTCCACAGGTCTGCCTCAGGTGGCACCAGTGTCACCGTTTTTTGAGACACGATCGCTCATGTAGCCTGGCACTTGCCAATTTGGCTGGGCTAGCTGGATAGCAGGCCCAGATATCTACCTGTGTCCACACCCAGCAGTTAAATTTACTACTACTACTACTACTACTACTACTACTACTACTGTTGTTGTTGTTGTGTATGTAAACGTCCAGGCCAGAGGACAACATTATGGAGCTAATTCTCTCCTTCCACATTTGTATGGGCTCCAGGAATTGAGCCCAGGTCTCCAGGCCTGTGTGGCAAACCCTTCACACACTGAGCCATCTTGCTGGCCCATGGCCAGCATTTTCACACCGGTCCTGGGAATCAGGTTCTGGTCTTAATCATTTCAAACACTTTACTCACTGCGCCGCCCCCCTCCCGCCCCCTCTGTCTCTCTCTCTGTCTCTCTTTCTCTCTTTCTGTTTCTCTGTCTCTGTCTCTGTCTCTCTCTCCAGCCCCATCTGATTTCATTGTTGTTTTTGAGACAGTCTCTCACTTTGAAGGCTAGGCTGATGTCAAACTCACAATTCTCTTGCCTAAGTTGGCTGTGGCTGCCCCTTTCATCTGACACTGGGGAAAGCCAGAGGCCAGAGAACCCCTCCCCCACACACACCCCGCAGGATTGCAGTGGGACCTCCCCCTCCCTCCCTGCTGGTCCTCTGCTGTTCACCGGGAGGGAATCTCCTTCCCTCTGAGCAGTGCCTCTGTTTCCTGTTGAGGCTTTTTTTTACCTCCCAGCCTGTTCTTCTTTGCTGTGCTCTCTGATGAGGAATCAGAGGACCAGGCAAGCAAGGGAGCCTGGAAAGGCGAGCTGGCTAGTGTGAGAGGGACTGTGGGAGTACCCAGGCTCCCATTAAGAGATCTCATGTTGCTATAGGGAGACGCCCTTTGAAGGCCAGAGGGCTATGACCTCTGCTCATCCATCTCCAGTAACTGGGAATCTCACCTCTGAGGGGAATACCCCTTTCAAATCTCTCTTTTAAAAATTTATTTATTTATTCATTTATTTATTTTGTGTGTGTGTGTGTGTGTGTGTGTGTGTGTGTGTGTGTGCTCGCGCACACACATGTGCGTGCACCATGGCACACATGTGGTGGTCTGAAGACAACTTTCAGGAGTCAGGTCTCCCCTTCCACCATGTAGGTAGGTCCTAGGATTTGAACTCAGGTGCTCAGTCTGGGCAGCAGGCACCTTTCCTGGCTGAGCCATCTTGCCAGTCCTTCTAATCTCCTTTGAAGCAACCTGCTTTTCGGGGACATCTTGAGCATTTCTGCAGACTTTCAGGACAGTCACTGAGAAGCTCTGGGTCTGTAGCAGGACCCCCTCTGAGTTCCTTGCAGGCCACATAATTGTGATTTTGACCATTTCTTTGGAGGACCTGTATGTCCTTGAAGGGCATGTTAGTGTCTTAGGGTTTTTCTTCTGTGAGAACACACACATGTAGTCTCTCATCCACCTAAGTCAAGACAGGAACTCACGGCAAGGACTTGGAGGGAGGAACTGACGGAGAGACCACGGAAGAGTCCTAGTCAGCAGCTGACTCCCCATGGCTTGCTCAGCCCCCTTTCTTACAGCACCCAGCCAAGACCACCAGCCCAGGGGTGGCTCCAGTGAGCTTGGATCTCTCATGTCAATCATCAACCAAAAAAATGCGTCACAGGCTTACTTACCTACAGGCCATCTAATGGGTGTATTTTCTTAGTTGGAGTCCCCTCTTCCAAAACAACTCTAGCATGTGTCAAAACCAGACAGCACAATCAGTTAAACGCCCTGTGGCTATGGTGAAATAACCCACAAAAGCAACCTCAGAGAGGACAGTTGCTTTTTGTCGCCTAGTTGGAGAGTACAAGTCCATCATGTTGGGGACATGCCAGCAGAAGTGTGAGGTGGCTGGTCACGTTGCAGCTGCAGTCAGGAAACAGGGAGAGATGGATGCTGGAGTACAATGGGATGGTGCCTTGCATGTTCAGGGTGGGTCTTTCCACCTCCATTCACCTAAAATAGAAACTCTATGATGGACATGCCTAGACATTTGTCTCCATGCTGACTCTAGAGCCTGTAAAGTTGACAGCCATTAATAACTACCTCAGAGGGTCTCTGCAGGATTGGGGACCTGCAGAAAACAAGGCTTCTCTGACTGCTCAGTGCCCAGGTCCAGTGTGGAGGTCAGAGGAAGACGTTAAGTATCCTGCTCTGTTACTTCCACTCTTATTCCTTTAAGACAGAATCTCTAACTGAACCTGAGGTAGGCTGGCAGCCATCAGGCCCCAGCAGTCCCCTGCCTTGACATACCACAGTGCTGAGGTTACAGGTCCAGGCAGTCAGGCCCAGGCTTTATACTTGGACACTGGGGATTTGAACTCGGGTCTTCATGCTTACACAGCAAGCACTCTTTCTAAGCCATCACCCAAGACTCCAGTAAAGAGCTTTGATACATCACTTGGCAGACGCTAGCACACTCACTGGTCCCATTGGGGGCTTGAGTATGTCAAACGTATGTCTCTTTGAGTCTGACCCCATTCTCCTCTGGGTGTCAGTTTTTCTGGTTAAGTGAGGACATTTGTCCCCACTGGGTCTCTATTTCTCAGTTAACAGCTCTGACTCCCTTCCATTCCTTTCTTTCCTTCCTGTCTGGCCTCAGGCACAACTTGAAAGCACAACTCGAGACAGTTCTCTCAGGGAGAAGTACTCGCCACCGAGTTCGATGACATGTGTTTGCTCTCTGGGGCCCACATGGTAGAAGGAGAGAACCGACTCCCACAGGTTGTCTTATGACCTGTGCACACTGTGGTGTGTGCACACACCCAGACATATGCACAAAGAACAAACAAAGCTGGGGCAGAGTTAGCTTCATCACATGGCCTGGTACTGACTTCTCACTCAAAGGACAAATGCCTTGTCCAGCATTTGTTGTCCTTTGTCCAGTGTGCCGAATAGTTTTATGTCAACTTGACTGGAGCTGAAGTCATCTAAGAGGCAGGAACCTCAGATAAGAAGTGTCTCCATAAGACCCAGATGTAAGGCATGTTCTCAATTAGTGATTGCTTGAAGAAGGCCCAGCCCATGGTAAGAGGTATGACCCCTGGACTGGTGGTCCTGGGTTCTATAAGAAAGCAGACTGAAAAAACCACAGAGAGCAAGCCAGTAAGCAGCACCCCTTCATGGCCTCTGCATCAGCTCCTGCCTCTAGGTTCTGTTCTGTTTGAGTTCCTGTCCCAACTTCCTTCAGTGATGGACAAAGATATGAAAGTGTGAGCCAAATAAACCCTTTCCTCCCCAACTTACTTTTGGTAAAGGTGTTTCATCATGGCAATAGTAACCCTAAGCAAGACAGCCAGAGTCTTACTACGTAGCCCTAGTAGACCTATAACTTGCCACGTAGACCAAACTGGCCTTGGATTCTCAGAGATCCACTTGCTTCTGCCTCCTGAGAGGTTCCATTCAGACTCTGTAAAGTCTTACAGACTCTATAAAGACGCCTACCTCCTGAGAGCCTAGGGTTAAAAGTGTACATTCCCATGCCTGGCTCCCTGTTCATGATAACAATCCCCCTGCCTGCACAAAGCAGGCTGTTGGGTATTTTTTGCTGAGTGTATTGACAACTTACAACCAAGCTCTCTTACAAGATGTGTAGGAGGGAGCTTGTCAGCTCTGCCCAGGGGACAGCGGTGCCTCACAGGAGGGAACACTTGAGTTTCACTGTGAAGGATCATTGAGAAGAAAGAAGGATATATAGGGAAAGGAACTTTTGTGTGCACGACCAGGTTTGACGGGGGGGGGGGCGGGAAGGGTGAAGCACCCCTAGGTTCAGTCTTAGGGGAGTAGGTAGCTCACAAATTCATACTGAAGCCCTTTTGGATATTCAGGAGACTAAGGTGCCCTTCAAACTTAGCCTTGATCAGCCACGCTGGTGAAACAGCGCCACCCTCTGGTGGAGACTGTGCTTGTCGTTGACGTCGGCTAGGAGCTTTGCAGAGTCGGAAGGCCACCAGAGGAGCAAGTACTAGAACTGTACTAGAAGAGCAAGCTCTCCCCCTGCAGCCCAGGGGCCTGAAAGCAGCAGCCTCAGGCAGCTTCCGGAAAGAAAAGTGCTCTCTGGTACCAGATGGCCAGAGCAGAATAGCTGAGTCCTGGACCGATTCCTTTGGCTCAGTCCACAGTGCCACTGGCATCCAGCATGCGCGCCGTCAAAGTTGCTATAACAGCTTTCTGCCTCAGTTTCTTCATGTGCAAGCCCGGAATGATCATGGCCTCTATCTCTTGACTTGCTCTACATGCATATATAAACCTCTCAATTCACCGCATTAGGGCCAGCAAGATGGCTCGGCAGGGAAAGGTGCTTGCTGCCAAGCCTGAGGACTGGAGTTTGATTCCTGGGACACATACGGAGAGAGGAGAGAGCAGACCCCCTCAACGTTGTCCCTCCACAATCTCTCCACGTGTGCTGTGGCACATGCTCAGTGCTCTCCACGCAATAATAATGAAGTATTTTTTTTGTTTGTTTGTTTTTGTTTTTTTGTTTTTTCGAGACAGGGTTTCTCTGTGTAGCCCTGGCTGTCCTGGAACTCACTTTGTAGACCAGGCTGGCCTCGAACTCAGAAATCCTCCTGCCTCTGCCTCCCAAGTGCTGGGATTAAAGGCGTGCGCCACCACCGCCCGGCCCAATAATGAAGTATTTTTAAGTGTTCTGTTTGGGAGAAATAATTATTTTTGTGTACATGCACAAATGCACTTGATGCTGTTCACATCTTTAAAAATTTAAAGATTTTTAATGGTTTTAAATTAGTATATGATGTATGTCTGAGTGTGAGTATGTGCTCAGGTAAGCCTGAGGTATTGAACCCCCAGAGTGGGAGTTACAGCCAGTTGTGAGCTGCCCATTGTGGGTGTTTGGAATTAAACTTAGGCCTTCTGGAAGAGCTGTATGTACTTTTAATGATCGAGGCATCTCTCCAGTCTCTGAGAACAATTTTAAAAGATTTACTTATTTTATTTTTTGTGTGAGAGTGTTTTGCTTGCCAGTATGCATGTGCACCATGTATGTGCCACCTCAGAGTTCAGAAGAGGGAGTCTATGCCCTGGAACTGTCCTTCTAGATGGTTGTGAGTAGGGTTCTGGGAACCAGACCCGGGCCCTCTGCAAAAGCAGCAAGTGCTCTTAACCACTGAGCCATCTCTCCAGCCCTCTGGCCACCTGTTTTGAGACAAGTTCTTTTGCTGGCCTGGAAGGCTGGCCAGTGAACCTCAGGGGTTCTCCTCTCTCCACCTCCCCCAGGCTGGGATTACAAGTGTTTGCCGCCACACCTGGCATTTTTACAGGGGTGCTGGGGATCAGAACTTGGAACTTCATGCTTGACCAGCAAGTGTGTCACCAGCTAAGCCACCTCTCCAGTCCTGTGTTAGGCTTCTGACCAGCGTTGTCATTTAAAATGTGGACTGCAGCACCTCTCAGGGGCCAGAGGCTCGGGGAGAGAGCAGCAGTGTGTAGAGGGAGCTGTCCCACCCCAAGCAGAGCAGGGACATGGAGCCCCTCTGGCTTGTGGAATGTTCACTGGGGCACGTTTTGAAGGGGACGTTCAAGAATTCCCACAAGCAGAGCCCTCTTCCTGAAATCCAATTTTAGAAATGGCTGTGATTTGTGAGTTTTCCTGTCAACAGGGTAGCTCCAGATGCTGCCGCCAATTAACTCCATTTCTCCATTTGCCCATTAAATCACCCCATGCCAGTAGATTTAAATGTTTGTGAAGCCAAGCAGTGTTCTATGGAAGGGGATTGGTGCAGATATGTTAAGGCAGAAAGCTGGAGTAACACACACGAGCCCAGACTTGTGATCTTTGGCCATACAGATTTTGTTTTGTTTTGTTTGTTTGTTTTGGGGGGTTGTTTTATTTTGTTTTGAGGAAGGGTTCCACTATGAATAGCCTATGCTGCTCTCAGACATGAGCTCCTCTAACCTCAGCCTCCCACGTGCTGGGATCGCAGCTGTATACAATAGCACTGGGCTCGATTTCATTTTTTTTTAAACTTATTTATTTATTATATGTAAGTAAACTATAGCTGTCTTCAGACACACCAGAAGAGGGCATCGGATCTCATTACGGATAGTTGTGAGCCACCTTGTGGTTGCTGGGATTTGAACTCAGGACCTTTGGAAGAGCAGTCAGTGCTCTTAACCGATGAGCCATCTCTCCAGCCCGATTTCATTTTTTAACCTTTCTTTGTGTGTGTGTGTGTGTGTGTGTGTGTGTGTGTGTGTGTACTGTGCATGTACACACACATGCACATGGCACAGTGCATAGGCAGAAGTCAGAGGCTTTGGGAACTGGCTTTCTCCACCGTGTGAGTCTGGGGCAATCAGACTTGGGTCACCATGCTTACAGAAAACGCCTATTTACTCATTATTCCATTGCACCAGCCCTTTAACCTCATTTTTTGAGCCTCGATCTGGAGCTTGCCGACTTCGCTAGGAGCTTGCCGATTGACCAGCAAGCCCTAGGAAGTCTTCCGTCCCCACCTCCCGTGCTGGGATCGTGAGCGCACATCCCTACACCTGGCATTTTAATGTACGCTCGGCATTTTGAACTCTGTCTTGTAACACAAGACAGGCTCTGTACCGAGCATGCTGTCCCCTCAGCCCTGCTCTGAACCTTCATGATGTGCCTAGGCAGGAGCGCTTTAGCTGAGGAAGGATTCTAATGTGACTGTCTGAATTTTAATCAAAATGCATTTGATCAGGTTGAGCACCGTTCCTATCACAGTGTAACCCTAGTCTTGCTGACTCAAAACTGTGAGACACTTCTCCACAACAGCTGGGTGTGCTTGGAGAGCGAGAGAAAGACAGGGGTGAGCAGGGTCTGGTGGTACATGCCTGGGTGAGCAGTCCAGATACTCAGAGGCAGATGCAAGAAGATTGCATGTTCAAGGCCTACCTGGGACAGTACAGAGTATGTTTGAGACCAACCAAGGCAACTTAAAACCCTGTTTTAGAAAGAGGGCTGAAGGTGTTTAGTGGGAAAATAACTGCCTAGAATCCCCCAGTGAGGACCTGGGGGCGTGGCTCAGTGGTAGAGCCCCTGTCTAGAATCCCCCAGTAAGGGACTGGGGGCATGGCTCAGTGGTAGAGCCCCTGCCTAGAATCCCCCAATGAGGGGTTTGGGGGCGTGTCTCAGTGGTAGAATGCATGCCTAGAATCCCCCAGGGAGGGGCTGCGTGGAGGTCATGTCCCAGTGGTATAGTACCTGCTTGGCATCCTCTAGTGAGAGGTTAAGAGAAGGAAGAAGAGTCTGGAAGAGTCTGATCCCTGCCTGGGTCTCCAGGGCTGGTGATTTGTCTCTAACCACAGAGCCAATGAGCACAAAACTGAAGTGACAGGTCCACTGTCCTGCTGGCCTCCTAAACTCGAGGTGGGCCCGGTACCTTCAGCAGCCAGTCTGGGGTGGATGGGCAGGAGTGCATGCCCCACTGACCGCGTCCTTGTGTTAGTTACAGGACTCTCATTAGACCGACCTACCGGGTTTCCTACCGCACGGTGACTGCGCTGGAGTGGAGGTGTTGCCCTGGATTTACCGGAAGCAACTGTGAGGAGGGTAAGTAGGAGTTGGAGGGCTAGCTATCTAGGCTGTAGGAGCAATGGGTGTTTCTGTCCTCACCCCGCCCCCCATGTGCCCAGTGCCCGCTGGTTCCCTTTCTACGTGCTTTGAGAACTGGAGTTCTTTACTCTCCTGACAATCCCTGAGCCCCGTGCTCTGGGCAAAGTGGTTCGCCATGCTTGTGGGTCCTGACTTGGGTTCCTATTTACACTGGTTGGATGGGAAGTGGGGAAGCCTCTGAAGCTATGGTCTCGGAGAGGGAATTTGATTCCTGATGCCTGTTTCTCCTTCTGGCTCTGACACATTCAGAACTGGAACAGGTACTACTAGCTGTTTGTGGTCAAGCAAATGCAGATGAAATTTAACCCAGTATGAACAGGCAGACGCCAGGATTCCAAGCTGTATCTGGCTCCCCTCAGTGTCAGAGGAAAGATTAATTATATAAAAAGATATACCTTTTGTGTATGTGCAGGTGAGTACGCAAGAATGTGTACATGTGTGGAGATCAAAGCTTGACAGTGGGGCCGTCCACCTCATTCTTTTGAGACAAGGTCTCTCACTGAGACCTGGGGTTCGCTGATTAAGGTAGGCTTTAGGCCGGCTGATTGGACAGCGAGCAACAGGAATCCCCCTGCCTCCAGCTCCCCAGTGTACATTAGCACACCCAGCTTAGTGATATTTGGGTCAAGACCTTACCACATGACCCTCCAGACCCTCAAATGCATTTTTGATGTCTTATAATTATGATAAGTATATCTGTGCACAGTCCTCTTATAAGTCAAAAGGCATCTATTCATACTCATTGTTAAAGCCTAGAAACACCTAGAATGACATCTTTCAAAGTAGCCTCCTATCTCCCTTTGGCAAAAATCAAAAGAAGGGGCTGGAGAGATGGCTCAGCGGTTAAGTTAAAAGCACTGACTGTTCTTTCAGAGGTCCTGAGTTCAATCCCCAGCAACCACATGGTGGCTCACAACTATCTGTGATGGGATCCAATGCCCTCTTCTGGTGTGTCTGAAGAGTATACAGTGTATATGTAACATAAATAAATCTTTAAAAAAATCAAAAGAAAACCAAAAAGTGGTAACAACAGCAAAACTTGAGACTTTGTGTGTGTGTGTGTGTGTGTGTGCACACGTGTGTGCATGCACACTTATGTACCAACTATTCAGTGACTTTCAAGGACTTCTTTTCTTGGGGACTGATGTCCTTCTATAACTTTTTGTGGTAATGGAATATGGAAACACATCGTTTATTAGCTAAACGCCTAAGATATTTGAGTTATTTCCAGCTTTTGCATAGCATTGCTGTAAACATCTTTTTAAAATGAAATAAAATTTGCATATACTTAAATGTGCAAACGTTTAGTTATTTGTATATACACAGCTCTGTGTGTGTATATGTGTGTGCGTGTGCATGTGTGTGTGCATATGTATGTGGGTGTGTGTGTGCCTATGAGTAAGCATGGAGATCAAAAGAGGGCACTTAATTAGGGTTGGCTTACAGTCACAGAGGTTCAATCTCTAATCATCATGGCAGGAAGCCTGACAGCATCCAGGCAGGAATGGTATTGGAGATGGAGCTTAGAGTTCTGTGTCTTGATCTGAAGACAGCCAGGAAGAAGTCGCACACACATATACACACACGGGCAGCTAGGAGGAGGGTCTCAAAGCCCACCCTCACAGTGACACACTTCCTCTGACAAGGCCACACCCACTCTAACAAGGCCACACTTACTCCAACAAGGCCACACCTCTTAATAATGCCATATCCCTGGGCTAAGCATAGTCAAACTACCATAGCATCCTCTATCACTTTCCATCTGCTTCTTGCAACTCTTTTCTTCCTTCCTTCCTTCCTTCCTTCCTTCCTTCCTTCCCTCCCTTTCCTTTTCTTTCCTTTCTTTCTTTCCATTTAATTTTATGTGCATGGGTGTTTTGATTGAATGTATGTCTGTGTATCATGTGCACACTTGGTGCCCACAGCGTCCAGAAAAGGGCACCTGGAACTGGAGTTCTCTGGATGCTTGTGAGCTGACATGTGGGTGCTGGGAACTGAGCTTGAGTCCTCTGCAAGAGCGGCCGGTGCTCGTAACCGCTGAGCCATCTCTTGAGCTCCTCCCCCTGCTTTTTTGAGGCAGGGTCTTTCCCTGGATCTCAGAGCTCATCTTGTGTTTTCTCAGCTTGACCAGAAGCTTGCAAGCCCCAGCCATTTTCCTGCTCATATCTTTACATATCTCATTGGCTTGTTTGGCATCTGATGAGTTTCATTAGCAGAGAGCATAACTCACCTGAGGCTATAACACTGAAGAAAATGCCAGATGCCATGCTATACCCATGAGACAGCATCCTAGAACACTCACACCTCCCTCCAGCTCAAACTTTTACTGTCCTTCCGTCTCCTTCTCTGAGGTGTTCTCTGAGCCTTGGAGGGGGTGACAAGTTGCTATTAAATTGAAACAATATTGGCCTTGTTCTGGAATCAGCCTAGATGTCCTCCTGTAGATGAGTGGATAAAGAAGCACATGTACACGTAGGGGGGTTTATTGAGCCACAGAGAAGAATTAAATTCCATCATTTTTAGGAAACGAATGAGGCATAGAACTTCATGTTGAGCCAAACCAGCCAGGCTCTGAGAGACAATGGGTATGTGCCTCCTCTCACTCCCGGAATCTAGATGGCATGCTGCGTGTGTGTGCGGAAGCTGGAGGTTGATGCTGGGTGTCAGTCTCAGGTTCTCTCCACCTTATTCTCTGAGCTGATACACTGCCTGGCAAGCTCCAGGAATCCCTGTCTCTGCCTCTCTGCTGACGGGACTTCAGGCACGTATTGCTGTGCGCAGCTTTTACATGGGTGCTAGGATCCATTGCAGGTTCTCATGCATGCATAGCAAGAGCTTTACAGACTGAGTCATATTCCCAGTCCTTAAAAGACATTGTAAGAAAGTTTCTGACTCATGTGGGACCTGGATCTTCATTTCTGCCAAGGCCGACCACAAAAGGCAGGCACTGAACATGAGTGTTGTTCTAGTCGCTCTCTGCCAGGTCTGATCTGAGGGTGATTCCGCAGGGCTGGAGAGATGGCTCTATAGTTAAGGGTGACTGCTGTTCTTGTGGAGGACTGGAGTTCCGTTCCCAGCACTCACACTGGGTGGTTCTCAACTGCTTATACTCTAGCTACAGAACATCTGACAGCTTCTGGCCTCCTTGACCTCTCCACATTACACATCCAACCACCCATTCAAGCAGCTGCATGTACATATAGATAAAAAAGAAATCCCATGTCCTACCAACAAGTGTCCCTCCAGGGAGTCCATGTTCCTCACCTTGAATAGGATACAGTTGAGAAGGGACTTTCAGCCCAGGGTCCCACATTGTCAGTGAAGGGAACATAGGGAAACCAAGACTCTTGAGGCAGAAAGAGAGTTGGTTGGAACACAGCTTTTTTTTCCCTGCCTAAAATTTTGAAGGTCCAGGGAAATCTCACCCAAAGATATCGCAGCCAAAGCCTGACCTTAGTCTGTCCCCAGCATGCAGGATGGCAGTGTCCCCAGCATGCAGGATGGCAGTGCCCCCAGCATGCATGATGGCACTGTCCCCAGCATGCAGGCTGGCAGTGTCCCAAGCAAGCAAGATGGCAGTGTCCCAAGCATGCAGGATAGCACTGTCCCCAGCATGCAGGATGGCAGTGTCCCCAGCATGCAGTCTGGGCACTGTCCCCAGCAGCTCAGAAGCTGGATCTCATTTGCAATGTGTAGGCTTAGATTTTCCAAAACCTACATTAATTACGGTTCTTTAACATTCAACCTCCTTTCTAGACAACTATCGGTCTGTGTACCAGAGGGTATCCACAAAGACCTTTGTCCTGGCCCAGTGGGAGGGGTCAAGTGAAGGAGAGCAGGGAGGGGGAAGTGTCTCCCCTGCCTCCAGCTGCCTCTGCTGCTCCAACTGAGCCACTGAGCAGAGTGGAGCTGGCTGGTGAGCGGAGTGCTGGGGAGCTCCTGGTGGTGAAAGCTTCAGGAGAGCTTTCTCTTCTCAGGCAGGGTTAGAGCTCTTGTGTGACAGACCGTAGAGTAGTTCTCACACACCTTTATTCCTTTTGGATAGGATCTTATATACAGTTCTGGGGTGGGTTGGGTCTGTCAGCAGGTGCTTCTTATTGGGTGGCCTGAGCTGCCTCATCTACATGAGGAGGGACTTGTGAGCATTGCTCCTACGTGACTGATGGCCACACATCTCTCTATGGGGGGCTGTGGTTATGTGGCAGGGACCTGGAGTCCTGAGCAGGAAAATCTCCTACCACCCCTTCAGGGTCCCAGGGGCCTTAGCTTGACATTACCAGGCTTCCTCTCATAGTCCACCGCCCCACAGCCCACCACCCACCAGAGGTAGGGGAAAGAACGGTTAATAGGAAATGGGGTTGTGGACCTGTTTGGAAACAGTTCTTTGGGGCAGTTCCAGTCTTTGTTGTCAGCAGTCCAGTCCACTAGCGAATCACCAACACAGATCAGCAGAGCAGTCCAGACCACGTGGCAAACACCAAACTTGAATCAGTAGCAGCAGCACAACCCAGAAGAAACCGAGAGGTTCTGCCAATCGGCGTGAGTCTGAGCGAACAGCCGGAACACCATCAGAAGTTCTTCAGTGAGTTTCTCTCTATGAAGCAAAGATCAGCCAAGAAAGCAAGGCAAACCCATAGCACACAGCATCATCAGCGAAAACCAGCATCAGTAAAGCCCAGTGATGACCAGCAAAGAGATGCAAGGTGAACCAATGCAAGAGCGCCATCCACTCCGTTGGTTACACTTACACTCTCTCCAAACATCAGGTGCCTCTCAAGCATCTGCTCCAGCAAAACAACACATACCCCTTCACCAGGCAACTTCCAGAAAACCACCATGTGTCTGCTTCAGCAAAACATCCTCCCCTAAGACAGTCTACAGGAAGACATCACATGTCACAACTGAGTCTCCAACAAAACCATAAATTCCCGCTTCAAGGGTGCTTGCTGTGGTTTGAATATGAAGCATCCCCCACAGTCTCACATGTTTTGACACAAGGTTCCCAGCTGTGGTACTGCTTTGTAGATTGTGGAACCTTTAGGAGGGGAGACTTGATGGAGGAATTAAGGGGGAGACTCGATGGAGGAAGTGAACCATATGGGGTGTGGAGGTTTGTGGTAAAATTTGCCTCCCTGATGGGCAGACTAAACAATGTCTACCCCCACTCATGATGTCCCAATAACAAACCAAAGTTCCATTCCACCAAAGTTCACCTCGGGTAACTAACGAGTTTGTTGGGTTTACTTATAAGTCATGGATGAGAGGGAGGCCAGATGTTGGAGCACAGGTGACCCTGAAGCAGTCTGACTGGAAGGTCTGTACCCAGTGTAGATGGTGACTCCCGTGGCTGCCCGGATGAGCCCCTTCCTCTGTTCTTCCTCAGTCACTTGGAATTAGAGCAGAACTAGAAACAAACAGCTGTGTAGAGTGGAAGATACTCAGATGAGGGTCCGATGACCCTCCCCACTGCATCATTACAGGATGCCAGCACTCAGCAAGCACAGTCATGATGACCTTGTGCAAGCACAACTGGTCCCACGATGATGGTGCTTGTTTGACTCGGGACAGTGCTGTGAAACTAGTTTACAGCCCACTTCCTGTCTACTGTCTGCTTTCTGTTCCTCTGAGATGTGAGGAAGCCGGGACATTCCTACCACCTCGGAGCTGTTTGCCTCCAAGCCTTCATCTCTGTGTTGACTTTATCTCTTGAAACCAGGAGCCAATATAACACCCTTCTGTCTTAAAGAGCTTCCTGTCAGGTATTTGGTCACAGCAACCAGAAAAGTAACTAATGGAGTGTTGTAGGGATTTGCAACAAGTGACTCAACCAGCTGGAGGTAAATTTAACCTAGTGGAACTGTCCTTCCTCCCCCAGCCCCCACTGTTCTTTGTTTCCAGCTGGAAACAAATCTAGGATGAATGGAAATGAATCCCCAGGGTCCCCATAAGGGGAGAGGCAGGCCTGGGGCAGAGGGTTTAGCTAGTGCATCTAAGCATGGAACTGGTTGATTTGAGTCCAAATGCGGCTGCCCTTTCACCCCACAGTGCTCTGTATATGAGCCTGTTTTTATTTTGAATGGCAGAGCATTCAAAGCCAAAAGGAATTCTCTTGGGAGGGGCTGAGGTCACCCCGGTCAATCTGCAGAGCTCAGCATTTTAGGAAAATGATTCCTAGTGAATCTGAGGAGGTTTTTATGACTTGTCTTCCATGGCTGCCATTAAATCAGGACATAAGTGAGTATGGCTGTTTTTTAAAATGTATGGCAGACTTCAGGGTTCCAGGGACTGCATTAGATGCTCATGTTGCAAAGATGAAGGGGTAAGTTTGGGCATTCCTAGGTGCAGAATTACACGATGTACCTAGATAAGTAAGTGGAGGATCCGATGTTAGAAAAGAACTTAACTGAATGTATGTTTGAATTGCTGTAGAAGCCACAAGGGCTGGAGATTGGTGGGTGGGGTTCTTGAAACTCCAGGCTTGGCCCTCTGTCTTCTACTTATTTTCACAGAACCCTGCTTCCTGGATATTGCCATATTTCTTTTTTAAGAAAATCCTTACCTCTTTCCTCCTAGTTCCTTCCCATTAGTGCCTTTTACCATTAAGAGAAAAAAATCTTAAGAGCTGGGGGCGTGGCTCAGTTAGAGCCCCTGCCTAGAATCCCCCAGTGAGGGACTGGGGTGTGGCTCAGTGGTAGAGCCCCTGCCTAGAATCCCCCAGGGAGGGGCTGGGGGCGTGGCTCAGTGGTAGAGCCCCTGCCTAGAATCCCCCAGTGAGGGGCTGGGGGCATGGCTCAGTGGTAGAGCCGCTGCCTAGAATCCCCCAGAATCATCACACCTAAACCATTATGTACTTCATCCCTTGAACCAAGAGCTTAAGTAAAAGCACTCCTCTCTTAGAAGCAAGGAGCCCAACTACTTCGAGGCCTTATACATGCAGTGAATCTTCATTCACTGAAGATTCCATCTCTTTGGGTTCCAGCCCTCGCAAGTGAGCAGCGGAATACACTCTCTCCAGAGGCTCACTCCCCGGGAAGACTCTGAGCGGCCGTGGTATTAATCATGTGCATGTGTGTGCAGGTGCGCGTGCACATGTGGGAGCATCAGGTGCGCGCTCACGTGCGAGCATGCATCTGGAGGCCAGAGGACAATCTTGGCTGCCTTTCCTTAGGTGCAGTCTACCTTGAGTCTTTTGTTGTTCTTGTTTGCTTTGAGATATGCTCTCCCACAGGCCTGGAACTCACCAAGTAGTCTGGGGTTGAGGCTGTATTAATAAAAGCTCAGTGGGTGATGCTCTCCTCGCATACACAAATGTCTGGACTTTTCATTCCTATATCACATAAGCCAGACACAGTGGCATATGCCTCTAATCCCAGGTGGCAGGAAAATCAAGAGTTCAGAGTCACCAAAGCAAGTTTGAGGGCAGCCTGAGCTACATGAGACCCTGTTTGAAAACAAAACAAAAGGAACAACAATAGCAAATGGTATTATTATTATTATTATTATTATTATTATTATTATTATTATTATTGAGACAGGGTTTCCATGTGTGGCCCTGGCTATCCTGGAACTTGCTCTGTAGACCAGGCTGGCTTTGAACTCACAGAGATCCGCTTGCCTCTACCTCCTGAGTGCCGGAATTAAAGGCGTGCACCACCATCACCCAAGAAATGTATTATTTATATGAGGTCCTGCTAAAGTCACTGGGGAAGTTGAGGCTGAGTGACCAAGGTGCCACTGATGCTGCCAGGTTGGCCCATTGAAGGGGACATTTCATAGGACCTGACTGCTACCACTCAGTGCGTGTGTGCACATGCACACATGTGTGTACATGTGTGCGTGTATGTGTGTGCTGCACATGTGTGTGCATTTGTGTGTATATATGCATGTGCTGCACATGTGCATGTGTGTACTTGCACTTGGAGGTCAGAAGACAACCTCAATTGACTCACCTTGTTTGCATGTGTGTGGTATATGGACATGTTCAGGTGAGTGTGTGTGTGCGTGCGCACATGGAGGTCAGAGGTCAACGGCAGGGCCTTCATCTACTGCTCCCCACCTTGAAGCTACCTCTCACTGAACCTGGCGCTTACTGATTCAGTTAGACTGGCAGGCCAGTGACCTCCAGAGCTCTGCGTGTGTCTGCACCCAGTGCTGGGGCTACAGATGTGTGTCATCACACCTGACTTTTCATGTGGGTTCTTGGGATCAAGCTCAGGTCCTTAGTTGTGTATGACAACTACGTTCCTAATGAGAGGCCTCTTCTAAGCCGAATCCCACTTCTTTTAAGTTGTCTTCATTTTTCTATGCGTATGCGATGTGAGTGTACACGTATGTGTGTTTGCATGTGTGTATGTATGTGGGACCCAAGGCTGACATCAGGAATCATATTCCATCTTCCTTCCACCCTGTTCATTGAGATAGGGTCTTTCAATCAAATCCAGAGCCAGCCCATAATGGGTCTAGTCTCACTAGCCAGCTCACTCTAAGAACCCTCATCTCTGCCTTCCAGGCTGGAATTACAGGTGGGCTGCCACACCCACCCTCATTGTGCAATCTGGGGATTCGAACTGGTCCTCTCTCATGTTTGTGCGGCCATCTCTTTAACCACTGTGCTCCCGTCTCCATCCCCGTCTACTCCTACTCTGACACCTCCTTCTTTAGGGTCTGGTAGACTCTGTGCCCTGGAGAGGACAGAGGGCCAGTATCAGTGGTGTGGGGGATGGGAACAGGGAGTGGTAAGGGGAAGATGAGAGTCCCTGTTGGATTAGGCATCTGCTTTCAGTCAGCAGGCACACTGGCTTCATGGACAAGCTCCTGAGTCCATGATATCCCCATCTCACCCTAAGCCCATGATACCCCATCTTACCCAGAGCCTGTGGTACTCCCATCTCACCCTGAGCCTGTGGTACCCCCATCTCACCCTGAGTCTGTGATACCCCATCTCACCCTGAGCTTATGATATCCCCATCTCACCCAGAGTCCATGGAGGGATGTTTCTAACTGGCTTGCTTCCCCTACCTTGCTCAGCTTGCTTTCTTATAGAACCCAAGACTACCAGCCCAGGGATGGCACCACCCACAAGGGACCCTCCCCTCTTGATCACTAATTGAGAAAATGCCCCACAGCTGGGTCTCATGCAGGCATTTCCTCACCCGAACCTCCTTTCTCTGTGATAACTTCAGCTTGTGTCAAGTTGACACACAAAACCAGCCAGTACACCATCTCACCCTGAGCCTGTGATACCCCATCTCACCCTGGGCCCGTGGCACCCCCCCCACACACACACACTCACTCACCTCAAGCTGGTTCAGGCATCTGGTAGAGTTCTGTTATCAGATCTTTGCCCTCCGTTAGCCATGTCACCATGGAGCCCAACGTGTCACGTGAGCCTGCACATGTCACCTGCCTGACTTTTTCTGGAAAGCTCTTTCTCAGCTCACAAAGCACATAGTGTGCCTTCTGGTCTGTGCACACATTCTGAACACTTAGCCCTTCTCGCTGTCACTCGCTGTCACTTGCGTGGCAATGGGCTTTTCATAGAGAGTCACTGGAGTGGGGCAGGGTAAGGTCAGGGGAGACAAAGTATGTAGATGTCCCCTGCCCGTGTGAGTCTATCCCACAGGGATCCTGTGTGTGCCTTCACTGTCCAGAGCTAGCTCAAGTCACTCCAAGATAGAAGACAAAGGATGTCCTGGGTTGTCCTGGGATGACTAACTGTAGGGTTCAGAAGCCATTAGTGTCCCCGAGTCACTGTCACTCCTATGGGACTCTGGGCTGATTTAGAACCTGTCTACATCCAACAGGAGGGATCTTTGTGGTAGAGTATTTTGTTGCAGTTGTTTTGTTTTTTTAAACAGGGTCTCACTGTGTAGCCCAGGCTAGCTTCAAACCCAAAACCCTGCTGATGTAGCTTCCTGAATTCTGGACTACAGGTGTGTATCATGGCACCAAGTTTCAGAGAACTACTGTCCCCTCCCTCTTCCTCTCTCCTCCTTCTTTATTGAGGCAGGGTCCCATGCATCCCAGGCTGGCCTCGAACTCTCTTTGTAGCTAACGAGGATCTCGACCTCTGGCCATCCCGATTTCAGCTCCCGAATGCTGGCATGCACCAGAACCCAGATTATGTGGGTCTGAGGATGGGACCCAGGGCTTCTGCATGCTAGACCAGCACCAACTGAGCTACAACTCAACCCTCAACTGAGCTACAATTCAAATTCATCTTCTAATTATTTCAATATTTTTTTTCTGGGGTCTCCATGACTGTGTGGTCAATGGTCCATCGTATTGCTTCCAAGGAACCTCCTTACCTCTGGCTTGAGGGGGACACAAAGGCGGAGTTGGGATTGGCCCTGAGCTCCATGAAGGCCTGGAAAAATCAGGTGCAGGTATCAGGGATGGGGTTCAGCTGAAAGGACCATGTACCCCGTCTTCTGGCACTTCCTGATGCCCCCATACTCCTGGAAACTGTTGGGAGGAGAGCTTAGTCCATGCCCCCAGTCTTCAACCATGGAATGGATGCCACAGTACTGTGTGTGGGATGTATGCTGTGGCTGGACCTCCCGGGAGGCTCATGGCTCCTAACCCCCATTTGAAGCATTTTGTATCTCTCTCTCTCTCTCTCTTTCTCTCTCTCTTTCTCTCTCTCTTTCTCTTTCTTTCTTTCTCTCTCCCTCTCTCTCTCTCTCTGTGTGTGTGTGTGTGTGTGCGCGCGCGCGCGCGCGCGTGTGTGTGCGTGTGTGGACCTATGTCCACTTTCAGTGTCCAGAGAAATGTAAAGTGACACACTGACCTGCTCCATCACTCTCTACCTTATTCCCTTGAGACCTGGAACTAGGCTGAGAGCCAAGACCCAGTAGTCCTTCTGACTCTACCTCCTTACTCAGTGCTGGAGCTATAGGTATCCCAGCTTTCTGAGGGTGCTGGGGTCAGGTCCCATGCTTTCTGTGGGTGCTGGGGTCAGGTCCCATGCTCTCTGTGGGTGCTGAGGTCATGTCCCATGCTCTCTGTGGGTGCTGGGGCCAGGTCCCCAAGCTCTCTATGGGTGCTGGGGTCAGGTCCCCAAGCTCTCTATGGGTGCTGGGGTCAGGTCCCCATGTTCTCTGTGGGTGCTGGGGTCAGGTCCCATGCTTTCTGTGGGTGCTGAGGTCATGTCCCATGCTCTCTGTGGGTGCTGGGGTCAGGTCCCCATGTTCTCTGTGGGTGCTGGGGTCAGGTCCCATGATTTCTGTGGGTGCTGGGGTCAGGTCCCGTGCTTACACAGAAAGCACTTTACCCACTGAACCATCCCCAGCCCACTTTCTTTTCCGTTGTTTTTCTGAGACAGGATCTCATGTAGCCCAGGCTGACCTCCATTTTGATATGACCTTGGATTTTTGCTTCTATGTCCTGAGTGGTGGGACCAAAGGCATGTTCTGCCATGTCTGATTTACACAGTGCTGGAGACGGAACTCAGGACATCATGCATGCTAGGTAACTGAATCATGCTGTGGTTGTTGTGCTTGCTGTTGCTTTAGCAGAGGTTTTGGAACTCGTCTCAAACTTACTACATAGCCAAGGATGGCTTCCTCCTGATCATCTTCCCTCCTCCTCTCAAGTTCTGGGATTACACTTGTATACACCATGTCTGATTATATACACTGGATTACACTTGTATACACCATGTCTGGTTATATACACTGGATTACACTTGTATACACCATGTCTGGTTATATACACTGGATTACACTTGTATACACCATGTCTGGTTACATGCCTGAAGGTATGTCTATGTACCTCATGAATACAGTATCCGAGAAAGTCAGAAGACAGTATCAGAACCTCTGGAACTGGAGCTGTAGATGAGCGTGAACTCCCATGTGGGTGCTGAGAATTGAACCTGGATCCTCTAGAAGAGCAGCCAGTACTCTTAAGAACCGAGCCATTTCTCCAGCCTCAGCCATATACACATTTTTCTTTCCTTTTATCTTTTTAAAGTGTTTTTCTTTAAAATTTTTATTGATACATGTGTGCACATGCATGCCCATGCCGTGGCATTTGTGTGGTGTGTGTGTGTGTGTGTGTGTGTATGTGTGGTGTACATGTGTGCACATGCATGCCCATGCCATGGCATTTGTGTGGTGTACGTGTGTGTGTGTGTATGTGTGTGGTGTACATGTGTGCACATGCATGCCCATGCTGTGGCATTTGTGTGGTATAGATGTGTGTGTGTGTGTGTGTGTGTGTGTGTGTGTGTGTGGTGTACATGTGTGTGTGCGCAAGCACGTGTGCATGTGTGAGAGTGTGCGAACATGCACGAGAGTGTGTATGCGTGTGCGCAAGGCAGAGGTTAACCTCGGATGCTATTTCTCAGGAGTCATCTAGTTTGTTTTTTGAGAAAAGTTCTCTCACTGGGACCTGGGGTTTATTGACTGAGGTAGGCTGGTTGACCAGGCATCCTCCTGTCTCTGCTTCCCCTGCACTGGCACTGGGGTTATAAACCTGCACCACCCTGCTCAGGCCTTTCATGTGGGTGGTGGGGAGTGAATCTCTCAGTTCCTATCTATCTATCTATCTATCTATCTATCTATCTATCTATCTATCTATCTATCTATCTATCTATCCATCCATCCATCCATCCATCCATCCATCCATCCATCCATCCATCTATCTATCCATCATCCATATCTTTCTGTGTGTCTGTCTAATTCATTTACTTATTACAGTGCTTGGAATTGAACTCAGGATCTCACACATTCACGGCAAGTGCTTACCATTGAACTATAGTCTCAGCCCCAACTTCCTCTTTCATGGGGATTCAGGAACCTCAGGGAGGTGAAGGCCTTGGCGATTGGCTGTGATCTGGGTCTCAGCTCACAGCTTTTGCTCAGGATGACAGTGCTCGTACACAGTTGGCTTTTAAAAGCCCACAACTGAGCTCGGACCTGCTGTGTGGGTAGACCCGGCAGGGGCAAGTTTGCTACAGTTTATCCAGCTTCGGTTTCCTTATCTGTAAAATCTAGGCTGTGCAAGAATACTGCAGCCCAGATGTTTCCAACTCCTGATCCTCTACGACCTGGCAATAGGCATGCCTGCTGTTTGCAAGGAATTGCTGGTTTAAGTTTAAAGGCCGCCTCCCAGGCCTCTAGTAGGGAAAAAAAAAACCATACAAGGCCCAGAAATGGCTTTGCTGTATTTGAGGGGTCAAGCAATCATGACAGAAGCAGAAGCAGCCTTGACAATCCCAGACTCCCTTTCTCTGAAACGGGCTGAAGGCTACATGTGCCGGCAGAAAGAATATCTTTATAGATAAAGAAATGGCCAGCGTTATGTTTCCTTCTGGCATCAGATCCAACTGTAATGGTTAATGTGCTTTAGCAGTTTGACAGGATCTAGAATCTCCCAGGAGACAATTTCTGGGCATGTCTATGAGGGAGTTTCTACTTTCGGTTAATTGAGTTAGAAAGACCTGCTCTAAATGTAAGCTGCAGCATACGGGCTGGGGGTCCTGGATGGAACCAAAAGGAGAAAGGAGAAGCTGGAGCGATGGTTAAGAGTGCATCTTAGTCAGGGTTAAGAAGAGATACATGACCAAGGCAGTGCTTATAAAGGCAAACGTAATTGTGGCCGGCTACAGATTCCGAGGTTCAGTCCATTATCATCATGGCAGGAAGCATGGCAGCGTGCAGGCAGACATGGCGCAGGAGAAGGAGCTGAGAGTTCTGCATCTTGATCTGAAGGCATCCAGGAGAGACCGGCTCTTCTGCAATGGGTAGAGCCTGAGCCTCGGAGGAGACCTCCAAAGCCCACCCCCACAGTGACGCACTGCCTCCCACAAGACCACACCTCCTAACAGGACCACTCCCTACGGGCCGAGCATATTCAAACCCCAACAGAGAACAGCCATTCAGTACCCACATCTGGTGGCGAGCATCCAAGTGTTCCAGGGATTCTGGGGGTGTGTGTGTGTGTGTCTCTGTCTGTGTCCTAGAGAATGTATTTGGTTCATGGTTCTCCACAAAAACTGCAATCATGTCTGGCTCTATAGCCCGGGCTGTCCTGGAACACTATGTAATCCAGATATTGAACTCACGATCCTCTCGCCTCAGCCTCCCCCGAGGTGAGATTCTAAGCACTGCCACTCCCATCTCTCTACGCACATCATTATGCAACAGATGTGTCTTAGTTAGGATTCCTATTGCTGTGATAAAACACTATGGCCGAAAGCAACTTAAGGATGGAAGGTTTATTTCACTTTACAGCTTGTAGTCCAACATCTAGGGAAGTCAGGGCAGGAACTCGAGGCAGGAACTGACGCAGAGGACATGCAAGGATGTTGCTTCTGCTTCACTCCTCATGGTTTGCTCACGCCATCCAGCAGTACCTGCCTGTGTTGCCCCACCCACTGCGAGCTGGGCCCTCTCACATCAGTCATCAATCAAGAAAACACCCCACAGACTTGCTTACAGGCCGACTGTAGGAAGACAGTCCTCCCACACGACTCTGACTTGTGCCGAGTTACCATAACAACCAGCCAGCACAATATACAGAGGTCAGGCTGGTATTCATGTGTCATCAAGATGGCTGTCTGGAAGACCAACTCCACAGTTTTGCTTGCCTTGCAAGAGTCAAGACCTGGTTTTGGATTTCTACAAGCCATGGGGAATAGCTGGGCATGGTGGTATGCACTTGTGACTCCAGTACCTAGGAGGCAGAGACAGGGGGATTCCTGGAGCTTATTGGCCAGCTATCTTAGTAGCAATGGTAAACTCCTGGTTCAGGGAGAGATCCTGTCTCAAAAAATAAAGTGGAGAGTGATTGAGGAAGACACTCTTTGCAGGCTCTGACCTCCACATGCATACATGTGCCTGCATATATGAACACATATACACAATATATACAATAAGTAAATATATATGTATATATGTAATACACATGGCCAGCAAGATGGCTCAGTGGGTGAAGGTGCCCGCTACCAAGCCTGATGACGGGAGTTTCATCCTTGGAACCCACACATTGAAAGGAGAGAAACAATTCCCACAAGTTCTCCTCTGACCCCCACATGTGTACCGTGGCACAAACACATCTCTCTCTCTGTCTTTCTATCTCTCTCTGTCTCTCTTTTTCTACAAACATAGTAAGTAAATAAATAGATAAATAAATAAATATAAAGATAAATAGGGGCTAAAGAAATGACTCAGTGGTTAGAAGTGCTACTGCTCTTGCAGAGGACCTGAGCATCCATATGGTGACTCAAAACTGTCTGTAACTCTACTTCCAAGGATTTTGGTGCCCTCTTCTGGCCTTCCAGGAATCTGCAAACGCAAGGTGCACATAAAACTCATGTAGGCACACACAAGCACATTTAAAACAATTTTTAGCAAATAAGATTTAAAAGATTCCTGTGTGAGCTTTAACTTTGAGGCCAAGGAAGCCCTTGTAGCTAACTGTGACATCCTGTGGCACTGGCCCGCTAATGAGGGCTCACACAATGGCCTTATTTTCCTGTCAGTCAACTTTGGACTTTGCCACGGTGACGCATCTGAACTCAGTGGCTGGAGTCTCACCATGGTCATGTGTGTGTGGTAGGTGGGTATGATCAGTCATGAAACTATGTGATTCTAGTTCAGGTGAATCTTGTGTCAGAGGTCATGTCCCTTACGTACCCTCCAGCAGAACAAGGTGCATCTGAGATGAAGAAAGCCTCTACTCAGCCAACTGTCCCACTTTGCAGTCCGATTTACGAAATGCCCACATGCTCTTAGGAGCCCTTAAACCCCAGAATCCATGGCTCAGATCCTCACCCCTTCCCCAGGGAGTCCCCAGCTCTGTGTCCTGGGGAACGTGTTTGGCTCTTGGTTCCTAGTTCACACAAGAACCCCCTGAATGTTCTTTATGGCCAAACATCGCCTGCATTCTCCAGTGTGGGTTTGGAATGTTCCAGAGTCTCAGGCCTCACTCTGCCTTTTATAATGCAGTCATTTATTGCCCGGGACTGTTGTTCAGCACTTCCTTTACAACTTTGCAGTTTTCTTGCTGCCTCCTTAATTGCCTAGATATTTGTCGTCCCAGCTGGTCAGTGTCTGTCTGAGCTGTCTGAACAGACTCCTTCCCTGATCCTTTCGGCTTTGTTGCTTGATTGTTATTAGGACATCCCTATCCCCACCTCCCACGCCCTCCCCGGGGTGCTCAGGGTTGAACTCAGGACCTCATACATTGAAGCAGATGCTCTGTGAGCCGCACCCTCAACCTCTGACTTAGGGGTTCCAGGCAGACACTCTGCAACTGAGCTACCCCCACCCACACCATACTTAATGCCTTTTGACCTAACGGTAAATTCATTGTAAGCCGAGCGTTGCCTATATGTTGGCATGTATGTATGGGTGGGGTATACCAGCTGTGTGTGAAGGATGAGTGCATCACGTCTGTAGTGACCGTGCGCATGTTTGCGTGTGGGTATCGCTGCGCACTATGTAGGCTTTCTCTGTTGTGGGTGACCTCATCTTGACACGATCAGATTCGCCATAGAAAATGTGTCTAACTGTACCTGAGGGGTGTGTCTGGCCACGGGCCACCTGGAAGCTGAGGCGAGGGGAATAGAGGGCGGAGTCTTTCCGACAACTCAGTTTATCAGTTCACACCTCATTTGCTGGTCTCACTGAGCTCTCCATCCGTGGCCGGCGTCAGTCCTTCTGGGAGTGAGCAGTTCGCCTTTTCCTTCTGCAGAGAATCCAGTTTTCTGTCTGGGCAGAGGACAGTACTCAGAGACGGCCTCCTGCAGGAAACCAGTCCGCACGGAGCACCTCTGAGTTCTCTCCCTTCAAGTCCCAGTGCGTGTAGCATGTCACTGGGGAGGGGGCTCTGCGGGGTCCAGGGTTCATCAGCTCTCCCTGCTGCTGAAACAGGGCTGAACTAAGTAACCTCTCGCTTCCCCTCCTGTTGGTTCCCCTTCTGCTCCTTTTCTTCCTCTCCTTTCTTTCTCTCATTCTCTCTTCTTCCTCACCCACGATCTTTTTCATCCCTACTTTTCTACTGAGAATAGCAGGTTGTTTTTGTCCTTATTTTTATTTTTTCATTTTTAGTGTGTGTGTGTGTGTGTGTGTGTGTGTGTGTGTGTGTGTGTAGGTCAGAGGACAATGCTCAGTTTCTCCCACTGTGGGCCCTGAGGATTGAACTTAAGACATTAGGAGGGTTGGCGGCTGGGACTTTTACTTGCTGAGTTCTGTCTCTGTCTCTGTTCCCATCCCCCTTTCCCTCTCCTGGTTTCACTCTGTAGACCAGGCTGCCCCCAAGCACACCACACTGTCTCTCCTCCGAGTGTCACTAGTGTGCACACCGCAGCCCCTTCGCCTTCTTCTCAGCTGGAGCAGAGTTGGGAGACATTTTCTTTCTTTCCTTCTCTCTCTCTCTCTCTCTCTCTCTCTCTCTCTCTCTCTCTCTCTCTCTTTCTGTCATTTCCATGTTAGATTTCTTTATCTTTGTCAATTTCTATCTTTGAACTTAATCCTTTATGTCACCTCAGTGGGGTTTCAGGAAAATGTGGCAGTATCTGCCATCCATGCCAAAAATAACCAAGAAGGGAACCATGGAATGTCCCCTTGCAGAGGCAGGTCACCGCACGGGGCAGCCGGGCACAGCCTCCTGACATCTTGATGGTAATATTAAACTCTTAATTTTTAAACCTTATGTAAGAAATATTTCTGAGCTAAGAAGCACATAAAACACCCCATAAAATACTCATATACCAACCGCTGAGATTAAATAGCTGTTAGCATTATGTCATATTTGCTTCAATGTTTCCTTGACTTTTATTTTGAAAAATTCCAGGGCAATGCATTTTCTTTTTTGAGACAGGGTCTTGCTAAGTATACCAGGCTGTATAATTGTAACCGTATCCTGCATGCTTCTTCTTTTTAATTTTATTTTTATTTAAAAAAATAAAAAAAAGATTTAGTCAGGCATGGTGGCCCATACCTTTAATCCTGCACAGAGACAGAGGCAGGGGCAGGGGCAGGGGCAGGGGCAGAGGGGCAGGGGCAGAGGGGCAGAGGGGCAGAGGGGCAGAGGGGCAGAGGGGCAGAGGGGCAGAGGGGCAGAGGGGCAGAGGGGCAGAGGGGTAGAGGGGTAGAGGGGCAGAGGCAGGTGGATTTCTGTCAGCTAGAGGTCAGCTTGATCTATAGAGAGTTCCAGGACAGCTATGGCTATGCAGAGAGACCCTGCCTTGAAGATAAAACGAAAAAGATTTATTTATTTTTGCTTCATGTGGATGAATGTTTTGCCTACATTTTATACACACACACACACACACTATGTGTGTATATATATATGTATGTATAGATATGTATATATGTATGTATGTATGCAGTGTTTTCAGAGTCCAGAAGAAGAGACATCGTATCCTCTGGAGCTGCAATTGCAGACAGCTGTGTACTGCCACGCAGGTGCTGGTGCTGGGAACTGATCCAAGTCCTCTGCTCGAGCAACAAGTGTTCTTAGCCACCGAGCCGTACCTTTAACCTCCTCTGTGCACAAGCGCACGTGCGTGTGTGGGTATGCCACAATACCCCTGTGGAGGTCAGAGGACACATTTGGGGAATTGGTTCTTTCCTTTGATCACGGGGATCCCAGAAATTGAACTCAGGCCTCAGCCTTGTCAGAAAGCTCCTCTACCAGCTGAGCCATCCTGCTGGTCCCTTCCCTCTTCTTTCCTAAACAGCACTCACTTGCGAGTAGTATGTATCTTTCTCAGGCAAAGTTATGTGCTTTTGTGTCATATATAAATTTGTCTAATTGAGCCAGGAATGGTTTTGCATGCCTGTAATCTCTGCAAGCACCAAGGAGGTAGATGCAGAAGGATCAGGAGAGGAGTTCAAGGTCATCCTTGGCTACGTAGTGAGTTCAAGGCTAGCCTGAGACATCTGGGGCCTTGTTTTGTTTGTTTTAAAAAGACATTGATGTTTTGCTGAAGTCATCTGTGCACAGCTTGCTTTTTCATGTAAGATATTTGTGAGGTCCATCCACATAGATTCTTTCTTCTCTAGTTGATTTATAGTATTTCCCAACATTGATGTACTACAGTCTGTTCATATGTCACTTACTGAAAGGTAATTCATTTTCTTACCATTGTGAGTGGAATTGCAGGGAACAACTTTGGAGCTTTTTTGGTTTTGTTTTTGCTTTGAGACAGAGTCTTTCAATGTAGCTCTGTCTTCCTGGAACTCATTTTGTAGACCAGGCTGGCCTCGAACTCATAGAACTCAGCCTGCCTCTGCCTCCTGAGTGCTGGGATTAAAGGTGAGCATCACCGGATCTACTCAACTTTGGGGTTTTGTATTCATTAACAAAAACTTCCAAGACTGAACTTTATTATGTTTTATTCATAATTTTTTGTATGTTTGCTTGTGTGGTGTGTGGGTATGCATTTGTCTGTATATATGCATGTATGTGGGGGGATCCACATGTGTGTAGATGTGTGTGTACATATGTAGGGCGTGTGTGCACATGTGTGTGAGTTTGCATGGAGGTGTGCGTGGTATGTGCATGTGTGTGTACACACATATGTAGGGGTATATGTACACACATGTGTGGGTATGTGCGAGTGTGTATGCATGGGTGTTTGTACACATGTGTGTGCATGCAAACATCAAAGGTTGATATGATGTATCTTGTTTGATCACTTTTCACCTCAATTTTTAAGACAAGGTTTCTCACTGAGCTGTGAGCTCACCGATTGGCTAGACTGGCTGGCCAGGGAGTACCAGAGTTCTGCCTCTCTCCTTGCCCTAAACTCTGGGTTTCAGATGTGCACTTGCAAGGCTGGCTTTTACCTGGGTACCAAGGATGCGAACTCAGATGCTGTGCTTACATGGCAGACACTATATTCACTGAGCCATCTTGCCTGCCACTGTCTTTAGCCCTGTAAATACTGTCAGTTCTTCTTAAGCTCATGTGCCAACTTCCACTCCACCGGCGATGAATACAAGCTAATAACAGGCTTCCTAATTTTTAAATTAAATTTTATTTACTTATTTATCTGTATGTGTGTGCATGTGTTTGTATACAGGAGCACATATCAGGGTACACATGTGGAGGTCATAGAATAGGTTGGAGTCTGTTCCCTTCTTCCACCATGTGGGTCCTGGGGATTGAACTCAGATCCTCAGGCTTGGTAGCAGACATCTTAACCTACTGAGTCTCTCACTGGCCCCAGACTGACTAAGTTTTGTCAACTCACTGATGAGAGGTTGTAACACATTTTGAAATCTGCATTTTTTCTAGTTATCTTAGTTCATTTATTTATTTTTATTAGATATATGCTTTATTTACATTTCAAATGGCATCCCCTTTCTACATTACCCCTCCAAAAAACCCCTATCTCATTCCCCCCTTCCCCTGCTCACCTCCCACCCAATTTCCTGATTTGCATTCCCCTATTCTGGGGAATCAAACCTTCACAGAACCAATGACCTCTCCTCTCACTGATGTCTGAAATGGTCATCTTCTGCTACATATGTAACTAGAGCCATGGATCCCTCTGTGTGTACTCTTTGGTTGGTGGTTTAGTCCCTGGGAGCTCTGGGGATACTGGTTTGTACATATTATTGTTCCTCCTGCAGGGCTGCAAACCTCTTCAGCTCCTTGGGTCCTCTCTCTAGCTGCTCCACGGGGGACGCCATGCTCATTCTATTGGTTGGCTGTGAGCCATGGGTCTTTTGATCCACTTTCCAATAAGGATCAAAGTATCCACACTTTGGTCTTCCTTCTTGAGCTTCATGTGGTCTGTGAGTTGTACCTTGGGTGTTCCAAGCTTTTGAGCTAATATCCACTTATCAGCTAGTATATACTGTGTATGTTCTTTTGTGATTGGGTTACCTCACTCAGGATAATATTTTCTAGCTCCACCCATTTGTCTAAGGATTTAATGAATTCATTGATTTTAATAGCTGACTAGTACTCCATTGTGTAAATGTACCACATTTTCTGTATCCATTCCTCTGTTGAGGGACATCTGGGTTCTTTCCAGCATCTGTCTATTATAAATAAGGCTGCTATGAACATAGTGGAGCATGTGTCCTTATTACATGTTGGACCATCTTCTGGGTATATGCCCAGTATATATGGTATGCTGGATCCTCAGGTAGTGCTATGTCCAATTTTCTGAGGAGCCACCAAACTGATTTCCAGAGTGGTTTTACCAGCTTGCAATCCCACCAGCAATGGAGGAGTTTTCCTCTTTCTCCACATCCTCTCCAGCATTTGCTGTCCCCTGAGTTTTTGATCTTGGCCATTCTGACTTGTATGAGGTGGAATCTCAGGGTTGTTTTGATTTGCATTTCCCTGATGATTAAGGATGTTGAACATATCTTGAGGTGTTTCTCAGCCATCCAGTATTCCTCAGTTGAGAATTCTTTGTTTAGCTCTGTACCCCATTTTTAATAGAGTTATTTGGTTCTCTGGAGTCTAACTTCTATTTGCAGATGATATGATAGTATACTTAAGTGACCCCAAAAATTCCACTAGAGAGCTCCTAAACAACTGATAAACAACTTCAACAAGTGGCTGGATATAAAATTAACTCAAACAAATAAGTAGCCTTCCTATACTCAAAGGATAAAAAGACTGAGAAAGAAATTAGGGAGATGACACCCTTAATAATAGTCACAAATAATATAAAATACCTTGGTGTGACTCTAGCCAAGCAAATGAAAGATCTGTATGACAAGAACTTCAAGTCTCTGAAGAAAAAAATTGAAGAAGATCTAAGAAGATGGAAAGATCTCCCATGCTCATGGATTGGCAGGGTTAATACAGTAAAAATGGCCATCTTGCCTAAAGCAATATACAGATTCAGTGCAATCCCCATCAAAATTCCAACTCAATTTTTCATAGAGTTGGAAAGAGCAATTTCCAAATTTATCTGGAATAACAAAAAACCCAGGATAGCGAAAACTATTCTCAACAACAGAAGAACTTCTGGCGGAATCGCCATCCCTGACCTCAAGCTGTACTACAGAGCAACAGTGATAAAATCTGCATGGTATTGGTACAGTGACAGGCATGTAGATCAATGGAATTGAAGACCCAGAAATGAACCCTCATACCTATGGTCACTTGATCTTTGACAAAGGAGCTAAAACCATCCAGTGGAAAAAAGATAGCCTTTTCGACAAATGGTGCTGGGTCAACTGGCAGTCAACATGTAGGAGGATGCAAATTGATCCATTCTTATCTCCCTGTACAAAGCTCAAGTCCAAGTGGATCAAGGACCTCCACGTAAAACCAGATACACTGGATCTAATAGAAGAGAAAGTGGGGGAAGAACCTGGAGCACATGAGCACAGGGGAAATTTCCTGAAGAGAACACCAATAGCTTATGCTCTAAGATCAAGAATTGACAAATGGGATCTCATAAATTTGCAAAGCTTCTGTAAGGCAAAGAACACTGTCAATGGGACAAAACAGCAACCAACAGATTGGGAAAAGATTTTTACTAACCCTACATCCGATAGAGGGTTAATAGCCAATGTATACAAAGAACTCAAGAAGGTAGACTGCATTTTTTTTAATATGTGGAAAGTTTGGGCTTCTTTCAGTCCTGTCTCCAAATTACTGAATTGTTTCATTCCTCTTGAGTGATAGTTTAACTGTGTATGTATAAACCTCATGGATGGGGACTGGAGAGATGGCTCAGCAGTTAATAGCAATAGATACCCTTTCAGAGGACCCAGGGTTTGATTCTTAGCACCCATTTGGTGGCTCACAACCATCTTTAACTCCAGTTCCAGGGGATCTGACACCCTCTTCTGACCTCTGTGTGCACCAGGTATGCACATGGTACACATGCACAGGCAGGCTAAACAATATACATAGAAAATAAAATAAATAAATCTAAAATAAAAACCCTCTTAGTCTACAGATTTTTCTCCCTGTCCTTCGGGAGATAATCTCTCATTATCTCTGGCCTCTGTAGTTGCTTTTTCAAAGGTATTCCCAAATGTCTTTGGAGGCAACTCTTTTTCTTTTGTTAACTTGCCAGATTTTGTCTTTGTCTTTGGTGTTGCAAAGACTTGTGGTGATTGTCTATGAATCAGTCCATGACAATTGGATTGATTGGATCTCATGACAGTCTTTGGACGGCAGGCCAGCAAGATGGTTCAGTGGCCAAAGGTACTTGCCACTAAGCCTGATAACTTGAGTTTGATCCCTAGAACCCACATGGTAGAAGGTGAGAACTGACTCTCAAGTGTCCTCTGACCTCCACACACGTGTTCCCCCTCACCCAATGCAAAACAAAACAAATAAACGTAATAATCTTTAGAGTGTGGGACAAAACCCGGTGCTTTGCACAGACTGAGCAAATGCTCTACCATTGAACTGTATAGCACAGCCCTTGGGTATCTGAGACAGGGTTGTGCTCTAAAACTCATGATCTTCCTGTTTCACTCAGTCTCTGGGATGCTGAGAGTGCAGCTATACACCATTAAGCCCAATCAAGGATATAATTATTTTCATGTAAATGGGGGCTATGGTGTGTGTGCACACGTGTGAATGTGCACGCATGTGTGTGTGTGTGTGTGGTATATGTAAATATATGTGCCTGAAGTCCCAAGGTCAGCATGTGGTATCTTTCTCAATCACTGTTTACTTCATTTATAGAGGCAGGTCTCATCTTGAACAAAAAGCTTACCAATTTGGATGGTCTAGTTAGCCAGCGTGCTCCAGGACCCCTATCTCCATTCCCACCCAGCTTTTGGAATCTGAACTCCAGCTGTGGGTCCTGAGCCCAGAAGGCACTGATTTTGCATCTATTACAAGGCATGGCTGCCAAGGGCTGTCTTACAAGACCCGATACGTGTCTAGAGCCACTCTCCAAAGACAGGCATGAACTTGAGGTGTAAGTTTGGAGCTTGGGAAACAGCTCTGTCAGTAAAGAACCTACCTTGCAGGCATAGTTACCTGAACTTCATCCTCACAATCCACATTTTAAAAAACAAAACCAAACAAAACCTCTGAGCATGATCACAGACATTGTCATCCTAGTTCTAGGAAGAGCTCTGTGGAGTTCAAGACCAGTCTGGTCTACACATCAAGTCCCAAGCCAGCCAGGGCCACCTACTGAGTCCCTGTCTCCAAAACAGAGCATACAAAATACAGAACAAAACTTAAAACTCTGCAAACCTAGATGGATGTGGCTACAGAGTAACTAACGGCCTCTTGTCCTTTATTCTCCACGCATACACATGCGCCCACACTTGAGGGGCACCCGCACTCACACAAACGTATCAGTGTGACCCGTGCTGCAAGAGACAACGAATTTCACCCAGGATGCAGGCTTGGGAGATAATAGAAGCTGTGGTCCCCTTGCCTATCTTTCTTTGTCCTGGTCGGTCATCTTCCTTTTCTGTGACCGCTTGTGTCTAATAGTTGTCTCGGTTACTTTATTTCATTCATTTGTGACCTGAAGAGACCTATCTAGGTGTCTTAGTCAGGGTTTCTATTGCTGCAATGAAACACTATGACCAAAAAGCAGCTTGGGAAGTAAAGAGATTACCTGGCTTATACTTCCATGAAGTTCTTCACTGAAGGAAGTCAGGGCAGGAACTCCAACAGGTCAGGGACCTGGAGATAGGAGCTGGTGCAGAGGTCATGGAGGAGTGTTGCTTACTGGCTTGTTCCTCTTGACTTGCTCAGTCTGCTTTCTTATAGAACCCAGGACCACCAGAGCAGGGGATGACACATCCCACAGTGGACTGGGCCCTCCCCTATCAGTCACTAATTCAGAAAATGCCTTACAGCTGGATCTTGTGGAGGCATTTCCTCAACTGAGGCTCCCTCCTTTCAGATAACTCTAGCTTGAGTGTCAAGTTGACATAAGACCGGCCAGCACACATAAGTTATTTTCCTCTTGTAGCAAAATGCCTGAAAAAGCATCTTAAGGAAGGAAAGGGTCTGGAGAGGTGGCTCAGTGGGTAAAAAGTGCTTGTCACACAAGCCTGGTGGTATGAGTTTCATCCCTGGAATGCAGAGTGGACAGAGAGAACTGACTCCTGAAAGCTCTCCTCTGGTCTTCACATGCATGCTGTGGTATGTGTGCATACACACCCTACACTATACACACAGTACATACATGTATGCATACATACATACATACATACATACATACATACAATTAAAATATGAATTTATTTGGGCTCCCATTTTGAAGGTCCAGTCCTTCATGGTAGGAAGGGATGGAAGCAGGAGCAAGGCGGCTGTTACTTTTTGTCCACAGTCAGGAAGCAGGGAGAGATGTTACACTGTGTCCACAGTCAGGAAGCAGGGAGAGATGTTACACTGTGTCCACAGTCAGGAAGCAGGGAGAGATGTTACACTGTGTCCACAGTCAGGAAGCAGGGAGAGATGGATGCTCTAGCTCAGCTCACTTTGTCCTGTTATGAAGCTCAAAACCCCAGGTGTGCACTGTTTTTCACATGTGCACAGACAGGTGAGCACACACATCACACGTGTGTGCACATACACGATTTATTTATTTATTTATTTTGGTTTTTCGAGACAGGGTTTCTCTGTGTAGCCCTGGCTGTCCTGGAACTCACTTTGTAGACCAGGCTGGCCTCAAACTCAGAAATCCTCCTGCCTCTGCCTCCCAAGTGCTGGAATTAAAGGCGTGCGCCACCACCGCCCGGCTCGATACGATTTATAAAGTATAGAAGATCCACTGGATAGTGTAGTGGGTATTTCAACTACCTGATCTATTTCATTTTGTAAACAAATTTTTAAAAAAGACAGGTATTTTATTTGTATGTATGTTAGGATGCACACGTGTACCTGTGGAGGTCAGAGAACAACTTGTTGATTTCAGTTCTCTCTTTCACCATGTGGGTCCTAAGGGATTGAATTTAGTTTGTCAGGCTTGGCGGCAAGTGCCTTTACTCAATGAACCATCTCACCGGCCCTCACCTGACCTAATCTAGATACTCCTTCATGGACTCGTGCAAAGGTCTGTTTCCATGGTGATGTTAAATCCCATCACTCTGATAATTAAGATTACTCATCACATTGTTGAGATAGATTTTGACTTCTAATAGCCCTGCCTGGGTTGGGGCTGGGGGAGGCGCTGCACTTGGGATGGGGAGGGACACCTGGGGTGGGTCTCCATCTCATACTGCACCCGTGTGGCCTAGGATGATCACATCTTCTCCCTGTGCTCCTGATGCTCATCTCAGATGGCAGTGCCTACGAAGCAAAGGGGTCTCAGTGGATCTAAGTTTATCTGTGGTTCCAAAGTCCAACTTCACCCTCTGAAGCTGGGATCCTCGGATGAAATCCATTCCTGAGTCTGGGAAGAATCTATAAAGGGTCATATGCTTGTGAAGTTTCTAGAAAAGTCTGGAGAGTCGTCTTCTGAGGGTAGCATGATCCCCACTACACTATCCAGTGGATCCTCTATACTTTATAAATCGTGTGTGTGCACACGTGTGATGTGTGTGCTCACCTGTCTGTGCACATGTGAAAGACAGAGGCTTAGGCCAGGATGTCTTCTCCAAACCATCCCACAGAACGGCAACTCTCAGCCTTCCTTACGCTGCAACCCTTTAGTGCAGTTCCTCGTGTTGTGGTGACCGCCACCCATAAAATTATTTCCATTGCTATTTCATAACTGTAATTTTGCTACAGTTATGAATCCTAGTGTAAATGTGTGTTTTCTGATGGTCTCAGGTGACCTCTGTGAAAATGTTCTGCGAACCCCAAGGGGGTCTTGACCCACAGGTTGAGAACCACTGCCATCGAGTTGAATTCTTGGTTCTGTGTCACACTCTCTGGGAAGCTTTCAGTGTCCTGTTCCATCCCCCTGAGGTTTTTGCAAGAAAGCTTCAGCGTGGTCCCGGAGCAGAGCGGGAACTGGAGCCTTGACCCTGAGCTAGGAGTCTTCCAGAGGAGTGCTGGAGCCTGCCCCCCCCCCCCCCCCCCCCCCCCCCGTCAGCCTGCTCCGCCTCTACCGCCATCCCACCGGCAACTGCAGGAACAGGCCCAGGTCTGCATTTATGGAATTCCTGTCTGCAAAAGCCTCACAGTTGTTTTCGATTAGCGTACAAGTCGACATGCGTGTAGAACATCTGCTGTTAATCCACGTCCCGGTGGAAGGGAGATGCCAACACGTCGTTTATTAGGCACGTCCATCCCATAATGTCCTCGCTCTGCCTTTGTCTTCCATAGAGGAGGCCGTAAGGGTTCCAGGGTGTCTTTTATTTGGCTGCAGACCATGTTTCCTCCCGCCTAACGGGATCAGGACGGAATGGATTCCAGGTTGTTAATGTATGCTATTTTGGAAGCGGACTCTGCAGCTATTCATTCTGAAGTCTCTGGGCAAATAGCCAGCTCATGTTCGCCCCCTGGTCATCACAGCCGGCATCAGAAACCTGGGTCCAGTCCTCCCGGGAAGGGCGGGTTGGGGCACTGGAGGAGTGGGAGGAAGGAAACCCATATCCGTAACTCCCAATTTTAAAGGAATTCCAGTGAGACAAGGGTAGATGGGCGGGGCGGGGCGGGGGCGGGGCTCGATGATGGACAAAGGAGCCTTTGGAGTCCTGGTACTGCGCAAGGAGGAGGTGACATGATTCAGGTGAAGTGGGACACCACTTCCAGGGCCACCGGAAGGGCTGCAGAGAAGGCTCAGTGGGTAAAATGCTGGCTGCACAAGCGTGTGGGCCTGGGGTTTGATTCCCCTTGGTGGAACACATCTGCAACCCTGCCCCTGGGGACGGCAGAGAGGCTGATGGATCCCAGAGGCTCACCGTGGACCAGCCCATCTAGCTGAATCGGCCATCTCCAGGCTCGGCCAGGGTTGCTCTCTCAAAGAAATAAGGTGAAGAGTGATTCAAGGGAGGACCAAAGTCAACCTCTGGCCTCCAAAGAGACATGCATGCACACGCGCGCGCGCGCATACACACACACACACACACACACACACACACACACACACACACACACACACACACACACACACACGGGGGGGGGGGGAGAGAGAGAGAGACTGAGACAGATGGAGACAAACCAAAGCAGACCAAGGATAGAAACAGACAGACAGACACACAGAGACAGAGAGACAGAGAGTGTGGAAGGAGGAAGGGGGAAGAGAGAGGGAAAGAGAGAGATCTGGAAAGACACCGAAGAATCTTGAGGACAGAATGCTGTCCCCGAGTGTCCCCAGCCATAGTGGATCCCCTATAGGTTTATAAGCAGTGACTTTTCTTTTGTTTTTGTTGTGTGTATACCTGTGTGGTGTGTGCCTATAGGCATGGAGTGTGTGGAAAACAGTGGTGTGAGTTGAGATGTCTTCCTCATCAGTTAACCACATTCCTTTTGGAGACAGGATCTCTCTCTGAACCTGGGACTCCCTGCTTCCTCTAGACTGGCTGGCCACTCAGGACCGGGTCTCCTCCCCAGTGCGGGGGTTACAAGCACATGCCACTAGCTTTGACTTTTCAACATTCTGGGGATTGAATTTATGCTCCCTTGCTTTTGAGGCAGGCATTTTACCAATTGAGCCATCTGCCCAGCCCAGTAGGGATTATTTCAATATCACAATGTGGGACTGACTGTATTGGTCAGTGGGGTAATGAGGCGCATGCATGTGTGTGTTTCTGTGTGTGTGTGTGTGTGTGTGTGAGAGAGAGAGAGAGAGAGAGAGAGAGAGAGAGAGAGAGAGCATCCCTGAGAAGCACGTGTCTGTGGGAGTTCTCTCTGATCAGAGTCATCTTCAGGCACACATATGTTCACCTTGTCCTGAGCCAGAGAACAGACCTCATCCTAGCCTTTGGGACCACCAGCTAATGTGGCCCTGGGGGAAGGGATTCCCCAACTTTTCGCTTCTTGCTGTGGTATCTGGTACTCTCTCTAGCCACCCTGGACTCCCCAGACACTCTCAAGGGGGCTTTTGTAGAAGGTGGGACTTTGGACAAGACTCATTGCTTGGGGATATACTTTTGAGCCTGGTAAGATCTACCATATTCACATGAAGACCTGAGACCCTGGACCCAGTTCTCTGTGCTCCCAGTATCCCCAGCCCTCTGGTTGGTCATTCTCTGTCTGAGGGAAGGTCATCTTTGTTACGAGGTCTGGAGAAATTCTGGGTAGGTGAAACAGCACCTGAGGCAGGTCACAAAGCAAACCTGTTTGTCCAGCATCGGGCTTTTACATTGCAGACTTTTTTGTTGCCATTGTTCCTGTCTGTGTTATCAGCTCAGCCTATTCTAGTCTTAAATAAAATGAAGTATTAGGACAAAGATAGAGCCCATTGGCAGAGTGCTTACCTTGCATGCATGGAGCCCTGAGATCAAGGCCCAGAAATGTCGTTGTCATCATCATCATCATCAAAGACCAAGAGAGAAGGCTTTAATGCCACAATATCACTGGGCAGCATAGGGTAGTGTGTCCCGTCTCTTATTATTATTATTTCATGTGTATGTGTCTGTGTGTGGGTATGTACACATGAGTGCAGGTGCCCAAGGAGACCAGAGGCTTTTGAACCCCTGGAACTGGAGTTACATGGTATGGTGGTTTGAATAGACTCATGTGTTTGAATGCTTGGCCATAGGGAGTGGCACTATTAGGAGGTGTGGCCTTGTTGGAGGAAGTATGTCACTGTGTAGGTGGGCTTTGAGATCTCCTATGCTTAAGCTCCGCCCAGTGCAGAAGATAGTCTCCTCCTGGCTGCCTGCAGGAGACAATATCTTTCTACTGCCTGTGGCTCAAGATGTAGAACTCTGGGCTCCTCCAGCGCCATGTCTGCCTGCACGCTGCCATGCTTCCTGCCATGACGATAATGAACTGAACCTCAGAATCTGTAAGCCAGTGCCAATGAGATGTCCTTTATAAGAGTTGTCTTGGTCATGGTGTCTCTTCACATCAATAAAGCCAAAACTAGGACCCACGGGATGGTGAACCACTCAGTTTCAGGTATTGGCAACTGAACTTAAGCTATCTCTTTTTAAAACGGTGTGTCTGTGAGTGTAGATGGCATAGTGTATCTGTAAAGTTTGGAAGTCCACCTTGTTTGAGATCAAGTCTCTTGTTTGCTGCGAAGTATTCCCAGCTAGCTGGCCCAAGCGCTTCTGGGATGTCTATGGTCTTTGCCTCACATCTTTTCATAGGAGTACTGGGATTGCAGATGTGTACCACTGTGTTCAGCTTCTTGTGGGCCTGGAGGATCCAAACTCAGGGTCTCTTTGACCTCTGAGCATCTCCCAGTATCTCTTTAATGTGGATAAATTGTACTTAAGATGAAACTGTCTGTGGCTGTACCAGCTTGAAGAAACAGTTCTGTTGGTGATACAGTCACCAGAGCTCATATTAAAAAAAAAAAAGAAAAAGCCAGGGTTTTGTGGTGGTGACACAAGCCTTTAATCCCAGCACTTGGGAGGCAGAGGCAGGTGAATCTCTGTGAGTTCGAGAGCAGCCTGGTCTACACAATGAGTTCTGGGCTGGCTAGAGCTACACAGAGAAGCCTTGTCTCAAAAAATCCAAACCAAAAACCAAACCAAAACACAGATGTAGGTTCCATGGATCCAACAGAATCTTCTGGCCTCTGAGTGCACCTGTGCTCCTGGGTACACACACACACACACACACACACACACACACACACACATGCACGCAAGTGCACCTGTGCTCCTGGGTACACACACACACACACACACACACACACACACACACGCACGCAAGTGCACCTGTACTCCTGGGTACACACACACACACACACACACACACACACACACACACACGCACACACACACACGCGCACACACACACACGCACGCATGTGTGTGTACTGCCAGTTAATTAAAATAAATCTGAAACCCAGTTAAAATGATTGATTTCATCTTATTTTCTCTCTGTGTGTACCTGTGCATATGTACGCAAGGCGTATGTGCTCTTGGGACAGTCTCAGGCGCAAATCTTCAGTCACATGGTTTTTTTCTTTTTGGTTTTTGGTTTTTGTTTGTTTGTTTGTTTTTGTTTTTGTTTTGAGACAGAGTCTTTAATAGAGCAGGAACTCACCAAGTAGGCTAGGCTGGCCAGAGAACCTTGAGGCTTGTCCTGTTCCTACAACAATCCCCCTCCAATCCCCCCCCCCGCCCCCAGGGTTCAAGGACATATCACCATGCCGGCTGTTTTTTGTTTTGTTTGATCTGGTTTGGTTTGGTTTTTGAGACAGGGTTTCTCTGTGTAGCTCTGGGCATCCTGGTGCTCACTCTGTAGACCAGGCTGGCCTCTGTAGACCAGGCTGGCCTTGAATTCAGAGATCCAACTGCCTTTGCTTCCCGAGTGCTGGGATTAAAGGTGTGTGCCACCACCGCCTGGTGATACAGCTGTTTTTTAGTGTCTTAACACAGGACTTGGAGCTGAACTTGAGTCCTTTGCAAGGTCGCCCTAAGCCACTGAGCCATCTCTCCCGTTTTGAGAGTTACTTTATCTACTTTTAAGTGTGCAATTCAGTACCACAAGTGCATTTGCAGAGTGGATTCAACTGTCACCACTGGCCGGCTGTATCCAGAATGTTCCCACCACCCTGATGTAAGTTTTAAGGGGGAAGGGGATTACCAGATGTTCTCTCTCCAGCACACCCTTCTGTGTTATCTCCCCCTTTTATGGTCTTTTAGCAATTTTATAACCCTGTGAAGTTGTACGACTGTCAGGATCGCTGTACACGACCCCATCCACATGCACGCCTGCTAACGGCGTCCTGTGGAATGTTCCTGCTTGCGCCCTGGGGATGCGCCTGGTTTGCATCTCTTCATCTGCTCATTTTGGCATTCCTATAGCATCTGTGTTCCCATAGTTCTATGCGTTTGCCTTTGGACTGGTTATGAGAGCCATCTCTCAGGCTCTGGCCCTCTTTTAGTTAAGAAACCAAGTTGAACTTTTACACTGGTATTACAGCTTCGTTTTTTGCGTTTGTGAGGATTGGGAGTGCGTGAGCACATGTGCTCACAGGTATGTGCATGTGTGTGTGTGTGTGTGTGTGTGTGTGTGTGCATGCTGTGCATGCCTGTGTGTATTAATATTTTTACATATGTGTGAGTGCACATACATGTGTGTAAGTGCATGTGGTGACCTGGAGTTGACGTCAGGTCTCTACATCTTCTACCTCATTCCTCAAGGCAGAGTCTCCTAGTCAACCCCAGAGCTTGCTGGGACAGCTGGTCTCACTAGCCAACTTGCTCTGGGGATCCCCATCTCCACCTTCCGAGGCTAGAATTGCAGTTGGTCCTCCTCGACTTGCTGGCCCTTGTGTGGATTTCTAGGATCCGATCTCTGGCCTTCACAGTTAAACGCTGCAAGCACCTTAACCCCCGAGGCATCTCCCCCGCCCATACTTTGTTTTCGTAAAAAGATTTATTCATGTTACTTTTATTTATGTTCTATGTGTGTGCCTGCATGGGCTCATGTGCACCATATGTGTGTGGGTGCCGGCGGAGGCCAGAAGATGTCTTTGGCACCCTTGGAACTGGAGTTTACAAGCAGTTGTGAGCTGCCCAGTGTCGAGTATTAAGAACCCAGGTCCACTTCCATAGCAGCGCATGGTCTTAATCGATGTGTTATCTTTCCATTCACCGCTGCCTTCCATTTTGAGACAGGGGCTCTCAATGGCCAGTAGCTCGCTAAGGCTGGGATGTCAGGCCACTGAGCCTCAGGAATCTGCATGTGTCTGGCACTGTGATTACATACCCGTATCACCACGCCCAGCTTTTTAAATGTGGGTTCTGGGGATTACACTCAGGTTCGTATACTGGCAGGGCAAGTATGCGGGCTGCCTCTCCAACACGATTTTGATTTTGTTATATAGTCTCACACAGCCCAGTCTGACTTTAAATTCTCTGCGTTAAAGAAGCTGGCCTTCAAATGTTCATCTTCCTGCCTCTTCACAAGTGATGGGATTCTAGATACATACTCCCTCAACCCAGCTGAGGGTCAGCATTTTTAGTCTCCAAATTGGAGAAGCTATGGTTTAACCCCTGAGAGTCTCCATCTGGAGGAGGACAGACGATGCAGCTAGGCAGCTGGGGACAGAAATTCGCCCCCTCAGCTCTCCCTATCTTTGGCACTGGTCTCACAGGCAGGCATGGCTTCTATTTGATAGGTGAAGAAGTCAAGCAGCTGGGCTGGAGCCCAGACCTCCTCAGCTGTGGGGAGGACAAGGCATGGAGCGCTCTCAGCTGTCACAGTTAAAGAAAGAAGTCCCAGACAATATCCCCACTGCCCCCACTCCGGGAGCGAGCGATAGTATTACAGGGTCAGCTAGCTAGAGTTAAAGGGCACTTGGGCTGGAGGGATGACTCAGTCAGTCACATGCTCGCCTTACAAGTATAGGGACCCGAGTTTGATCTGATCCTCAGATCCCTCCAGGAACGATCCGGGTGTGGTGGCGTGTGCCTGGAATCCCAGGGCTGAGGAGGCAGAGTCAGGTGGCTCCCTGGGTCTCACTAGCCAGCCAGCCTGGCTCAGTCAGTAAGTTCCATGCTAATGAGAGACCCCACCTCAAAAAGCAAGGGGGATAGCACCTGAGGGTGACAACCTGAGGGTGACAACCAGAATTGAACCCTGTCCTCTACATGTGCATATACAGTATACGGGTGCACTCTGCCGTGCACTTATATACAGGAAATGTATGCTCACGTGTGCATAAGCACACACACACACACACACACAGACACAAGGGGAGAGCAACTTGCTTCACTGTACCTCAGGGCTCACATTAGCAAGCCTGGTGCATGTCCTTCATGCCCATGGCCAGTTGTTGCCAACCCTGGGATGGACTGTGAAGTGTGGGTGGGTGTGAACACTGCCTCCATTTAGAGATTAATGTATGGAGTCTCAGAAAGGTCAAAAGAGCAGCCCTTGAGTTTGGAGAAATGGCTCAGTGGTTAGGAGTGTTTCCTGCTCCTGCAGAAACCTGAATTGTGTTCCCAGCACCCATGTCAGACATCTCCCAACTGCCTGTAACTCGGACTCCACGTGATCCCGTGCCCTTTTTTTGGTCTCCCCAGGCACCTGTAAATGTGCATATTCCATTTTTTGAGTCTCTTTGTGTCTCTCTGTCTGTCTGTCTGTCTGTCCCTCTTTTTTCCCTATGCATAATTTAAAAAACAAAACAAAGCAAAGACCAGCCTGGGGTCACAATCACAGGCTGGTGGCAGCAGCCTTGTCTTCCCAGTGGCCTGGAGAGCAAACAGGCAGGGATGCAGTGTAGGGGATGCGGTATAGGGGATGCAGTGTAGTTTGCTACACTGAGGGGTGCTTGGGGCAATTCCTTCAGCAACTGGGCCTTTGTTTGCTTCGTGAGAAATGAAGCTTTTAAGAGAGAAGAGAAGAAAATTAACGACAAAAAGCATTTGCTAGGGAAATATAAATAATGCATGCTTTTGTTTGGTTCAGTTAGCTGGAAAAATGCATTTGCTTTTTACTGTAGGGGGAGGGTGGGGATTTGCAGACTTGGTTTCCTCTCTAAACTATCTCTGAGCAGGCAGGGTACATTGCATGTGATGAAAATAAGCACCACCCGGGTCTTGTACATGGCGGGCCCTCCCACACTCCTAGCAGGCTCCCAACAAGGAGACCAGATTTTATTACGTAACCCAGGCTGACCTGTTATTTTCTCTGTAACCCAGGCTGACCTCAAACTTGTGATCCTCCCACCCTAGCCTTGTGAGTGCTCCACCTTACAGACTTAGAATTTTAGTCCTCATCAAGTTCATGTCCCCTGATTTATTTATTTACTTATTCATTTATTTTGCATGTGTGTTTCTATGTATGTGTGAGTGTAGATGTATACAGTATGTATGACTGTATAGACACACGTATGTGGAGGCCAGAGGCAACCCTCAGGAGTCGTCCTTAGAAGCACCATCCACCTCTCTTCAGAGTCCTCACTGGCCTGTAACTCATCAATTAGGCTAAACCAGATGAACCTTTAGTTCAGAGGTGACTTTTTCAGGTTCCCGAGGCCCACCTGCCCTTGCCTTCCCAGTGCTGGGATTACAGGTGCATGCCACTGTGCCTGGCACATTCCTGGGTTCCAGGGACAGAAGTCACCAAACCCTGATTCCCCGCCTCGCCCCCCTGAACCCCAGCTGTGAGCCTGAGTTCCAGAGTCAGGATCCCTCAAGGCTCTTCGTCTGTATTTTGTCTGTATTTTCAGTATCGCGAATAACGCGAATAACACGCCGTTTGTGTTCAGCAGACAAATCGGCTCTCCCGGGTTCGCTTGAATGGGCGAGCGAGAGAATTAAGTCCAGGAAAGTATGGCTGGGGGCCAGGCCTGGCTTGTGCAGCTCCGTTTGTTTAGTAAGATGGATGTGACTTGGCTTTACCCCACGTGGGTGATAAGCAGCACCTCCACAGGTTTCAAATGGAGACCTAGTGCTGACCCCCGACGCCCCCCCCCACACCGAGACTGTGATCCTTCCCCTCTGCAGAGAGAAGTGGGTTTTCTTCTGCTGCTTCCCCTGAAGCTTTAGACTCTCCTTCCGGGAAGGGCAGCGGAAGAAAATGCCTTGGTGTCAGAAAGTCTTCAACCTGATGCTACTCTGTCTTTGTGGGGGCGGGGAGAGACCTGGAATATTATTGTCTTAAAGAGACATTACACTCTTACCTGAGACTGTCAGGCTTTCAGAGAGACACCATCAGCTGTAATCGCTGAATATGGCGGGGGTTTATAAAGATATCTACCATGATGTCACGAATGTAGCCTATGTATCAGCCCGCCCCAGGGGCTGCAAACACTAACAAGCGTGCTGACTTGATTTCTCCTCTCTGTTTGGGATGGATGGCAGGGAGTATTCACCCATGTATGCAAAAGTCAGAGATGGACATCGGGTATCTCCTACTGCCTTTTATATCTTCATTTTTGAGGTCATCAATTAGGTTAGACTGCCCAGTGAACCATAGGGCTCCTTCTGTCCCTGCTTACACCCCTGCCGCCACAGTGATGGGCTTATAGTCATGCACAATCATGCATGGCTAGTTTTTAATGGGTGACAGAAATCAGAACTCAGGTCCCCAGGCTTGTGTAGCGGGTACTTTGCCTATAGAGTGTTCTCCCCATCCCCTCGATTTCCCTCTATTTATGTTGAAGAGAAACCATTTAAACTATGAATTTCCCGTGGGGGTGCAAGGAAACGTCAGTCACCGTGGACTACCTGGGACACGCTGCTGTCACCACATCTGGTCACTCCTGCCTTGAAGACTTCAAAGGACTCATGCTTTCCAGAGGGGTGGCTCTGGATCACAAGGCACGCCCAGCCTGTGGGAGGCCTGGTGGATGTGCGCGTGTGTGCGTGTGTGTGTGCGCGCGCGCGTGTGCGTGTGTGCATGTATGTAGCTGTCCAGAGTAGAGTGCTCCGGAAGGGAAAAGGCTCACGTGAGCTGACTTGTGAACCAGGGTGACAGGGCTGAGACTAGGTAACATCTAGCAGGTACCATGGACGCTTAGGAGAACAAGTGGCTTGGGCCACTGCTGCCAATGTAGGTTGGCTGCAGAATAGACCTGCTGGGTTCCACAGCGGAGTGAGCAGGGTGTGTCACAGTCCTGGAATACCTCTGTGATAGCAGGGTAGGAAGGGGACTCAGGGACCAATGGCTCTCACTGCTCTATTTCCCTCCAAGAAAGTGGGATACACTGATGATATTGGGGGGGGTTACTACAGGAATCTCCTCAAGCCTTTTTTTTTAAAGTTTGTTTGGTAGTTATCCCCAAAATGCAAAATTATAACAACTTTAGTTTAGAAGTGACTTTTTCGGGGTGTGCGATCATCTCCGAGAAGAAGGGGATCTCTGACTCCAGAGAGGAAGCTGCTGTGAGCTGTCATCTGGAGAGAGGCCTTGTGAGTCTTGTAGGCTTCAGAAACTTCCTAAAACTTACCAGTTTTTGGTTTTTCTTTTTTTTTTTTTGAGCCTTCTGAGTTTTATTTTTCCTCCTAAGTCTTTAAAAAGATTTATTTTTCATTTTATTTTACATGTATGGATGTTTTGCTTCCATGTATGACTGGACACCACATGCATTCTTGGTGCCTACAGAAGCCAGAATAGGGTGTCAGATGCTCTGTAACTGGAGTTACAAATGACTGTGAGCCACCATGTGGGCTCTGGGATTTGAACCTGTGTTCTCTGGAATAGCAGCCAGTGCTTTTAACCACTGCGCCATCTCTCCAGTTCCTAGTTTCTGCATATCAGTGAGTCTCCCTCTAGGAGGAACTGTTTCAATCTAGAGGACAGAGCTACACAGTACCCCAACCCTTAGCCCTGAGGACCATCCAGGCTATAGCAGTGACTGAGAGCAGATCTAAACATACCTATCAGACCAAGGAACCCCATAGAACTTATCTTCAACTTGCCTCAGTTTTCCCAACTGCGAAGTGGGTCTGCCATGCTACCTCACCTCCCAGGTAAGGGAAGGGCATACTGTCCTAAGTGAGAGAGTGTAGACTATGGTGTCCCCCTACTCCTAGAGAGTGTGTGCAGGCAGAGGCCATCCTCTAACATGATAAACTTCTAGTCCCCTACCCCAAACTGGGAGGCCCCAGGTTCTCATGACAACACTATGCCTCACTAAGGTTTACTGAGTACCTGAAGCCTCTGGGCTTCTCTGCTAACCTAAGAACCTGACTCTGAGATGACATCATCACAGGACACTGGCCACAGTGCACACCCTGCATACTCACCCTGGTGTCACTTTCTGTTTCATCAGTTACCTGCAACAGGGCTTATATCTGAGGGCTGGGCAGATGGCTGAATGGCTGAGGAGCTTCCGGCGTAAGCATGAGGCCATCCATAAAGTCACACACCTGTAAGCTCAGTGTTCCCAGGGTGGGACAGGAGACCCCTGGAAGCTCACAGGCTGGCTAGCCTGGTGTACACAGCGGCAAAGAATTAGAGATCCTGTCTCCCAACCAGGTAGAAAGTGAGAACCAATACACAAGGTTGTCCTTTGACCTTTACATGTGATACGGCACACACGCTCTCCCACTCACACACAACAGCAACAATACACACACATACACACACACACACACACACACACACACACACACACACACACACAAGATTTTGTTTTTGAGGGATTTTCCGAAGCACGTAGCTATGCATTCTGAACTGCTGGAACCATGTCCCCACAACAAAGGCTGCTGTCCTGCTGTCTTGCTTTCCTGCTGTCCTGCAGTCCTTTGGAGACCTTGGTTGAAGGCAGATTCCCCAGGGTCCACAGAGGGAGGAGGTTTGGGGGTTGGTTATCTTCCACGCCGCACCCTGAGAATCTGTTCCCTATCAAGTGCTTACCGGCAGAGTGCGAATGTAGGCCAATCCCAGCACAAAGACGAAAGTTTTGACAGAGAGATTTCACTTTGGAGTTCACATTCCCCAGGGGGGTTGTAATGGTTTTGTCTGAGACGGAACCGCTCTCCCTCAATGCTTTCCAGACTGAAGGAGGACGTGCCTTTCTCAAGAAGGATGGGCTGTCAGCGCAAGGGAGGCTTTGAGGTGGAAGTGCCCAGACCTCTTTCACCCCTTGGGTAGATTGCAGGACAATGGTCATCTGCGGATGGTCCGTCTGAGGCTCCCATCCGGTGACGTTAAGATCCTGCTTAGGTTGAGGATGTAGGCAGAGTACTTGGCCACTGTTCTAGTTGCGCTGTTGCTGGAATTAATGCCATGGCCAAAAGCCACTTAGGGGAGGAAAGGGTTTATTTCAACTTACCCTCCCACAGGTAACAGTACATCACTGAGGGAAGTCATCAAGGCAGGATCTGGAGCAGAGACCATGGGGGAGGCTGCTTACTGGCTTGCTCACTGGCTTGTGTTCAGTTAGCTTTCTTAAGCAGCCCTGACCCATCTACCTAAGGGATGACACTGCCCACAGTGGCTTAGACATCAATCAGCCATCAAGACAGTTCCTCATAGACATTGCCACAGGTCAGTCTTGTCTGGGCAGTCCCCTAGTTGGGACTCCCCCCAGATGAGACTGGGTTGTATCAAGTTGATAACTAAAGCTAACTAGGACACCCAGCATGTCCTGAGAGAGGCCCTGACTTCAAGTCCCTGGGAACAACTCCCAGCACTGAACAAACAGACAAACACACAGACACCCTGCTTTATCTTATTTTAGGGAATAGGAAAGATGGCTCAGCGCCTAAGAGTGCTCCCTGTCCTTGCAGAGGACCTGAGTTCCATTCCCAGCATCCACACGGCGAAACTTAGAAGCACCTGTAATTCCAGCTCCTGAGCACCTTGCTGCCCCCTTCTGGCCTTAAGGGGTACTGCGCTCTCCTGTGGCTATTCACACACAGGCACAAACACTGCGGAGAGCGGAGAGCGAGAGCGTGACGGGGAGGGGGGTGGAGAGGGAGAGAGGGAGAAAGAGAGAGAGGAGGAGAGGGAGAGAGAGAGAGAGAGAGAGAGAGAGAGAGAGAGAGAGAGAGAGAGAGAGAGAGAGAGATGCCTCAACACACTTGTAGAAGTCAAGGACAACCCCCGTGCCAGCCATCACCTCCTGCCTTGACTGATAGGAGCACCTTGCTCTGCAGATAGGAAAACTGAGGCTCAGAAACTAAGGGAGGCCCGATCTGTCAATGGCTGGAGAGTCACAGAAATCACACTGGAAATAGAGCTCTTTCACGACCACAGGACACCCCCAGGGTTCCTCTCAGTACCTTACTTAAACCCAGGACTAAAGCACAGTTAAACCAGGTGAGCAGGACATACCTGTAATCCCAGCCCTAGGGGGATCTGGAGTTCGAGCCAGCCTGGGCTACTTAATGAGGCTTTATCTCAAACAAAGGAATGAAAGAGATCTATCTTTGCTATATACTGTGTTGGTCACTTTTCTCACAGCTGGGTAGCTTAGGGGGTGGAGACTCAGATCCTGAGATCTTGGGGGAGAAGCCCCCTTTCAAGCATGTCCCCAGATGGCTGTCTAACCTTTTCTTGGGCATCTCTAGAGATGGGCACTTGCTCCCTTCTCTGTGTCCACTCAGCCTGCAGCTCCTTGCCTGAGGAGCCAAGTGAGGAAGCCCCATCTGTTTGCTCTGCCTGTTTGACAAGAAGCCTAGGCCTCCCTCTCCTCCCCCTCCTCCCTCTCTTCTACTTCTTCCTGTTCCTCCCACTCCTCTCTCCTCTCCCTCCTCCTCCTCTTTCTAGTCATCACCCTTCTCCCAATCCTCCCCTCCTCTCACTCCTCTCCTCTCACTCCTCCCCCTATTCCCCCTCTTTCCAATCCTCCCCCTCCTCCCACTTCTCCTCCTCATCCTTCATTGCATCCTCTCTCTTTTCTTCTCTTCTGCCTCCCCCTTGCCTTTCATTCCTTCTTTCCTCCCCCTTCCTATCTCTTTCCTCCCTCATTCCTCCCACTTTCTCCTCTCATCTTTTCTACTCCCCCTTCCTCTCATCTCTCATGTCCTCCTTCCTCCTGTCATTTTCTTCTCCCTCCTCCTCCCCCTCCTCCCCTTCCCCTTCTCCCTCCCCTCCCCCTCCCCCTTCCCATTCCCCTCTGAGAGTGCTGTTCAGATCCTCTTTGGCTTCCCATGTGGAGCCTGGCTGCTCTTCTGAAATCTTATCTGTGTACCCACCACTATAAAAAATGGGGCCTTGGGCCAGATGCGCAATGGCCTCCTGCATCACAAAAACCTTTTCCTGATTTTTTTTCTCTTCCTCTCATCAGTTTTGGGACTTCATTACAGAACTGGGCCCGGGCTCTAAAGGTCTTTGGGGAATCCACATCCCATTTCTTCCTGAAACAGAGCAGTGTCTCTCACATGTTCCTGGCTTGGTTTCCTTAGAAACCTTGGCTGGAGACGCCATGTGAGACAGTGCCTTTCAAAACGTCCTTGCAAAGGAATCACCTGGGGGTCCCACTATCACAACAGTTCTGAGTGACCAAGGCTGGGAGCCTGTGTTGGTTGCTGTTGTCCCTCAGATTCTGTTCATGCTTTTGAGACAGGGTCTCTCCATAACCTCGAATTTATTAAGTAGACACGGCCGGCTGTTGGTTGGTATAGTTAAAGCAATGGTCTCTCCAAGGACAAGGATGGCCGCTACCCACTCCCAGCCTTTACCGGGGCCACCTCTCTCTTCTCCAACCTCTGCCCCGAGCTTTCCCACAGCAAGAGGTCTAGAGTCAATGTACTGGGTCTTCTGACATCTCTGCTGTCCCCAGTATGACCCAGACCACACTGTGTGCTAGGAGCTGCCTAGAAGGACAGGGCCTGGCTAGGAGGGTCTCTTGCTGTGGGAAGCCACAGGGGCAAAAGTTGGAGAAGAGAGAGGTGGCCCCGGTAAAGGCCGGGAGTGGGTAGTGGCCATCCTTGTCCTTGGAGAGACCATTGCTTTAACTATACCAACTACGAGGCCTGTCTCCAGTCAGGTCATTATTTGGGCATGAGATGAGGGCGGGTTCCGAGACATGGATCACACAGGAGGCCTGAGCTGGTGCTTCCTGCTGCCAGAGAGCTGAAAGGTGGCGGGTGGCTTTGGGCTAAATGGACCTTTACTCTACTGGCCTCCTTCAGACAAGTTCCTGGGTCCTTGTACGTTCACTGCCCTGTGTAAGCCGGCAAACCCTCTTTACCAAAGCTCACCACTGTCTCTTAGGTCTAGGGAAAAAGGCTCCCTTTCTATTAAATTTTTATTTAGTTTGTGTTGAGGTAGGATGGGGTAGGGGTGGGTGCGTGTGTCACGGCACACATGTGGCGGTCAGAGGCCATCTGGGAATTGTAGTTTTTTGTTTTCCTTCTATCATGTGGGTCCCTGGGCTCAAACTCCGATTGTCAAGCTTGACCGCAAGCACCTTTATCCACTGAGCCATCCCACCGGCCCTTGCTGCCTCTCCCACCTGAGGAGATTCTGAATTGGAAACTCACACCTTGTCCTGCTCCAAGTCCCGGTTGACAGCGTTTCCATATGTGGGGAAGATGTTGAAGCCTTAGCTGAGGAACGTGATGATGAGATCTGGGATGCATAAAGCACACCCCTCCTGTCACCTCCTTCTCGAGAGGCTCAGCAGGCAGGGAGGGGAGTTATGATGTTTTTACTTTCTTTCTCATTTCAAACTCGAGGCCACTGAGCTCAGAGGAATTCAGGGAATCGCTTACAGTGCCTACGTGTGAAGGTCTGAGCTTGGATTGATTATTTATTTATTTATTTATTTATTGTAAAGATTGAATCTAGGGTCTCATGTATCACTGAGCCACACCCCAGCCCCTCACTGGGGGATTCTAGGCAGGAGGCTCTACCACTGAGCCACACCCCAGCCCCTCCCTGGGGGATTCTAGGCAGGGGCTCTACCACTGAGCCACGCCCCCAGCCCCTCCCTGGGGGATTCTAGGCAGGGGCTCTACCACTGAGCCACGTCCCCAGCCCCTCCCTGGGGGATTCTAGGCAGAGGCTCTACCACTGAGCCACGCCCCAGCCCCTCCCTGGGGGATTCTAGGCAGGGGCTCTACCACTGAGCCACGCCCCCAGCCCCTCACTGGGGGATTCTAGGCAGGGGCTCTACCACTGAGCCACGCCCCCAGCCCCTCCCTGGGGGATTCTAGGCAGGGGCTCTACCACTGAGCCACACCCCCAGCCCCTCCCTGGGGGATTCTAGGCAGGGGCTCTACCACTGAGCCCAAACTATATCCCAATTGTTGTTGTTGTTGTTGTTTTTTAAAGACAGAATATCACTAAGTTGCCCAGGTTGGCCTTGAATACATTCTTTAGCCCAAGTTTTTGCCAACAAGACAGACTCAGTGGTAAAGTACTTGCCTAACATGCATGAGGTCCCAAATTCAATCCCATACCACAAAATTCACCTACCTACCCACTCATCCAACCACCCACCCATCTACTCACCCACCCACCTACCCATTCACACACCCACCCACTCACCTACCCACCTACCCATCTATCTGCCTACCTACCTATCTACCCATCTACCTATCATCCATCCATCCATCCATCCATCCATCCATCCATCCATCCATATCTACCGATCCACCCACCCATCCATCTACCTACACACCCGCCCATCTATCCATCTACCCCCCACCCTACGCCCACCCAATTCATCCACTGGTCCACCCACCTACCTGAAAGAAAGGGAATAATGACACAGAGTCACACTCCACCATCTACTCAAGAGAAACCCGCTGTCTGTCACAGTGGCTAAGAGAAATCCTGGTCAGGGTCCTGAGAGGCAAGAACTTCATGTTCCAGAGAGACACCAAAATCAAATTGATGAAACTGAGGCAAAGAGCTAAAGAACATATATGGAGGGTGTCGACGATGATGTATACGGCACCCTTCAGTGCTGTGGAAGAGCAAAGAAATCACAAGTTCCAGAAGAAACCAGCCCCAGCCCCACCCTCACGTTGCCTCCCTAGGGAAGCAGAGTGTGAGAAATCAAGGAGAAAGGATGGGGGGGCGGGGTTCAGCAAACACACGAACCTGAGTTCAGCGCCAGCACCCATGTAAGAAACTGGGTGTGGTGGTGTACACTCATAATCCCATGGCTGGTGGAAGTGGGGCACGGGGGTGGGGCGACGCCGGGCAGCAAGACCCAGGCAGGGACAGGAGGATCCCCTGGACTCACTGTCTGGCCTACCTCATCTAATTGGTGAACTCTGGGCCAATGGAAAATCCTGCTTCAAAGGAGATGGATAATGATCCTGAGAGTGATGCATGTGGTTGTCCTCTGGCACGCACACACACACAGACACACACACACGCACAACACACACACACACTCGCAGAGAAAGACAGAGAGAGATTAAAGAAGAAGGGACTGGAGAGTTGGCTCAGCAGTTAAGAGAACTTGCTGCTTTTGCAGGGCATCCATGCTCTGTTCCCAGCACCCACATAGTGGTTCACAGCCCTCTGTACCTCTGATTCCAGGGACCTGACACCCTCTTCTGGTCTTTTGGGTACTGCATACATGTGATGTGCATACATTCATGCAGGCAAAACACTCAAACACATTAAAAACTAATTTAAAAAGAGAAGAGAAAAAATAAAGAAATGAAAGTTTAAAAAATCTAAGACAAGTACCTCTTTAAATTTTATTATTTATTTCCTTCCTTATTCAGTGTGTTTGTGTGTGTGTGTGTGTGTCTGTCTGTCTGTCTGTCTCCCTCTCTCTCTCTGTCTCTCTCTCTCTCTCTCTCTCTCTCTCTCTCTCTCTCTCTCTGTGTGTGTGTGTGTGTGTGTGTGCCCTCACATGCCATGACACACCTGTGAAAGTCAGAGGACAACTTGTGGAGCCAGTTCTCTCCTTTCATCTTGAGGGTCCTGGGAATCACATTCTGGCTATCAGCTTTAGCGACACACGACTTTACCGATAGAGCCATCTCACCAGCACCAAATAAACCCGTGGATGGGGGGGAAACAGGCAGACAGCTAAGGGATGGACAGGCACTTGCCTAAGATGGCCCGGCATCCTGACATACCAGACCCTAAGTCACCACTGTAGGAAAGAGCCTCCTGTCCACCTTGCTCCAGTTCTCGTGGCTCTAAGAAGCTTATGTGTACATGTGGGCATACAGGATGTGTATGCATGTGACCATGTGTAACTGCAGGATGTGTGTGTGCACATGTGTGCTTGTGCATGTGTGTGTGCACATACGGGATATGTGTGTATGCCGGATGTGTGAGTGTGCATGTGTGCATGCGGGATGTGTGTGTGTGCGAGCATGTGTCTGTGTGCATGTGTGTGCATGCGCATATGTACGAGCATAAGAGGTGTGTGTGCATGTGTACATGTGCACACGTGGAATGTGTGCACGTGCGTGTGTTTACGTGCAGTGGACCATAGGTGGAGGTCAGTAACTTCCTCTCCTTCCATTGTATTGGAAATGGAGTGTAAGCTGCCAGGCTCACCTGAAACCGCCTGTGCCCAGCTTTTTCAGTGGATTCTGGGAATCCAAACTCAGGTCCACACCCTTGTGAAGCAAGCAAACAAGAGGCCATGTTCTTGAGCTGTCTCCTACCCTGGAGTCCAAAACTCTTGGGTTGTCCATCTGTCTGTCCTCCTTTTGCCTATTCTACCAGGCCAGAGAAGATCATGGCTCCCGTTAGAGGTCAAAGTTCTAGACGGAAGCACATTGACCTGCAGTCTTTGGGACAGATACCCCAGTCCTCAGGGATGGGACCCTCAAAGCTCTGACTCTGGTTTCCTCCCTGCTGATTCTGGCTGCTAGCGGCCGGCAGCCTCTGTCTCAGGCATATTGCAAGCACATGTGCGTCTACAGTCAGGCCTATTCACAGTAAGCCAGTGCTGAAAACCACATTAAGAATGAATCTGAGGGGAGGGAGGCACTCTGTGACATGCTTTATTTTATTTTCGTTCAGACCTGGAAAGAAACGCGTCTTGGCTGCTAATCAAAGAGGTGGTAGGAGCCTCTTAGCAGAGAGCAAACCTCCCCTGCCTGTCTCTCGGGACAGTGGCTCTGCCTTGAAGCGGTTGAGAGCCCTCCCCCCCGCCGACCATGGCTGGTCTATCAGCTGGACTTTTCATGTCAGCCTGGGTTCTCCTTTCATGGGACACTGGATCCCTTGCCTCTGCTGTCCCAGCTCATCTTCCATACTGCAAAAAGGGATTCCAGGGTAAGGGGCTAGGGGTGGGGTCGGAGACCAGATGGACCTCCATTGACTTCTGGAAATTCAAACCCTTTTCAGTCCCTAGGGCTTCATGGAGAGTGTATATTTAAAGACCTTGGCCTGGGGGCTGGTGGGATGTTTCAGGAGGTAAAAGTGATTGCTTACAAGCAGGAGGACCTGGGTTCGGATCCCATGTAACCAGCCAGGCATGGTCCCTGGGGTGTCTTTAACTCTAAGACTATGGAGGATGGCTGGGGCTTGTAGGTTGCTATCCTTGCTGAAAACTCAACTATCCGGGTTCAGGGAGGGGCTCTGACCCAAATAATAAAGTCAAGAGAGAGTAATAAAGGAGGGTACACGACATTCTTCCTCTGGGTTCCGGTGCATGCGTGTGTGCATGTACACCACCAACACACACCCAGGTATAGCAGTGTGTGTTTGTGATTTCAGCCCTGGCGGGGGCAGAGACAGGCAGAGCCCCTGGACTTACTGGCCAGAAAGCGTAGTCTACTTAGTGAGCTCTGGTTCCGTCTGAGACCCTGTCTCCAAACAAGGTGAACAGTGTCTGAAAAAGATGACAATTGAGGTTGCCCTCTAGGTTCTGTGCTCCTGCCATGTGTGCAAACATACATGCACACACATGCAAACACACAAGCACATACATGCACACACACATGCAAACACACAAGCACATACATGCACACACACACACACAAGATCTGAGGTAAGGAAACGAACAGTGATTCCAAGTTCCACTGTGGTGGGATGGGAAGGCGTTCTGGCTGAATCTGGACCTGTGCTGTAGAATATGCAGCAGACCTCTGAAGAGCCTCAAACAGACAGACAGCAGCTACAACACACTAAGACTCATACCTCTGCATCCTGACCCTCTCAATGTCCAGTATCCTTCCTGCGAGTTCCATAGTCCCTTCATCTCACACACACACACACACACACACACACACACACACACACACACACACACATTGAGAAGTTACGCTCTGAGCTGTTGCTGTAACTCATTTAGGAGAGGGTTTGCCTAGCATACCCCAAGCCCTGGGCTTCACCCCCAGCACCACATAACTCTGGGCCTATTGGCACATACAGACTCATGCTTATAATTCCAGCACATTCGAGGTAGATCCAAGAGAATCAGGATTCAAGGTCATCCTCAGATACATAGTGAGTTCAAGGCCAGCCTGGGCTACATGAGAACCTACCCCCAACAAAACAAAACAAAACAAGCAAGTTACTCCCCTTTAGTTCCCCAGAAACCCTTCTGATTCTTGCTTGGTGACAAGCACCACCCGGTCTAACCCATTGGCTAGTGAATCTGAGCTCTCACAGCCCTGGGTTTTGGTTGTTGTTGTTGTTGGTTTTTTTGTTTTGTTTTGTCTGTTGCTACCCTATTGTTCTGCTGTCTGTGGGGCCCCTTTAAACCACCTCAGCTGCACCAGTGTCTCCCCATCAAGAGCAAGCTGTCTAAAACGGAAAGGCAGCTCCACTCTGCTTGGCTACAAGCCAGAGAGCAACCATTGGAGAACACAGATGTCTTTGTGCAGAGAGGCAAAGACAACCTCTCATAGAGGTGCGTGGCTGCCACCTGCTGGACGGATGTGGTACTGACCATATAAATCCATGGGACCTGGCTGGGATTGTACCGGTTCCGTGCCTGGATTCAGTAACCTTGGACCTGCTCGCTTCTTCTCTTCCAATGACCTGGAGCTGTTGCTTCCTCACCAAGGGCGTGAGAGCATAGATCGGCATGTAGAGTACTTTAGAGACAGAATCCCACCTGTAGAGATGGCTCTGTGGTTCAGTTGGTGCAATGCTTGCCTACAGTTTGGGAGGCCCTGGGTTCTTCTGTCCAGCACCGTGGTGCACACCCATAATTCCTGTACTCGGGGGTGGGGGTGGGGTGGAGGAGAAGGCAGGAGGATCAGGAAATTATGGTGGTCCTTGGGGTTCAAAATCAGTTTGACCCAACTGGAAGACGTTTTCTAAAAACAACAGCAAAATACCAAACCCAAGCTCCAGTTCCACCAAACTGCTTTTCTTTTAAGAACAATCAGTTTTCTCACCTATAAAATGGGAATACTGCTAATACTGGTAATACCTTCCTTGTAGGGGTGTGGTGAAGTTTATCTGGGTGAATATTTGTGAACTGCTTAAAACTGGCCTCTAGGGTATAGCCTGGTGGGAGCTCACTTGCCTAGTAGATATTCAGCTAGCCCTGGTTCCACCCATTGAATTGTCATACATACATACATACATACATACATAAAAGTATATGTAGTAATATTATTTGCAATTTGAATGGTAGTTATTATCAATATATTTTATATATTGATGTGATAAGTAAAGAGACAGAACAGAAGATACATAGCTAATAAACATGATAGGTAGATCTGTAGATTGAAAATAGATAGATAGATAGATAGATAGATAGATAGATAGATAGATGATAGACAGACAGATGATAGATAGATAGATAGATAGATAGATAGATAGATAGATAGATAGATGATAGGTAGGTAGGTAGGTAGACAGACAGATAGATGATAGATAGACAGACAGATAGATAGACATGTGACACGATAGCTAGGGCCTGACCCATTGCAAATGCTATATTAATCCTGTCCTATTTTGAGCTCTCGTCTGTCTTCTTTGCTGACATTCCCCCTGCTGAAAGCTCTCTACCCCATCCCACCCTGTCTCTTAGACTGTCTTTCCCTTGTAGCTCTGAAAGTTTTTCATCGAGAGTTGGGTGGCACCCCTCCAGTCTGCCTCTAGGCTGACCCCAGTCCCTTGATGCCTCCTAAGGCAGAAATCTCACAGCAACTGCCTTAGGCACCCAGATACACTTTTGTTTCTCAGGATGTTGTGTTTTGAGATAGCTACCATGTAGCTGAGGCTAGCCTTGAATTCATGAACCTCTGGCCTCAGCCTCCCAAATGCTGGCATCCCAAGCATGCACCACATGTCTTCCGATGCCTCTGAACTGTGAACCCGTCATCTGCAGAGGCTCTGAATTTCTAGTACCTAGTGTATGTAACTCTGATCTCAGAAGGGAGGCTGAGTAATGCAACTTGGGGATAGGCCTGGGTTCCATCCATTACTTGTGATACCTGTACCTATGTCTATGTATGTGTCTGCACCATACTGATATCTACATCTATGTATGGCTGTCTGTAAAGTACTATCTATGTAAGCATGAGGATTGGAGTTTGATATTCAGAACTCATATGATGGCTATGGCTGTGTGTACTGTGTAAATCCAATGCTGGGGGCCGGGTGGGGGTGGTGCAGAAAGACAGATGGATCCCTGGGGCTTATTGGCCAGCCAGCCTAGTAATTGTCCTGCCTCAAGTCCCAGTGAGAGATAAACCCGATTTCAAAAAAACAGCTCTGAAGGAAAGATTTCTGTTCTTCGTATGCGCGCACACACACATGCACACACACACATGTATACACTACACGAATACATATACACATGTGCACATATACACACAAAGGCCTGGCATGAACTGACCATCACAGAGAGCATTGCTGTCTTCTCTCACTGAGTTAGTAAGATCCTATCTCAGAAATAAAAGAACTCTAAAATATCCATAACAGCCTGATGTGCTGGTTCATTTGCAGCTCAGGACACTGGCCTTTGAGGTTAAGTTGCTTGGGATTCCTCAGTCAGGTAAGGGGTTCTACCTGGGTTCTAGCCTAATATGGCTGATTGCGGAGGTTGGCCCATGTCCTGCGAGGACACTGGAAAGCATTGTGGTCTCTGGGGTCTACAAGTTCCTGCTCTGAATCCTCTCCCTCAGAGGACTATAGGACTGTACACCAGGAGTCCAGTGTTCCGGTTCCATTTCTGTTGATGTGATAAAACACTAGAGAAGGAAAAGGTTGTTTGGGCCCTAGAAGTCACAGTCTATCATTGAGGAAAGTCCGGGCAGGCATTCAGGCAGGAGCTAGAGGCTGAAACCATGGAGAATGCTGCTTGTGAACTCACTCACTCACTCACTCACTCACTCACTCACTCACTCACTCACAGACTCATGCTTAGATAGTGTTCTGACATAGTGTCCAAGACCACTTGCCCAGGGAATGGAGCTGCCCACAGTGGACTGGGTCCTCTTATATCAACTAACAGTCAAGACAACCGCCTACAGACATATCCGCACAGACCAATCTGATCAGGGCAAGTCCTCAATTGAGACTCCCTTGTCAACATGTCTATGAGGTGTCATGTTGACAGGCAAAGCTAAGATGACAGGTGTGGCATCAGCAGCCCTGGCCTAAGTTCCAGCTCTGCCCCTGGCTTCTGCACAGTCACAGGAGGGTCGCTCACCTCTCCAGACAGTTTTGCCATGCTATTTTCTGCCTTGGGGGAATGAAGAGTTTGTAAACTGACTCCAAAGACAAGCTGTCCTTTTGAGGAAGCCTGGGGAGATGCATCTGTGGAAAGAAAGTCTCTAAGAAGCTTGGTTTGTCCCTTCGACGGGAGATGAAAACCCGGGATTGAACGGTTGAATTTCAAACGAGAAAGGGCACTGTTTTAGAACAAATATGGATGCCTTCAAACAGGAAATGGCCTGATTTAAACTGGAAATGGCCATATTTAGAGCCAGAAACAGTATCATTTAAACCGGAAGTATGATTGCTTCACATCAACTTCTGTTCCTTCTGCAGTGTTTCTTTCTTTGTCATCTCTGAGGTAGAGCTCATACACACAAAAACAAAATGCTAAGAAATTCAATTTGGATAGCTTTCTCTTCCGCCTAGCTAAAGGAGAAAGGTAGTTTTGTTTCTCTGGGATTGTTGGGGAAATGTATTGGTTGAAGACCCTAAAAAAGCGATGGGGTCCATCCAGCCTGGAGAAGGATGTTCTGTCCCCAGTTTGAAATGCTGAAATCCAGTATACCCTCAGCATTTTGAACATTTTGGGTTTTCAAGCTCAAATGATAAAGTCTATGCAAACATTCTCAAATCCTAACTCCAAAAATTTGAGACGTTTCTAGTCCTAAGTGTTTCATTCATCTAAGGGAGACAGGACATGTAATAACAGACTTGTCTGGATGGTTTTTAGAATAACTTACTGAAGTTAGAGTCACACAGAACAAAATTAAACACGTCAAGGTGACTTGAACGTCTTTCATTACAATCACTAAATTGTTTAGTTGTTACCAGTGTCTTCTCCTAAACTATTTTAAATTTGATTGTGTGTGGTGTGGTGTGTGTGTGTGTGTGTGTGTGTGTGTGTGTGTGTGTGTGAGAGAGAGAGAGAGAGAGAGAGAGAGACAGAGACAGAGAGAGACAGAGAGACAGAGAGAGACAGAGAACATGAATGTGCAGTAACATCTCATTTTTGGAATCTTGGTTTATTCTAAGCATCTTTTCGTGTTTGTTGGAGAGAGATCTATACAGAAATGTCTTTTTAACCTTTTAAATTTGAGCTGTCAGGGCAACTCAGTGGTCAGGAATGCTTGGTGCTCATTCAGAAGACCTGAGTTCAAACCACAGCAATTCTGTCAGCCTGCTCAAACTACCTCTAATTCCAGCTCCAGTGGATCTAGTGCCCTCTTCTGGCCCCTACAGGAACTGCACACACACACACACACACACACACACACACACACACACACACTTCCCCTACCCCCATCCCCACACAAATCTTTTTTTTAATTGAGCTACTTGCTTTTTTGTTGTTGAGCTGCATAATCTGAATATTATGTGCATATTACAATGTCATCGGTCACATGACTTGTGAACACCCTTCCACTCTATAGCTTGTCTTTCCACTCTCTTTGTGATATCTTTAGGCATACAAGAGTTTCTGTTTTAATTTTAGTTTTAGTGGATTTCCTCTTAATTTTTTGTCCATACTAGATCTTTCTGTAAAGATCTACTCTGTTCTGGGATTACAAGCATGCCCAGATTCCCCTACCACCATGGGTCTGAAAGGATTCGAACTCAGGTCCTCAAGCTTGCAAAACAAGAACTTCACTCACTGAGCCATTGCCACAGCCCTATAGCAGGTTTTTAGCACATTGCTCAGCAATGAGCGAAGGCTGCCTTTGCCTTTAAAGGACTTTCCTGGGGGCCCTGTGGAGGTCACACTGAATAACACAGGCTTCCCACAAAGGAGCAAGCTCCTCTGAGCTCCTAGCTCTAGGGTTGTGGGCGGCGGGACCACAGTATCTCCCAGCCCCACACCTCACCCCATGGGACAGACAGCTGCAGGGAACCTGTGACACAGCCCAGTTTAGAAAGACCAATGACAATGAAAATTCGGTCTGACACCATCTGGCTTCAGTTCCAGAGACTAAAATTAGGCTGGAGAAATTTAGGATACACTTTAGATTCCAAAGAAAATAGGGGCGGGGGCCAGAAAATGGATCAGAAAAGACTTTGGGTGACTCAGCCCCAGCTGCGGAAAGCAGGCACAAGCTCTGCTTGTGGGAAGGAGCAAAGGATGCCTTTCTTCCTTCACAGCAAAAGAAGACTGCTTGTAATCCCAGAACTAGGCAAGAAGAGACCAGAGAATCCTTAGGGTTCCGGAGGCCAGTGAGAGATGCTGTCTCTAAAATCAAGATGGCCGGCGAAGTGACTCAGTGAATATGGGCACCTGTTGGCAAACCCAATGGCCCAGATTCAATCCCCCAGGAGCCAACTGTTGGAAGGAGAGAACTGATCTCTTCTGACCCCCTCCTAGGTGCCACATGATATGTGCACACACGCACGCTTGAGCACACACATACACACACACACCCCTGAGGTTGACCTCTGGCCTCCACTCACATGCATACATAGGCATCTTCATAATATGTGCATCTGCACACATGAATGTGTACACAGAGAAATAATGAGAGTTAAAGGCAGACAGCAGGCAGGCAGGCAGGCAGTGGGGGTCAGTAGCTGGCTAGGCCTACAGCCTGGGTGGTACCGTGAACTAGCTGTGCCCTCTTGACCAAGCTATATATATCTCCTTCCTGGCGATTCATAGTCCTTATCTTAAGTCACATTTGCTCTCCCTTTTCACAACCCGAGAAGGACACTTGGAGCCCCACCCCACCCCTCTTGCATTTGTGTCTGGCCTGCATCCTGTAGTCTTTAATCCTATGCACTGTCCCTGAGCCCTGTGTCAGGGTGGGAGGGAAGCCTTCATAGAAACTATGCTGTCTGTGAGGCATAGCTCAGTTTGCTGAGTGTTTACCTAGTGTTCACAAGCCCTGGGCCTGATCCCTAGCACGACATAGATGAGGCTCGGGGGTGCATGGCTATAAACCTAGCACTTGGGAAGTCGGGGCTGGAGGATCAGGAGAGCAGGGTCATCCTTGGCTACACATTGAATGTGAAGTCTTCCTGGGCCACATGGGTCTCCCTTTCAATAACATAATAATGATAATCATAATAAGTATTACTAATATTATGAGGAGAAAAGGAGGAAGAGATGGAGGAGGAAGAGGAGGAGGGGAAGAAGAGGATGATGGGGAGGAAGAGGAGGAGAGGGAGGATATTTGAGCCAGGCACACAGTGGGATAGTTCTGTAATACCAGCACTCGGAAGGCTGAGGCAAAAGGATGGAGAGTTTAAGGCCAGCCTGGGCTACAGAATAAATTTATGGTTACCCTAGGCAACTTAGTGCAACAGTGTCCCAGCAGTCTGTCTTGGGTCAAAGGGATCATTCTGAATGCTGTCAATTGTCCTTCAGGTATACGTGTGTGTGCACATGTGTTTGAGTGTACCCACCTGTACACATGTGTGGAAGCCAGAAGAGGCATCTGGATCCCCCTCTATCTCCCTCAGCCTATCGCTTTGAAGCAGGGTCTCTCTGTCCCGGAAGCAGGGGCTTGTGTTTTCTCAGCTAGGCTGGAAACTAGTAGGACTTTGCAGCCTTCCGCTCTCAGTGCCCTCTTGAAGTTGGTGTTTCGGGCATACGCAGGATGCCTGGCTGCCCGGCTGCTGGGATCGGATCTGGTTGTGCAGCAGGCATCAGTCTGTACTTGACCATCTCTCCAGTCCTAGTAGGCATGTGCTCTTGAAAGAGAATCTGTAGCCCAGGAATCCCTGCTCCCCCCCCCCCCGTAGCCTGAAGGATAGGACCCAACACATGCTCTGACTTCTTCCCTTGGGGAACTGTGAGTGATGGTGTCTCACTGATGCCTGTGGACAGAGCTACTGACCTGGCTGCTTTCACAGCCCCCTGCTGTCCCGTGAAAGTGGCTGAGTGCCTTCATGTCCTCAGAATGTTCCAGACCAGGCTAGGGGTTGGTGGGGAGAGTGAGGGGGAGGAGGAGAGAAAAGAGGAGAAGGAGGGGGAAGAGGAAGGGAAGGGGGAGGAAGTGGTAGAGTATTCTAGCAGTCTGGTGTTTGGCTTCCGGCCTCTGGCTGTGCTGAGGGCTTTTCTGAGCCTGCACAGCAGGTGATTAAAGTGCCTGGGATTCTTCTCCTTTTGTTATAGAGTTCCTGATCAACTTCAAGTGTGTGTCTGGTGGCTGCAGCCATTTGGCTTGGCACATTGAACTCTTCAGAAGGCCCCTACTTGAAGAGCCAGGACATTGTTCAGGGGATAGAGTGTGTGCCCAGCATGCAGAAAGCCTTGGTCTTATTCCTGGCCACATACCTTGGTGAGGGGCTACACACCTGCAATCCCAGTACCTGGGAGGCTGAGGCAGGAGGATCATGATTTTGCAGCCAGGCTGAGCTACTTAGTACAGTACCACAGTAAGACTCCGGTGAGCCTTAGCTTACCCGAGACCCTGAGTGAACAACGCAGAGACAGGAATCGATGCAAAAGCAAGAGGAGTTTTATTTAATCCAGCATGCTGGGGTCCCCCTGCACATGGAGAAGAGTGACCACGTGTGGCCCATCCAGCAGGCTTTTATACAGTCCTCAGGGCCGCCGCCATTAGGCAGAATGTGATTGGCAGAACACTGTGACTTTTAAACTGATTGGTCATTGGGGAATGAGGTAGGTGGCCAATGGTCTTTGAATAACTCTGGGCCTCCCCTACCCACAGGGACCTCCCTGGGGTCCAAGGAATGTAATTTAGCTCTCCCTTCCAGAGCAGAGGGTGTCTGGTAGAATTTTCCAAAGTTTCTGAGGTGACCTTTTCACCACCTCAAAATGAAACAGAATAAAAGCAACAAACCCAAGTGAACCCAGTGGGTGCAGTGGCCACTTCACACATGAAGGACCCAAGTTTGGATCCTTAGAACCCACATAAAGAGCCGAGCATAACTGTTCTTGAGACGTACATGGCCTGCCCCTAGACAGACTACCATCTACTTAGTGAACCAATGAGTTTACTGGGATTAGCATAGGAGCAGAGACAACTATATCACTGAGAAACCCACTCCAGCCTGGGGGACAGTTCACAAAAGCTGCATTTCTGAACCTCTCTGAGTGGCTCACAGGCAGCTCAGTGAATCAGACTCCTCTTAGGACTTCCTGTTTATATGACCTTGGGCAGGGCCTTAGAGACTCTGATGAGTTTCAGGGACTTCCGGAGACTTGCGAGTTGCTTATTTCCTGAGCCTTAAAGACTCTCTCAGGGATAGAGTTTCAGCTTGAAGGCCAGAACCACACAGCAGGAGCCTGCACTCTGCTGGAGAGGCAGAGACAGGAAGATTCCTGGAAACTTACTGGCTGGCTAGCCTGGCCTGCATAGTAATGTTCCAGGCTAAGGAGAGACCCTGCCTCAAACAGAAGGTAGGGGGCATCTGAGTACTGACACCCAAGGATATGTTCTGACCACCACATATTCACCTCCTCACACAGATACACACACACACACACACACACACACACACACATAGACATACACACACATGCATACATACACACACACACACACACACACACACACACACACACTTTATTAAGGACCAGTGAGATGGCTCAGTGGATGAAGGTGTTTGTTGCCAAGTTTGATGTCCTGAGTTCAATTCTGGGACCCACATAATAGAAAAAGAGAACCAACTCCTACAAATTGTCCTCTGACTTCCACACATGCATACTGGCACGCGCGCACGCGCACACAACCATATACAGAGAAATATACATAATTGAAAATAAAATCACTGAGTTTTATTTAGTTAGGAGGTTCTTTTTTCTTTTTTTTTTCTTTTTGGTTTTTCAAGACAGCGTTTCTCTGTGTAGCGGTGGCTGTCCTGGAACTCACTCTGTAGACCAGGCTGGCCTCGAACACAGAAATCTGCCTGCCTCTGCCTCCCATGTGCTGGGATTCAAGGCATGCGCCACCACTGCCCGGCTTTTCTTTTCTTTTTTGTTCATTGTTTCTTTTGGAGACAGGATTTTACCGTGTAGCCCTGCGGGACTTTAAAACTATGATCTTCCCACCTGGGTCTCCCCAGCGGTGAGATTACAAACATGTAAAAAGAAAACGCAAATTCAAGCCAAACCAAGATGGCTTCTCACGCTCCCCAGCTTGGCAGTGATGCTAAACACCAAGATAGCTGCCTCCCTGAGCTCTGGGTACCAGGCAGAGCACTTGGTGCTGGAGCTGGTTAGACCCCTCTTGCTTAGCATTCAGCCAGGGCTGACCTAGCAGGCAAGGGGAAATGGGCAACGGACCAACAGCTAGGAGAGCCGTGCTGTTTGAGTCTTTTTGTTTGTATGTGCAGGTGGAGACTGGCAGTTGACATCAGACATCTTTCTACACTGCTCTCCACCTTAGTTTTAAATATTTCCTTATAATTATGAGTATGCGTGGGTGTCTTGTGTGGGAGCCCTTGCACATGCATACAGTACCTACAAAGGCCAGAAGAGGGCGCTGTTATCTCTGGAGCTGGAGTTCTAGGGGACTGAGAGCCACTGGTGTAGATGCTAGGAACCAGACTCAGGTTCAAACTGTGCAGCAAGCCATCTTAACGGCTGAGACATTTCACTTCGTTAGACATAGGCTCCCTCACTGAGCCTGGCGTTCTCTTATTAGGCTAGGTTGGTTGGCTGCTGAGCCCCCTGAGGGTGTGTGTAGCACCCTCCGGTTTCTGCCTTCTCGGTGCGGGCATTCAGGCCGTCATGCTGAGCACATGGGTCCTAGAGCTCGAACCCACACCCTCCCGCTTGCAAGGCAAGCGCTTCGCCGACTGAGCAGACTCTCCCCTGAGGAATTCGCAGCCCCCCTACCCCCACCTCATTCTTCCTGATCGTCCCAGCTCCAGCCCAGCTCTGAGCAGAGAGCGGGCATCCCACACAGAAGCGATTCTCTAGCCGGCCCCCCCAATTCTCCCACCAAGGTCCTGCTTCTAACCTGAACTTTCTTCCATCTAACTGCTTGGTGAATTCAGCTAGGCTCCCAGAAGCCCCTGGGGTACGAAGGGGCAGAAGCTTCACTTGTTGCCCTAGCAACCCCCCCCCCAACTTGAGATGTAGGTGTAACTTGCGTGGTACTGTAGCGATTCGTTCTTGCTAAACTGTAAATGGCTAGAGGGGAGAGGGGAAACAGGGTTTCTGGCCACTACTCGAATGCGACAAACCAGACTTTCTTTTGACACATCGGTTACTCCTAACCAGCAGAAGGTCCTCATCACGGTGAATTTTCTTATCATGAACACAGTAACTGAGGATTCAGGAGTTAAGGAAGTTAGTTGTCAACCTTCCTTCCTGCTCAGTTTGGCCAGAACAGGATCCAGGGGCATTGAGTTAAACTGTTGGGCACCCACGGAAGATGTTGCACAAAGGCCTTTGTTGTTCAACTGTGGCGCTCAAGTTTATTCATTGTGTTTATGGGTGGGGCAGTGTTCACCTGTGGAGGTCAAAGGACAACTCAAAGAAGGCATTTCTCTCCTTCGGCCAACATCAGACTAGTCAACAAGTACTTTGTCCTGACGATGATGATGATGACAACGTTGACGACGACGGGTGGTGGTGGTGATGATGATGTCAACTTTACACAAACTACAGTCATCTGAGGAGAGAGAGCCACCAATTGAGAAAATGCCTCCATAAGGCCCACCTGTAGGCCAGCCTGTAGGGCATTTTCTTAATTAGGGATTGATGAGGCCCAGCCCATTGAGGGCGGTGTCAATCCTGGGGAGATGGGGCTGGACTGTACAGTAAAGCAGGCTGAGCAAGCCATGAGGAACACGCAGTAAGCAGCCTCCTCCACAGCCTCTGCATCAGCTCCTGCCTCCAGGTTCCTGCCTTAATTTCTGCCCTGACTTTCCTTCATGAAAGCTCTAAGATGAACAAACCCTTTCCTTCTAAAGTTGCTTTTGATCACGTTTTATTACAGTAATAGAAACCCCTAACTAAGATGTACGCTTTCTTCCTGAACTATCTCACCAGCTCCTCAGATGTGTGTGTGTGTGTGTGTGTGTGTGTGTGTGTGCATATGCGCATATGCAAGGAGGCCAGAGGACCTCAGCTGTCATTCCTTAGACACATTTCAATTTTTTTTTAATTCCTTTGTTTCTTTTTTGAAGCTCAGTATCCCTCCCTCCGGCTTAGAAATGACTGGCTAACTGACCAGGGAATCCTAAGGACCTACTTATCTTGGGATTACAAATGTGCATCACCATGCATGGGCCAGGGGATAGAATGCAGGTCCTCATGTTTCTGTGGTAAGCATTTTACTGATGAGTCACGCCCCCAGCCCCTCCCTGGGGGATTCTAGGCAGGGACTCTACCACTGAGCCACGTCCCCAGCCCCTCCCTGGGGGATTCTAGACAGGGGCTCTACCACTGAGCCACGCCCCCAGCCCCTCCCTGGGGGATTCTAGGCAGGGGCTCTACCACTGAGCCATGCCCCAGCCCCTCCCTGGGGGATTCTAGACAGGGGCTCTACCACTGAGCCACGCCCCCAGCCCCTCCCTGGGGGATTCTAGGCAGGGGCTCTACCACTGAGCCGCATATCCAGCTCTCCTTATTTTGAGACAGGGTCTCACTCAGTTGCCCAGGCTGGCTTCAGGCTCTTCATTCTCATGCCTCAGCCATAAGTAACTGGGATCACAGGTCGGCCTTGCCAGGCCCCAGCTCAGTTTGGGTTTCTTCTGAGTCTAGCACCCTTACTCCTAGGACCTAGGGACCAAGGGGAATAGGTTAGCCCTGCATACCAAAAGGATACAACTAACTCTGGAGACCGTACCAGGTTTTCTAAAGAAATGGTTTGCTTCTCTCAAGGAGATTGAGAACCTTCAAGCTCTTACTTTTTGTTACATTTTGTTTATTATGTATCCTGTGCACACGCATGCGCATATATGCCTGCATGTGGACGGAGGTCCGAGGATAAGATTGAACTCATGTGTTAAGGTTGGCAGCAAGTTCCCTAACCCACGGACGGACCCATCCTGCCAGCAAGAACCATAATGTTTTAAAGAAAATGAGACCAGAGCCATGAGCATCTCCACTTTACAGGCAGGGAAACAAAACCCAGAGAGGTTAGTTAACTGATCCAATGTCACACAGCCTGAGGAAAACCTAGGCAGTCTGAGCTCTTAACTACCATGGCTGCCTGATTCAGGCTTTGACCTCAATGGTAGTTGATGGGGTTAGATAAGTTTACTCCTGAACATGGGTCATCATCATAGACTTGACACCTGAGACGATGACCAGTGAAGTGCCTTCACTGTAACCTCTATCCTCTCCATGTAGGCTAGCCTCTGGGCCCTCTCAGGCGACTAGGAGAGAATATTCCCTCCCTTCCGATCTTCTCTCTCATGACATAAGCCAGGACGGATGAACTCCAGCAACAAAGTCATCTTTAGCTCTGTCTTAACCCCGTGGATGTAACCTGAGCCCTTCTGCTGTGTCTGGGTGGAAACAGCTGTGGTGGGAACAGAGCAGCTGCTAGGGGAGGCACTTACTGTGCACAGGAGGAAGTTCCCAGAGCAGGAGGGGGGATGGGGGGGGCGGTTACCGAGATCACTGGGACAGCCAGCCACAGAGATGCAAACTGCCCTTTGGGTCAGCTGAGAGTCTCCTGGGTGGAGCGAGGGAGGTCAGATCTATCTGCCTGGAAAACCTGTGAACAAGGCAGGGAGGCCTGTGTCTACACAACCCTGATCATCTCCCTGCATTATAGCTTGTCCACAGTGCTTGCATTCTATATTCCAGCCTCCTCTTTCTTGTGTTTATAATTAGGGGTGGTGATGCTGCTGCTGCTGCTGATGATGATGATAATGATGATGATTTGAATGATAAGAATTGAATCTAGAGCCTTCTGAAAACTAAGAAAGTGCTTTACTGATGAGCCACACCCTCAGCCCCTCACTGGGAGATTCTAGGCAGGGGCTCTACCACTGAGCCACACCCCAGCCCCTCACTGGGAGATTCTAGGCAGGGGCTCTACCACTGAGCCACACCCCAGCCCCTCACTGGGGGATTCTAGGCAGGGGCTCTACCACTGAGCCACACCCCAGCCCCTCACTGGGGGATTCTAGGCAGGGGTTCTACCACTGAGCCACACCCCAGCCCCTCACTAGGGGATTCTAGGCAGGGGCTCTACCACTGAGCCACGCCCCCAGCCCCTCACTGGGGGGATTCTAGGCAGGGACTCTACCACTGAGCCACGCCCCCAGCCCCTCACTGGGAGATTCTAGGCAGGGGCTCTACCACTGAGCCACACCCCAGCCCCTCACTGGGAGATTCTAGGCAGGGGCTCTACCACTGAGCCACACCCCAGCCCCTCACTGGGGGATTCTAGGCAGGGGCTCTACCACTGAGCCACACCCCAGCCCCTCACTGGGGGATTCTAGGCAGGGGCTCTACCACTGAGCCACACCCCAGCCCCTCCCTGGGGGATTCTAGGCAGGGGCTCTACCACTGAGCCACACCCCAGCCCCTCCCTGGGGGATTCTAGGCAGGGGTTCTACCACTGAGCCACACCCCAGCCCCTCACTAGGGGATTCTAGGCAGGGGCTCTACCACTGAGCCACGCCCCCAGCCCCTCACTGGGGGGATTCTAGGCAGGGACTCTACCACTGAGCCACGCCCCCAGCCCCTCACTGGGGGGATTCTAGGCAGGGACTCTACCACTGAGTCACGCCCCCAGCCCCTCACTGGCCATTCTTATTCAAGTAGCTTCCCAAGTGTCTGAGATTACAGGTCTGGACCATTATGCTGGACTTCTGATTTTGGAATCAACCTTTTTCTTTTTTGTCTCTGTGTCTGTCTGTCTGTCTCTTTCTCTCTCCTCTCTGAGTACATGCGTGCCATGGAGCACATAATTGGAGGTCAAAGGACAACCTCAGGCATTGGTTCTTACCCTCCACCTTGTCTGAGGGAGGTGTCCTGCTGGCTGTACTCTGTGTGTGCCACACTAGCTGGCCTAAGAGGATTTGTGGATTCTCCTGTCTCTAACATCGCCATAAGAGAGCTGGGATTATGTGTACGCTACCACATCCAGATTTATGTAGGTTCTCAGAATGCAAACCTGCATCCTCATATTATGAAGCAAGCATTTTAGCCATTGGACCATCTTTATTAGCCCAGAAATAAGGGTTATCTGTAACTTGGGCTACCATGAGCAAGACTGCTACCCACATCCTCATGCATGCCTTTTGATGAATGGATGTATTCATTCTGTTGGACATGTTAGTCAAGTTGGCTTATAGTTAGACCTATTAGAAATGGACAGAAAGGTGGGTTTTTTTAAATAGATTTACTTATTTTCTTCATGTATATATGAGTACACTGTAGCTGTACAGATGGTTGTGAGCCTTCACGTTGTTGCTGGGAATTGAATTTAGGACCTCTCCTCGTTCTGGTCGGCCCTGCTTGCTCTGGTTAACCTTGCTCTCTCAGTCCCTGCTCGCTCTGGCCCAAAAATTTATTTTTTATTATATGTGAGTATACTGTAGCTGTCTTTAGACACACCAGAAGAGGGTGTCAGATCTCATTACAGACGGTTGTGAGCCACCATGTGGTTGCTGAGATTTGAACGCAGGACCTTCGGGAGAGCAGCCAGTGCTCTTAACTGCTGAGCCATCTCTCCAGCCCCAGTCAGAAAGTTTTTTAATAGTGGTTGCACCATGAGCTGGTGAGACAGCTTGGTGGGTAAAAGTGTTTGCCACCAAGCGCGACGATGTGATTTCAATTTCAGACACACAGGGTAGGAGAGAACTGATTCGTGTAAGCTGTCCTCTGAGCTCCATATTCATGCTACCACATGCGCACACATAGGCCCAACACAAATACTAAGTACATAAGATAATAAATAATTCAAAAGTGACTGCTCACTGCCCATGAGGCATGAGGTTCCCAGATGCTCCGACCCTCCCCGGGAGCATTCCGATGATCTATTTAATGTTGCCCATTTTGCATTTGTCAGTTATGGAGTATGAACTTGAACCTTTCATACGGTCATTGGGTATTTGAAGATCATCTGTTCAAATGCATTAGTTAATGTTTCATTTCTGTGGCGTCAGCAGTGGTTCACAATCCTTGACATACACAACTTAAGGAATGAAAATTTTATTTTGCCTGTTGGTGTGTGTGCATGTTGGTGTGTGCACATGTTATTGTGGGCATGTTTGTATGATCATGTTGGTGTGAGGATGTTGGTGTGTGTGTGCATGTTGGCATATGTGCATATTAGTGTGTGCACACGTTAGTGTGGACATGTTTGCGTGATCATGTTGGTGTGAGGATGTTGGCGTGTGTGCACATGTTGGCGTATGTGCATGTTGGTGTGTGCACATATTAGTGTGGGCGTGTTTGTATGATCATGTTGGTGTGAGGATGTTGGTGTGTGTGTCCATGTTGGCATATGTGCATGTTGGTGTGTGCACATGTTAGTGTGGGCATGTTTGCGTGATCATGTTGGTGTGAGGATGTTGGCGTGTGTGTGCATGTTGGCGTATGTGCATGTTGATGTGTGCACGTTAGTGTTGGCATGTTTGCGTGATCATGTAGGTGTGAGGATGTTGGCGTATGTGCATGCTGTGGAGGTCAGAGATCAACCTCCGCTGTTGTTCCTCTGTGCCATCCACTTTGGTTTTTTTTATTTATTTTCATTTTATGTGTATGAGTGTTTGTATGCATGTATGTGCACCATGTGTGTGGTGCCTGAGGAGGCCAGAAGAGAATGTCATGTCCCCTAGAACTGGAGTTAGGAACAGTTCTGAGCCACCATGTGGGTCACAAGACTAGAACCCAGGTTCTCGATCAGAGCTCTGTTGTGCCTCTTCTCTCCAGCCCCTTTATTTTTTATTTTTATTTTTTATCTCATATGCTGTTACTTCTCAGATGCCATTCTTGTTTGCTTTCTGAAACAGGGTCTCTCAGTAGCCTCGGGCTTGCAAAGTAGGCTAAACTCTCTGACCAATGAACTCTGGGAACCTCCGGTCTGCCTTCCCAATGCTGGAACTACAATCACCAGTGTGTGACTTTTTATGTGGGCGTGGTACATCAAATTCCCCACATTTGGACAACACAGACATTACATAGAGCTATCTCCCTAGCCTCTATTTTTGTTGTTTTGTTTGAGACAGGGTCTCACGTAACCCACGATGTCCCTAAACCTTCCCAGTAGCCAATAACTTTGAACTTCTGACCTTCCTGTCTCTGCCTCCCAAGTGCTGGGATAACAAGCCTTGACTACACCTGTTTTGTGCAGCACTGGGAATGGAGCCAAGGATTTTCTCAATGCTGGGTGAGCACTCTACTTGCTGAGCTGTAGCCCCAGTCCCCCATGTGTCCTGGCTAGTTTTATGTCAGCTTGATATGAGCTAGAGTCATCTGAAAGAGGGAACCTCAGTTGAGAAAATGCCTCCATTAACATCCAGCTATAGGAAACCCTGAAGGGCATTTTTTAAATTAGTGATTGAGGGGAGAGGACGCAGCCCATTGTGGGTGGGGCCATCTCTGGGCTGGTGGTCCTGTGTTCTATAAGAAAGCGGGCTGACCAAGGCAGGAAAAGCAAGTCAGTAAGCAGCACTCCTCCATGGCCTCTGCATCAGCTCCTGCCTCTAGGTTCCTGACCTGTTTGAGTTCCTGTCCTTATGTCCTTTGATGATGAACAGTGATGTTGAAGTGTAAGCCAAATAAACCCCTTTCTCTCCAACTTGCTTATGGTCATGGTGTTTCATCATAGCAATGGTAACTCTAAGTAGGACACCGTGGTTATCCATTAAAAGCCTACCACATTCCTTCTTGAATTTTTGTTTGTTTTATTGCAACATGACAGTCATAAGTCACCAGATCAACCGGAGCAGACAGATGCCCTCCGAATGTCAGTAGCCCCACCCACAATGGGAAGTCTCCAGATCAGGAGCTCAGAGCTGGAAAACGGAATCCTGGTCACCTGTAGAGACCCGCCTTAAAAACTGGGTTTGCATCTCAGGGGCTGAGGCAAGGAGTCAAAGTCAAGACTGACACTGAAGTCCAGGAGATGCAGCTCCGTGGGTAGAGGCTCTGGCCTCCATCACCAGTGCTGTGTGAACAGGGCGTGGTTAGTGCCTGCCTGTAATCCCAGCACTGGATGGTAGAGGAGGGGATCAGAGGTCAAAGCCATTCTCAACTGCATGAGTTCAAGGTCAGCCTGGGCTACACAATGTGACTTTGTCTCAAAAACCAAATGGAGAGAGAGACAGAGAGAGAGAGAGAGAGAGAGAGAGAGAGAGAGAGAGAGAGAGAGAGAGAGAGAGAGAGGTGATTAGGAGTATGACATACTGCTTGCTCCAGTCTGGTTTCTATTGCTATGATAAACACCACGATCAAAGGCAACTTAGGGAGGGATGTTTTATTTCAGCTACACACTTCCCAGTTCCCTCATGAAGGGACCTCAAGCAGGAATCTAGAGGCAGGAACTGAAGCAGAATCCATGGAGGAATGATGCTCCCTGGCTTGCTCCTGGGCTTACGTTCTCCTGCCTTTCTCACCTACCCAAGGGTGGCAACACCCAGAGCAGACTGGGCCCTCCCATATCCATTGGGGTCTGAGTTCAGTTCCCAGTACCTACATCAGGTGGCTCACAATGGCCTATAACTTCAGTTCTAGGGGAATCTGATACCTTCTTTCTAGCCTCTGCAGGAACCTGTGCTCATACAATAAACCCTCAGACAGACCTATGTGTATATACACATAATTAGGAAAAAAAGACGTTAGGGAAATCTCTGAGTTCAAGGCTAGCCTAGTTTACATCGTGAATTTCAGGCCCACATATTAATAACCTGTTTTAGAAAGAGAGAAAGGGGAGGGAGAGAGAGAGGGAGGGAGGGAGGGAGGGAAAGGGGGAGAGAGACAGGAAAAAGAGGGATAAGAGGGGGAAACGGGGATATTAGACACCCCTTTTCCCCTGACTTCTGCCAAACCCATACAGCAACTCTAATGAGGTATAGATGGCCAGCCCTATTTTTAGACCAGCAGCCTGAGCCAAGATGTTACATCACCCAGAAGTTCTATAAAAACAAGGGGGAAACTTGCCCACTTCAATGCAACTATTTCTTTTTGTCCTCTTCTTCCATCCCTGGCTATCCATCTTTTATATAATTACAAACAGAATACAGATCCAATTTTGCCCATCTCTTTATATAACACTGATATTTTTTTACCATTTAAAAAATGCAGTTGTGTCATTGGGCTGGGGTATGGAGAATACATACAAAGCCCACATGAAGCTCTGAGTTTAAATGCCAACACCAAAAATAGCATCTTCAAATTGTATCATATATGGGGGAAAGTCAGTTCTTCAAGACTTTAAGCTTTTTAAAAAGGGAAGTGGGTGTCAGAATGTAGTTCAGTTGGTAGAGTACTTACCTAGCACACACTCCCAGCATTGTTATCCCCAGCATTGCAGAAACAACACCTGGTGGCACCCACCTGTAATTTCAGTACCTAGGCAGGAGTATTAGTTCATCCGTGGCTCTGGAGTTCAAAGCCATGTTAAACTCCCTGGGATTTTTTTTGCATATTTTTGCATATTCATGTTTTGTGTTTTCTCTCTAGTTTGCTCTCTGGGTAATGTTCATCCTTCACCATCTTTCTGAGAGAAGGCACGTGGGGTATGAATACATGTTTCAGAATGTGAATGTCTAAAACCAAGGTCTTCATTCCAGGGTCAACTCTTTTGTGATAGTTGTGCTGGGTATAGGATCTTAGCCAGAAAATAGTCTTTCTCAAAAAGAACACTGGTGGTTTCCACTTCCCACTCCATCTACTTGGGGCTGTTTAGGATTCCAACACTAACCTGATTTCTGACATTTCCCACAGGCTTCATTTTATCTTTGAAAACATTTAGTATTTCCTACCTCCAAAGTCTTATTTTTTTTTGCGGTTATATGCCTTTTAAAAAGATTTGTTTTTCTCTCTCTCTTCAATTTCCCCTTGCAATTTTGTAAACATATCCCTTTATCTCAGTCCTTTATTGAATTTTCTGTCAGCTTTTTAAAATTTTCACTTCTGAATGTGCATTTTTGTTCTCTTGATGTAATAAAATGCTGTAACAAAAGCAACTTGGTGGGGGGAAGGTTGTTTGGGGTGTTGGGGCTGTGTTTTTTTTGTTTTTTTACTGGAGGTACATCACGGGAGAGAAGTCAAGGTAGCAGGAACTTGAAACCACTCGTTCATATCCCACCTGCAGTTAGGAACCAGCATTGAATCTTCCAGTGCTCAGCTCACCGTGTCTTTTACACAGCCCTGGATTCCTGCCCAGGGAACAGTCTCATCTGAGCCCAATGCGAGTCTTTCCACCTCAGTTAACTTAGCCATGATAATCCCCCACAGGCAGATGCAGATGTCCATCTCCCAAGTGATCAAAGGTCCTGCCAAGCTCAGGGCCTGTGAGTTGGCTCACTGGGTAAAGGTGCTTGCCACTAAACCTGAGAACCTGGGTCCAGTCCCTGGGACATACATGGAGAGAACGGACTCCTGCAAGTCATCCTCTGACCGCCATATGTATGCAGTACATGTACCCACACACCCAGATGCACACACAAGGCAAATAAATGTAAAAATCAATCACAACAGGGATACAGTATACTCATACCTCTCTAAGGGTACTGAATAAGCCAAAAACACTGGGATTTTTTTTCTTTTAGGGTTTTGGAGGAGTCATTTGTTTGTTTTAAGATTTATTTATTTATTATATGTAAATACACTGTAGCTGTTTTCAGACACACCAGAAGAGGGCATCAGATCGCATTACAGATGGTTGTGAGCCACCGTGTGGTTGCTGGGATTTGAACTCAGGACCTCCGGAAGAGCAATCTTAACCACTCTTAATCACTCTTAACCACTGCACCAACTCTCCAGCTCATTTGGTTTTTTATTTTTGTTTGTTTTCTTCTGTTTACTCATGCTCTGTTCTGAATTTGTGTTCTTCTCTCCTGGTCCTTGTCTCCCATATTTATGTGTCGAATGGTCGTTGGGCATGCCAGGCTTGTCCTCTTAGAACTTGGGGCTTCTCTGTGCGAAGGTCCTGCCTTACCCAGTCACGACTCCCGCAGGTCAGCTTTCTCGGGATGCTGGGGTTCCCCAGATGGGAATCTTACTGTGGCAGAGCCCTTGCTGCCTTTCCTGAGAGCCACCTGCTGGACAAGTGCTGGTTTATTAGCGTCAGGATTCCTACTCTAGCTAGTATAGCCAGTGAGAACCTTCTCTCTTCACACCCTTCCTCCAATGCAGCGCGGACCATGTGCGCACAGCACAGCCTAGCGTTTGTCCTGCGGTTTTCCTCTCCCTAGAGGTTTGACAATGGATTAAGGAAGCTACTCTGTGTCCAGACAGCTGCCGAAGGCTGTGTCGCTCCCCTCTTGGCAATGGTGTCTTTTTACTTAGGCCAAAGCTGACGTTTCTAAGAATGAAGATGAACTGTGAGCCAAGGGGAGAGGCAGGGAAGAGGCAGGGAAGTATGCTCCCAAGACTGGGAGACTCAGAAGAGATCACATGATGCCACCCGAAGAAGAGCTATAAGCTTTGTGGGAAGGACAGAGGCCTGAATGGATTGAATGGATGAAGTATGGTCCAGAGAGAAGGGCCATGGCCCAGCTGAGGGATGTGACTTGGTAGAATGATGTGGGGCTCTAGTGAATGGGGCGTGGCTTAGCTGAAGGGGAGGGGTTTGGCTACGATGAAAGGAGGTGTGGCCAGCAGGAGGGGTGTGATAATGGGAAGAGATGTGGCCCAGCTATAGACATCATGTTCTATTAGACAGGGCATGGCTCATCTGAAAGAGCGTGTGACCTAACTGTAAGAGCGCATGTCCCAATGGGAGGGATAGCTCTAAGGGGTGGACAGCAGCAGGGGCTCTGGCTCAAAGGAAGAAGGTATGGCCTAGCTGTAGGAGGTATATCCTAGGTGTGAAGCTCTGCTGAAGGAGATATGGCTGGATGTTGAGGGCGCTTACGCCAATGGAAGGAATATGGCTTAGCCAGAGAGAGTGTCTGCCCAGTGGAGGGGGCGAGGCCAAGAGGGGAGGGCGTGTCCACGTAAGAGGGGAAGTGGCATAAACTGTAAGGGTTGTGACTCACCTGTAAGAGACATGTCCCAGTGAGAAGTGTGGCCCAAATGGTGATGTGGCCCAGCTGTACAGAGTGTGAGCCAGAGGGAGGGGCACAGCCCAGCTCTTCAGCTTCATGGCGTCCTTAGGGTGGCTGAGGGCTGGGAGGAGCTGCAGGAACAGTAATCCTGGCCATGACTTGGGCTTTATGCTGAGGCTGTTCAGCAAGGATGACTAATAGAGGGGAGTCCTCAGAGACTTCGCGGAGGAGTGGGAAGGAGGAGAGGAGGGAGGGAAGTAGGAGGAAGAGGAGGAGGGGGAGGAGGAGGAGGAGAAGGGAGTCACTTCGGGAGGAGGAGGAAGAGGAGGAGGGGGAGGAGGAGGGGGAGGAGAAAGAGGAGGAGGGGGAGGATGGGGAGGGGGAGGATGAGGAGAAGGGGGAGAAGGAGGAGAAGGGGGAGGAGGAGGAGAAGGGGGAGGAGGAGGAGGAGGAGGAGGAGGAGGAGGAGGGAGTCACTTCACTATTGTGTGGCTGGCAGCAACAGCTAGTCTCCTGGGCTGGATGAAGCCTGATATATGTGAACTAAGACAGGCCGCTCTACCTTCTGCCGACCCTCATGCTGGGGAAACTAGCCCACTCTAGACTGCCCTCTGTTACCCTCTCCACAGATGGCCCATTAGGGTCTATGACTAATGCCTCAGAGTAAAATTCTGCTGTCTCTTTAAACTCCCTCCTGTAGCCAACTCCTACCTTATCAGCAAAGCCCTTCTCAGAGCCCACCCTCAGGAATCCAGCCTCATACAGGAGGTGAGGACTGAGTTCTGAGAGTACAGCCACCACCAGCAGCAGCGCTGGACAAATGCAGGTAGCAAAAGGACCCGTCCACTCCTATCTTGCTGTGGGTGGGTGGCCAGTGTGTTAGTGAGAAGCTATGGATGAAGGGGGGACCTCAGGAATCTGCTCAAGGCCCTAGATCTAATCCAATGTGGACCCCTTTTACAGGTGGGGTAAGTAATGTCACCCTGCAGTGAGCAAGAGAGGGCTGAAGTCCAGGGTCTCAATATGTAGCTCAGGCTGGCCTTGAACATACTATGTAGCTCAGGCTGGCCTTGAACATACTATGTAGCTCAGGCTGGCCTTGAACATACTGTGTAGCCCAGTCTGGCATTAAACATACTGTGTAGCCCAGGCTAACTTCAATTTGCAGTAATTGTTCTGTCCTGGAATTATAGGTGTGTGCTACCATACTTAGCCACCTGGTCTCTCTCTCTCTCTCTCTCTCTCTCTCTCTCTCTCTCTCTCTCTCTCTCTCTCTCTCTCTCTCTCGGGGCTAGAGATCAAGTGAAAGTCAGAGGACAACTCTATAGCTCAGTTTTCTCCTTCCACCTTATTTTGGGTTCTGGGAATTGAAAAGGTAAACAACCTTTAGCCAGTAAGCCATCTTGCTAGTCCCCTGGCTGGCCTGAAAACTCATAATCCTTCTGCCTCTACCTTGTCATCTCCTGGTGTGAGCCACAATGGGCCACTTTATTTGTTGAGACTGGGTTTCTCATCGGCCTGGAACATAGCACGTTTGGTAAGCTAGGCGCCTAGTCTGCCCCAGAGCCCACAGATGGGCTCCACCTTTGTGCTTGTATTTTTAGGTGGCCCCTGGGGATTGAGCTCGGGTCCTCACGCTTGTAAGGAGGCACTTTACTGAGAGAGTGCCTGCCCAGCCCTGCCTGGAGCATTCATAGTTCATGGAGATCAGCAGATTATCTATGTTCTAGGTGCTGGGCATGTCCTTTCCTCCTGGCCTGCCTTGTGGAGTAATCAGGATGGGCTAAAATCTTTCAGAATCCCCAAAGTTGAGGCCTGCATCTTACTTAGAGCTACTGAGGCCCAGAGCGAGGCAGACGTGTCTTTGGGCAGGTCCCAGAGCCAGGGGACAGGACCAGCTCCACCTACGCTGTTTAGTAATTAGAACAAGTTAAACAAACTGGCTTTAACTGCCTATTGGTGACATATTCCAGGGGAGCTATAAACCAACAAGATGTGCAAGACCTGCTCAGACTGGTACCATAGGGTTTCCAAGATGATTGAACCTCTAAGACACCCTCCCTGAGGCTGGAAAGTGGAACGTGCCTCACCCACCCAGTATCTTCCAAGGGCCAAGTCACTGCCAAATGGAAAGCCAGAGCAGACTGGGTTGGGCCTAACACATTTCCAGAAACAGGTCCCCGCAGACCCTAAGGCTCCCTCACTCAGATGCCCTTGCCCCCTGCAAAGGGTCTTATTTGTTGCTCCGGACCCTAGAAACAGTCCCTAGAAACCTTTAAAAGTCTCTGGAACATGCCATCTACCCAGATCCCTGGAAGGGCCAAGGAACTGGCTGACCCCAAGCCAGGCCCACTGTAGTCTTCTGGCTGTTTGTGGTGACCCCTTGGGGTGGGGTAAGGACCTCCTAGTCTGGGAAGGGGGTGCCAAGGCTCAAGGTGAAAATCACTTTGTAACACAGGCCAAGCAGGGTGTGGTGATGCATGCTTTTAGTCCCAGCACTTAGGAGGTAGAGGCAGGGAATTTAAAAATCATCCTTGGCTTCATAATGAGTTCAAGGCCAGTCTGGACAACGCAAAACCCTGTCTCAAAAAAAAAAAAAAAAAAAGAAAGTCCAAAGTTCCAGTTGTCTTGAGGTTTCGGGAAACCAAAGAGCCCCTGCAGATACAGATACACCCTGTCCTGCAACCCACAGCCATTGGAGCTGCCGACTCCACATGGACATCACAGAGCCTCAGGGTGGGTCGGGAGCTATGGGGGGTCTTGTAGGGAGAGGGTTGGGGGTTAGGGTCGGTGTGAGCTGCAGGAGATGGTGGGACTGGCAGGCAGGGCTAAGGAGGATACATAGGAGAACAGATGAAGGATGGGAAGAGGAAGGTGGGTGGAGATGTGGGGGTGGAAGAGGATAATGGGGAAGAATGCATGGAAGATGGGTGTGGGAAGAGTAGGCAGATAGGCAGGCGGGGCAATAGGGAATAAGGGTGGAGACGGGTGGGGGCTGAGGTGTGGGAGGAGGGAGCAGATGACAAATGGATGGGAGAAAAACGGGAGATGTTTAGGGAGTAAGTAGGGGATGGGTGGATGATAACTCGGGAGATGGGAGGGTCATGGGCTGGGGTGGGTGGGGCATGGGTTAGGGGTAGGTGGGGCATGAGCTGGGGTACATGGGGAATTAAGGGTACGTGGGGAATTAGTTAAGGGTAGGTGGGAACAGGGATGGGTGGGCACGGGACTTCGGTGTGGGATGGATGAGGGTTGAGTGAAGAGGACACAAGACAGGGCTGGAATGGTAGACAGATGGTTCCGTGCTCCTTTTGGTTCTTGCCCATCCTGTTAAGGGACACCGGGAGTCCTCTGCCCCCCCCACTCCCTTCCCCCCCATGCTAGAGACCTTGTTTATTTACACACACACAAACACACACGTGTTTCATCAGTAGCTCTCTCTGAACTTCAGTCCCATTGGCTGGTCCCATCCCTGAGAGGACCCTGCTCCAACCGCAGCAGGGTCTAATGGCTGTGACCTCCTGGCTCCTGGTTAAGACAGAGGCCCTGACTGCATCCCATCTCACGAGATGCTTAAGGCGCAGGCATCTGCTGAGATAGCCTCTGCCTTTTCTCTCTGTGGCTTTTTCCCCCCTTTGCCTCCAGTTCCCCTCTAGGGGAACATGTGCATTCAATCTACCATGTTTAACCAGACAAAAACACCTCCCCCTCTTGCTTTTCCTTTGTAAAGTCCTGTCTGGTTCCCACCTCGGATACTGTACACATTCCTCATTCCTCTCCTTGTGTTAATATTCAGTGTTTACCCTTCCGTCTTTAATCTGTTTTATGTATCGGAATGACAGGGTTTTATGGAGAGGGGAAAGAGAGTTCTTGTTCCTAAAACTTGTTTATAAACCACTAATGTGGAGCAGCCTGGGGTAGGAGGGAGTGTGTGTGTGTGTGTGTGTGTGTGTGTGTGTGTGTGTGTGTGTGATATGCAGGGAGTGCTCCATGCAAGACATACAGTTCCTTCCAATGAGTCACAAAGGGCTGGGAGCAGGAGGTGGGCCGGGTGCCATTCTTCTCGCTAAGTAATTTTTACTTTGAGCCTGGAGGATAGGAGTGGGGATGGAGGACACAGCCCGTCTCACCTGTACTCATAATCCTGCTGTAACAGTCACTTAGAGCTGAGCCAAGTGGCCCACGCCTGACACCCCAGCAACTCTGGAGCCTGAGGCAAAGGGTGCAAGTTGTAGACCAGACTGCATTACAGAATGAGTTCAAGACTAACCTGAGCAACTTAGTGACATCTTGTTTCAAAATACAGTGTAAAAAGAGACTTGGGGATGGGACTTGGTGGTAGAGCACTTGCCTAGAGCCTTCCTCCAACCTGCCACGAGGAGCTAGGAATATAGTTCAGTGGTAGAGCACCTGCCCAGAATCCCCTGGTGAAGGAATATAGGGATGTGGCTCAGTGGTATAGCCCCTGCCTAGAATCCCCCAGTGAGGGGCTGGGGCGTGGCTCAGTGGTATAGCCCCTGCCTAGAATCCCCCAGGGAGGGGCTGGGGGCGTGGCTCAGTGGTAGAGCCCCTGCCTAGAATCCCTCAGTGATGGGCTGGGGGCGTGGCTCAGTGGTAGAGCCTCTGCCTAGAATCCCTCAGTGATGGGCTGGGGGCGTGGCTCAGTGGTAGAGCCCCTGCCTAGAATCCCCAGGGAGAGGCTGGGGGCGTGGCTCAGTGGTAGAGCCCCTGCCTAGAATCCCCCAGGGAGGGGCTGGGGGCGTGGCTCAGTGGTAGAGCCCCTGCCTAGAATCCCCCAGGGAGGGGCTGGGGGCGTGGCTCAGTGGTAGAGCCCCTGCCTAGAATCCCCCAGGGAGGGGCTGGGGGCGTGGCTCAGTGGTAGAGCCCCTGCCTAGAATCCCCCAGTGAGGGACTGGGGTGTGACTCAGTGGTAGAGCCCCTGCCTAGAATCCCCCAGGGAGGGGCTGGGGGCGTGGCTCAATGGTAGAGCATCTGTCTAGAATCCCCCAGGGAGGGGCTGGAGTATATATCTCTGTGATAGAGCACTTACTCTAGTTCAACCCTCAGTATCTCAAAAACAAGACAAAACAACAGTTGGATACTCGGACTTCATTCGCTAAAAAACACAGACTCCTCACCCAGGTCTACAAGGTAACTAAGTAAAAGCAGGCTGGAAGCCTGGTATCTCTGCCTTTATCTTGCATCCATCCTTTACTTTGGGTCAGCTGCTACCTCTGCTCGTAGGTCCATTAGTCACTCAGGGACATCCATCTAAAACTTGGTGATACCTGAGCTAGCTTATTACCATCCACAGTGAAGGGTGAGATTAGAGTCATGGGGCACCTTACTGTTAGGATCTGCACCCTCCTGTTCCAGACCATGCAGAGGCTCCAGTCATTGTGGACCTGTAGTGATGGGGCTGGAGCAATGGCTCAGTGGTTAGGAACACTTGCCATCCTTGTAAAAGACAGAGTTCAGTTCTAAGAACTCATGTTACAACCTCCTGTAACTCCAGCACCAGGAGATATGGCACCCTCTTCTGGCCTCTGTTGGCACCTGCACTCATATGCACAGACACATAGAGACACAGACACCGACACACACACACACACACACAGGGTCATACATACAGACACATAATTGAAAATAAAATAACTCTTTTTTAAAAAAAGCCATAAACCCATAATCACCTTGAATTCCAGAAAAAAAAAGTGGGACAAAGGCCTGAGTCCACACAAACAGTTATCCACGAAGAGGAGGCTTGGAGCTGAAGCAACTCACGTCTGAGAATTAGCCTATTCCCCTCAAGCAACAAGAGCTTTCTTTGGATTGCTTCACATAACCAGACAGTGACCAACCAGACCTCACCGTGACCAGAACTGTTTAATTACACATGGTTCCCCTTCCTTCCCTAACCCTTTCCCTTAAACCAAGAGCTCAAAGGCGGACATGGAGTCACGTGACTGCTTGACCCATTCCTCTTCCCACTGCGCATGCCCAAATCCCCTCTCTGCTTCTCGATTGCTCGTCTTCTTTTTTGCCTTTTTTTTTCTGTTCTTAGTTTGCTTTATTATTTTGGTGCATGTGCATGCATGTAACACGTGTTCACACGTGTGTGCGGGTTCGTGCACCTGTGCATATGCTTGCAGAGGCCCGCGGAAGTCACCAGACATCCTGTTCTGTCATCCCTCACCTTACTCTTTTGAGGCAGGGTCTCTCACTGAACCTGGAGCTCACTGTTTCGTGACTGGGCTGTGCTCCCCACAGTACTGGGGCTACTGGGATTACAACACCCCCACACCAAACCTTTTTTTTTTTACATTTTATTTATTTGCGTGTGCACATATATGTGTGTACAGAGGTCATAGGACAACTTGTGGGAGTCGGTTTTCTCCTGCTAATGTGTAAGTTCCGGTGTTTAAACCCGGGTCATCAGGTTTGTCAGAAAGCACCCTTAGCTGCTATGCCAACCCATTGGCCCTGAACCTTGTTTTTACAAGAGTTCTGGGGATTTGAACTCAAGACCTCCTGCTTGCACACTGAGCCACTTTGCCAGCCTTTACTTCTTGGAGATGGAGGCTTATATAGCCCAGGCTGACCTTGAACTTTCCATCCTCCTGCCCCCCCCCCCCCAGGACTGGGCCTAACACTCATTACACCAGGACTACCCGCACCCCTCTGCGCCCCTCCTGGAGGCCGCTTGCGTGTACTCTCATCAGCAGCCTGTGTCCAAGGCCCTGGAGTCAGACAGCAGAGCCTCCCAAGTCTCAGGGCATCTGTTTCTCCAGAAATAGGTTCCTGCAAATCCAGACTTTGAACTGGGTAAAGAAATGAGAGAGAGACTGAGAGACAAGCCTTGGGGTCTAAAGCAATCAAAGCTCCCCAGAGTGGCTTTGAACGTCTCCTTTCCACATTAAAGAGCTTTGGTCTCGGGAGACAGACGTAAACAGACAATTAAAGTCCAGAGGAGGTGAGGGCCTGGGGGAGCATTCTAACTGGTGGCTGTGTGTGTGTGTGTGTGTGTGTGTGTGTGTGAGGGGGGGGGTAAGAAGGAGGAGGAGGAGGGAGGGAGAGAGGGAGCTGTGCAGCCCAATCTGTCCTGGAAGTTGTTCTGTAGGCTAGGCTAGTCTGGAATTCTTGGTGGTCTTCCTGCTCAGCCTTTCAAGTACTGGAATCATGGGTATGAGTTGCTATCCACAGACAGAGGGATTTAGGGGGTGGGGTGGTTGTTTGTTTTTAGACATAGTCTTACGTATCAAAGGCTGGCCTTGAGCATGATCCATAACTGGGATGATCTTAAATGCACCTGCTCCTCCACCTCTTGTGCTGGGGTCCCAGGCCTGGACCACCCCTAGTTTTCAGTGCTGGAGGTAGAAGCCAGGGTTTCACGCATGCCTGGCAAGGGTCCTATGAGCTGAGCCCCCTCCTAGCCCGCAGAAGGAGCCTTAGAACCTGCAAACCCTCTAGGCCACCCGCAGGCTTCTGGATACTGCCAAAGTCATCTCCCAGGCCCCCTGGTGTGAGGACCTAGTGCTGTCCACATTGCCACCCCACCTCCCCCAGTCCCCAGATGGGATAGCCGCATAGAGTTGCTAATTCCTGCCCTTCCTCCTGTCTGGGTCTCAGCACATAGCAACCACCATGCAACCTTTCGACCTCCCATCAGACACCACAACCTCCAGCATGTCCTCCCTGACTGTCCCCAACCCAGGCGGTAGCTGTGGCTCAGGCACAGCAGGTTGCAAAAAGGAGAACGGGCCTCAAGGATAAGGTTCGGATGGGTGGACAGGAGTTTTTCGGGTAAAAATTATTTAGAAATTTCTTGCCTGGCTGTCACTAGAGGATATCCTGGTGCTCCCTCTCCTGCGCATCCATCCATACTGTACCTTCACTTTGCTCTCTCTCTCTCTCTTTTTCAGAATGTATGAACTGTACCCGACTTAGCGACATGAGTGAGCGGCTGACCACACTGGAAGCCAAGGTTAGACCAGCTTGGTGACCTGGGGAGCCGACAGTGAATGGGGATGGAGGGTCGTGAGGCACACGCAAGGAGCCAGCCTAGTCTGAGCAGCCTGGTCTCGGGCATTGAGAACTACTGGGCCGTCATGGCTCTGTGTAGCCTCAGATGGACCAGTCTCCTGAGATAGGAAGAGGGAGGCATGCTGGGAGGCTGGATTAGCGAAGTCAGTCACGTCTCTCCAAAGCTGCGGTTCCCCACCTAAGGACTTGCTTGGGACTGGGCACAGGGGAACTTACAGTAAGAAACTTGGAGGAGGGGCTGCCAACCAGAGGGTCAAGCTCTCGGTGGCCGCCCCAGGGACAGGAGAACTTGTGGCTTGAGGCCTCCCCTGTGCAGAGAAAAGGCTAGAAAAGGCACAGGAAACCCCGTGCATAGGACTGGTGTGCTCATTGGCTGGTCCTGCACAGGCCTTGGGGCTCCACATTGTGGCTCCACTGGGGCAGAGGCGTGTTGTTTGACAGGACTTTTCCCGGGGAAACACGACGTACATCTACTCACCCTAGATAGGGAGCCCAGGACAAGCCAAAGTACAGATACCACCAAGGTGCCACTTGGCAGGGTTATTCACAGGAATACGGGTGAGGGCTTACTTACAGGGACAGAAATGGCTCAAAGAGAGCTGCCTCACCAAAGCCCAGCACAGTATGCGTGACAGTTCACAGAGCTGGGGACCTGGAGTACACCGGTGGCAGCCCCATAGGGAAAAGTAGCCTGTCCAGGGGATAAGACTCTACCTTTTACTTCCTCCTGGGGGCGCTGTAGAGCACGCGCTCGAGTCTACCTACCTGGAAGCTTCCAACCCCAGTTGCTCTCTTAATTCTTGTCTCCCATGGCTGCCCTGCTTTCATCCTGGAATACAGTGCCTCTGTGGCCAGAGAGCAGGGGGCAGGATCAAAGGTGCCTGTAGCATGTCCCTCAGAGGGCCATACTCGGTTCCCAACACACCCAGAGGGCTGAGTGATGAACAAGAAAGGTCTGGGGGTGTCCTGCTGAGGCGACAGAACCTTTAAAAGTGTAGGGACTTCACTGTCATGAAAGAGCTAGCAGGGATAGGCAGGACTCATGGGGGGGGAGGGGAGAAGTCTCTCCAGGGGCCTGGAGAGGGAAGGCCCAGTCTCAAGTTTCCATTTGCATCATTTGTCAACGTCCAAATTCAAGTAGTGCAGGCTGGGGAGATGGCTCAATCAGTAAAGCACTTGCCTTGTGAGCACGAGGACCTGGGTTCGATCCCCAGCGCTCATGTGAAAGAGCTGGGCATGGTGGTGTACGTTTCTAATCCCAGTGCTGGGAGGGGAAGACAGGAGGATGCTTGGGGCTGACTGGACGGCTAGCCTAGGTGAGCCCCCGGTCCCAGGGAGAAACCCTGTTTCAAAAACCAAGATGAGCAGGGCCTAAGATCATCCTCTTACTCCACACACATGCGTGTGTGCCCCACATACATGATACATGTGTGCACAGCGATGGGAATGCTTGGGGATCAAGAGTATGGAGGATGCCCCAACCCTAGCCCTGTCACTCTAGGAGCCGGAGCAGGAGGCTGAGGCTAGCCAGAGCTATGTAGCAAGACTGTCAGAAAGGGGAAGGAAGGAAGGAAGGAAGGAAGAAATATTAAGCCTGAGCTAGATAGCAAGACTTTGTCTAAAACAAAATGGATGGATGGATGGATAGATAGATAGATAGATAGATAGATAGATAGATAGATAGATAGATAGATAGATAGAAAAAGGATGGATGGGCCAGTGAAATGGTTCAGTGGTAAGAGTACTTGCTTCCAAGTCTGATGACCTGAGCTCAGCTCCTGGCATCCACATGGTAAATGGAAAGAACCAGCCCTTGCAAGTTGTCCTCTGACTACAAGTGTACCCCATTACACCTTACACACATACCACACACACACACACACACACACACACACACATTAAGGGGCAGGTTGTGGGGGATTATGCAGAATCTAGTATTCTCGAGGTCCCAGGACAGGCAGAGTTTACTGTAATCAGACCACTATGCAGGAAGGCGGGGTCTCCAGCCCAGCCCAGCACACTGTTGAAAGCTGAGGGACCGTCTGTTTTCTCTGAAGTCAGCGTCTCTTCGGAGACTTGAGGGCGCATGGAGTGGAGAGCTTAGAAAGGGTGGGTAGGATGTTGGGGAAGAGGCTGGGACAAACTTCTGCCCCTAAGGTTTCAGAGTCGGGGAGGGGGGCTGGTCTGATGGGCATTTTCCAAAGCCGTGGCAGGGTTTGACACAGAGGAAAACCTGACGGCTTGGCCTGGCTCCGGGTCAGCTTTCTGGGTGTCAAAAGTCACAGCTTTTGGGGGCCAGCTGTCTCCCTCACACCTGGCTCTCTTACATGCTCTCTGGCTGAAAGCAATTCCCCCCACCCCTAGCTCCTCATTTATCACTTCCCTTGCGACATAGGGCCTCAGCAGTATAGGTCACAACTGTCAAACACGCCCTCTGCCCTTCAGGCTGGCAGAGGGACTGAGGGACCTCAGGGTACCATGAAAGAGCCAGCTCTGAGATGGGGTGGGGTGTCCAGAAGTTCGGGGCATGATGTCCAAGGAGGAAGCTTAAATCCGGGGAGCCTGGGGCCCACTCTGGGGCAGAGCCCAACTCCTCAGCCCAGGTTGCTTAAAACAGACTCTGAGTGCTCAGGTAAAGGCTGAGGACTCGTGACTCATCCCCACACCATTTTCCAGCTGCCTGTTCAGTATTCACGTGTCTTCTGACTGAGGTAGCCTGCCTGAGAGCCACAGGACAGAAGTCTGGAGACCAAGACTTCTAGTTTCTCAGATATGACTACTGTGTGGTGGGGGCTGGAGAGATGGCTCAGAGGTTAAGAGCACTGGCTGCTCTTCCAGAGGTCCTGAGTTCAATTCCCAGCAACCACATGGTGGCTCACAACCATCTCTGATGCCCTCTTCTGGCATGCAGGCATATATACAGCTAGAGCACTCAAAAGAAAGAAAGAAATCTAAAAACAAAGCAAAACAAAACACCCACTGAGTGGTACATCAAGTTGCACAAGACAGACAGCCACACAGCCAACAGGAGCTTACTCTCGAAGCATTTTTGTTCAAATGGGAAATCCAGGCATTGTCGGTCTTGGGATTTGTCCTGTGACCACAGGACCCAGAATCATTATGACCCGTCTCCCCTCAACCTTCCTAATGAATTAGTGTCCGAGCTCCTGTGTTGTGCTTCATGCTCTAAAGTGGCTGCCAAGGTGTCCCATCCTCACACTAGATCAATAATATAGAAAAGGCAAGAGTTAGACAGCGTGCATGCCCAGCAGCCGTGTCGTGTCTCACGGGCCAGCACCGGACCGTGTGGCTGCCCCGAGGTCACCAGCCAGGAAACTGAGCACTCACTGTGCAAAGCAGAAAGAGGCTGCTGCGATCGAGCGCTCACTAACCGCTTCCCCAGCCCTCTGGGACACACACTACAGACACAACACAATTGGAAGATCTAGACCCGTGGTTCCTCACTGGGTCACGGCCCATTTGGGAGTCAAATGACCCTTTCACGGGTCCGCCTGAGGCCATTGGGAAACACAGATATTTATGTGATGATTCACAGCAGCAAAACTGCAGTTGTGAAATAGCAAAGAAAACGGTTGGGACAGGGGTCACCGCAGCACGGGCGACTGTTAAAGGCCAGCACGAGGAAGGCTGAGAACCACCGCTCTAGAGCAAGGAGCTGAGGGGACAGGTGGCCATTAGGGTGGGCTTCCCTTTGTCCCAGGCAGGACGATGGGCAAGAGGCCAGCAGGACACTGTCTCCTCTTCTGTCTCCTCTCCTTTCCCAAGTCCCACGTCACAACCTACAAGACTGGGAGGGAACCAAAAATGTTTCCGCGTGTGAAAGTTACACAAATCTTGCATTCACTGGTCTCTCAATGGAGGAAGGTGAGGACCACAGGTTGTGATGACATCATCAGGTCACTGTCGCAGAAAATCTGTAGCCTGGTTTTCTTTCCTTTTTTTTTTAACTTTTTTTCTTGATTGTGTGTGCGTGGTGTGCACATGTGCGCATGCACGCATGCACACATGCGCGCGCACGTGCACACACACACACACACACACACACACACACACGATCTCATGGTTGTGAGTGCAGAAATGCATGCCGCAGTGCGCATGTACACGCATAAGTCAACTTGACGGAAGTCGTTTCTCTCCCTCCACCATGTGAATCCTGGGGATGAAATTCAGGGCTGCAGGCTTGGCAGCAAGCCCCTTTGCCCCCTGAGTCATCACACCAGTCCATACTCTGGCTTTCTTGGACTGTGTTCCATCCACATCAGCCCTGTAAGCTCAGTCTGGGCACAGGTGGATTCTCCCCCCACCCCACCCCGCCCCCCAGGAGATCAGCCCTGCCAAGCCAGGAGTGCAGGGGCTCAGGCTGAGGCAGATTCAGGGTTGACAGAGGCCGGGACACCTCTTCCTAAGTACATGGGCTCAGTGAGCCATGGTAGCTCTATGGAAGCATCCAGAAGGAATCAGTCAAGCATTTTGTGCCAAAGCAAGGAGCTGGGGGCAGGTCCCTTTGAGGCAGAATGTAGCAGGTACCTTGGTCAATCCTCAGCGCCCAGGATAGACAGCTCTTTCCGGACCCCTCTGGCTTGCCGTTTGTCCTGGTTCCCACCAATCTCACCTCCCCCCATGACCCCACCCCTCCACACGCCACCCCCGCCACCACACAGACACATACACACACACTCACACATACAGACACACACACGCACACCCTTGCCCTCCCACATGGCCTTATTTCAACTTTATGTACCTGAGACTTGTCCCCTTGCTCATCTCTAGGACCCTGGAGGATGCTGGGATATAGTGCATCCCAAATACTTATCAACTGCACTGACTTTGTTTAATGTTCTCAGTAACCAAGCACAAATGGGGATCAGCCCTCTTCCCGCATCCCTAACAGAGGCTTCGGGCTGTGAGGTTCCTGTCACGCCATCCCTTGCCATTCCTTTCGTTACTTTCCCTCCCCTTCTCTGCAGCAGCGTCCCAGCAGTAGCCAGAGGTCTGGGAAGCTATAGGTTCCAGCAGGATTCGGAACCTCCCCTTTCTGGTAGGAAATCTGGGAGGGGGTGCTGGGGTGTCAGGAAATCTGAGACTGAGATCCTGATCTGACCGCCCGCTCACTGGGTGACCCCAGGGGAGTTAATCACAGTCTCTGAGTCTTGATTCCAGGTCACATATGAGGAAGATGCACAGACCCTTCCTGGCTCAAGGATCAAAGAGAGTGGCTTAGCTGAACGGCCCTAGCACCAGGTGGACAGGAGTCCCAGGGAGCTGAATTGGAAAGGCATACATACCTCCCATGAAACCTCAGGTTAACCAGGTCCCAGGGTAGAGAAGAAGTTTGTCCCTTTGATTGTCAGCATCAGGGGGAGTAACTGGGTTCCCAGTACCCCTCTGCTCTAGGACCCATCAGACTCCAGACCTGCCATCCAGAGCAGGGATTGCCCTGTGTTCAGTGCCCCCTGATGGACACTTCGGGAATGGCTAAGGCTCACTGGGTTTTGGAATTTTGATGATGATGATGATGATGATGATGATGATGATGATAATAATAATAATAATAATAATAATAATAATAATAATAGGCACACAAAGGGAGGTCCGGAGAACTAACTCAGTATTAAGAGCATTCAGTGGTCTTTCTGAGGACCCAGATTCAGATCCTAGCACCCACATCACAGCGCACAACCCTCTATACCTCCAGCTCCAGGGGTTCTGACCTCCTGGTGCACAGACAGACATGCAGGCAAAATACTCACACACATAAAATAAAAACAAAAACTCCAAAAGAGTCAGCACACAAAGTTATGGGTTTCATTATGGTGTTTCCATACATTACTTGAAAACTTTAAACAAAGGAAAGAATTCCAGGCACAGGCTCCCTGTATTTGCCATATTTGAGCCCCAATGACACTGAGAGGAGATGGCAGGTCCTGGGGTACTGAGGAGCCACTGTGCCAAGAGGACAAAACCAGCCATGTGTACCTTCTTTCTTTCCTATCTATCCACTTAGCCACTCCTCCATCCATCTATCTATCCATCCATCCACCTACCCATCCACCCATCCACCCACCCATCCACCCACCCACCCACGCACCCACCCACCCACCCACGCACCCGCCCACCCACCCGCTCATCCGCTCGCCCACCCGCCCATCCGCCCGCCCACCCACCCACCCGTCCGCCCACCCACCCACCCGTCCGCCCACCCACCCACCCACCCGTCCACCCACCCACCCACCCGTCCACTCACCCACCCACCCGTCCACCCATCCACCCACCCGTCCGTCCACCCACCCACCCACCCACCCGTCCACCCACCCACCCACCCGTCCGTCCATCCACCCACCCATTCATCCATCCATCCACACATTCACCCACCCATCCACCCACCCACCCACCCATCCACCCACCCATTCATCACCCACCCACCCGTCCACTCACCCACCCACCCGTCCGTCCGTCCACCCACCCGCCCGCCCACCCACCCATTCATCCATCCACCCACACATTCACCCACCCATCCACCCACCCATCCACTCACCCACCCACTCACCCATCCATCCACCCACCCACCCATCCACCCATCCACCCACCCATTCATCCACCCACCCACCCATCCATCCACTCACCCACCCACCCACCCACACACCCACACACCCACCCACTCATCCACCCACCCACCCATCCATCCACCCACCCACCCACCCACCCATCCATCCATCCACCCATCCATCCTTCTATCTTTCTATCTGTCCATGTGTCCATTTACAATAAGCCATGGAGAGAGGAGACAGGGTGCACAAAACTCACCATGAGCAACAGACACCTGCTTTCAGGGACCATCAGGGATCATGACCCTGTTCTGCTCAAACAGCGGCACGCGCGCAAACACACACACACACACACACACACACACACACACACACACACACACACACACTGTCTCATGTAGCCCAGGTTAGTCTTGACCAGGCTAACCTTGAACTCTTAAACTCTTAATCCTTCTGTCACCACCTCCTAAACACTGGGCGCACGGCTGTTCCCATCATGCCCAGCTTTTCTTTTACATTTTGTTAAATATTTTAAATACATTTTGTCTATTTTTTTTGTGAATGTGTCGTAGGGGAATGCACATGCCACAGCACATATCTGAAGGCCAGAGGACAATAGGCAGGAATCAACTCCTTCCACCGTGTGGGGTCTCAGGGATTGAACTCAGGTCATCAGGTTTGGTGGCAAGTCCTTTTACTTTGTGAGCCATCTCTCCAGCCCATTCTTTTTACCAAGTTGTCTAAAGTGGGTATTATATTTTTCATGTAATTTTAATTATATTCAATTCAAGAGAGAAGGAGTGCATATGAGAAAAATATGCAGTATTTGTCTTTCTGAGTCTGTTTTATTTGCGTAACATAATGATCTCTCTGCAAATGGCATTCTTCTTGGTGGCTGAATAATACTCCGCTGTATATCTGGACCCCGTTCTCCGTTATCTGTTGTCTGTCCCTGTCCTGGCTGACCAAGGCCTGAATGTCTACTCTTCCCTGGCCAGGTCCTCCTGCTGGAAGCAGCTGAGCAACCCTCAGGTCCAGACAATGACCTTCCGCCCCCGCAGAGCACCCCACCAACCTGGAACGAGGACTTCCTGCCGGACGCCATTCCCATCGCTCATCCCGGGCCCCGGAGGAGAAGACCCACAGGCCCAGCTGGTGAGCAGGGCCCACAGGGGAGGAATCTGGCCAGGGAATGAGGTCAGAGTGGGCACCCAGGGCCTCTACACATAGGCCACACCCTGGCCTCCTGGGTCTAATTTGCTCATATGGCGTGTTGAAACTTGAACTAATTACTAGAAAAAAATGGTAAATTAAGCATAATATTAGAATTTCACATCCTTCTTTAAAGTGGTGAAAGATCTTGCCAGTATTGGTAGCATAAGTCTGTGATCCTACCTACCTGGGAGTCTGAAGCAGGTGGATTATAAGTTTAAGGTCCATCTGAGTCACTGAGTGAATTTAAGGCCAGCCTGAGCAACTTAGCAAAACTCTATCCCATTTCAAAGTATAAAGGAGGCTGAGCGTGTGTCTCAGTGGTAGAGCCCCTGCCTAGAATCCCCCAGTGAGGGGCTGGGGGCGTGGCTCAGGGGTAGGGCCCCTGCCTAGAATCCCCCAGGGAGGGGCTGGGGGTGTGGCTCAGTGGTAGAGCCCTGCCTAGAATCCCCCAGGGAGGGGCTGGGGGTGTGGCTCAGTGGTAGAGCCCCTGCCTAGAATCCCCCAGGGAGGGGCTGGGGGTGTGGCTCAGTGGTAGAGCCCTGCCTAGAATCCCCTAGGGAGGGGCTGGGGGTGTGGCTCAGTGGTAGAGCCCCTGCCTAGAATCCCCCAGGGAGGGGCTGGGGGCGTGGCTCAGTGGTAGAGCCCCTGCCTAGAATCCCCCAGGGAGGGGCTGGGGGCGTGACTCAGTGGTAGAGCCCCTGCCTAGAATCCCCCAGTGAGGGGCTAGGGGCGTGGCTCAGTGGTAGAGCTCCTGCCTAGAGATTTATTGCATCTCCCAGGATGGCAATAAATTTTTTAAAAAAAGGCCCTGGAAGCATGCAGCTGTTCCTAAGACACACAGAGGAGCCCTACAGATCCATTTTAAGCTCTGTGGTCCAACTCCTGATTCTCCTGCCTTCTGTGTGCTAGAATTTAGACCTGGGCTATTATTCCTGGCTTCTTGTCAAGAGCAAAAAATAAAATGGCCTTTCTATAGCCTCTCCTCGGAGGTCCAGGCTTTGTGGCCCGGCTGCAGAGTGCTGCTGATGTTCGTGGCCGGCACAGTCACAGTCACAGTCGTCATGCCCCCTTGTCCTGGTGTTCTTTCCGTTGCCTGATGAGGCGCTCTAAACCAAAACCAGCTTAGGGAACGGAAAGGCTTATTTCAGCTTAAGTCAGTCCACTACTGAGGGAAGGCGGGACAGGAACCGGAAGCAGAAGCCATGGAGGAATGTTGCTTGCTGGCTCGCCCACAGCCTCATGCTCACCTAGCTTTCTTATACGAACCAGGACCACCTGTCTTGGGATAGCGCCACCTCACGGTGGGCTGGGCCCTCCTACATCAATCAACCGTCAAGATTACCCGTCACAGACAAGACCCAGGCCAATCCTATCTAGGCGCTTTCCGCTTTCCGCAGCCGAGACTAGCTCGTCAGCTGACTCAGGGCTGTGTCTAATTGGCTGAGCTAACTAGGACAACTGGATAGTGCTGGCCTCAGGCTGCATAGAATGGTGGTGGTGATGGTGAGACACCCTTCAAGATGGGTCACTGTCCCCACTGTGTCCCCACTAGATATTTTGATAAGCTCACATATTTACATCATGTGTCCTCTACCACTGTCTACCTTCTTCCCCTGAGACAGGGTCTCTCATTAACCCTGGAGCTAGGCTGGAGGCCAGCAAGCCCCCACGATCCTCTTGTCTCTACCACCCCACCCCAACAGTGCCGCCTTATAAGTGCAGGCAGCCATGCCTGACTAAAAGTGTCATTCCCAACTTTTTATCAAAGCATGTGAATGGCAAAGTGAGAGATAGCAACTAAAGCTCAGACAGGTTAGGTAAGTGCCTGGAGGTCCTGGGAATATGATCTAGTCCCCTCTTTCTCATCTCACAATGAACCCCAGGATTCACCTCTAGAGTTCACACACCTGCTCCTGGTCCCAGGCCCCAAATCTACTTTGTTACAAAGTCTCAAAACTCATGCCTGGAACTTTATCAGAGAAAGTGAAGTTCCAGGAATGGCCAGCAGGTGGCAGACATGCCCCACTGATGGTGACTCCTGCGGTTCCTACCTCCATGAGGTTTTCCCGCAAGAGGTTCCTCTCAGAATCCTCCAGCTCGTCCTCACAGACCAGAGGCAAATGCAATCTAAATGTTGAGTTACATGCACGGCGCTCAGCTGACTTAGCAGTGAGACAGAGTCCCACTATGTCACCCAGGCTAGCCTTTGAACTTATGATTCTCCTGCCTCAGCCTCTTATGTGCTGGGGTAACTGGGCCTGCTCCGTGGTTGCACACTCAGGCCTCCAGAATACTTCACGTGGTAATGGTTCAACGGGAAGGCCTGCTCTGGCAGATCCTCAGGGAAGGTTGGGCTCAGCTGCCACAACTGCAGGTCTGGACCCTGGGCAAGAAATAGCAGGAAGAAAGGATGTGGAGAAAACAAGCTACAGTTTGACTCTGTGGCTGGGAGTAGAAGGCCATGTCTCTCTGCTGCTCAGTTTACCCATGTGTAAAAGGGGAGAACAACCTCAATTATTGGGATCACAGACAAGGAAAGACAGCTTGTCAACTCTCATGACCAGTATACCTGGGTGCTGGGAGTTTGGCTCACTGAAAAAACCCCTGCCTAGAATCCTCCAGTGAGGGGCTGGGGTGTTTCTCAGTGGTAGAGCCACCACTCTGAGCACACAACCCAGGTGACCAGAACTGGAATGCCCATAGCATCTGAGTCCACAGTGTTCTCCCATCATTCTTTCCTCAGGACCTCCAGGACAGATGGGACCACCTGGGCCTGCAGGGCCTCCAGGTTCCAAAGGTGACCGGGGCCAGACAGGCGAAAAGGGCCCAGTCGGACCTCCAGGTAAAGAACCCTTGTCCCCTGGAGTAGAGACAGGAGTTTGCTTTGTACCTGAGCATGGATGGCATTTTGTGTACCCTAATCTTGCTTGTTACCCCAAATTCATTACGCCCTTCTCACCTTCCTCCTCTCCCCAACCTCAGAGGCTCTTCAGGACAAGAGTCTACAGGGACCTTTGGGTGGGGGTGGGGCTGCTAGGGCTCAGGGGTTTGTTCCAAGCACTGAAACACCACACAGGAATCCCATGATCCCCTGCGTGCTGCGGAGCACCAACGCCTGCTTGGGGCTGGGTCACCCTCTGTCCTTGCTGCAGAGCTAAACTACTCCCTAGTCCCAAGACATCTGGCTGGAGCCTGCGCCGATCCCACGCCTAACTCTGTCATGTCCACCCTCTGCTGTCCCTGTGCCAGAAAGAGGAAGCGGTCTCATTAACTTGCCAGGAGAACTGTGGGTCCAGAGTCTTGTCACTGACTGGACAAATGTCCTTGACCACTTCTCTCACCTTCAGGGCCATAGTTCCCTTGTCTGTAGCATTGCAACTGCCAGTCTCACCTAAAGCCTTTGCTCTCCACTGTAGGTCTCTTGGGGCCACCAGGACCACGCGGACTTCCTGGAGAGATGGGGCGCCCTGGTCCACCAGGCCCTCCTGGCCCAGCAGGCAGTCCTGGCCTCTTGCCAAACAGTCCCCAAGGCGTCCTCTATTCCCTGCAGACACCTACAGACAAAGAGAGTGAGTACTGGGCATTGGGAGCCGGGGTGGGTGAGCCAAGCTGTCTGTCGAGGGAAATAGTTTTCCGCCAAGGATCCAGAGAAGCTGAGGTCCACCAGTGTCAGGGATCATCCAGGAAAGTGGGCGTGGTCCTGAAGAGGATCCCCTTCATGAAGACCATCACCAAGCCTGCTCTTGGCCCCGGAGCCTTAGCTCACCAGGTCTGACCCCCCCCCCACTTCCGCCTGCAATCAACTCTACTAGCTGGCAACGCTCCCCCACCAGGGATCACCCCTGAAAAATTTCCTTCCCTGGGTCTCTCACTGTAAGATACCTAACAGGTGTTTACTGACACAAAAGGGACAAAGACACCTGCTTGTTCAGGGGCCACAGTGTGGCCCTGTGCTCCACAGACCACAAAAAACACTGGCTTTGTGGGGACACAGAGCATGGGGTCAGAGACTCTGGGTCTCAGGGACCAGAGTGAGGCAGAGCGCCATGGAGGAACAGTTTGGGCTAAGTACGCTAACCCTGCTCTTAACCGCACCCTAACTCTAGCCCTGGGGTTATTTAAAAATCTTGGAGAAGCTGGGCATGGTGTCACACGAGTAGACCCCAGCTCTCAGGAGGCTAACACAGTAGACTCAATGCCAGCTTTAAGTCAGTCTGGTATATACAGCAAACTCATAACCTGTCTCGGCTATACAAGGAAACCCTGCCTCAAAAGAAAAAAAACATATTTTTTTAAAAGTAAATCTGAGACACATGGCTCTGCTGAAGAGCCCCTGCCTAGAATCCCCCAGGGAGGGGCTGGGGCGTGGCTCAGTGCTAGAGCCCCTGCCTAGAATCCTCCAATGAGGGGCTGGGGGCATAGCTCAGTGGTAGAATACTTATATAGTACGTATGAGGCTTGGGGTTCATCACCAATACCTCGTAAATAAACAATAGTATCAAAAAAAGAAGAGTACACTAAAGTAAACTTATTATATTTATTTAATTATATAGGCATACCACCGTTTAGATGTAGAGGTCAGAGGACAACTCGTGGGAGTCAGTTTTCTCCTTCTACTATGCGGGTCCTGGGGTACAAACTCTAGTCATCAGCCTTGGTAGCAAATGCCTTTACCCTCTGAGCCATCTTGCCAGCCCAAAAAAATAAAATCTTGAAGAAGAGGATGAGATGCTATGATTGACAGAATGGGTCTGTTGTTATGCAAACAGGGTTGGAGAGACCCCTGTTCAGCGAGCGCCCCATATACATAACACAAACCTCTCTGGGTACTGATAACTGTTTCTGAATCCTGGCCTCAGTTTCCCCAGCTGTAAAGATGGGTGGCCATACTCCCTAAGGAGACTAATAGTTTCTGAGCGCTTGCAGTAAGAGGGAGGCTTGTCCCAAGGCGTGCATTCGAAGGGTGCCTGATTGGGCGGGAAGCCCATTCTGACTTGGTCCATAGCCTGGGCTTCCTTGAAGAAATGTTCCTAGTTAGGGAGAAGGCAAATGATGCTGGAGAGTGGCCAATGACCTGTCCCTAAGCCACGAGGAACCTAGCAGAGGATCCCCTCGCTGATGTCCATGCATTGGGGCGCATGTGTGTGTGCGTGCATGCGTGCCTGTAAAGGTCAAAGGTTGACACTGAGTGTCTTCTGCCATTTCCCTCCAACTTGCTATTTGAGACAGGGTCTCCTACTGAACCTGGGGCTTGCTGATTGCTGACTGGGAACCCAGCAAGTCTGGTGTTCCCATTCCCCAGTGTTGGAATTTCAGGCAAGCACTACCACTCCCAGCCTTTATGTGAATGCTGGGAATACAAACTTAGACCTTCATGCTTGTGTGACAAGTTTTTTAACCACTGATCCACTTCCTCACCCCTTACTCTGAATGCTGAGCAGTTAAGTGTGTCCATCTGCACATGGGGTGGGGGTGCTAGACCCTCAGACTCAGCCTCCAGGTTGGCTACCCCCACCCCGCCTGACTACTGGTCATTTGATTCTCTCTGCAGATGGAGACTCCCAGCTGAACCCTGCTGTTGTAGACACAGTGCTGACTGGCATCCCAGGTCCCCGAGGTCCCCCAGGCCCCCCTGGTGAGTAGATTAAAGATTCCTTTTTGGGTTTGTCCTGAGTACAAAAGTCTTTTTTTTTCCTACATTTTTTTTCAAAGACAGGGTATCATGTAGCCCAGGATAACCTTCGACTTCTGGTCCTCCTGCCTCCAGCTCCCAAGTGCTGACTTACAGATGTGCCCCCAGTACACCTAGTTTATGCAGTGCTAAGAACCAACCCAGTTACGCAGTCTGCTTATCTTCATCCCTTAGCCCTGAGCCCAGGTCTTGGGGAAACTGAGGTCCAGTTGGGCAGCCTATAGTCTCCAGGTGGACCTGGAGCCTGAGGTAAACCCCTATCCTCACCCTGACACAACTGGACACATCAACTCTGAACAAGTCTATTAGAACAGGACAGTGGTGGTGCAAGCCTTTAACCCCAGCACTTGAGATTGCAGAGGCAGGTGGATCTCTGAATTTGAGACCAGCCTGGTTTACAGAGTGGGTTCCAGGACAGCCAGGGCTACACAGAGAAACCCTGTCTTGAAAAACCAAAATAAATAAATATATAAATATATAAATAAAAGAACAGTACAGATGTCTGTAAGAAGTGGTCCCAGGCTGTCCTTGTAGGGACCACAATGAACCAGGAACCATGCAAACGCAGACCAGGGCCAGGCTGGGGCAGCAGAGGGGACTCAGGACCTTGGAGGAGGGTATATCTCGTGTGTACAGTGGGCAGCAAAACTGAGATCCCTATGAGAAGAGAAAGACTGGGGATTCCCCATCCCTCACAGATCTTCTGTGTACACAGATACACATGCTGTGCCCCAAGGGTCCCATAAATGAACAGATTAGAAACACAAGTGGACACCTCCTTGCTGCTCACCTCTGTCCTGGGGTCAGAAGCCATGGCTCAGTGAGGACCTGGGGTATGGCTCAGTGGTAAAGCCCCTGCCTAGAACCCCCCAGTGAGGGGCTGGGGGCGTGGCTCAGTGGTAGAGCCCCTGCCTAGAAGCCCCCAGGGAGGGGCTGGGGGCGTGGCTCAGTGGTAGAGCCCCTGCCTCGAACCCCCCAGGGAGGGGCTGGGGGCGTGGCTCAGTGGTAGAGCCCCTGCCTAGAATCCCCCAGGGAGGGGCTGGGGGCATGGCTCAGTGGTAGAGCCCCTGCCTAGAACCTCCCAGGGAGGGGCTGGGGGTGTGGCTCAGTGGTAGAGCCCCTGCCTAGAATCCCCCAGGGAGGGACTGGGGCGTGGCTCAGTGGTAGAGCCCATGCCTAGAATCCTTCAGTGAGGGGCTGGGGGCGTGGCTCAGTGGTAGACTCCATGCCTCGAATCCCCCAGTGAGGGGCTGAGGGCGTGGCTCAGTGATAGAGCCCATGCCTAGAATCTCCCAGTGAGGGCTGAGGTATGACCCAATGATAGTCACTGCTTAGCAGTCACAAGGACCTGGGTTCCCTCTGCACTCTTCTGTAGAATGGAAGAAAGCAATGGTGAGAGGTAGCTTTGGAAAGGAGATAAGTGGGGTACACACAGAAGGTTATATTTGAGAGAGGTGAGGCAGCAGATTCTTGGAGTGCTGAGGACTTCCAGGTGATATGCCACATCTTTGCCATGCTTGTGATACAGAGATGGTGTTTGTTTTATAACCAGGACTGTGTCTAGATCTGGTATGTCATCTCCTGAGGTGGCTGTTTAGGCACACTCTATTGAAGGCTCCCCCAGGTTGGAAAAGTGAGGTCTGTGCAGGGAAAGGGGTTGAAATCCTGGCCCTCAGGACCTCCCCTGGGCTGTTGGGGGAAATAGGCATGAAACCCATGGTGGCCATGAGCGGGGGCTGATCCACACCAGCCATGAGTGGGGGCTGGCCCACACCAGCCATGAGCGGGGGCAGGTCCACACCAGCCATGAGAGGGGGCTGGCCCACACCAGCCATGAGCGGGGGCTGGCCCCCACCAGCCATGAGCGGGGGCTGGCCCCCACCAGCCATGAGCGGGGGCTGGCCCACACCAGCCATGGGCGGGGGCTGGCCCACACCAGCCATGGGCGGGGGCTGGCCCACACCAGCCATGGGCGGGGGCTGGCCCACACCAGCCATGGGCGGGGGCTGGCCCACACCAGCCATGAGCGGGGACTGGCCCACACCAGCCATGAGCGGGGGCCGGCCCATTCCAGTCATGAGCAGGGGCTGGCCCATACCAAAGTTATATGTGGAGGAAGAAAGGGAGAAGTCCTGGGGTTCTTCTTAACCAGTGCTGCTAAGAGAGCTAGGGATTTATAATAGGGAGTTTTCTCATCAGCTGATGGGAAGAAACATCACCAGTGGAACCTTCCAGAAGGGCATCTGCGGGGTGAGGTGAAGAGGGCCTGGGAACTTGGGAGTGTTTCGTTTTCTATCCTGTTGCTGTGACAAATACCATGGCTGAAATCAGCTCAGGCGAGGACAGGGTTTATTTCAGTTTACAGGTCATAGTCTACCATCGAGAGAACCAGGGCAGGAACCTGAAGCTGAAACCATGGAGGAATTCTACTTGCTGGCTTACCAGTTCAAGCTTGTACAGTCTGGACCACCTGCTTAGGGAATGGTTCCACCCACAGTGGGCTGGGCTCTCCTACATCAATTAATAGTTAATACAATCCCCAGGCATTCCCACACACCAGTCGAGTTTGGGCATCTCCTTTCTGATGACTCTAGACTCATCTCTATAACTATACAAGGATGCTTAGAATTGGCAGGGGCTCCAGAAGTCCTAACAGCATTTCTAAATGTGAGATTTGGATGGACATGATGAGCAGTCATAATAAACAAGGAAAATGGATGGAAGCTGTCTCGGGGGCTGGGTCAAGATTTCCAAATTGGCAGGGGACAAACAAGCTGGGATGGGACACTGTGGATTAACTCCCTGTTCAGTCTCCTGGTCTCAGGATTGGGGTAACCATGTGGATTAGGAATGAAAGATGTGGGTGGGTAGAGATGGGAGTGTGAGACTCGAGGGTGGGAATTCTGGAGTATGTGAGTCTTTTATGATGTCCATCCATCAAACTTTCATTTCTTACAAGTAGGGGGAAAAGCCAGGGCAGGGTCAGGATGCTAGGAATATCCCTGTTCATATCTGATGGGGTAATCAGTGGCCTTTATTGACCTCAGGTATTTACCAATGACTTTACCCACAGGTCCCCCAGGACCACATGGTCCCCCAGGACCCCCAGGAGCACCTGGATCCCAGGTAAAGATGCAGCCATTTCTAATGTAGTATGGGGGCAGTCTCAGGGTGTCAATGTCCCAGAGTGGCACCGCTCCCATTTTGTTGGTGAGCTGAGTCCCAGGGAGGTTAGACATTGCTGGAAGTCACATAGACATTCTTGGCCAGTCTCCCAATGATACTGGAATCCTGGTTCTTTTCCTGAGAATCATCTATGGGAGAGGAAGCAGGGTCCTAAGCCTGACTGGACATTCCCAAACTCCAGGATTGCTCTGCCTGTCCAGCCACATAGTCTATCATGTTTAGAGAGAGGGGAGGGCAGGTACTATGGGGACAAGGCTGGTAGTAAATGGGGAGAGGGATGTAAGACAAGGTGAGATGTCTGGGACTTATCTGTGGAACTCTGTGAAGGTTTCTGTCATAAAGATGGCACTGGTTGAATTGGGAGTCAGTTCTCTTGCTACTCTTTGCATTTTTAGAAGGTCCCTCTGGCTCACTGTGTGAGGTCGGGGGTAGGGTTTCTCTTTGGTGTTTTGTGAACAGCTAGGTGTCAGGAGACAGCTGCACAGATAAGCATATGACTGAGAGTCCTGGGTTTGGTACATATAAACCCTGGATCAGCACATACACAACCATCCTCCTGCCTCAGTTACTTGTAGATTTTTCTGCCCAAGTACTAAGTCCCATTTCCCTCCTCTTCATGATGCCCATACTTGACACTGCTTCATTGTACAAGGGATTGGACTGAAGGCTCACCCAAGGCTTAGTATCAGGCTTCTGCTGTGGGTGGGGCTGCAGACCCAGTCAGCTCCCAACTTTGAACTTCCAGCTTCCTTTTCTGCTGGGATTCAGTGTGGGTGTGGCCAGAGGTAGAAAACATCCAAGATGGGACAACACCACTGATGTTTTTTTCTAGGGCCTGGTGAATGAGCAGGTTGTGACAAGGCCATCTGTAAGTATGGGCTGGGCACTGGGAAATTGGGGGCTATGTCTGCACTTAGCTCCATAGTGTCCCCAAACATAGGCTTGTCTATCATAACTAGGGGAGGGATCAAAAAGCACGACTCAGGTACAGCCTGAGCTGTCTCAATAGGAAAGGGGTAACCTGGAGGTGGGACTCCTGTCTGAGAGTGTGACAAGAGAGGAGATGGCCTCAAGTTGGGGGTTGTCCTGGGAGGGTCTAGTCACAGCTTATACACAAGTTAATGCACCATGTGGTCTGGAGTTTTATATTAATGCTGTGTAGCCTAGGGTCATAGATTCACAATCTGTGTAACCAGAAAGATCCCTTTGGTTCTCTGGAACTCCCAGAGTTGTACTCAAACAGTTGGCTTCCATGACCCTTTTAAGACACAAGGATTTATGGGTCTCAGCTCCAATTTCCAAGACCAAACAAAGAGGCTAATATTTCATGTTCAAGCCACAAATCAGGGTCAGGAGGTGGAGAATGGTTCTCTGATGAGTACCTACTGATATAATAGGCAGAGCCGTCATCATGTATTTAAGCCTCACTACCACATATACAGACTACACTTTATTATACTGGTTTATCAGAACTGGCAACTGTGGTTCAGAGAGATTAAATAATTCCCAAAGCCACTCAGCACAACAGTGAAGCTGGGATTTGAACTCAGGAACATCTGTCATTCCAAGGCTTGCCTCCTCCCATGCCTCTGAACCGTGGCAGCACCAGCTTTGACAACACTTCTAGGACTCAGAATAGTTCAAGCCCCTGCTCAGTACTGATCTACTTAATCTCCTTCATAGCTGCAGGATAGGTATAATTACTAGTCATCTTTTAGAGGTGAATAATATAGGCACAGTGAGGTTAGCATCGCTCAACACCACAAAGCAGTCATTGGCCATGTATATGTGATACCATCCATGATGCTGGTTCTACTGGCCCCGTTTTAGAGAGTGGGAAACAGAGCCCAGAGACAAAGGCAATTTAATGAACATTCACAAAAGCTGACACCCCAAGTTCCAAACCCGAGTCGCCCGTGTTTCCAAGCAATCCTTGGGATGATTCTACATACCTCCCTATGGTGGACTGAACAAGTTATGTCCTGGTCTATGCCCTCTGTCCCTTGTCTCACCCCAGATTATCTGTCTTCAGTTTCTGCATGTCCCCAAGGGTGGAGAGGTACCCCTGCCCCTACCAGTGTCTTGACCATGAGACTTGCTTCCTAGGGTGAGCCCAGTGTGAAGGAAGAAGAGGACAAAGTCACTACCACAGAGGTAACTATGGTTGTCGGCAATGTCTCCTGTGCTAGAGGTGAAAGCCAGCCACCCAAGGCCAGCCCTGAGCTGGTTACCGGCTGCCAAGGACAGATTCCTCCTGTTTCCTCTGGTAGTTTCCAACTTAACAAGGTGGCAGTGTGACTACTCTTGCTATTGTGGGCCAGCTGCAGTTGCAGCTGGGGTGACTGAGCCTGGATGCTGGGATGGGAAGAGCAATCAGGAGGGCTGGTGGGGGCGGGGCATAAACACGTGGAGAAGACATGCCCCTTATCAGGCCCCAGTTACAAAGAGCAGTCTCCACAATGACTTGGTGGACGTAGGCTGGTGGATGTGGGGTTCAACAGGTGGAAGAAGGGGGTTCAACTTGGAACCCTAATGAAGGAGGATAGGAATGGGAAAAGACTGGGGCAAGCAAGTGGGAGCTGGGACAAGAGCTTGGAGTGGGAGGGGGAGGGAACCGCGGTGCTGGGGTCCCCAGAGGAAGCTGTAAACACAGGGCTGCCTGGGATGCTACTCTGTTGGTAGAGTACTTGCCTAGCATGCGTGAAGTTCAAGGTTGTCCGCAGTTAGCATGGGCGACCTGAGACCTTGAAAGACTGGGTTGAGGGTGGGGTGGGGGACAAAAAACAAAAACAGCCAGGGAAGGGAAGTGCCTGCTCAGGGCTTCCTGTATGTGCCGGAAGTAGGCCTGTGGAAGGCTTTTCAAGAGTCAGTGGGGAGATTTGGAGCAGGGTGGAGGCGCTGGCTACAGGAGTGAGGCTGAGCCAAAGGAAAATCCCAGTGCTCAGAAGGCTGACTCAGGAAAAGCACAGGTTCAAGACTAACCTGGGCATATAAGGGGACCTTGTCTCAAAAACAAAATTAAATTAAAAAAAAAGAAAAAGCACATGAGGAACAGAAGGTGTACTGAATGGTTTTGTGTCAACTTGACACAAGTTGGAGAAATCACAGAGAAAGGAACTTCAGTTGAGGAAATGCCTCCATGAGCCCCAGATGTGGGGCATTTTCTCACTTAGTGATCAAGGTGGGAGGGCCCATTATGGGTGGTGCCATCCCTGGGCTGGTAATCCTGGGTTCTATAAGAAAGTAGGCTGAGCAAGACAGGGGAAGCAAGCCAGTAAGCAGCACCCCTCCATGGCCTTGGCATCAGCTCCTGCTTCCTGACCTGCTTGAGTTCCAGTCCTGACTTCCTTTGGTGATAAACAGCAATGTGGAAGTGTAAGCTCAATAAACCCTTTCCTCACCAACTTGCTTCTTGGTCATGACGTTTGTGCAAAAATAGAAACCCTGACTAAGATAGAAGGAAAAAAGGAAATTAAAGGAGAGAGGAAGAAGAGAGAGAAGGGAGAAGAGGGAGAGAGGAGAGGAACAAAGGGGAGAAAAAAAAGAGGGGAAGGAAGGAGGGGAGGGGAGGGAAAGACGGAGAAGAGGACAGCTTTCTGGGTCTCTGACTGAAGACCCAGAGCCTCTTCCCCAGCTAGGAGGCATGGTTTCTGCACAGAGCTGCCGTCTGTCTTCTGGTGGGAACTTGCTCTAATCATCTAATAAACACTCTTTGACTCCCCTTGACTCTGAATGGAACAGCAGACCTCCATGTGCCACAGGCAAAACCGCACACTTGCCCTGACACCAGCCCTGAGCTGCTCTGGGGTGACAGCCGTGCCCCTTGGCCACCTGGTATTGCCTCCGCCTTGGTGTCTCTCAAAAGTCAGCAGCCTACTTTGTGTGGTCACGTACCTCCACAAGCGAAGCCACATGAGAAGTTTCTGGAAACATGCCTGGCACCAGCTCCTATCGCAGTCTGGGGAGGCTCAGCTGTCTCTAGTCTTCTTCTGGCTTGACCCAGCCTACCCCCAAAGCCGGTCTGGCCAGTGCAGTGTCTCAGACAGACAATCCAGGCAGGTGCAGATCTTGGTGTTCACCTGCAGGCCTCTGAGCCGGTGCTCTGGCCTCTTGGTCTTGTCTGGAAGGTGGGTGTCCTGAGTTGATTTCCATCACTGTGATAAACATTGAAGAACGGATTCGCAAACTTTCAGTCTACAGTCCATCATCAGGGAAAGCCAAAGCCTGTAAGAGTTCTTCATAGATCCTGGGTTAAAAATGGTCCAATATGGTGAGATTTCATTCTGCTAGTGTTCCTCATTATGAAAGAAAAAACCCTCACTTTTAAGACACCTGATTGCCTACTTTGTTCTTGGCCGTTGTATTTGAGGTATTACATCAAAGAAACCATCACCTAATCCGAGGTTACAATTGCTGACACCCACATTCCCTTCTAAAGGCATTATGATTTGGGCTCTTCCATTCAGGTCCATGATCTTTTTGAGATAATATTTTACGTGGTGGGAAGTAGAGGGTCTGTTGGAGCTTGAACTGTGACTCTCTATGATGAATCGGGGCAGGGGAGATGGCTCAGCGGCTGAGAGCACAGGCTGCTCACGTCGGTTTGCTTTCTATTGCTGCAATAAACCCCGTGACCTAAAGCAACCCGGAGAGGAAAGGGTTAATTTCAGCTTACAGGTTCTAGTCCATCATCAGGGGAAGTCAAGGCAGCAACCTGGAGGCAGGAGCTGAAGCAGAAACCATAGAGGAACACAGCTTACCGGCTTGCACCCCATACATTGCTCACCCGGCTTTCTAATACAATCCAGGACAACCTGCCCAGGAGGTGACATCGCCCACAGAGGGCTCTGGCCTCCCACATCAATCATCAGTCAAGAAATGAATTAATTGTGGGCCACGGACCGGTCTACAAGCCAATCTGAAGGAGGCATTTTCTCAATTGAGGTTACTCTTCCCAGACAACTCTAGCTTGTGTCATATTGACAAAAAACAAAACAAAACAAAAAAACCAACCAACAAACAAATATCATCCCAGGGCATGCTGGGAAGGAGCCCTTAGAAAACCATGGCAGGAGAAAAACAGGCTTGAGCCCACCAGGTCTAGAGTAGAAGCCCAGGTCAGCAGTCCATGCTGTGTAATTGGGGGTGCTTCTGACTGGATTCTAGGTTGCTCATTGGTGAATCCTCTTTGGGAGCACCAGCCTGGTACACACCCAGCTTTGATATCAGATTGTAGTGCTGTGGGCACTGAGGGAGATGCAGGACCATGAGGATGCCCACTGTGTCTGCATAGCCTATGCCCACCCCAGGCTGACTGAGACCCTGAACCTGGTCTTTCATTTCTACCAGGGAGAAGGCGTACAGCAGCTTCGAGAGGCCCTGAAGATCCTGGCGGAGAGGGTCCTTATCCTGGAACACATGATTGGGGTCCATGGTGAGTAGCAACTAAGCCTCCCACATTCCTATGACCTGCTACCCCATGGGGCTGCTAAAGCTGTGTGGTCCCCTGCTTCAGGGACCTTGTTATTGTCAAATGTCCCCTATGATTTTGCATCCTCGTTCCCCCATCTGCTTAAGGACAATAAGTGTCTAAGCCCTAACCCCTGGCATCACAGGGGATGACCAGCCACACCCAGCCATGCCCGGCTGCCTCCAGCCTCCATGTCTCACTCAGGCCAGTCCCACCACCTGCTGACCACTGGCTCCCACTTCAGGACATGCTCCACATCAGAAGCTGTCCTGAGCCCTCTTTGTCTGTAGCTTCCTTCTCATGGTGGAATGAGTTTTCCCTGTGTCTTCCTGATACACTGGAGACCCCTTGAACAATCTGGGGGTGGCTGGTGACCCTGCGGGGTCTGGAGCTTAGGACACTTGCTATTGGCTAAAGAATAAGTGGGCAGGTGCATAGGTATGACGAATGCAGACACATGGGAGGACACCTAGGTGATTGAATGAGTGGGAGAATGCGTAGGTAGACAACTGGGTGAATGGAAATGAATGAATGAGAAAAGGAGTAGGTGGATGAGAGAATGGGCTAGCAGATGAACAAGTGAGAGAATGGGGAAATTAATGGATGGCAAAGTGAATGAACGATGGCATGACTAGATGGGTGAATGAATGGGAAAGAAAATGAATGAATGGGGAAATGAATGGGGACCTGGGTATGTGAATGAGTGAGCAAATTAACAGATGAATGAATGTGTATGCTGATGAATGAATGAATGAATGAATGAATGAACATGGGACAGAGCCTATTTGCCTCCTCTCACTGGGAGCAAGGCCATTGGGTATGCCTAGGCTGTCTTGAGCAACCCTTCCTTCTGCCTTCCATCCAGATCCCCTGGCCTCCCCTGAGGGGGGCTCTGGGCAGGACGCAGCCCTGAGAGCCAACCTCAAGATGAAGCGAGGAGGTCCTCGCCCTGATGGCATCCTGGCTGCCCTGCTGGGCCCTGACCCTGCACAAAAGAACGCAGACAGGAAGTAAGAGTCCCTCTCTCTGGTGTGAGCCCAGCCCTGCAGTTGAACAGCGGCTGCATCCTGAAGACTCCTCATGTGGGACTGGGCATCAGGCAGGGACGATTGTGGAGGACATTGGGAGTGTGGGGTCCCTGGGGAGAGATGGTGTTTCCAAGGGCAGGGCCCAGTCTTCTTTTGCCCCTGTCCTCTACCTCCCACTCCCGCTGGAGACAGGGCCTGGGTGGGCTGGGTGGAGGTAGGAGAATATCACGATTCTCAGTGGCTGAGCCCCTGCTCTGTCAGGGTCGGTCAGCTCAGGCGCTTTCCCTACATTGTCTCATTTAACCCTTAAAAGGTAGGTCCGTGATTTCCCACTTAGCCTGGGGACCGATGTGCAGAGGATACACGTGACCTAGATTCTGGATGTGGGGGTTTGGGGGGTATATTTTAACCCAGGCCTCACTGTTGCTGAAGCCATGACCTGCAACCCTGAGGTGTATGGCCCAGAGGATTCCTGAGGCAGCTGGGCTGTCAGACAGGGCCACCCGGAAAGACATCCGAGCACTACAGAATTTTGGGCCTGTCTCTCTTCCTCTGGTCACTTCCTTAGGGCTGCGGGTAGGGGTCAGCTTCCAAGAGGGGAGTTTGGGGCCGTGAGGGAGAGTCTCTGAGGATGAGAAGGGCAAAGAGCTTTGATTCTGTTTAGCGATGCTCCTTAATGCCTCCCAGTCTTGCTGAGCCCACTGGCCCTTACCTGCCCTCCCCCATGGAGAAGGAAGGACCATTTAATAAGACCATCCATCCAGGGTGGGACCTACAACCTCCATCATGGCCACTCTTTCATGACTATCTCTAGAGCCTCCTATTTAGATGGACAACACAAATCTGTGTCCCTTTAACAGAGTCAAACTGCCTGTATCCTAGGCTTGCTAGAGGCTGTAGCCATACACTTTGAGGCTGGGGTCTGAGAAGTTTCCACAGAAGAACTCCTCCACAGCCCTGAAGGCCTCTCTGGCTGGTGCTTGGTCTCTTATGACCCACTTACCCTGGTGCTCCTCTAACCGGGTCATGGCCCCGACACTCAGAGAATAGAAAGTGCCACCCTTGGGTATGTGTCCCTGCCTGTCAGGAGTGACCATCCCTAAATTTCTTGGTGCTTGTGCAAGGCTGTGACCTGATCCTACTGGGCTTTGTAGGCTCTCCCTGAGCTATTCTCTGTCTCCACCAGGAGGTGATCAGAGACCTGTGATGTTATTTCAAATAAAGGTGCTCTCTCCAGTGTGGTCTTTCCGTGGCTTGGCAACTGTAGGGGAGGCTGAACTGCACCCAGATTATTTATGCCAGAAAACCGATAAACAACTGTGTCCAGATTCAGGGTGACTTTAAGGTTTCTGAGGCAGAGGAACCCAAAAAAAAGCAGGATGATGAGGGGAGGTGGCCATTCGGAGTAGCCCAGACGACTCCAAGCCACCAAGCCCGGTGACTTAAGTACAATCCTCAGGACCCATGTGACAGGAGAGAACTGACCCCTGCAAGTTGTCCTCTGACCTCCAGATGTGAACTACTCCATGTAAAGGAATCAATATATCTACATTTTAAGATGGGGCTGGAGAGATGGCTCAGCAGTTACTGCAGTTTCTGCTTTTGCAAGAGGATCCAAGTTCCATGCATGGCAGTCATGTTGGGCACACAACCATCTGAAACTCCAGCTCCAGGCCAGCCAATGCCCTCTCCTGGCCTCTACAGTTATCCCCATACATGTGCACATACAAACTTAACATGAGAAGGAAAAATACACATGCACACACACATAAAAACAAAGTACATTTTTAAAAGAAAGAAAAGAAGTGGATGCCTACTCTCTCCATTAAGGCCAAATTTGAGCTAAGTTGGGGCCCCAACCCTGCAAAGCAGAACCGTGGTTTTGTTTTGGATTGTTTGTTTGTTTGTTTTTTAATGAGATAGGGTCTCACCACGAAGACTTGGCTGACCAGGAATCCACTATGTAGATCAGACTGGCTTTGAACTCACAGAGATCAGTCTGCCTCTGCCTCCTGAATGTTGGGGTTAAAGGCCTGTGCCACCATGCTATAAGGCTGTAAGGCAAAGAGTTAAAGTGAGAGATGCTGCCAGATATTGCATGACTCCAGGCGGGTGTGTTTAATTAACACCTGCTTCGCAACTGGGACAGCTCAACAACGTAAGGACTGACTCAGGCAAGCCTACCTTGATGAGTTTGATGAGTTCATAAGAAGGAAAATACAGACGGCTCCATTTCCTCCTTCGTAGCTGTCAATCACCCGCCTACAGAGCTCCAAGTTCACAAGGCTCTAAGTGTCAACAGAATTTGTTCGAGCTCTAGTGTAGGATACACTCGGTGTCAAAGCAGTAGTGGTGACCTCAGACCACATAAAACGCAATAAACCAGACTATGCAGCTGGTGAGAAAAGCACTTACTATGCAAGCCTGGGGACCGGAGTTCAACCTCTGGAAGCGGCATAAAGGTGAGATGAGAGAAGAAACTTCACGACATTGTCCTTTGGCAACTCTGACTTCCACATGTACACCGTGACATGTACAGCCCACAGTGCATCACACTCACACAATAATAATAATTTTAAAAACTCAAAATCTAGGAATACTAGACATTAATATGGTGTCTGTCTTTGCTCTTTCAAAGAGTCTGCTGGTCTTGGCAAGCAATGTCTGTTCGTGAGAGAGATGGCTTTTGTGACATTTTGGGATGTGGACTAGCTAAAATGTGAGGCAGAGTTATTCTGACTAGGGTTTAGACTATTTGCACTGCACCAGGGCACCCCTTACCCTGTCTCCTGTTCCAGCCCTGGTCAGGCTTAGCAAATCAATTAATTCCTTCCTAGAACCTCAGAAAAACCCAAATACTCAAGAAGCAAGATCCCTAGGTCAGGGTGGGGTCCAGAATAGCTGCTGAATCGCTATAGACCTTGGTACCATCAGGTTCTTGCTCTGTGCCTGAACCTCTCCAAACCAAATCTGACATCGGCTGACATTGAAACCAGAGTTCAAATCTAGTAAAGAAGATGGACATCAAATATCCAGGTGATGGAGAAATCAGAGACTCTGAGCTCCAGGGTCCGGAACCAAAAGCTAAAGATGAGAGAGACCAAGAGACACACAGCTGGGAACTTCACCTGCCTGTCCTGGAATGTTCGCTGTAGGCCTGTTCGCAGACCTGGTAGGTGTGTGGCTCTCCTCTACCCGCACAGTCCTGGACCTGACTGGCCTTTGATCACTCAGTACTGGGAGACTGGGGAAGGATGTGTTTGATGCTGAACTTTGACAGGGAACAGGGAGCTCAGGAATGTTCTGGATGGAGAATGTCACACTCCTTTGTTCCTTCCCCAGGGCAAGAGATACAGAAACCTATGTTCTTCCTCCCCTTCTCGCCTTTCCTCCATTCCCTGCATGTGTATGTGCATGCGCATACGCACGCACACGCTGTGAGGCTCAAGGGTGCTCCAGCAAGGGGGCTTGGGGGAGAGGCCCAGCCTAATGATCTGAACACAACATCTTGGCTGCTTATTCCACAACCAGAAACCCCACTTGGCCCTCCATAGAATTGTCTCACCTGTGCCCTTCCTTCTCAGCCTTCCCCCAAACCATGAGGTATAGGAGTGGAAACAGCCGGCGCTGGGTCCCAGCAAGGGTAATAAAGGTATAGCCAGGGTCCCCCAGCCAAGCCGGTGACTCACTTGATCCAAAAGTCACCTCATAGCTCACCGTTCCACGCTCAACTGTAAATGTGCAGGAACATGTCCCCGTCCTCAGTCCCCAGGCTAGCTAGTGCAACACAGTGCCACTGTACCAGATCACTGCCTTACAGGACCTTGGCAATGAAATCACCTCCTGTCCAGACCCCTTAAGGCAGTGTGAGAAGGAGCCGGGCCAAGAGAGGGATAAAGGCTTCCCAAAGCAGCCCCAGACAGAACACACATCCCTCCCCACCCCGAGGAGAGCCAGCACCTGCAGTTTCAACCCGTCTCTCACAGACCTGCTTTATGGAGAGTTTCACGAGATTTTTCAATTAATTGAATTCCCAGGGAGATTTACTTCCAATGTTATTAATAAATTCTAATGCCGCCTATAACTCTCAATTGCCAGTTAATTAACTTGCAATTGGCACGTTGTAAAAGGCAAATTAAATACCTTTTTAGGCGGGGGCTGGTGAGGCCGATGAGCCTGTCAGTGTGTTGAGGTGGAGAGCTGGGGTACATGTCCCCTCCCTCTACCGCTGACGAATGACAACCGTGTGCCCAGCATCCCAAACACTGGAGGAGGGTCACAGGGTCTCCTTCAGGGTTCTGGGCACCTGGGGTTGATAATGGTTACTGCTCCTGATCAAACATGGCAAAGGGCAGTTTGATCTTCTCTATGGCTCAACAAGGACCTCGGTATCTGATCCAATGTTATTCTGGAGATGTGTGGGTGATACAAACAGTTGTTTAGTTTGTTTGAGACAGGGTCTTTATATGTAGCCCAAGGCTACTCCAGACCTCACTACATAGCCCAGACTAGCTTCAATCTTTTAATCCTCCTGCTTCTGCCTCCCAGTTGCTATATTATCTCATCATACCCTACTTTCCTCTTGACAGGATTTGTGGCCCAATTAGAATTCCAGAGATGGGTGTGGGTTTTAGCTCAGCGGCTAGATTTTTGCTTAGCATGCACGAGGCTGAGTTCAATCCCCACACCATATAGCTTGGTGGCACACACCTACAGTCCCAGCACTAGAGAGATAGAGGCAGGAGGATCAGAAGTTCAAGGCCATCCTCAGCTACATTACCAAGTTTTAGTCAACCTGCCTCATATCTGGCCAAGGATCTACAGCAGGGGAATACTGGCTTGGTGTATAAGGATTAAATAAGGATGATGTTAGGGGAAGCCTTAGGATTGACAGGGCTGCTGGTGAAAAATGAGCTCTTGGGAAACGGTGGCACACGCTTATCACCCAAGGACTTGGGCAGAGGCTGGAGGATTGAGAGTTCAAGGTTTTCCAGGCGACATAGCAAGATGGCATCTGTGCTAGTGTTTCCATTGCTATGAAGAGACACCATGACCAAGGCAACTCTTATAAAGGCAAACATTGAATTAGGGCTGGCTTACAGACTCGGTGGTTTAGTCCACTATCATCAAAGCAAGAAGCACGGCAGCATGCAGGCAGACATGGCGCTGGAGGAGGAGCTGAGAGCTCTACGAAGGGCAGCCCACGGATGATGCGTGCTCCAGTGGCAGACAACAGCAGGGTGGGGTCCTGTCTCTACACAGGCCTGCACACCAAGGGTCTCTACACAGGCCTGCACACCAAGGGTCTCTACACAGGCCTGCACACCAAGGGTCTCTACACAGGCCTACACACCAAGGTCTCTACACAGGCCTGCACACCAAGGGTCTCTACACAGGCCTGCACACCAAGGGTCTCTACACAGGCCTGCACACCAAGGTCTCTACACAGGCCTGCACACCAAGGGTCTCTACACAGGCCTGCACACCAAGGTCTCTACACAGGCCTACACACCAAGGGTCTCTACACAGGCCTGCACACCAAGGGTCTCTACACAGGCCTGCACACCAAGCTGGGGTCCTGTCTCTACCCAAGGCCTGCACACCAAGCAGGGCATAAAGTCAGGGGATTCAATGGCCTAAGCCAGAAATTCCAGAGTGGGAAGAATGGTTTTGTTGCCTGAGGCAGAGGCCGAGCGTCCTACAAGTGAGGAGGTGCTCAGCACCTAGCTGGGCTGTTGCTGCTCCAAAAGAAGCACTATTTCTACTAAGTCCTCATTTTTACTGCATTTCCTCTATACATTTTGTGTATTTATTTGCAAGTGTATGTGTGCGTGTCCATAATGCTTGTGTGGAGGTCAGAGGCCAACATTCAAGAATCAGTTTTCACCTTCTACCATGTGGGTTCTGGGGATTGAACTCTGGTCATTAAGCTTAGCCACAAGCGCCTTCACCTACAGAGCCAGCTCAATGGCCTTGAGAATTCATTTTCAAACCTGACCATTCCACATTTACATTTTGATGATGTTATGATTTTTTTCTTTTGAATTGAATTGTGGCAATGTACAGAGGTAAGTGTGTATGTGTGTGTGTGGCGTGTGTGTGTATGTATGTGTGTGTGGGGTGTGTGTGTGTGTGTGTGTGTGTGGCATATGTGTGTGTATGTATGTGTGTGTGGGGTGTGTGTGTGTGGTGTGTGTGTGTGTGTGTGGTATGTGTGTGTGTGGCATATGTGTGTGTATGTATGTGTGTGTGGGGTGTGTGTGGTATATGTGTGTGTGTGGCATATGTGTGTGTATGTATGTGTGTGTGGGGTGTGTGTGTGTGTGTGTGTTATGCAGAGGCCAGAAAACAACCTTGAGTATCATTTCTCAGGTATTGTCCACCTCATTTTGTTGAGTCTGGGTTTCTTGCTGTCGCAGGAGCAGGCCAATTCAACTAGCTGGCTGACCACCAAGATCCTCCTGTCTCTGCCTTCCCAGGAAAGGACTTACAGGTACACACCATCATGCCTCACTTTTTAAAGTGGATCCTGGGGATCAAACTCAGATCCTCACACTTGTCTGGCAAACACTTAACCAACATCTTCCCCCTATGAGAAACACTAAACGGTGTGTTTCCTCTATTAGGTACAATGCGTATCAAGACCACGCTGAACTCGGCCCTTTACTTCATAAGTCAGAGGCTTTTAATGCACCCCGGTTGCCATGGTGACCACTGGTCTCAGTTTCCTGGGGTGGCTTTTGCAGATCTGAAGAGATGGAGTATTTCAGAAGTGATACCAGGACATTTGGTTAGCTATTTGGAAGGAAATAAAATTAGCTCTTTCCTTCACACCATCTATCAATATCAACTTCCAAGGATTTAATGAATATACAAGGGGAAATTTCATTAAAAATCAACCCAGGGCCAGGGACATAGCTCAGGTGGCAGAGTGCTTCCCTAGGATTCCCTGGGTTCCATCCTCAGCACTACGATGGCCTCATGCAGTAGATGATCCTGTGATCCCAGCCCTGGGGCAGTAGAGGAGGATCCTGGGTTAGGAGTTAAAAGTCATTTGTGCTTACATAGTGAGTTTGAGGACAGCCTAGGGAACAAGGGACCCTGTCTCAATCACAGCAAACACCAGCCAGGAAGTGGTGGTGGACACTTTTAATCCCAGAGCTCGGGAAGCAGAGGCAGACAGATCTCTGTCAGTTCGAGCCCAGCCTGGTCTACTGAGTGAGTTCCAAGACAGCCAGGGCTACACAGAGAAACCCTGTCTAAAACAAAACAAACAAGCAGAGATTTTTTTTAAAGATGCACACAGTGTTCTGCCTACATATTTACCTACAGGCCAGAAGAGGGCATCGGATCCCATTACAGATGGTTGTGAGCCACCATGTGGTTGCTGGGAATTGAACTCAGGACCTCTAGAAGAGCAGTCAGTGCTCTTAACCACTGAGCCATCTCTCCAGCCCCTGAAATGTTTTAAACATAACAGCATTTGAAGCCTATTGTGGTGATCCAGGCCTGTCACCCCAGCACCAGGGGGCCCAGGCAGGAAGGTTGACAGTGGGAGGCCAACCTGGGATACTATTGAGATTCTGTCTCAAATCAAAAAAAAAACAAAAAACAAAACAAAACAACAACAACAAAACACCAGTAAATGAATAAATGGATGAGTAGAAGAAAAATATCCAAGGTTAAGATAGAAAACAAATTCTGTTTCTAGGTGAGTGCAGTGTCGGTGGAAGCCAGAAAAGTGTGTCAATTCCCCTGGAGCTGGAGTTACAAGCAGGTGTGAGTAGCCTGAGAGGATGCTGGGAGCCGGACTCAGGTCCTCTGCAGGAGCCCAGTCAAGATAGAATTTAACCACGGAGCACTACGGTGGCTCACTGAGCATCACACTTGCTGCGCATGTCATCCGCAGAGGAGGACTGCAGGGAGCAAGAGAGTCAGGAAGGTGGAACGCATCTGACACAGAGAAATCTCCTTCACGAGCTGAGTGTCGGAGTAGCAGTCTGTGGCTCCAGAATTTGAGAAGCTGACGCAGCAGGATTATGAGTTCAAAACCAGCCCTGTCCAAACAAAGGAGAGGAGTAGAAGAGAGGGAGAAAAATTGGAAATGAAATGGGTTGATCTGTCGGGGAGAGAGGAACCCTCAGGATGAAGTCAGTGATTAGAGGCCTCATCTCCCCTCACAATCATGTTGGAGATTAAATTTCTCACACATGGATTTTGGAGGAAATATTTAAACCGTAGCATCAGGGCCCCCACTCCCCTCAGATCCTACCTCCACTGGCAGGGATCCCAGCCACCTTCCTCTCTATCAGTCCACCATGGTCACTTATGCCCTTTCTGTCTCTGCAGACTCGCCGGTACAAGATATTTCATATAAATAGAATCTCATAATGTATGGGCTTTTGTGCCTGACTTTTTTTTTTTTAGACAGGGTTTCTCTGTGTAGCCCTGGCTGTCCTGGAACTCACTCTGTAGACCAGGCTGGCCTTGAACTCAGAAATCCTCCTGCCTCTGCTTCCCAAGTGCTGGGATTAAAAGTGTGCATAACCATTGCCTGGCACGTGCCTGGCTTCTATCAGCATGTTCTTTAAAAAAAAAACTTTAAAAATTATTTTTAAATTATATTTATCCACTGACAGAAGTCACTAGTCACTGACCCTTAGTGTGTTCTAAGGATCAGCTATGTTTCAGTATGTATCAAACACATCATCCTTTTTCCTGGGTAAATAATATTCTATTGTGTGGATATGTCAGCGTGTGTTTCTTCGTTCACCTTTTGATAAGACACTTGCCTTCCTTCTTCCTTTGGACTGTTGTGAATAATGCTATGACTTACACATTTGCATGACTGTTTCCTTTGTAAAATACTTACTTCTGTGCATGTGTGTATGCATTCATGACTGTGTACATGCACCCACACACACATTGTGTACCAGAAGAGAGTATCAGATTCCCTGGAGCCAGGGTTACAGGTGGTTATAAACCACCAGGCCTGAGTGCTGGAAACTGTACCCAAGTTCGCTGTAAGATCAGGAAGTGTTTTAACTCCTGAGTCCTGTGTGTGGTTTTGTACAGACGTATGTTTTCATAGCTCACAGGCACTTTTCTGATGTGGTTGGAGTGTCAAAAGTCCCCCATAGGCTCATGCATTTATTTGACCCTCTGGTGTCCAGTGGGTTCGGCTGCTGTGAGAGACCATGGAACCATTATGGGCGGAGCCTCACTGGTGTGGGGAGGTCTTGAAGATCTAAAACCATGGCCTGTCAGCTCTCTACCTCTTTCTTGTTTAACTAAGTTGTGAGGGAGGTGAGGAGTTCAAGCCCCGCCCTCTCCACCCCACCCCATCCTGGGAGCTGCCTTTCCCTCCAGGATAGCCTGTTTCCCTTCACACTGTGAGCCAAAACAGAGCTCACTCTTGCCCCCACTAAGTTGCTCTTATCAAGTATTTTTCCCTCTGAGTGACAAGAGAAGTAACTGATATAGTTAGTGCTTCCAAGGGAATAGCCAGGTCTTCTAGTAACTGTGTGACCAGTTGAGAAACTGCCAAATGAGCTTTCAGAAGAACTTACAAGATTTTGCAACCGCACCGCACCCTCATCTCAATGTGTGCTATGATGTATTGTTAACCATTACTTTTTCTGTTAATTATGTATGTGTGAGAAAGCCCATGTAGGTGCAGACATGCAGGAGCCCACCGAAGCCAGAGGCCTAGGATGTCCCAGGGCTAAAGGTGGGTGCTGGGAACTGATCTCAGGTCCTCTGCTAGAGCAGAGAGAGCTCTAACTGCTGAGCCATCTCTCCAGCCCGGTCATTAGATTTTTCTGTTATAGACTTCCTTGTGCATGGGAGGTGCTGTTGCTGTTCTGATTTCCATTTTCCCAGAGACTGTTAACTCCATTGTTCGTCTTTGATGAAAAGCTGATTGAAGTCTTTTCCCCACAGTAGGTCTCCACCTCACAACATATAAAACATTTAACTCCAGACAGATTATAGACCTTGTAATAAGACGGGTGTAAATAGCAGAGGCCTCTGATTAGGCAATGATTTCTTTGCTCTAACACCAAACACACATGCAGCTCGTGGGCTGAGGTTTGAGTTGGCGTGCTTGTAATTTTATCACTAGCTTGTAAGATAGTAGCTTCTTCATGTATCCATCCAGATGAAATACAATCCAATATTGTATCCAATATTTGCAAATATTTTCTCCCATCTTACGAGTCAGTTTTCATTCTGATAGTATCCTGCATAAAAAACCCTCTTGTTGAAGATACTTGATTTGTTCTCGGTTGTTACTTGAATCGTTAAGTGCTACATCAAAGAAGCCGTCAGCTAATCCAAGGTTACAATTACTGACACCTACATTTCCTTCTAAAGGCTTTATGATTTTGGCTCTTACATATATAGGTCCACGATCTTTAGAGTTCATCTTTTATGTGGTGGGAAGAAGGGAGGGTCT